>CM042332.1:16428277-16910777 GCA_023566125.1 Zingel zingel
TAGTACTAAGGTGTTGCAGCGATGCTTGTTGCCCATGTTTATTATTTAATTTTGTAGCATTTTTTTTAATCAAGTAAACAAAAATATTATCCTTTAAGTCTTGTTAAGTTGTGTTGTGTTACTGGTTATAGTGGACTACTTTTTGCCTCTTGAAGATTCTGTTGGCCACTATTGACTTTCAGGGACTTTAACTGTTACTTTCCCATCCGATTACGGCTCCCAGGCATGACGGAGCAGCACCAGGCTCAATGACACGGATGCTGGGTTTCCATTATTCCCCAAGGCATAATGAGCTGATTTCCACTTGCTCACACTGGAAGTTTTCATTATACCGACTAAAGTGCTCGTCTGCGAAATAGAGGTGCTCTATACCGTAATTGTTCTGCTGGTGGTGTTTACACGATATTGCACGATAGCCCATGTTTATTTAAGTGTTAAGTTCTGTTTACTGGTACTGTGTGTGTGTGTGTGTGTGTGTGTGTGTGTGTGTGTGTGTGTGTGTGTGTGTGTGTGTGTGTGTGTGTGTGTGTGTGTGTGTGTGTGTGAGAGAGATTCCTCGTGCTTAGCATAATTGTAGCTGTGAATGTGCAGCCACTGTGTGGCAATGTGCTGAGTAAAGAGATTGAGATTTGTCACTCAACCATTTATCTTCGCCTACAGTCACCATTCTCTGAGTATTGATCACTCACTCTCTTGGTGCACACACAGAAACACATTCAGAGCATACGCAATTTCGAACATCTTATTACGACGTTTCCCCTTTTTTTTTTTTTTTTTTTTTAGTAAAACCCCACACATTCTTGTCAGATACTTTCAGCTTATATTTTTCGATGGAGTCAGTGAATTGGAAAGAATGTGTTGACCTTTACTAAGTATGTAAATTTGTTTACTTGATTCTACCTGAAGGAAATCTAAACAGTGTGGACAGAGTGTTAAGATTTTCAGACAAGAAATATAGAAATATAAAGCACAAAGTCTACTAAAGCACTCACCGTACCGAAATTATGATGAAAGGGTTTCCCTAATAGCATCAAGATCACTTTATAAAAAACGGCACTTTGCTTACATCTAGTGACATTTCCCATTGCCTATGGTTATCGCAAATGTTTTTTTCTTTTCAATTCATGGTCACAACAGGATTCAAGCTGCTGGGTGCAGGAGCTGACATCAGATGTGCCTGGAAGAATTAGTTGGACTGAAAAACCTCCACATCATAGAAAAGCACTGCAAACTCAATGAATTCACTTTCCTTTTTTTGTACAAATTGTGCATTTTTACAAATTGCACCCTTGTACCGCAATCATTAGCAGTTTATATTTTACCCATGGGAGCTCTGTAGAGCAGAGTAGGGACCTATTAGATAAATGTGCACTCGTAATGCACTGTTGCAGTTGACTGGGAAGGTTTGAGACTACATAGTCTCTAAACCTTTGATTAGATGCACTGGGTTGACGCTAAGTTACTCCTTTTGCTCGTGTCTTTGCAGTCTTCTTGGCAGGCTCGTATCTCTCTTTTGATCGGTCCCCTTCATGGCGTATTATGACCCACAGTGCAGCCGAGTCTGTTTATGGAGTGATTATTCCTTTAAAATCGGTGCCTGGTTTCTCGCCCCCATGCATTCCTCCTAATTATGTGCATATACTGTGTATACACCATTTGCAGAATGAGTGCTAATGAGGCCACTGACTGTATAGCTAAGTGTTAGGCATGGCATAAACATAACTCATTAAGATCATTACTAGCTTACACTGTAGAGAGGGAGAGCATGTCTGTTTCTCTATAACCTCTATGTGTTCCTACCACACAAAGAGACACAGAGAGAGACAATGTGTTAACATGACACACACACACACACACACACACACACACACACACACACACACACACACACACACACACAGAGAATAATATTACACTGAAAATGTAACGGACTTCAACCCGTTAACACCCCAAAGCCCTTTTGGGGATCGTTTGTCTAAATGAAAATAAATGGATTGTTTTTTATTAACATTCTTCCAATGAATATGAATGTAGACAAGGACTTATTACATCGCTGGACTGTCAAACTGATGGAAAGCAGTAAAGCTCTCTATCATTGCTGTTTGGCCTGTCTGTTGGTCCACTTTGGTCCAGACTAAAATAATAAAAAATCTGTTGCCATGACATTTTGTACAGACTAAAGATGCACCGATCGATTGGACCGGTGACTGGAATTGGCCGATTTTCATCTTGATAATATATTCTAAATAAATAATTAAAATATATTGTAATACATTCCCATGCATGCCGCTCAGAGTAATCCTAGTGACAGTGACTGTCAATAGCCTGGCGCCGGCTTCTCCCTCTCCTCCTGCACCGTGCTTGGGAGTTAATATATTATAGAAATAGAATGAGAGTAGAACGGACATTTAACCGTTTGCCGTGGTTATTTTCAAGATAAAATGACGATTGTTGCAAGTTGTTGTGGTGAAAACTTCCATCATTGGGGACGTAAAGTGTGTCACACTCACTAGTTTAAGAACTCTATTTTACATGCTCTTTTATTAAATAGAATTTAAAGACTTACCAATAGAAACATGAAGCAATCTTGAATTCCTCTCTACAAGCAAGGAAATAGACGTAGTGCACAAAAGACAGCTCTCCATTCTTCGTACAGTACTACTCTGCACTGCTCGTTTGTCGCAAAACCTCACCACAGCGAATCTGGGACCGCAAGTCGGTTTATACCGAAATTTATGTGAAAGTTAGCCCGTTACAATGGCCACAGTTCTGTCTGTTATTTATGTGCTTTTTGAAAATTACTGCATTGACTGAAATTACGAGTCTAATCTGTTGATACATATGTAACATGTTTGTATTCATGTATTGTTTGATAGTATTGGCAGTCTTTGAAAGATTTGCACAGTGCTAGCATCCACAGGCGAAACAGTGGGTGGTAAAAGGGAAAACAACACTGTTATGTAATGCTAAGATTTAGTTGATCACAATAATACAGTTGACTAACTCAAGGGGTTACTATAATAAGATTTTATTTCACATATTTAAACAGATCTTAGGGGAAAGGCAAATGGATTTTTGATGGATTCAGGGATGTGACCGAAATATAATAACATGGGGAAATTAAGAGTGAAAATGAGAGAGCAAGCGTAGTTGAAAAGATTTGAGACCGAGACATAGACTTTTTATTTTTATACTGTTCCCTCTTAAGCAGCATCACAGGAAGGAGGGGAGCATAGAGAAAAGAGCCCTGTGGCAGCGGTGGAATAGCTAAAGGGAGTTGGAGGGAGCTTGGCTTCCTCCCAGCTGTGCAACATCACACGCTACCTTATGCAATTATACTTAACATACAGTTTATACATCCTTCCCTTTGAAGAAAGACTATAAGTGGCTTTTTAAGATACTTTGAAATCAAATAAGCAAGTAATTATATAAGATGAAGAGACAATGAGGAATGTAGTGTTGTCTTTGCTTAATTTGAAGACTAAATGGGATTGCAAATAATACTTATTAGAGAGAAAAAGGATTTGGGAGATTCTTATTGAGTAATGAGAGAGGAGGGATGAAGGATTTGATAGATGCGAGGAAAAACTAGTGTTTGGAGAGATAAGGGACAATATAATCCAGATAGCCAAAAGGACAAAGTATTGTAGATGAATGACAGACAGAGTGAGAGAGAGAATGCAAACAGAATTTCGTCACGAAAGACTTCTTCAAATAGCGGCCTGTCCATCACAGTTCCAGCAGACTTTCAACTCTCTCCCTATGCTCTCCTTTGTGTGTCATTCTTATGAAAATGGTGTCCAAAATGATGCCAGCATTCAGAAAAAAATACCATCCTCCTTTTCCTCTCATCTCATCTCCTCTCCCCCTCCGACTTTCTACACTTTTAATATTCTCCACTTTCTACTTCTCCTCACACTCCCTCCTGCCCTTCTTTTGAACTGTGAATCTGCCACCATGACTGCTGCTAAAGCCACATCTAAAGACATGTGTACTGAGAGCAGGAAGACACACACACACACACACACACCCCTCTGTTTTCAAGCTCACACATTTCCAGCAGCCATAATTACCTTATGCAAATAAGATCAACAAATAAAACATCTCATCCTGCAGGGCGACAGCATATAAGATGCAAAAACCAAATTCAGGAGCTCATTTAATTAGAACAGGGGTGATGAGAGAGCTACAACATTCACCTACCGCTCCCTGCGCATGACATTTTCAATCATAAATGTGTATCCGCCGTTGAATTCCCCATAGGCCTGAATCATGGTAGCAATTATGGTTCCTGGTACATTCACCCATACTTTGGCACATATTGAGTTGCCTGATTTAACTCGGGTGACGCAGTCAATTTCTTCCTGGAAGCAAAATTACTAGAAGAAAGTACCAAGATAGTTGGTCTACCTTTTTCTGCCGATTTTTGAAAATTACAGCCATTTTTTTTATAATAGCCTCATTAGTTTGTCACGGCAAAGCAGCAAAAGACCTGTGAAGTTTTAGATACCATGCAGCGCAGGGTGTTTGAAGCTCAGTGTGTCACATTTTTAGTTTAATGATGACGCTTACAGTAAGGGGAGTTTGCTTATGGCTTTAGGTTTAGTGTACTTCCTGTATCACTTTATGGGTATGAACTGCATTTGAAAGCAAATAAGAGTAAAAAGTTGATTTTAAGATTGTATGCAAAGCACAACATATGGTACCCGGTAAACATAACCCTTTTTTTTTTTTTTTTTTTTTTACACTAGGCAGAGGTAGAACAGTTGGTATATTGATAAAAATCTAATTTGACAAAATGCAATGGAAGCAGGCTTAAAGAATAAACCATGATGAAGCATATGACGTAAATCTCACTCAAGCTTCTGCTGAAGAGATGAAGAACAGCAGCAGATGGAAACAGCAGATTTGTGTGTGGACAGATGACATAAAATAAACATAAATAGCATATTTCCATCATGTTCCTACATGATTTTCCATCGTTTTAGGTTTGACTGGCGCTTTTTTAATTACATCTTCCGGTTTTGCCCTTCTTCTTCTGCAATGGTAATAATTGCACCTAACTGGAGAATAAGTGCCACCAGCCGTTTATCTTAGGGTGCTCAACTCCACATTTGGATGGAAACTTAACTAATTATACAATATTCATCTATCCTCCTTAACATTTAATGTGCAGGTCTGGGCCACCTCCATCATACAGCAAATACAATAAATTCAATCTTGTTTTTTTTTTATTCTATTTACATATTTTTAAATTTTATCAAAATTACCGTAACGAATATATACATTGGCAAATATAAAGCTGGCAGGAATTCTAAATATTTAAGTTTCTGAAGCCAACATGTTCAATCCTCTACAGCAAAGGGGCAGGGATCTGCAAGTCCAGTTTTGATTTGCTTTTATTCAGAGTTTGTATGATAGTGATTCTCAGGATTACAAGATGTGGCTTTTAGCACAATGTCTACTTCATATCCATTTACCCTGTGAGGCTTTCAGCATGAAATAACACATTCAGCAGCTGAAGTTTGTGTGTAAACATGAGATTTATTCCCGTTTTCATAGGCTGACCCAAAGGAGCTGATTCGATCGGTCACGCAGCATGTGTCTGCGTATTCGGATTGGCCGGAGGAGCTGCAGAAGTTGATCAGCCAGCTGCATGTGTACAACGAGCGACTGACGGACTTTACCCAGGCCCAGGTGTTACAGGGGCTGGGCCGCGGAGTGGACGTCCAGCGCTTCAGCTCCGACCCCGACTACAAGAAGGAGACCATCCTTGGCCTCACAGAGTAAGTCCGTCAATACCATGTTTCCTCAGCTGAAATAATCCTACATACAGTACAATGGGTTTTGCTTTATTTGGTCTGCATTTTTTCGTTTCACATATAGGAGTGATGGCTCCATTGCTTTAATGCGATGAAATCTGATACATATCTGATATCTGTTATTTTCCTCTACATGTGTATCTGTTTAGGACACTGGAAGATGACGTGTACCGAATCGCTCTGTCTCTGGCTAAGCGCTACAGTGTTCCTCTGTGGGAGGTCTACATGACTCACCTCGAGTTCCTCTTTACAGATAGCGGGTACATGCACACACACACACATACAACACACACACACACACACACACACACACACACACACACACACACACACACACACACACACACACACGTTTGTTTCACTATCTTTGTGGGGACCCGTCATTGACATAATGCATTCCCCAGCCCCTCACCCTAACCTTAACCATCACAACTAAATGCCTAACCTTAACCCTTACCCTCACCCTAACCATAACCTAATTCTAACCCTAATCCTAAAACCAAGTCTTAACCCTCAAACAGCCCTTTAACCTTGTGGGTTCCAGCATTTTGGGCCCCACAAGGCTGTGCAGACCCCACAAGTATGCTGTATTCCCCGTTTTTTGGACCCCACGAATATAGTAAAACACGCGCACACATACGTGATAATGAAACATACGTTGTATGTATGAAGTATGTATACTTCTATATTTTTTTGTTTAAGTTTAGTAAATGCACACGCAAAAAAAAAAAAGTTAATTTAAGTTGCGCCACTGTTACTACAAAACTCGCCTACATAAAAAGCATACTCAAAGCACCCGCAGAGTAAATCAAACATGTTGTGAATATGTGTGTGTATTTGTGTGTTTGAGAGGGAATGAGGATGCGGGTGTGTCTGTGTCTATTTACATAATTTATTTGCTCTCTGACTTCATAGCTGGGGATCTGGCTAGCTCTGCACCTTTCCTTGTTTTAATAGAATGCCTTTTCAGCAGACGAGTGTGTGTGTGTGTGTGTTTTTTTTTGTGCACACGTGTGTGCATCTGTGATAAATATCCCCTGTCACATTCTGATATAAGGCAAATGGTTTATGGACTCCACTTAATGATAAATTACAACCTATACCTTCTTGAAACCCGACCACAGCTGCTGTGCGTGAGAATGTCTACCAAAATCTTAACATCGTGACAAATGTGTGAAGAATATTCATACTATAATCTTGACTAGAAGCATCTGCAATATGCGTATTGATTTAACGGATGGATGGACACAGGGACTGATATAAATAAAGCAGGTGTGGGGAAAAGACGCACACAGACAGAAGCTGGTGTGCGAGATGGAATTTAAACATTTTATTGATCCCTGTATAAAAATAATTCTTTCACTCATCCTGTTGAGTAGCAGCAGCCAGCCACAGTGCAGTGCCCTGGGATCCTGAACTGAGGCCGGCACTTGGGTTAAGGGCAATAAGAGTTTTCCTATTGCTTTGCATTTATTTTACATTCATTTGACACTTTTGTCCAAAGTGGCTTACAATAAGTGCATTCAAACTCAAAAGGGACCAGGGCCATTGTCATGTCATTAAAGCTTGAAGTGCAACCCTTCCAAATAAGCATTAGAGTAAAATGGGCAGTGGCTGTGATGTCCAGACTTCCGTAGGGAGTTCATTCAACCATTGGGGCCAGAACAGAGAAGAACCATGGCCGAGATGAGCGGCCGCAAGATGCTCTGAGTGACAGGATAGCCAAATGTCCAGAGGTAGAGGGGGGGGGCAGTGGTCAGGCTGGAGTGTAGGGTTCGACCATGGCTTGGAGGTAGGAAGGAGTATTCCTTTTCACTGCCCTGTAGGCCAGTCCCAGCATCTTGAACTGGATGCAAGCAGCAACAGGAAGCTAGTATAGTGAAAGGAGAAGAGGAGTGGTGTTGAAGAACTTTGGGAGGTTGAAGTGTTCCGGATTACCTTTAGACACAGGGGCTCCATCGAGGGGGGAGTTACAGTAGTCCAGATGGGAGATGTCAAGCGGATGGATGAATACCTGGGAAGCCTGCAGAGTGAGGAAGAGGCGAATCCTCCTGATGATTTTACAAAACATGTATACAGAATAATTATTTGACAAAAATGATTAAGATGGAATCTGTTTCTTTCCATTAGCACATTACTCTATTTCAGAAGAGGAAAGTACTTAGTTTATCTATGGCATTTAACACAAAATTAGTATTGGTATTGTGTATAAAAGCAGCATAAATAGTTTGCCTGATGTCAGTTCTGATGTCTGTAGAGATCTGCAGCTCTTGGAACAACTGCGCACGTGGTAATAATACGGTCAAAAGGGTGACGATAGAAAAATGCATAAATGTATTTCAGACCAAATGAGTAGAAAGCGCCGCTGAGCATTCGTTAAGTGTTACAAAAAGAAGAATGTAGAGAAAGGTCATTAGGTGGAGAAATAACCACTGAATCAGTGTGTGCAGGGAGGAAAGGGGGATGGGATGGGATGGGATGGGACAGATAGATGGAGGAACAAGAGATGGATGATAGAGCCAGAGTGTCCCTGAGACAGTCCTATTAACACAGAATAAACGCTTTATAGGAATCAATGCACTGCTAAACACCACCGCCATCAGCTGATCTCTCTGCGTCTAGGACTTTGTATATGTACACAGGGGCTCCTTAGGGACATCAATTTCAGCCACTTTTATTGACATTTTAATGACAGCTATTAAATCATTAAAATGACTTCTCCAGAAACGGAAAGGATGTTGACATGTTACTCAGAAATAACCTGCCAATTCAGTTGTACTTGATCTCCGTTTGGCATTTGTTATTTCCGTTTTTGTGCACTTAATATTAACTTAATGTCTTAAAAGATTTCCACAATTTTTTGCTGGGTTTGTTGCTGCGTGTCAGGATTCGGTTGACAAGAATAGGTTGTGAGTGAAACTTGGATTACTTCAGGCAGGGCACACAAATAATGTGTCCCACATCAGTTGAAAATCAGCTGATCCAAACAAACATCACGTTTGACATTTCAAACAACAAGCTCCTCATTTCAGTTCCTGCTAGCCGCCAGCAGCTGCTGACCGCTTGTGTTGCCTTTTTCCGCAGATCAGTGTTCGCCCATGATGAGAAATAAATCTCAATAAGTCTTTTGTGTCACCTTCCCCTCTGACTCATCCTTAAGATGTGTTTTGCTTTGAGCCCAAAATGAAATCAGCAGAGAGGACACCTATGCCTTCTGTACCAGCTCCTTCCAATTGCACAGCTGGTCACCTTATCTGGCAACTAAAAGTTCAAATCACTGTACGTCAGAAAACAACACACAGCCCAGCAACACCATCCCTTTTCTTCCTTTTGAGTCTGACATTCTCAGCGCCACCTTTCCCTTTTTGGCTTTCCATCATTAGACTCACACACTGTCTATTAATGCACACACACACACGCACACGCAGACAGACAGACAGACAGACAGACAGACACAGACACACAGCTGTCCCCGGCAGACACACACACACACACGCACACACACACAGACACACACACACACACACACACACACACACACACACACACACACACACACACACACACACACACACACACACACACCCCACCCGGTCTTTGACTTCCAAATCTGCGGCGGGCAGCGCGCGGCCGCTACCTGCTACCCGGGCTGCACATTTGGAAGTCTATCGGTAACGTTAACAGACAGTGTGTGAGTCCAATGATGTCCGCTGCTGCGGCACGCCGTATGGGTGGACCAGAGGCTGCACAGTTTGAACGGCCCTTGCAGCCTCGAAACACTACCGGCCCACCGGGAAAAGTCCAGACTCTCCCACTCGCCACTCCGCTACTGGTTAAGTGTATTACATTGCAATATAAATGGAAACATAACTTAATTTATTAACATCAGGGAACATGCCTGCCACACTCGCAGTTACCCAGTAACTAGACCACCAACTACGCTGACCTGACGGAGTTCCACGACTGGTAGCTCATGGTGCTCTGTACCCAGCGCACACTCATCTTTTCTGGGGTAACTGTACCACCAACTACCCCTTACCTGGAGCACCACGACCGGCAACCTGCAATGAAATGTGAAAAGTGTCAGCATTCCCTGTACAGCCTGGAACACTGCATTTACGACCGTGGTTTATTTTCAATATCTTTGAAAAACTTCCAAACTTTCTTCTTTGTAATTCCCGTGGAAATGCACAGCTTGCAGCTAAACTAGAGTATCAGATCTGCGCAAGCTACATTCAGAACACCAGCTGGTCTCAGACCAGTGGTCTGTAGGCCTATTTAAATTTTGGGACAAAGGTACAGACCAGAGCCAATTAAGGTACAGCCACCGACTTGACGTCAACTATTTGCTTCGTTGCGATTCGCCCGTTTTCATCAGCATTTCAAAATTGTGGGATGTGCATAGTAAAATGGTGTCAATGGGACTTTGAGGTTCTCTGTATGCCCATTTCACCCACTGAACTGTCGTTATTCAACTATGACAAGGTAAACTCGGTTTTGCATTCTGTCACCCCTTTAAGGATGAGTGCCACAAAAGACTTATTGAGATTTATTTCTCATCATGGGCGAACACTGATCTGCGGATAAAGGCAGCACAAGCGGTCAGCAGCTGCTGGCGGCTAGCAGGAACTGAAATGAGGAGCTTGTTGTTTGAAATGTCAAACGTGATGTTTGTTTGGATCAGCTGATTTTCAACTGATGATTTTCAATATCAGGTAATTTCTGCAAAAGAGACTCTTCTTTTTGGTGTAAGCACGAGGATGCGGACATGCTACTATCTGTCACTTGAATATAAATACATGCTGTTGTCTGCATCATACTGGTCCATACATACTTAATTTATCTTCAATATTTCTCTCAAATGAAGTTACTGCAAGAATGTATCTTGCTGGGAGTTCATGTGAGTGTGCTTAGCATGCCGATGAGCTGTCCTGCCTAGAATACATTTAAAAAAAAGCCCATTTGTACTATAGCTTTCAGTGGGAATGTGGATCATGCTGTTGCTACACACAGGTTAGGAGCAGTACATTTGTGTGTCCAGCTGCTGTTGGTCCTGCTGCTTGGGGAGTATTGATGTGCTGTCCTCAGATACTCTGCAAGGTTTTAACCTGGAGCGTGACCATGGCCTGGAGCGTGACTGTAAGCATGCTTCTTGTAGCCCTTCGGGAGAACCAGGGAGAGCCGGACCTGAACTGGCAAATACAACTGCATAACTTTAGTTCAGTCATGGACTCAGTGATTCAAAAGCAGTACAGTATTTCTGATTTCTTTATATCAGGTGGTCTGTCTGTTGGTCCACCACCTTGCTCAAGACACAATCAGGTGAACATTTTAATGAGTTCAGTACTTTGGTTTTATAACTGAATAACTGGAAAATTAATGACATCTCCATCAGCCTCATTAGCCTTTGGTTCACTCTCACTACTCCCATTAGCAGCTTTTCGAGATGCACTGGGCAGCTGTTTTCAATGGTAAACCCGTCATACACTACCTGCCCAGCACCAAACGGCAGTCAGACAAAGGTAGCAACTAGCTGGTGAACATAGTGGAGCATTTAGCAGCTAAAGAGCCAGATATTTCCTTAAGGAACTGGCTGAGACAAAAAAGAGAGCCAAAATGAGAGTGAATTAAAGTTAATCAGGTGAACAGAAAAATGAAACGCGAATATTGCTTCGTAACTGCTGAATGTATAAATAGGCAACTCAATAAGCTTCCCACACTAATTTAAAATGTAATAATATGTCGTTTTTGTAATTACAGCTTTTTTCTGCTGCCCCCAAATGGCGAAATCAGTTACTGCCGATTTAAAATAATGTATAAACTAAGGTTTAAAGGTCCCATTTTGTAAAAAGTGAGATTTATTTTTATTTTAAAGCAGGTGGAGGTGCTATATAAATACCGCGAAAGTATCAAAAACTCAATCCACGGGAAACTGTGCCTTTTAAATTAGTCGTAAGGACTTACATATGGTTGTGATGTCACAACTATACATATAGGTAGAAAGTGCCGCTACAGTGCCGTTACAATCATGTCCCCTCTAAATGACTGGTTATATAAGTAGTTATCCGTGTGTAAGTGCAACTGCTCATACATAATTAAGCAACATCTTTTTCATATAAAAATCCTGCACACAATTACATTTTTGATATAGGAGTTGAGTTACCCTATACTGTATGATGACTCTTTCCTAAGGGTGGGTGTGTGTGTGTGTGTGTGTGTGTGTGCGTGTGCGTGTGCGCGCGCGCAGATGTGTGTAAAGCATCATTGTTGCATGTTTGTTGTGTGTATAAATAAGTGATAAAAAGACTTCATAATGAAAATCAGCTGTATGCCTCTCTTTTTAAATTTGTGAGTGCCATTTTCTTGTATATAACACAAACACTTTTACAACCCTCTAATGGACAATCATTTGTAAATAAATTAGCAGCACATAATCATAAGAAATTACAGCTTGCATAAATTCAAACAATGATGAGCTGAATAATCATCACTGCTCAGCCAAAGCTCCCATAGAGTGTGATTGTCAGATTACCATGGCAATTAAATATGCCTCTGAATTTAAGAATATTAGAAGCCTATTTTTGTTTGGACATGGTGGAAGAGACACAAAACAGAATATGGAAATGTAAGCTGACGAAAGAGAGAGGGACGAGAGATGGATTGAGGAAAACTCTACCGTATTAAATCGGTTCCTTGCTCTGGCTTTTGAAAACAAACAAGAAAAGATTGTAATGAGAAGCTCCTGATTTTACAGCCACACGAACACAACAGAGATAGAGTGGGGGAATTGTGTTGTGTACAAAGAGGAATAGCAGCGAGCGAGCAGCAGTAGCAAAGCCCGCGTGCTGTAGATAAAACTACAATCAATGGGACAAAAAGATGCGGAAAGCTGTACAGAGAAAAGAGGAGGTGATCACAACCTCAGCAAAGAGAGGCGCTAAACATTTTTTTGTCGCTGGATAGAAAAGAAAAACAAAGAGGAAATGACAACCAGGCTTTGGAGAACTACAGTATCACACTCTGCTAAAGCAGAGTCTGACATGAACACTGGGCACGATCCTGTGTACTGTATGTCTGCCTGTGTGCGCTCGCCAAGGAAAAAACTTTCAACACCCCTCAAACAGTCCTTCCTGGACAAGTTGTTGCCATTGTTCTCTTGCCTCTGGGCCTCAGTCACTTTGGAGCTAATGTGATTAAATAATGAAACATCAGACTTTGATTGGTGCTGCCTGTGAGTGTGTGCACTTGGGAAAGAGAGAGGGAAAGTGACTAAGAGAGTCTTATGAGTTACTTGTTCTGTTGACTCCGGTCTTATTATATCCCCTGTTGTGAGGATGATTAGTGTTATTTACATTATTGAGCTTATTGTCAGCTGCCTCCACACTTCTGCCGCTGTTTCTTTTTTTCATTAGCGAAAGCCTCCCAGCGAGATCTGATGGAGAGCCCAGAGGAAACATTGTCCTCTTTGATGTTGTCGCATTCTAACAGATAAACAGACACACAAACAAACTCACTCCCTGACAGCCGCAGATTGCTCAGAGCCCCTCGGTGACTACCAGCAACTGGCTTTCCTTTGCCTTTGCCTTTACCTTTTCATTCTTTGTATCTTCCCTTGTTTATTAACCTTTTTTTTTTGCAGCTGTCTGAGTTTGTTTTCTTTTCTGATTCTCCTCTCTCCTGTTTTGGTTGTGTTCTTTTCACTAGTCTCCTCATTCTTCAGACCACCTGCTGCTTTCTGTTCAGTGGTAAAACATGTTTTAAATCATGCACAACTCAAACAAATCGCTGAATATGCTTCCATACACAGACTCTTTGTTTCCACTCTTTGAGCATTTCACGTTCTTTCCCTGTATCTTCTCCCTGTCCTATTTGTAATGTCAGAGCTGACCAAGTTCTTAAATGTATTCTTAGTTTTTTTCCCAGGGACTGCATCTTTGGTGATAAGCCTGTAGATCGTTGTGCTGTTTTTGCACTGGTGTGTTCAAAAACTACTTTTCAACCAAATGGTCTTCAGTGCTAGTTGTCTTCCTCTTTTGATTTTTTTTGTTGATGACATTTTTTTTTTTTTTTTTTGGTCAGTATTGCTGTTTTCTCTTATCTTTTTCAGACACGGTGATTAGCACTGCTTATGCAAACAACTTAGATCTTGTTTTGTTTTATTTTTTCAAACAAGCTGCCGTTTCTGCCAGGAACTTCTTGTTAAGTGTTTTACATCCTGTGTGCCAATGGGTATTTTCTGTAGAGAAGACATATCTCACACAGCAGGTGTTCGCTGTAAAACAGCACATGTAAAAGCTTTGAACTTGGGATAGACTAAACTATTGTTGTGTTTAAATACATTCATGGTTTTATTCTCTTCTGATTTGTTCCCTTCTTTTCTCCTCATCCAGTCTTTCCACCAAGGATATTGAATCCCGGAGCGAGTCCCTCGGTCTGTTCAACACTTTGAAGTGTAACCCTGAGGCCTTTTGCAGCCACATGACCAAGTACGTTCTGCCAACTGTGGAGGGAAGCGACCAGGACCGCATGCTCTACTACTACACTTTACTAGACACTGCAGGTTGTGAGCCTTACGTCACCACCACCATCAAGCCAGAGTCCCATGTCAAACTGCTCAAGAAGCTTCGAGCTGTTGCCAGCGGTAAGACCGTTTTTTCAACTGCATAACTAGGTGGTTTACAGGAAGGACAAAGGGCAGCTTATTGTCACACAAAATGTAACCCCTTGAACCAATGGATGCAGTTTGCATCTACAATCTTATGAAGTCCTAGCCTTTCTGATGAGATGGGTTACTACTTGTGCTTTTAAAAGTGTGTAATAATACTTTTCATCTATGAAAGAGGAATTCATTTGCTAACAATTAACAATGGCACTTAAGAAATACCTAACTGACTAATTTCTAATGGTACAGAATCAACAAAAGCACCCATTTGCCAAACAATGAGGCAAAAAAAAAAGGAAAAATTGGCACACAGAAAAGCCTAGGGGTTAATGCGCCTTTATTATTGGTGGGAAATCAGCTGGAAGCCCTTAATGTCAAGAAATCAAGTTAGCGTTGAAGACTTGAACATAATCCCTCTTGACATGATTGATGACTCGCATACAGATGTTGACGTTCCTTCTAGCTGGTAGATAAACTCAAGTCACTGACTGTCATGTAGAATCTTAAAAAAAAAAATACAATAGCTGAATGCCTACATGTGTGGCACATTTCTAGCACAGATCCTTATATTTCTCTGAAAGGGACAAATGAAATACGCCCGATGACATACCTATACTATTTTATCCCTGCCTCATCTTGTCTTCACTCGATTCCCCTTTTTCTCAACCAGCTCTCATCTTTGTTTCCAAAATAGCAAAGCAGATCAGAATTGAAAAACAAACAAAAACAATTCACGTTTTCCTGTAATCAACAAGGGAAGCAATCAACCTTTGTATTAAATATCAAACTAACACCTCAGGCTCAGGAAACAGCAACAGCAGTAAGATGCTGTTTCCACTTAGATTTCTGTGGCAGCACCCTCTCTAAGGACGTCACGTCCAGGTTGTGGCGTGTCACCGGTTCAGCGGTCCGGCGAGAGTGCTCAAACTTTGTTGTGTTCGGGTTGAGGTGGTGTCACTTCTCGATGAAGTTCAGTAAAGGTCAGCCGGGTGTCAGCTGTGTTTTCACGCCTCACTTCCTCCCTCTGCTCCTGATAACATCACAGCTTTTACCGGTGACACATGTCTCTGTTTAACACACACATACGCAAATCGCATACGCACACCTCTGAGTCATCCACATCAAGACTTTGTTGCATTTTTTTTTACATAAACTAAAAACAAATGCACTTTACTATGAGCTCACACTGGCACTGCTACATTTTAGTTTCACTCACTACATTAGAAACGGACTGTTTAACCCTTGTTGTTGTTGTTGCTGAATTTACAACTCAAAATTACTAGTCTTTTTTTAAACAATTGGTCTTACGATTTCCAGACAGAAGTAGGCAAAATTAGATTTCTAAATGACAAAAAAATGACAACTGTTGCTGGCAGATTTCATCAGCTGTAGCTAGCTAGATAATTAGTTAACGTCCGCTCTGTGAGTTGGTTGAAAACACAGTCTTTAGCTCAATTAAAGTGAGCTTACGTGATATTTATTGTGCCAAAAGATGATTCATTGTTTGTAACATTATGCTATCTTAGTTAATGTTGGCTGGGGTTGCTGGAGTGTAACCTTCCACAAATCCATTAAAGAAACAGACCTGAACTGTTAACGCTACCCTAAACTCTGATAGCATCCAAGACCACATACTACACAGTGGATGTCTGTGTGTGTATATATATATATATATATATATATATATATGAACAAGGCTTTTTTTGGGTCAAGTCCTGGAACACCTAAATGTTATGCAGTAAGCATTAATTAATTAACAGTGATAATGGCTTTTCCTGCTTTGGCAAGTCAACATGTCTGCTGTGAAAAGAGTGTATTTAGAAGCTGCAAGACAAAACCAGAAATTGAATAGCAAAAAAGGGGCAGGCTGCACAAAGTCTGTTGCTCTTAGCTTAGGGCTGGGCGATATGGAAAAAATTAAATATCAAGATATTTTTGACCAAATACTACAATACCTATATTGCAATAATATTGTAGGGTTGACTATTGGTGCTTTAACAAAAATATTTACACAATGAGATTTTTGATAAATAATCATTAATCAGTAATGTGGATATAATGACTAAGTGGGCACAGGCAAATACTAGAACAGTTTGGTAAGTTCAGAAAATGACATCACGTTACTGTAATGCAGCCTTTAAAACCAGGAAAAAATTACACTTTGGCCATATTTGCTAACACTGTTGGCTGGCTGTTGAGGTGTCTGTAGAGACAGGTGGTGTGTGTCCAATATTCATCACAATTTCAGACCAGAAACCAGGTGACTGTCTGAGTGGGCTCTTCTCAGGATGGGGGTGAGATGCTGCTCGGTTGTGGAAGAGACAGAGGCAGAGAGAGGAGTGGGTGGGGCAGGGGAGAGACCTTGAGAGAGTACATGTGTAAGTGCATGTAACTCTTATCTGCGGTCTAAGTGTCCGTCTGGGCCTGTCTGAAAGTATTGTGTGTGCACGCTCAGAGTTTTATATATGTGTGTGTGTGTGTGTGAGGGATTCCGAGCAGCATTGACGGAGCACTCCCCACAGGCAGACCAGTGTTAAATATTTAAGGCCCAGACAGGCTGTGGTGTTGCCACAGTAATGTGTCTGTCTGACGGTGCTGGAGACCAAGAGCACGCCACTTGGTCTCTCTCTCTCTCTCTCTCTCTCTCTCTCTCTCTCTCTCTCTCTCTCTCTCTCTCTCTCTCTCTCTCTCTCTCTCTCTCTCTCTCTCTCTCTCTCTCTCACACACACACAGTACTGCAGTGGAAGGAGATATGACACACACACATGTATCAGTAGACAAACTGTACACTGTTACATGCAGATGGCACCACTTTCACACACAGGCTATCTTTGTTGTTCACATGAACCTGTTACTCTCTTCTCTGTGTGTCTCTTTGCACATTTATGTCATGTAATGGAATATGAAGAACCTCTGCATATCAAATCACTGTAATTACCTTGCAAGTGCTGGATGTTTTGCACACATCGTATGTGAATGCAAGAGTAAAGTGCCACTTTCTGAAAAATATTGGACATGCTGCATTAGTTTGAATGCTCGTTCTTCCCACACAATGCAGCTACTTTGTTTTGACTCGGCAAGTAAATAGATATGTGCTAAATAATACTGTATGCACAATGCCTGAAAATGCCTTTTGTGTTTTCAACCTCTGTATTTTAAAGAGTAGCGATATATTCCATAATGTAAATCTATTAATAAAATTTGGCCTCATGTAAAGGTCATATTTTTTTATTCATCATATTACATGTTGAATATTTCACCCATTGAACATGTGAGCCATGGTAGGTCATGTGAAGGACAATGATTGTGATGATTATTTTTGTTCGTCTACGTACGTGCAGTGCACTATGAGCACTATGAGGGTCGGGTGAAGTGGGATGTATTATACATATCTCAGCAGCATACATTCATAGCTTAACAAAGTAATGTTTCTAAATATTAAACTATGTCTACGGGCAGGTTTGAACTACCGGAAGCTGACTGATGAGTCGTTGGATCCGCTGGTGACTCTACAACCAGTTCTGACCAGTCAGAATGTACTGTCTATCTCCAAACTTGCTAATCGGCTGCCCGTGCTTGGTGGTGGAGGGAAAACAGTCTCCTCCAGTGCAGTCCACGCAGTATGGCTGCAAAAGCTGTTTTGGAAAGGAGACCCCCAACTGTTGAAGAGACCCCCACAAAGCGACTCAGACTACCTTCATGCGTACGACACCTGCAGCAAATACCTAGACAGGCTGGTCCTTGCTGACACTGTCCACTTCCTGGATAGCATCACCTTCTCTCCTGATGCAGCCGAACATGTAAGCCTAAAAGTTGGTCATAACATTTTTTTTCACCCCCTGAAATCCAGCCATCTCTTTCATATGAATTACTTTATGCCATACAGACAGAAAAGAGAAAATATAGTAACACACAGTATAGTGTGAAGGAGGCTCAGACAGGAGCTGGTGGGAGTTTGGCACAATTTGTAACTGCAGCACAGAAGGCAGCCACCCAGACAAGATTAATATTGTCTAAAAAGGAAGGATTGTGGGGATTTCCAATCACTTCAAATCACATCATCAAACTGTACTCGTCATCCTCTGACCAGTTGTCTCTCATTCCCCTTGGCTCAATTTTTGCACCAACCAAAAGCCCTTTTCTGATTTGAAATACATTATTCTGTTCACATCCAACTGTCACCTCGAAGCACATACCAGTCATGATTTATAAAAGAAATTATAAAATTGCACAAGAAATGTCAGCCACATAATTACAGCACTCTGAAAAATTGTCTTGCAGGGGATTTAAAGTGCCTCAACCCACCTTGTTAGTAGTAGCCGACGACTGTTTTTCTTTTTTTTTAGACACACTGGCACACTGCCACCCTTTCTCTCAAGATCTTCCTTTTTCTTCCACTTTTTTCTTATGCACCCTCTCTTTTCCGGAAACTCCAAGAGAGCTAATTGATCCCTCTCTACTTCAGAGCCAATTAAACTCTGATTCCCAGCAGGCACTGTTTTCCCACTGTGCTTTTTAACATTAAGATTATTTCTCAGAAACCCACTGCTCCCTCTTCACTCCTCCTCCTCCTCCTCATTCCTATTTGAACCCTCAAAGGAAAACAGAGTGTTGGCATTTACCCCCCTCTGAAGTATTGATCTAGGATAGATAGTGGAAGCATCCTCCTTTGCTCCGCCTCCAGCCGGTTTTCAAACCTTTCCCTAGGCTTTGACTGATGTTGGATGTGAATCTAATTCTGTCCCCACTCACAAATAAAACAATAGACTATGTACATGCTCACACACAAATGATTATACACACACGTAGCCTTCAACGAAATTGTGCAGTTTTGTCAGGAAACTTTATTTGAGTGATCATCCTGTCCTGGCAGAGAAAGGTGCTGTCAGTCTTATAATAAACCGAGCAAATGCAGAAGTATGAGTAGCATGTGTCTGAGGTATGTGGAAAATGTGAAGTGATTTTTAAATGTCTTCCTGGTGTGATGTGTGTGTGTGTGTGGGGGGGGGGCTGTCAGCACCTGTGTGCTTCCATGCAAGAGAGTAAAACCTTCTAAAACCAAAGGGCCTCTCTTCTACCTATGAATGGTTAACCTGCTCTCACTGAATATAATCAATTACACCAGGCTGGCAGATATGAGCTCTCTCACTCACACACATACTAACACACATGCTACCCAAGTTCCTGGTGGCATTTTGGTGCATATATTTTGGGTTATACCTGCCTCTCTTCAACATGTTAAGTTTAAAATTAATAAACATGAGTTGTGCACCTCTCTTTCCCTCTCTTCGCACACTTTGCTGTGCTTATCCCGTTCCTCCTCCTCCTCATTCTGTTCCTTCCATCCATCCTATTTCGTCTCCAGCTGAGCATCCAGACCAGGTCGGAGGTGATAAAGCGAGCCACCAAAGCCCTGCGCCAGCTGGGCGAGAAGAGCAGGAAGAGAGCAGGCAATGGCAGCGGGGAGAAAGAAGGGACAGACCCAGCAGGGATGACTTTTGATGAGGCTCTAACACACCTGCAGCAATCCCAGGCCCACCTGGACACTCTGAGCCATGCTGTCATTCTGTCACTCAAAGACAGCCAGCAGGTAGACCCCATCTTCCAGACACTTTAGCCATTAAAAATGTAATGTGGTAAATGTTAAAAGAACAAACAAAGTAGTGTGGACATAGATACCCAAATCGTTCGCTATGTCGAATACACTATGTATACATAGAAACACTGTTAAATGTGTGCTACCTTAAAATAGACCTAGCTTCATTAGCTGGATGAACCTCATGATGTACTGAACTGAATGTAATCTTGGAAATGTATTAATCCACCAACCATATGAAAATTGTTTGAAAATGAAAATTGAAAATATTTTTTTTGTTACAGAAAGGGCAGAATTCTTACTTTGGATAAAGCTAACCACCTACTCTAGGTGACAAATGTAATGTCCATCTACAACGGACACATAGGGCCCTATCTTGCACCCGGGGCAGCGCGGCGCAAAGCCTAACACAAGTGTCTTTGCTATTTTAAGACCGTCCAGCGCTCACGTTGTTTAAATAGCAAATGCACCTGCGCCCATGGGCGTGCTGGTCTTACAGGGAGGTGTGTTCAGGTGAATTCTTGAAGTGATCGCGCCATTGATCAACAAAACCTTAACTCAATAGCGCATTAATAAAATGCGCCTAGACTCGTGAACTCGCGAACTAGGCGCACACACAGGGACGTGCAGCAGCACACAAACATGCAAAAGATAAAAAATAAAAATATTACAATGTGAAATAGTATTATGATATAATTTGCTCGCGCGCTTTCACTTCTCGCTCGAGCAGATCAGTTTCTTCTCTCCTTACTGCTCAGCAAATCTGCCATCATAATAGCAATGCGCAAAGGTACAAACATTTAAACATTTAAAGGGAATGGGAAATGACACTCTGATTGGTTTATTGCATGTTACACCCAAGCACACTTATGATTAATTAAGCCATGAAGTACAACCCTTTTGAACCATGCGCACAGACCCTTTTTTTGCCATCAAACTAGCAAAAGTGGATTTGGACATGCCCTAAATGCACCTGCGCCATGCGCTTCACGCCGTGCACTTAGATCGTTAAAATAGGGCCCATAGTCACTTGATCACTCACATCCTTTTCCCTTGCGGTCATGAGGTCACCTTTAGTTGGACATAGAGATGTGTCTGCATGTACTTTGTCTCGGCTTGTGCGTGCATGCGTGCGTGTGCGGTATCTTCCTGGGTTGGTTCTGCTTGACTAAGCTCTTCCCAGCCTCACTGGACCAGTCAAGGGTACATTAATGTAAATCTATGGGCAGCTGTTTGAAATGAGCCGTGCCATGTGGCTGTATGTACAGTACGTACACCATGCTGTATCTCATTAAGCAAAGTCACACTGACTTACCCCACTGTCACCTCCGTGTGTGTGTGTGTGTGTGTGTGTGTGAGTGCGTGACCAGAGAGAGGCGACCTTATGATTTGGCGAGCTTAGTGTTGCTATGACGACCTTGAGACACCCATGAAAAACCGTTTGTAATATTTAGCCCCTGTTTTATCTGCGTTTTAAAACACATACCCTTCAAATTAGTGAAGAAGATACGAGCATTACAAGGCAGAGGCTACGCTAAAGTCACACAGACACACAGTCCAACCTCTAAGATAAAACTTACTAACTTTCCTTCTACTGGTACAGGGAGCGATTATATCCTTAGAGATAGATGAAAAGGATATAAGAACCAGGAAAGGGCAGGTAGATAGAAAGAGATAGATAGAAAGAGCCCTGTAGGCTCTGTTTGGCTATACTGTGGTCATTTATCAAGTGTACGTGGCCAGCTGCTGGGAATAATAGTGGATCGTAGAAGAATCCACCACAGGCGCCTTGACCTGCTGTGAGGACAGCAAATTACACACTGCAGCTATATTGTATAGAAGTTAGTACTGTTCTGTATTAGAACCATGTCCCTTTGATGTTATGAAATAGAATAGAAAAACAACTGTAGATTATAAAAGCCATGCCTATGATGATAAGCCTTCATAGTGCTGTAACATACAAAATTACCAACATTGTTTTTTAAATAGGCTTTTTTTGACTTTTTTTTTCGATAGCAACAGTAGAGAGATGACAGGAAATGAGGAGAGAGATGACATGAAACAAATTGGAGATATTACGGTTCATGGTTATCATCGTTACCCCTACACCAACAGGGTGCTCCAAAACCACCAATATCATTGTTGTTGGGGTAATTGTTTATTACATGTTCTTATGGTACAAGGATGTTTCAGATATCCATGCATTAATCTGTTGTCCCATCCATTGATCTTCAAGTCCCTTGTAATGCCCACAACACCTAAAAAAAAGGAAGCAGCCAAGTGGCATCTTCCCAAACCATCTCATAAAGTTGAATCTAATCAAGCTACTCTTACCCCAGTTTTCCGCTGGGCACGTCTGTGCTGCATTCCGGCTGCGTTACGGTTTGATTCCGCCATGCGCCGTACCACACCGGGAGCGTCTGAGAAGCGGAGCGTCTTGTCTGCCCAACTCGCAGATTTCATTGTCTCTACTTTGTGCTTTACAGAGAAATGTATCTTTTCAGCTAAAACAGATGTTGACAAAAGTTTCCTTTGGGGACATAATTTTAAATTGGGAAAAATTTTAAGTTGGAAAAAAAGTAATTAATTACAGGACATCAATCAATAATATCGTATCGTGACATCAGTATTGTGATGATATCGTATCGTGAGGACTCTGGTGATTTCCACCCCTAGCATCTACCTTCCACTCCATGCACTCCTACAGTTAAACTCCATGCCTTCTCTTCTCTGGTGTCGTCTTTATAAAAAAGATCTGTGATGTCTATTATGTTTTTCGGCCTCCAAGATGAATTTCTCGTCATCTGTGGTGTGGTAAAGGAGACCTATACGATATTGGGGGAGAATTTTGGTAAATTGACTGGATACACTCGCTGTTTCACTTCTCGCCCCGCTGTCCAAACGGCCTGTGGCTCGCATGAAAATAGACCTGGCGCGTATCTTTAGCAGAGCGGAGAGCCGATTCACACACGCTTCTGGGACGCACCGTGGCGCAGCTGGTGGAATATCAAGCATTGTCTTGGATGGCTGCGATTGGTCACAGGGACCGCGGCGCTTCCTGAGCGCAGCACAGACACGCCCAGGGGAAAATAACAGTAGCTGCAGAATTATTATTTTTGCACAGTGATACTTATCATACTATCTATCAATTAACCAGCCTTAGAAGTCCTGTATCTCAAACTAAGAGGGACGGCTAGTGTCATCAAGCTTGTTCTTGGGTTGCAGCAGTGACGAGACAAACTTCAGACTACAGCTCTTTGCACCTACTATTCAGATTTTGAACTGATCTTTTCAGACGTCATGTATCTTGGTGAAATGTTTACTCAAAGATGAGAGAGCTCTGCCTATGGAGAAATAAAAATCAATTGTGAATTTACAAAGAAAACAAAGAGCAAAAAAAACAGAATTGATAAGATATGATGATTGATGATACTTTATGCTGAAAAGATTGTAAGATAAGGAAATATATATGTAAAGACACACATTGACCGACACAAACACATACACACAACCAAATGCCATGTCCGACTCGCCAGGATGAAATCCTCAGCCCTTTTTTATTGGAAGAGAGAAAAACAAGCAAAGGTGAACAGGGCAGAAAAGAGAGTGAGCAGGTTCAGGTCATTGCTGCCCTCTTGGTTAATACCTAGGGAACCGACCGCTCAACAACAAACTTCACTCACTAAAGTTTGTACTTCCTAAACCACACTGCACTTCAATTCCTGTCTCTGAACAGGAGACTGCCTCCTTATGCTTTTCCTTTCTGCCTTATTTTTTTTTTTTTTGTATTCCAGCATTACAGGCAACTTTATGATTTGTCCCGATCCGAGAGGTCAAAAGTCCATGAGCTGGCAGTCACCATGGCAACTGATGGACAGCCTTTGGACTGCATTAAAGAGCTTCTGCGTGTGGCTGTTGGACCCCTAGACCTCTCTGTTAAAACGGTGCTTCGTGACGCAATGGAGCGAGTAGTGGCCGCACTCAGGTATTGTCTCTCTCCCTTTCTCCATCCAATACACATGTATACCAAAAACTTTTCAAAAAATGTGAAAATACACAATGACAACACGATAAGCTTGGCTTTACACTTGAAACAATTATTCAGCATTTTTGAAAATACACTTTTGCGCCTTAAAATCAATAACATTCTGATGTCTGATCTACTATAGAGCTGGAGCCAATACATGGGTATCAGTCACGTGATAGCTATGTATAGGCGAATAGCTTAGCTTAGCATAAAGAGTGGAAGCAGGGTAAAACTGCTGGCCCGGCTTTCTTTAAAGTTCAGTAATAAACCTACCAGCGCCTCTGAAGTGCAATACATTAACAGTTGTTTTAAACAAGATTATCCATACAGAAAACTGCTATGGCTTGGCTCAGTGACTTCCTGGAATATGTACTGGTTGTCTGGCAACCTCACGGTGATGACAGGACTTCTAGGCACTCAAAACACTTCTCACATTTCACAAAATAAGACATTTTAAATAGCAAAAACAACATTCTACACTAATTTAAAAGTACAAAATGTACTTTTCAGACTGCAAAAACATTAACATAATTACATTTCTGAGTCTCAGTGTCGGGCCGTGTATTTCACACCTGGGGCTTCAGTCCTATCCTACAGCAATTAAACCATCTTTGAATAACCTCACCATGACACTAGGACATTATTATGTGGAATAAAGTGATTTAACACAAAGCTCAACACCTAGAGTTTCAATACACTATTGCAGAGACATGAATACACGGTGTCTGAAGCCATCACGTGATGCTGCATCACATATAGTCAAAATTAATGTAATTACCAAAAAGACAAAAACAAACCCAAAACAACTGGTCACACTTACTCATATGATGACCACAAAGCAATCAAAAACACAAATAACTCAATCAGTGATCAACAGACTTCCCCCCAAATTACAGCCAAGCTGCTGGGGCTCATCAACACACACATGCCACCACACACACACACACAGGCACAGCGCACAGCGGCCACTGACAATGCTCAAACCTTTAACACCAGCAGCAACTATCTACAGCAAGCAGTAATAGCTAGTAACTAACTAAAATGCAGAAAATTCCATTACACTTAGCAAAAGCTGCTCATCATTTGAAGAAAAACCTTTCTTTCATTAACTTTACATCTAAAACTCTAAACAAACTTGAACTAAGGTTACTTCTATGGTTATGTGATAATAGCTAGTTTTGCTTCTCGGCCACCGTATATTAACTGGTCTGAAAAATGCCGACGTAGGTGGCTGGGCCAGCTAGAAGTCTCTGGCCTGTCAAAGAATACGCCCAACAGGGCAAACTCGAAATTTGATTGGCTAAAGAATATGACAATCAACAACATTGTCCTTATTTGCTTAAACAGCAGAGGGATTCATTCGAAATTTTAAAATGTGAGTAGATTTTTCACAGATAAAATCTGATAAAAGCTCTAATTTATGAGATGCACTTGAAGCCGCACAACCGAGGGAGAGAGTAGCAATGAAATTATGGTAACAGACTTGTGGGAAGCGACTTTTCTAATGTGTTTCTAATACATATATAATAAAAATATAATTTTCTGATTCTGACAATCTCTTGGCCAGCAAAGAAGGCCTTGCTGGCCCTGACGGCCCACCTCTGCAGAGTCTAGAAGTCATATGTCCTATTAAAATAAACTACATGACTAAATTCCCTTTATACATTTTCCTATATAGTGAAGCTTACTTAATGCTGCCAAACGACTGCAGTTGCATTTTATAATAGTTACCAAATTCCTCACGACTATCATCTAGCTAAAATCACAACATATTCTGCTTCAGGAGTATTTTTATTTTTTTATTGGTGTTTTCACTGGGTTATAAATCATAAATAGTGTTGCACACTCTTAGGCCCCCCGTATGCCAGAAAATGGTTAATAATAGTACAGTGGTGAGAAAATAACAACGCTGTAGGCTTGTGTGCACAATCAAAGATACCACCCCCTGTGACAAGCCTAACGAAGGTAGGAAAATCTAATTGTCATTTTAGTACACTTTTTCCTCTTTTACATTCACTGACATTCGCCTTGTCAAACAACATTATAATCTACATGCACCCCTTTCATACCTGTCTGGTAAGACAGGTATGTTCATACTGTACATATGAATGTAAAAATATATGAATTTTTAAAATGAGTCAGATTAAGAGAATCATCTTCACTCACCTCAAAAGCGGGCTTTATGATGTTTATTCTAAGACATTGAAGGCCACCTGAACACACCACCTACTACCTGATCTCTGTTGTTTGTCTATATCTGAAAACATTGTGTTGTATATTGGTCCACTTTGGGCATATTGGTGGGAAAAACACTGTCAGAACAAATGCCTGAAGTGTTGGATTGAATCTACAGTAGCTGCCTGTGGGAGTTGGACTCAAACCATTTTATTGGCGTCTTCCTGCTCACTGCATTAAAAAGGAAGGGAGAGATGATTCAGGCCGACATGTCTGCAGAGCTTCTAGAGTTTAGGGCCACGGAAAATACTTGGAGAAGACTTAATATCCAAAACTACAAAATGCATGCAAAGTTACATAGGCTTAAATTAAAGGCTTATTTTCAGAGTAGTGTTTTTGTCCTTAATGCCCCATGACACTTGTTTGCTAACACAGACAGACCAATGAGCAAGGTTTTACTGACAGGGCCAGATATCATCGGGCCATCTGATGGGCTTGATAAATGAGTGCCAATCACTTTGATTATATACCTGCCTCATTTCCCGCTTCTTTATGGCTGCTCAATGGCGCATAGGGCAGATAGATAGCACCTGCATTTACAGACAGACACACACACACACACACACACACACACACACACACACACACACCAGAAAATACTCTTGCACATGCATAGACTCTCATACATTCAGAGTTAATTGTGGGCAACATCCCTGCTGAACACATACACACACACTCGCACACTTTCTTGCACGCACATGCTTTCCCCCTTTCTCTGATTCATTATCTTCTTATAATTAATGCAGCCTGATACAGCCGTTCCCCTCCAGATCTCACTCTGCTCTCTCTCTCTCTCTCACACACACACACACACACACACACACACACACACACACACACACACACACACACACACAGCCTTATGCATTCATTAGAGGTATTATTTCCTTTGAACATGTCACTGTGTTTGCATACTTACATTTGAATATCCCTTTATGCATCCAAGTGCGTGTGTGTGTGTGTGTGTGTGTGTGTGTGTGTCTCCATTGTTACAGGGCTTTCTCGAAGCATTGTGTATGGCAGGGATGAATGAGCCGGTCTTGTTTTTGGCTCTCCTGAAGCCTTCAGTCTGGCGCAGTAGGCATACCTGAGCCTTACACTAATGGCCATCTTTTGTATCTGTCATAACTACTCTGTGTTTGTGTGTCTGTAAAGAGAAAATGTTAAGTGGTAAAATGCAATAACGAAAATGCTGCGTCGTCTTTCCACCTTTTGCCAGATCATTTGTATGTTGCGTGCACGTATGTGTATTGTGTGTGTTATGCATGGGCCTTGGTGCGTTTGTGTGTATGTGTACGCACGTGAGCCCAGCAGCAAACAGAGTGGAGTCGGGGGAAATCAGACTTTTTTTCCCCCCTTTCTGTCTTTGTGAAAAATAACCCTCCTCTTGCGACATACACACTGCAGCAGAACCCAGAGCCACACCACGAAATACACTAATGACACTGCAGAAAGATCACACATTACCTTTTTGACTCACCTACTATTATGTGCCATTAAATTACATTTACACCTTATTTAAAAAACAAACAAAAAAACCTCTTTAATCAACATTAAATGATTATGTATTATGTATATAATTTCACGAACATTCTCACAGCTTCTAACGATGGAGACGGGTTTAAATGTTTTTTCTGTTGCTTCATGTCTCTGGTACTTAATAATAACAGGAAATCATATCATGCTAGTTATTTTTACAAAGCTGAGTTTGCCTCAAACATCTAATTGCTGTCAGACATGTTTTTAACTATCACTCTCCCTGAGAAGAAAGCCTTTGATTTTTTTTTTCTCCATCTGTATTGTATTGTGGTCATTTGAAAGTGTTATCTTAATTAACATATTATGTTAGATAAGCTGGTGATGTGATTTGTTTTTCAGTGGAGACCCAGACGCCCTGACAAAGTACCCACAACCCCTCAGGGTCCTGGAGGCCATGGTGACCGCTGTGCACAATAATGTCCAGAGTGGGTAGGTTATCTAGAACACACACACACACACACACACACACACACACACACACACACACACACACACACACACACACACACACACACTAACTTTAGTCATACTTAATTCTAACACCCTTCAAAGATATTTCTCTTCCTATGTTGCTCTTTACTCTCTCTCAGCTCTTTTCAAGGCCTGAAATTAACACCTGCTGAGTGTCAAATGCCAGTAAAATGTCTGCTTGGTAGTTGAATCCATAAGAGGCACCTGCCAACCTGCATGTTAGCTTTTTTTAAGATGACAACATTTGAACAGCCCCTTCTATTCTACACGCTGGTCAACTTTTTGTGACCATCATTTTCTGCCTTTCAGTGTAGTCATGCACAAAGCGATTTCCTCTAAGCTTATTTTCCTTTGCTGAATGAATTGAATTGCCTCTGAATAAGGGCTAATACTAAGAATTTTTTTCATTAATAATTCATCTTTGGATTATTTTCTCGATTAATCTTTTAGTCTATAAAATGTCAGAAAATTGTGGAAAATGCCCTCACAGTTTTCCAAAAACCTAAGGTGACTTCTTCAAATGTTTGAATTGCAAAACAATATTCAATTTAATAATCCAAAAGACAAAGAAAAGCAGCCAATGCTCATATTTGAGAAGCGGGAACAAGTGAATATTTGATTTTAAAAATGACTTAATTTACTATCAAAAAAAAGTTGCAGATTAGTTTTCTGTCAATCGACTAATTCATTAATTTGGATCTAATTTGGTTAGTTTGCTCGGTAGAACAATAACAAGTGTGAATACAAAAAATATTTGTGTAAATTAGTCATAGAAATAAATGTATGTCTATGTAATTCCAGTTTAATTCCTGGTAAGTTTATGGAATTTTTCAGCCTTGAGCTTGAATTAGACTCCTGACCACACGATAACTTCAGCTATTTTTCTTCTTCTTTTTTTTTTTTTTTTTTTACTTTTTAGAAGAACCTTTCAACTTTACCTCTCTATCTCTGTCTCTTAATCTCTGCCTCACTCAGCCTGTCTGACTGCTGTCTTTCTCACCGTCCTCTCTCAGTGACAACGCGGTGACTTCAGACGACCTCCTGGCTTGGTTGCGTCCATTCTGTGGTGACGCGGCGCTCCCCGTGCGGCCTCGAATCGACGTGCTGCAGATCCTGGAGAGTAACTTCAGCCTCCGAGACAGCGACGTCCGTCTTCTGCTGCTCTACAATTCTCA
Organism: Zingel zingel; assembly: GCA_023566125.1. NCBI lineage: Eukaryota > Metazoa > Chordata > Actinopteri > Perciformes > Percidae > Zingel > Zingel zingel. Next base: position 16,457,805 of record CM042332.1, read on the forward strand.
GGCTGTTCTGAAAGACAGAGAGGTAACGTGCACAGCTGCACTCACACACGCACACAGCCATGACTCATCAGCCTCTCACTAACAGACTGCCAGTTTGAAAGATGTTGAGTATACATTACTTGAGAAACAATTTGACTACCAAGTACTCTAAAAACATAACACTGGTACTTGACTGTTGGGGTATTTTTCAAATGCTGGGCAATACATTTTGAAAAGATACTAGAAATTGATGGGTGGAAGGAAGAGAGAACAGGGTAGAAATGATTTAGTGAATATTTAAAGAGGATGAATAAATTACTCACTCAAACCATCATCAAACATGTGAATGATATGAATGATACACATGACCATTATGTAACAGTATGGGCGTTGAGCTATACAAAAGGTGGTATACTGCTTAAAGGTGCAGTAAGGGATTTTTCACAAAGATTGTTGATATTTGAACTCCCCCCCCCCAGCCACCCCTTCACAAGCTCCGCCCCCCAGATTCACGGCTAGATAACTATTGGCCGGCTGGCAGCCGCTGTTCACATTACCTTTTAATATGTGGCCTTTATCAGATTTATTCTAAACTTTCAAATGTCTAGGGCATTCATCCGCTTCTTTAAATTTGGCTTTAAGGCACTTCATCTTCCTTTGACACTGCAGCCACGTTCTCCTGTGTCCCCGTTCTTCCATTTAATTTGCTATTTCTTCAAAAACGGAGCAGTTACGGTATGATCCTTCTAGTTTTGATTGAATTGAAGTATCTCCCCATACACTATTAGGTCTAACACCTCACTCTCCCTCCATTGACTTGTTCCATCACTGTTATCCATTTTGTAGGCCTAGACAAGTTTTTAATCTTACTGTCTGTGTCAAGGTCTAACTCCCGCCGGCGCATAATTCTGACAAATGTCAGAATTGTAGATGTAGATTGACGTAAAAGTCACATCAAATCCGCCTTGGTTGTTCCCACTGCGGCCGCATTGAACAAAATCATACCTGATTCAGGACCACATATGGAAGTGGTCTAAATCTGATTTGAAAAAATCAGATCTGGGCAAGATTTGAGTGTTCACACTACTTCTGAAGAGGTCTGACCTGGTCACTTGACCCCTAAAAAATCTGATTTGGGCCACTTTTGCCTGCAGTCTGAACGTGGCCTATGTGATCTTGGAAAATGCGATTCAGTGGCAGTTGAGCAACTTAATTTGAGGATGCATATGTGTGTTTTGTACTCCACAAGAAATCAGAAACTATGTAAATATGTTTCTCTCTTGAGTTTATTGTATTCTACTTTAATGGTACTTTACTTTAGGAGCTTATTTACAAGTGCCCTTAAGTCTCACTAATGGAGATAAATGTATTTGTCTATGTAAATTTCAAATTAACACATGCCATCACATAAATGCTTATTAGCATTCCTAAATCCTCCGTATGTTTGCAGTAGTGTTTAATATACAATATGTGCAGTATCTGCATTCAAGCATGCTGGGTGTTTGCACATGCATATGTTTGCACGTGTGGCTATGCCTGTGCACTCCCCCCTCCCTGGTTTTGGTACCTACCATTGAGTGGCTAGTCATTAAGTTTCCTGACTGACTAATTAATGGACCGAGCTGGTCAATTAATGTGTAAATGTATGCGCACAGCCATGGGCCATTGTCAGTGCAGGTAGACAGGTGTGTGTGGGCCCGGGCTCTTTAACTAATTGGGTGCACTCCCGACATTTGGCAGGCACTGATGAAACACACACACACACACACACACACACACACACACACACACACACACACACACACATATGTGCGCTCTTAAGGGAGTGTACATTCAAGGGATCAGTTAATTAATCTTGTTAAAGATGAATCAACTTCATCTGAAATGAGTCTCTTGCTCTCTACAGCGAGACTCGTTTCAGATGAAGTGCCACTTTCTCTCGTTTCTCCCTAAGGCAACTAAAAGGCCTTATAATGTGTTTTTTTTGTCGCCAAATGTCTCAGTTAATTTTGTCTATCTAGCCTAAATCTGTGTTAGTTGGAGAGATTTTTCACCACATGTGTGCTGAAACACAAATTCAAAGCCATGAATAAGCACGTTCGAGGACACATGCACCCACTCTTTTTATTTATTGCATTTTGCCTCCTAATTGGAGCGACACTTAATTGTCTCCACTGGCTGTTTCCCGGCTGAAAGCAGTTGGCACAGTAATCGTGTTGGCTAGGATGGTAGCCCCTGTAAGCAGCGCTGGCACTCATGTTGGTGCCCCGAGGCCATGCCTGAGACGTGATGGTGCCCCAGTCTATCCTCATCATGTCGGTTTAGAAGCAGAAAGATAGAGGGAGTGGAGGAAGAGGAGGAGAGAGTAGTGGTGAAGTCAGACACTGACAGATGTGACAGGGCGGAGAGCGGGAAGGAAAGGAATTGGTATTGTTCCTCTTCTGTCCCCCCAGCCCCTCAACTAATCAGCACAATTCCCTTCTAACTGTGTCCCACTCGCTACCCACGACACACACACACACACACACACACACACACACACACACACACACACACACACAGTATCTGTCTTTCACTGCATACTCATCCCTCCCGTGCAGTACACACATATGTACGCACAGTCATACACACGCAAACAGACTGCCTGCTGTGATTTCCATGACAACCATATTCCCACAGTGTGTGAGTGAAACTGATACCAGTAGTATGTTTAAGTTTCTCTCATCTTTCCTTTTGCTGCCGCTGTCTGTTTGCTGTTGCTGACAAAGGCGTCTGCTTAGTACCGTCGTCTGTGCTCAAAGGCAGCAGCAAAATAGCTATGCAAACACACACACACACACACACACACACAGACACACACACACACACACACACACACACACACACACACACACACACACACACATGTAATACACTCATAGGTGAAGTTTCCATACATGAAGATGCATGTACATATAGAAACACACACACGCATGCACCGACATACTGTATATACCCACTCACTGTCTGTATGTCTCAATTAAGGAGATGTAAGTGAATAAAATGTTACTTTGATCTTAGAAATTAATCTCTCCCCATCCTCACTCTCTCTCTCTGTCACACACTCTCTATCTCTCTCAGTGCGTCTCTGATGTGCAAAGTGTAGAACTCCATCTCTCTTTGTATTCCATTCGGGCTCTCTTTCCTCAATATCATCAAAACTAAAATGCCATTAATGAATCAAAAAAGGAAAGAAAAATTGTGTATTTCACAGAGCCCCCAGGGACCTCAGCGGTCATTAATTTTATGTTTATTATTTATTTCTGTGTCAAATTAAGAGAAAGTAAACATAATGTTTTAAAAGTTTGTTTTTTTTATTCTAAGAATGAGCATGAAATGAAAATGTGTTAATTAATTACAAAGTAGATTAGAGGGGATACAACAGGTTATCTTTTTAAAGTGTTGAATGGATCGAGTAATCATGTAATTATTCAGGATCAAAACTGCTGTCATTTCTCTTTTTTAATATGCTGCAAATCAGCCTAGTTAATTGTCATTGATAAATAACAGACATTATGCTAGACTTGCATTATATTTGGGGTTTTTTCTTCTTTCTTGAAAACAGGCAAATATTGAAATGTGGATGTTACTTAAAGTACAACAAGGGGGCTAAAAATCATGTAATTAGTAGTGGGTTCCGAAAATGCAGACAATGAATACTAACTAAAGTTTTGGGGGAAGGATACTGGATAGTAGGATACAGTCACGGATACAAATGACAACGTTGGATAAAGTGACTTTGGTGTCTGAATTAATCTGCCTTGCCGTAGTGACCTGACCATAACTGCTGACCTTTTGGCTGAGGGGACAAACAGAAATAAAATTCTGACATTCTTTTACAATAGAACAGCATTAGTTTTGTTGACAAAAGCTGATATGACTTGACATGAGTACTTACTACTGATATGGACTTATTATTTATATTATTGGATTAGCTCAGGCTGCGACTCCTTTTGGTTGGAGCCCTTCCAGGCAGTTGGCAGCTTGTCAGAACAAAATGAACAGCAGCAGATAGGGTCAACTAACAAAACACTTCAATCCAAAAATAAACATATTTTTTTCTATCCTCCATAATCAACTAATTATAATAATGAAATATCTATCTATATAAAAAATTTAAAAAAAGATTATTGATTTTTTTATATTCCTCTCAGACATCACTTTTGTGTCTCTGCTCAGATGTACTTAAAGAAATAGTTTGGCATTTTGGGAAATATTTGATACTTAAAAACATAAGTTATATAAGACATTGATACCACTCTCATGTCTGTACACTAAATATAATGCTACAGCCAGCAACCAGTTAGCTTAGCTTAGCACAAAGAATGAAAACAGGGTGAAACCGCTAGCCTGGCTCTGTCTGATGGTAATGGATTAAACAAAACAAAAAAACTGATTCAACAAACAAAATATAAGTTGTTAATTAGTGAGCTTTAGAATATGCTGGTATGTGGGTTTTGTTAATGTCAGACAGAGCCAGGCTAGCTGTTTCCTCTTGTTTAGAGTCTTTCTGCTAAGCTAATCATCTGCAGCTTCATATTTACCGTACCGATATGAGAGTGGTATTGATATTCTCATCTGACTCTCTGCAAAAAAGTTGCTATTATAATTTTGTCTAATAGGTCACAGCTGTATATGTACTGTGTGTAAATAATAGACTAAATATGTGTGTCCCCGTTTGTTGCTGTTCACTTTTGTCTGATAAGCTGCCAGCAGGCTCTCAGAACTCTGACGATGGGCTAGCTGCCTGAACTAATGCCTGTGCATCCGTATCACCAGGGATTAATTTACACCACCTTATGTAAACCTGCAATAACAGATTTGTTGGCCACCGGGGAGGAGCTAAAATAAACTGTGGACACAACACTGACATCTTATCACAGTTAAAGCTGATATGGCACACTTGTCAGCAAACAGTTGCCTATATTTTCACAAAGCAACATTAGCATTCATATGGAGTCATGTCTCAGGCTACATGACAAATGCAAGTCCAATATTCATAGTATACATAGTTATTTTATCTATTGTTATGATAAAAAAATGATAAAAAATATGATTTGAATTCTTTAAGTACCGTCTTACTGTAAATCTGTCCATTTCACTAACTATAACCGATTATCCTTTAGATTCTAAAGGAGAGGGTAGCGGAAGGCAGGCTAAACCCTCATCACATATATAACTTATTGAATTGAATTTGAATCCATGGTACAGTAACTGATTATCACAGTTGATTTAGCTCAAAGGTTATTGGGTCTGCAGCTCTCTTTTTGTTTGCCAGTCTCCTGATAACCTGCTTGCCTGTGTTTCAAAGCTGTATTGTGTATTCCTACAGATCTGATTCACTTACTGTGTAATCCTCCACTCTTGCCTCATTGCCTTATGCGCACACCTCTTTGACAGTACATCAAAAAATCCTCAGACCCTCACAGTCTGTTAGGATGTGAAAAGTCTATTCTTTTCACATTGGCTGTCCAAACCTCCTACCTTCTGCTTGCCTGCATCTGCTGCATGTTTTTGTCTATGCATCCTCATCCATACAAAGGGGCATTATTGTATAATTGATTTATTTTTATTTCACCTTTTATTTTTCAGAGGCAAGTAATTAAGAACAGGGTCTTATTTACAATGGTGGCCTGACAAGTGACAAAGCCACTTAGGGGAAGGGAAGGAGGGCTAGAAAATAAAATACATTAGACATACATACAGTTTAAAATGACATAAAAAAATATTTAAAATGCATTACAGACAGCAGTTAACACATATAACAAGAGAAGACCCAGACAGGTGAATATGCGTGCATTCCAGCATGCCAGCCTGTGATAGGACCAGCTGAATACTAATATGATGGATGCTGTTTAGCCCAGTGGTGTCCAGACTGGGTCAGGCCGGGCCATGTCAGTGGAAAGGCCACTGCATGATTCACAGCCTCTGCGTCACACACACCCAGCAATGATGAATCAGAGGGAAAGAGAAAAAAAGATTCAGACAGAGGAGGGAAATAATGATGGATCAGAGACCTAGAGGGAGAGGGAGATAGAGATTCAGAGATGATATTGAAACGGAAAAAGATAACAGGCCACTTACCATTCCGATGCATCATCCTATCTCCCTCTCTCAGCAGCCCAACACACTATTCAGCCACAGACACACACAGAGACCCCTAAAAAGGGAGGTATTAATGAGCCCAATTGAAATGCTGGTGGTGGGGAGATGATATGGGAGGAAAGGGAGGGAGGGTGTAAAAGGTTAAGCCAGGGATAGATGTTGTGCCTTCATTTTGAATACTTAGTCATAACAGGAGGGCGTCCAAATGTCACCACTGTCAAGATTGGAGGGTCCATGTGTATAGTGTGTGTTGTTGGCTGTTATGTTTTTGATAACAATATACCTAGACTCATTTATTTATGGCTTTTCACAGTCAAAGAGGCGACAACTATTACTTATACTGCATGTGTGCATACATGCCTGTTAATGTAATGCCTGCTCTGCTGCATCCTTGATGTTTAGTGTGAAGATAGTAATTATTATGCTGAGTCTCATGGCAGTGCTAGCATTAATGCCCAGATCAGGGTTAGGGTTATAAGGGATGAAATGTGTGTGTGTGTGTGTGTGTGTGTGTGTGTGTGTGTGTGTGTGTGTGTGTGTGTGTGTGTGTGTGTGTGTGTGTGTGTGTGTGTGTGTGTGTGTGTGTGTGTGTGTGTGTGTGTGTGTGTGTGTGTGTGTGTGCATGGGAAGTCATCATCTAAGATCATCAAAAGTGATAGCTGATTCATGCTACAAGCCCCTTTCTCCCCCCTGTCAATGTCATGGATCATTTGCTGTGACACTGTGTTTTGGTGCTGTTTGGCCTTGCAGTGCGCGGCCTATCTAATATGGATGAATTGAGCAGAGCAGGCTGTGTAGTTGCACTCTGTCAGCCTTCAGTCTGCAGCTGCACAGCCTCTGAATCCCACACGTTAACCCTGACCTAACTCTTACTTTCCTTTCCCGAGGCATGTTATTCATTTGTTTTCGTTTCACCTTTTATATTGTCCTGTGCTTTTTGTCTCCTGTGATTCCCTGAAAATTTAGTTGACAGTTTGATTTGATCTCGTCTGAGATGTTAAGTTTGACAAACGCATCCCATTTATTCTCTGAGTTATGGATTTTTTTTTCTTCCCAAATGTGGTCTGCTTTGGACAGATTTGGTTTAATGCAAAGTTACATGGGTAAGAGTTATTTGTAATACATGTGAGAGCCACATACTCTGACCCATGTGCAATGCAAAAACATATGACTGTTATTCAGATCATTCTGTGTACCTCCAGTACTTCCGTACAGTATTACTTATTAGTGGGAATGCTGTTCAACAGCATTCCAACTATTGTTATTCTGTTCTTTATAAACTTCTTCTTATTCCCTCTTCCGTACGTTTTTTGGCTCTCTGTAACTTTTGCATGCGTTCAGCTATTAAAACCATTCAACTTTTAAAATGTTCAGCTCTTTCAGCTAATGATTTCAGATAATAAGCTTTTTAACACTTTTTTTAACATTGAAGTCAATGAGAGCATGCTTCAAATCCTCTTCTGCTTCAAAATGTATCTCCTCCTACATTCTTTCATCTACAGACGTAATTCAAACTTTAAACTGTTCACAAAAACTTTAGATATTTGAAAATATCTTTTCAGTTTGATATCTTTTACAGTTTTTGTGAAAAAGCTGTTAGTGATCATTTCAGGATTGTTCTGCGTTTCTAATGAGTGTGTATTGCGCGAGCTAGAGTGGATGATGTCATAGCCAGAGCACAGAGCCTTGAAAAAATTATCCTTGTCCCTTCTCTATTGCTCTCACACCCACAATATCTACTTGTCATACACAATTTATACATCAAAATGTAGGTATTTTTGTCTAGTTTCAGGCAGTGTGCTCAGTTATCTGATATGACTTATACTTTTGGCTCGTTGAGCTTCCAAATGACAAGAGTTCCACATCTTCCTCCATTCACTGCCCTGTTTAACATCCTCCACATTTCCGAGCGGAATGCAGAGCGAACCGCTTTTTTTAATCGCTGATATGCCCACATTTTTAAGTTTATCCACTGTCTGTCTGTCTGTCTCCCTCCTTTTCTGTCTGTGTCTCCCTCCCTCCTTCTCTGTCTCCCTCCCACCTTCTCTGTCTCTGTTTCCCTACCCCTCCCTCCTTCTCTGTCTCTCTCTGTCTCCCTCCCTCCCTCTGCCTCCATCCCTCCCTCTCTTTCTCTCCCTCCCTCCATCCTTCTTTCTCTCTGTCTCCCTTTCTCTCTCTCTCTCTCTCTCTGTATCTCTCTCTCTCTCTCTGTCTCCGTCTCTCTCTGTGTCTCCCTGTCTCCGTCTCTCTCTTTGTGTCTCCGCCTCTCTCTCTGTCTCTCTCTCTGTATCTCTCTCTCTGTCTCCGTCTCTCTCTGTGTCTCCCTTTCTCTCCCTCTCTCTCTCTCTCTCTCTCTCTCTGTATCTCTCTCTCTGTCTCCGTCTCTCTCTGTGTCTCCCTGTCTCCGTCTCTCTCTTTGTGTCTCCGCCTCTCTCTCTGTCTCTCTCTCTCTCTCTCTTTCTCGCTCTCTCTGTCTCTCTCTCTCTCTCTCTATGTCTCCCCCCCTCTCTCTCCCCCTCCCTCCCTCCCTCTAGTGTCATTTGCGATTTGTGATTTCATGCATGTATATATCCCGCTTCTTTTCAGGCAATATATTCACCTCTCAGCTCTTTAGGGTCATGCTTGTTTGTTCTACACAATGGATATGGCTGATAATAATACAAAGTATTTAAACTTTCAGCCTTTTTAGTCAATTTATTGGAACTTTTGACGGTACTACAGTTTAGCTTCCAGCTTTTATAGAAATGTTTTTTGGCTGTTAGCTTATTAAGGTAATGCAGTTCAGTTTCCAACTGACACTTACATTTCAAATTCCAAGTTTTTCAGCAGTGCAGTGCAAACCATTTGAAATTTTTTAAACATTTATTTTGATTTCTGCATTTTAATACATATTTCTCATAGCATTTGTAAGTCTTCCATACTTAATAAATAAATCCAGAACTCACAATGTTTTACATCGATGGCATCGTTGAACTTTTAAAGCCAACAATTCAGTTTGGCGTTAGCTTTTAACTTTTTAAGGAAATTCATACTCCTTAAAATGATTTTAACTTTTTCAACTATTATCACTACTTTAACTTCTTCTTACGGATTTAAGCTATTCATCCAGTTTAGCTTTAGCAATTCAGTTATTCAGCATTCCCACGCATTTTCTGCAGGAAATGCATTTTCCAGTTATTTACTCTTCTTTCTCAACCTTCTTCGCTGTTCTTGCGTACTATATGCATGACCATATAGTCCTCCAAACACAATCAGCTCTTTCCCATATCTCCCTCTTGGTCTCTTTGTCAATCTCCTAGTTTCTCACTCACACTTTGTATGCACCAATTGAGCAGAAAATTACAGAATTCCACCATTTCTGGACACAATGTTAATAGGGGTGGAGCATATATGCACACACACACACACACACACACAGAGACAGAACATGTGCCTTGGTATACAGTCCACATACACACGGTGGTCATTATAAGGTATTATGAGCCTAAAGAACTGTGAATATTTGAAGTGTGTGATTTTACAAGAGTGTATGTGCTTATGCATGTCCACACCTGTTTGCCTGTCCCCTCCTATCACTGTAACGAACCCAACTCCACCTGCTGTATATATTTAAATATTAAGGCTGTAGTTTCAAAGTATGCAAAACCATAGTGAGAAGCCTCAGCCCTGACACACATCCAATAATCACTATGAAAGAAAACAAAATATCTGCACAGATGGATGGCATGCCATTTTGTCGTTACTACAATGTTTGTTTCATATGACCGCAATACAAACAGAAACATAAGTGGGAGTGTTGTTAGTTGACAGAACAATGTGTTTTCACTGATCATTGCCACTGTGCCCCTGTGGTGCACAAACACACACTCACATATCACATATTGACAAATAGGCGGATGGGCAGTCAATGTCCAAAAGTTGAAAAGTGAAATAGAACTTCTGGAATCGTCCCACCAGGGATTGTGTGGGGGAAAAAAAATGATGGCGCTTATGGCCAAGGTGAAGGCCTGGTGGAGAAGAGCAGCCGCACAGGGAAGCTGAGAGAGATTTGTTTGAAAGTGAATGAGCCTGGACTGCAGGGAGAGGGTTACACAAGAAGGGAGAGAGAGCAGAGTCTCTTTCCAAGTAGGTAAATAATACATGTGATGGAGTTGAGGAAGCTATCTTATGGCCACACTCTAATGCAACAGGTCAGGGGGTCATTGCCGTGATAGCCAAGCCCCAGCTATAATTCCACTTGTTTTGGCAGCTTTTATCATCCCCCTCGGCTCCTTTGCGGAAACTTTATTTATGCTCCGTTTTTTAACTCGGAGCCAGGAGAGGAGAGCACAGTACTTTGTCATCTCAGTTCGATGGTTGATGATTCAGAAAACACCAGACAGGAGGCAGTGCTATAAAGTAAACAAGAAAAGAGGGGATGTGGAGCGGGAGACAGACGAGAGGAGAAATAAAGAGAAAAGGGCCTGAGGACAGTTGAAATGATGGGAGTGGGCAGTGCAGAGCCACATGAGAAGGAGGGAGAAAGACGTTACAATCTGAGATGAAGTGGGGGTACTCATGCACCATTTTCTTTGTTGGCAAGCTCTCTGATGTTCTGTAGCACCTGGCAAAGGTTTTGTTTTACCTGCTGTGATTCAGCCTGAGCATATGTGTGAGTGTGTGCATCCATGCCTAAACATCCTCTCACATCTAAGAGAGGAAACGGTGTACATAATTAAAGTTTTACATTTAAGGCATTCAACTGAGCTTAAGTAATTGCATGTGTTTGTGTGTTTAGCAATGTGTTTTTGTGTGTTATAGCACACATATTACATTATATGTATCTTCCCTTCTCCTTCTCATTGGCCTTTGTCCCACCTTGAACATTTATCAGTCCCTATTGCATGCATGATTAAGGAGGTTGGACTCTTGGCAAAAATGGGTTTAATATTAAAATATACTGTAAAGGCTGCTTATGCGTATGCGCTTAATATTGATGTCTGGCACTATGGCGTCATGTCAAGCAGGTATGTGTCAAGATGTTTTCAAGGTACAAGCTCATTCTTTCCTCCTGACCGTGATCTGCTGTCTTTCTAACCACTCCCCTTCTGTGTTATGTCTATTTTCTAAAGCTCACCCTGTCTCTCCTCTTCCTCTTCTTCCTCTCCTGAGGGGTGTACCATTATGTATACTCAGGTGTCGTGTTATACAACGTGCATCTGTAGTCCCAGACTACAGGGAGAGCGAGCAAGAAAAAAGTATAACAAATAGAGGGAGAGGTTAGAGAAGCTGTATTTGTTTGTCATTGCACTCATCTTGTCATGTCATACTTTGAATGCACAAGGGTGTGTGCACGCATGCATTTGTTTGTTCTCTACAGGCGTGCATGTCTTTATCGTTGCTCTTATGTTTCCTCTGCATGTTTTATGTGTTTCACTTTCAAGCCGTAATAAACTCCCTAACCCCCCACAGGCCCCGAGGCTTTGCCCTTTTGGTGTTTGCTTCTCTTTGCTCTCATTTTGTTGGAAACCTGCACTCTCTTATGATCCCCGCTCACTTTCCCAGCATCGCTCATTCTCTCCCTCGCTCTCCCCACCTCTCTCTCTCCTTGTGAAGTGTGCGACCTCTGCAACTTTATTCTGCCCGTCGCTGGGGACATTAGCCAGAGCAGGTCAATGAATATTGATGAGCTCATTCAGAGCGCACTCAGTAAAGGCCAGACACAGAGATCTGTGGATCCCACGGCTCCACTGGCACTCGCAGTCCGATACACTGACAGGCCCACATCTCGTGTTTTCCCCTCTCCCTTCCCTATCTCTCCCTCTCAGGTCAAGGACTGAGATAATTGCCAAGTCACAGAGAAGATTATCAGGCAGATTTGTTGATGGGGGCAAAAGTTCCCCTGTGTTTTATTAACGGCTCATACAAATTCAGGAAGAAAGAATGCATCTTTGACTTGACTCAGAAAGGCTAACAATCTCATCAGCTACATTACCTGGAAAAATATCCACCTTTGAACAAGTCCCTGGTCGTTGGGGCAAGAAATTATTAAGAATCCAGGATTTAAAAAAACATTTCTCAGTCCCAGTTACAACATTTTAACATCAAGTAATTTACATCCCGTCATGACAGTCTTTACAGTTAAACCTCCAGAAAACCGTTACCTGAAGAAAGAATGATGGCCATTTTAATTTAGCAATCTGACACCATTGAAAGATGAAGTTGACCCTGGATCTTTTTCCATGCCATGATATTTAATGAAACTTGCTATCCTCCATTTATCCTGCTCATTTGATAGAAAGGTGGGAGTGATGGCGCCATCATGATTGGCAGTGGTAATAGGATGTGACGAGTGAGAGTGAGAGAGCTGTCATGACAGACAGTGATGGTAGCACCGATCATTAACCTGTCTACCATAGTGTTACGCACAGAGGTGAAGATTTGTTCACCGCATACTTTAACAAGTCAGTCACAGGATCAGCTATGAAGACATGACGTGTGTCGTGTGGTCTGCATTAGGGGTGGAACAGTACACTGAAATCACGGTTCGGTTCATACCTCAGTTCAGACATCAGGGTTTGGTTCAGTACAATGGAGGGAAAAGCATAACAATTTTTGTTATTGTGCATGTCTCAGGCTGTACCACCTAGTGTCATCCAGTCTCTCCTCTGAGCTAGCTGCAACAGCCTGAATCGTATAAAGTAAGATGTAAACAGTAAACAATAAGTAGGCTACCCCACATCATCTCCAGACTCCATCTGGAACTTGTAAACAAAATAAGACAATCAGCTAGTAGTGTGATATGGGAGACAAGCGCTGCTATATGTGAATGCACAGAGCAGGGGGTTAAAAGAGCAGCTTCGGTTACACAGAGCAGTTGGCGAATTGTGTGTGTGTGTGTGTGTGTGTGTGTGTGTGTGTGTGTGTGTGTGTGTGTGTGTGTGTGTGTGTGTGTGTGTGTGTGTGTGTGTGTGTGTGTGTGTGTGTGTGTGTGTGTGTGTGTGTGTGTGTGTGGGGTGCCTGTTGACTTCTGTCTGCAAAGTGGTAATATAAGTGTCCCTTTCCATTACTTCGATGTTTCATATCAATTCCATTCCATTACTGGGTTGTTTTGAAGCAATCAATACTGCATTGAACACTCCCATAGGCTTCCAAGTTTCATCTCCAGTAAATGTACTTGCAGTTAAATTGAAAAGGTTTGCCTTATATAACACGTTAATACAGTTGTATAATGTGAGGTCAAAGGTCGGGGTTTTAAGCTGTGGCTAGTGGCGTGGCTTAAAGACGGTTGGTCGGTTTGTCAGTCTACCATTTTGGTCCAGACTGAAATATCTCAACAACCATTGGGATAAATTGCCTTTACTTTGTTACAGATATCCATGGTTCCCAGAGGAGGGATTTTAAGGTCTAACCATGCGGTTGACACTTTTGTTTTTTATTGAAATTGACATTGACATTTGACATTCATGGTTCCCAGACAATGTACGCTAATGACTTTGGTGATCTCCTGACTATTCTTCTAAAGTGCCACTATGAGCCTGATATTTGTGGTTTTGACTGAAATGGCTCGACAACTATTATGTTGGCATTAAATTTGGGACGGATATCCATGGTACCCAGAGAATGAAGCCTATTGACTTTGGTGATCCATAAAAAATAAATAAAAAATGTTAATACTTTGGTTTAAATGCCTACAAAACCAATGACATTCCCATCAGCCTCAGCTGTTTAGAGCTAATTATTGATTAATTATTGACCAGCAATGATGCATCAGCAGTACTGTCAATGCCAAAGTGGCTTGAAAGTTTAATTAATTGTATTGTTTTGGATATGTATGAAATGTGTATGTTCATACATATTTCAGCCTATAGCCATTCTAGATCTGGCCTATATATTAATCAGTGTGATCCATTGGCAAATCCAGCCAATGTTTTGTTATGGCAGACAGAGAGGCTGAGCTGTGACTGTGTAATCCTTTTCTAAAATTAAGTTGAGAGTTACTAATGAGAGTTACTGATGTTAAAAGTTCAAGTGATGATTAATAAACTTTGAACAGACTTTGACTTAGTGCTTGACCAGCAGCACTGATTGTTGTATGTTGTGCTATGAGTTATTCCTGAGACATCCCCTTCTGATTGTAAGTGATTGAGCTGTTTATTTAACATTTCCCTAGAAATAATCAAATGTATTGTCTTGATTAATTATAGCAAAGCGTAAATACGATGTATAAGCCTGCTCAAACAATCACTGTAATATTCTGAGCTATAATAGACTCTGACTGGTTCTCATCTCGACTGTAATTCATTAAGTCACTAGATGACTGTAAACATAAAGAATCGCCTCACACATTGAATATATAGCTTTTGCTGGTTGAAGTAGTTCCTGTCGGTTTCACTGAGGGTTTAATGTCTTCTAATGTTAGCAGATGAGGTCAATAATTTAGTAGTCTATATCCTTGACTTCCACTTCAGGGACTGCTTCGGTCCCGCAGGAAATTCCGCCGGATGCATGTATTTTCGCCGATGTCCGTTTCCTTCCGCTTTCTTTGTGTTAGAATTTTAAACTCCGGTGGATTTATGAGGACTATGGTTAACTGCTCCTCAGATCTCTGCAGAGTAAATCCAGACAGGTAGCTAGACTATCTGTCCAATCTGAGTTTTCTCTCGCACAGCTCTGTGCGGAGCTTAGCGCCGCCCATGATGATTGTGATTGGTTTAAAGAAATGCCACTTTTAACAACTGTGGGAAACCATGGACCAAAGGGCCATTTACTTCTTCTGCCGGGGTATTCAGAAATCATTTAAAAGTAAGTATTTTAATTATGGGCTCTATGGCTTTGGGACACACACCGCCCCTTCAAAACCTCATGCCAGCGACCAGCATTCCAAGGTAACAGTGTTGCATTGATTGAACACTTGAGGTTTATGTAACACCTCAACCTCATCGATCTTGGTTGAAACGGCATGAAAATGTCAACAATTAGCACTCGTACTCCAACCAGTATGTGATTTAAATCCTGCTGGAAAGGTTTGTACCTCTTTTAGTTGCAGCTAATGATACTAAACTAATAATCTATCTATATCTAATAAACATGTGCTTGATCATTTGTTTCTCTAAAAGCTTGGTGTTGTTATTGGAGGTTAAAAGTTGCCTTTGAGACCAAAATATTGTTCGCATGTAAAATTGTCTGATTTGGGGAAATTGAAAAAAATGATTTTAACCATGAATTTATAACAAAGCAAATTGTCTTAATTTAAGTTATTTTAAGTCCTTATTTAGTTTACCCACTATTGCTAAATGCAAAATGCTCATCCTGTGTCGCAGAATATCTTGTGTGGAGAAATTTACTTTACCAGACACTGGGTGTTTAATAGCTAATATAACCGCTCATGTATAGTACTGGTAATAAGTTGCATCACTAATGTTATATATTAGTCAGTGATGAAATGTTTCAAAACAGATTACAATTAAATTTCATATTCAATTATTATGCATTGATGCATGTATTTTATTTTAGAAAAAGTGAAACAAATTACAGTTTTTTGTCATCTCTCATAAACAAATTGGCCATTATCGGCATTTGTTTTGACTCAACCTCAGACACTGAACCCACTTCTGTCTAATCAGTTCTGGAGGAGGGGTCTTGTTACAAGTGGGGTGAAATCTTTCAAGCAGGCCCCTAATTTACACATACTGACTGACACTTTGATCCCAGTTTTCTCATTTAATATCTTGATTGCATAATGCTACAGTTTCTCATGGTGCAGAACAAACTGGTGTTTGGACGAAATTAACTCTAAGGGCTGCCGATACACACATAATACTTGTGTTATAATATATGTGAGTTTGAGTAAAATTGCAAATCAAGACTATTTAATGGAAATTTTAAAAAGCACATGCGGTATATTAGCAGCCATTTAAATTTCAAAATCACGCTAAAGCAGTACATTTCTGTCAGGCTTACAGGCTTGACTGCCATAAACCACAATAGGCTGTTTGTTATGACACAACAACAAAGGACGAACAGTTCATCAAGCCGTTTGAAACCCACTGTACTCCAACATAGTTTCATTCACCAAGCCTTTTAGCACCACGGACAGCGCTCATTTACCAACAAGTGACAGTGTTTTATAATGAGGTGAGAACACCAGTGGTATGTTGCTAAAATGGAGTACAATGTCAGTCAGCACCTTTCACCAGGGTGGTAATTACTCAGTGCAGTTCTGCAGGGGCTTTACCTTGAACATTTGTGTTCTATTCTGTAACCCACATAGTAGCCTTTCAGTTAGGTGTTGACATTTAACTGGAATCCCTTATGACATGTCTTAAATGGACAAAAAAACATGTTTCTTTCTTTTGCAACTCACCTTCAAAAAACATGACATAGGTTAATGACAATGTAGCAAAGACTCAAGCACCATATAAACCCTACATATGTATGTTAGCTCTTAGCTGTTGTTGGCAAACAAATAAAAATACCTCAAAGCCTGGTTAGGGGCTCAAATCACTGGATGCACACCCTCAATGTTCACTAGGGAAGATTCAGTGTATAGCAGGGCATTCTTCATGCACGTGTGTGTCTAAAATGATCTACAGTAAATGTGACCTGTGTGTTGAAAGCAGTTCAAATGTAAAAGACTACAGTAGAGCGCTTTGATGATAGAATATTTATTTCGTGAGATTTTATTCCTTGAGGAAAGACGATGACATATGGAGGAAATTATTATTTTTACAGGAGTTTATTGTAGCTCTGTTTCAGTGGTATTCAGCTGATTGTTTTTGATTGTGTGTGCACACCTGCGCGTCTGGGTGGTTGTTATTATTGTGTGTGTGTGTGTGTGTGTGTGTGTGTGTGTGTGTGTGTGTGTGTGTGTGTGCGTGCACGCTTCCTTTAAATGGAGTGAAAGAAGTCAGCATGCAGTAATTATCAGGAGGAATAGATGACTCCACTTTCATCTGTCTAGCCCTCTCTATCTCTCGCACAAACACACACACACACTATTGCAGTGTTTTATACTTCATCTCCATTTTTATCCTTTGGTGAACTGTGTATGTTTTCACCCACGTGGCTTCTGACAGCTTTCTGCTCAGCCTATTGATTTGCCCCAAAGCATCTCCCATCTCTCTCTGTCTTTCTCACACACACACACACACACACCTCTCTCTCTTTTTTTCTCCCGTGTTATTATCATATGCTGACTGCATTGCTGTTTTTAAGAGATACCCTGTCTGACTACACAAGCTTTTTTTGGACAAAATCCATCACACTCTGTTTGTCCAATAGTAATGTGCATAGACTGTGTTCCTGTACACTGTTTATACAACTTTAGAAATTATGACATTTTAGTCCATCTTCTCAGTTTAGGGTGAATTAATGTAATTTTCATAAATAACGTGTGTGTGCGTGTGTGTGCGCGTGTGTGTGTGTGTGTGTGTGTGTGCGTGCGTGTGTGTGCGCGTGCGTGTGCGCGTGCAAATGTCAATTGAAAGCACCCCATGTTGCAATAAAGGGTCTTTTAATTTCATAACGCTCACCAGTTTGTGAATAAATCACAGCACTTGGGCAAATGCAATATCCATTTCACGGTATCACTTTACACACATGCATTACACAAAAGCATGGATACTTCCAGTCACAGCGGGTGAGCATGTAGCATGTGGTCGGCATAATTCATTTATAGCATGGAATTTATAGTAATTTTTGAAACGATGATGCCCGACAGACGTTGATGATAGCAGGCTTCTCATTTCTAGCCAGCAACCATCAATTCGACTGGCTGATATGACAACTACCCTTAAAGGGGATGTTAACAGTTGTAGCTACAGTACTGTAGCTAGCTAAAGCAACTAAAGTTAGCTCAATGGATGAGACTGTCCTCCCGGGAAAACTCCCCCATAAGTCATTTATTCAAGCAGAAGTTACGACCCATATTAACATTTAACATTTTATAGTGGTATCGCCCTCTAGAGGCCGTTGTAATTATCACGGGAGCGAAGCAGGAAGTAAAGTGAGGAAGGAGGCAGGTAGGGGTGGTGGATGGGTCAGACAAACACAGAACTAGGGGTGGGGGGTAGATGCACTGTTTCTGTGCTGCGTTTACAATTTGTATGTGCTGTCTTTGTTCCTTGTCTTGTTGTGCTTGTCAATATTGTACAAAAAAACACCAACAACAAAATATACGTTTGAAAATAAAATAAAAAAAACTTTCACCCAGGACACCAAACAAACAGAACTGTGTCAAGTAACGTAACAAATGTACTGATTTTTACCCTAATCGCAATCTTTTTCTAAACTTAATTGAGTAGTTTTTGTGCTTAAACTTAACCAAACTGTGTATTAAACCGTGACTGGTTTAGATATGAGGATGGAAAACGGTCCTGTGTGTCGTATTTCCTGCCACCGCTAGGGGGCGCTTATTTATGAAACGCTCTTAAAGGTCGTACTAGAGGGTAGGAGTACTCGACCTAAATGGTTGTATGCTTTGGTGGACTTGTTGCAAATGGACACAGTGGATGTGGTAGCAGCAGTAGTTGTGAACTGGGGCTTTTTCAATGTAATATAAACAAACTAATGCAGTTAGTTAATGATATGCTCCTTGGCCTTGAGTGTAACACTCAGTTATAGCTGGTGAGTAGGACATGCTAACGGTTGCAGCTTTCAGAGTAAATACACTGTTTGATCCATTCCTTACACTTTTGCTCTTGTGTTTTTGTTTTTAGAAAGACAAAAACAAAAGCTTTGGCATGTTGAGAAATCTGAAGTTTGACAGGCCTATGAGATTAACCTATGATTGGAAAGTTGCTATTTGGGAGTGGTGATGGGCCAAGAAAGACAAATAAAAAGTGTATATGGTCTTTGTTCACAAATATTCGGTGCAATTAGTATTTATACTGCTGTCTAACTGATCTTGGGATGGACAGATAGATAGGGACGAGAGGAACTGAGTTTGCAAGTGTTTGAAAGACTGACAGATGCAAAAGGAAAGAATATATGATGACTGATTGACTGTGAGAACGTATGTCAGATCTCATTTGCCAGCCCTTCTCTGCTGAGTGTTATGGTATTGGCTGACAGTCTCCTCCCTCCCTCCCTCCCTCTCTCTCTGCCCTCCTGCGCTCTTTTCTTTGTACAACACCACAGAGGAAATGTTGATTTTATTCACGAGGCATAATTAATTACCATCCTTCCTTGTTAAGAAAATAGAAGCCTCACAGCCATAGTAATTGGCAGTATTTTAATTTGCAATCTACTGTAGGTGAGAAGATTGTAGATGTGTGTGCGTGTGCGTGCGCAAGCGGGTGGGAGGATGTAGGTGTGTATTTTTATGTGAAAATAGTCCATATTTGTATAGAAGACGTGTCTGAATGAAATTTGTAATGTGCGTTGCAGGAGAACATGCAATCAAAATAGTATCGGGGTATCCCAAGGTATTGCATACCCTTGGATGTGGCCATAAAACTTTATAAAATGATTTAATAGCTAGAGAGTGTTCTGTATTCATAACACAGTAAGACAATAATAATGATGAACAGGCTTTGGGTTGCAGTTTACATTCAGTGATGGATTTGGGAGCGTTAGATTGCAGTGAGGACTTTTTACAGGTAGTTAAGATTCCATTTCTGTTTCCCAAATGACCTCCATTTCCAGAGGGTCCTGAGATTCAGCTTTACTCATTCATTGCTCCATTCCCCATCATAAGGCGCTTCACTACACCACCGTGCATGGATCTGCTATGCTGCTAGTTATTTGCTTGTAAATTAGAGGTTTAACACCACTGATGTCTAAGAATCAATAGATCAGAGTATCAGTACTTTATTAAGGAAAGCAGCCGATGTGAGCACTGCTTATAATTACTAGTCATCCATTGCACCTAGCTTCGGTCTGTTGTAACACATGATAGAATTTTATATATATATATATATATATATATATATATATATATATATATATAAAATTACACAAGCAGGTGGATTATATGAAGCCCTTTACTGACAACCGTAAGCAAAAGAGTATAAAAAAAGTATATAAAGCCTTTCAACATCCAAGCAGTTGATAAAAAACAGAAGCTTTTTATTGTTACCAGCCAGGACAGTGATCCTGGTTTTTGTTTAGCAACTAAAGCCTTTTAGCTTGCTGGCTAAAATGCTTTAGCTACTTTAGAATCTGGGAGTCTTTGATATGGCTGTCAGAAGATCCCTGTCCATCAAATGGATAACATAGTTTGGACACATATATCAGCTATCATCTGAATCTATGGTCAATGGACTTTTGTAGCTAATTAAAATAACAAAAATAATTGCCTTTTATATATCAGCCTCATCAACATGTAAGCCGTTACATCCAGTAGTTGCCAGTGAACTAGCAATGTAGCACTTTATTTGCTTTTGACTGCACAATGACCTACACAGCATAAAAGATCTCACCTGCGGCACTCCACTGTGGCTTTTCAACAAATATCTCTTAGGTATATGTTCCGTTTAAAGGGTTTGTAATCCAGGGGTATACCACAGTTTTGTCGATGCAACATGCAGTGGGGCATGCGGTCCCTGCAGCCAATCCACTAAACTTTGGCATTTACATTTAGTCAGCATTGCCTGCTGCTGTCAAACCATTTATAACAGCATTACTAATTTGTTGAAGAACAAAGAACAGTTTTATTATCATTTTCATGGCAATATAGCAACATGTATGATAATTATTGTGACGGTATATGGCATCTTAATACAGCTATTTATCCTCCCTAAAAAAAAAAAAAGTATTTTACTGCCTTCAAAATGCATTTTATTAAAATATTTGAATTGGACAGTTAAATTGACTAACCCAAATATGAGTACTTCGGAGGAAGATTTTCAGCAGTGCTCATAGAAGTGTACTAACCTGGCTTTATTACAAAACTGTCTTAATAAAGGTTTGACGAAGAGGTATGTGTTTACAGGTTCATTCACAGACAGTTCCTTATGTCTTAAAATGTGTACAGACATTTATACTGATGAAATATCGGCAGGCTTTACATAGATATCCAGTCTTATAAATATGATCCTGCCACTGAGGCTGACACTATGTAGAGTCTGGCTGCAAGTAATGTGTGTGTGTGTGTGTGTGTGTGTGTGTGTGTGTGTGTGTGTGTGTGTGTGTGTGTGTGTGTGTGTGTGTGTGTGTGTGTGTGTGTGTGTGTGTGTGTGTGTGTGTGTGTGTGTGTGTGTGTGTGTGTGTGTGTGTGTGTGTGTGTGTGTGTAAAAATGTATGCGTGCATGTGTGACGGAGCCTGTCTTTGCCGCATACATGCTTTGGCAGGTTGTAGTTTTCCCCTCAGAAATCAGCGGTTCTCTGAACTGTTAAATCACACTAGAAGCCAACCTTTGAGAAGAAAATAATTACTTTCCCTCCGCCTCCTCCTCTCATTTTTTACACATTAACCCTCCCTCATTCAAACCCTAACCCATTTACACTCTGCCTCTCTATCTCTCTCTTTCTCATAATACTATAGAATATGTTTGGCCATAGGGGACTTTTTTTTTTAAAACTAACAGTGAAATGTGCCATACAAATGAAGCCTTGTTCCTTCCTTTCGATGCTCTTGTTTGAATGTTTGCTTTGATGCTCATCTAGATTGAGTGTTTGTGATTGCGCAGTTCAGTTAATTCGGGTCCCGTTTTGACAGAAATGCCTTGCCCACAAACTACTGCAATCATTAGGTTGTCAAGTTTTGCCATCACAATCGAGAGCTTAATTTGAAATCAATGAAAGCTGCTCTCCTATTTCTACTACTTTGTGTTGGATAGTGTCTAGTGGAAGTGTCCAAGAAAATAAATTACTGAAATCCACTTGATGCTCGCATTTATTATCATATTTATCCACAACATTGCATGTGTTGCAGAATTTGAAAGAAACCGATGGATACTCGAGTAACTGAACACTTTTCATTCACCTAATTTGTGTTTTGTGCTCAATGACCTGGTAATATCTCACAATCAAGATCCTGACAGCAGGCCTTAGCTTTTTGCCCTTATATGGATTTTGCCTTCCTCACCTGCCGGCTTTCTTTCCACCCTTCCTCTCAGGTTGAGATAGAAGATGTGGAGAATGAGGAGAAAAGATACGCCCTCTTCCTGGAGTTGCTGGAAGCTGCGCAACAGTGGGAGGACTTTCAGCTGCTCATGCTCCTCCTACAAGCGTGGCCACCCATGATGAAAGAGGAAGTGTAAGACAGATGTCTATCTTTTTTTTCATTGATCTTTGATTCTTTCAGGGTAAAAGCAATGGTTTGACATTTGGAAAATTTGATTATTCATGTCGATAAATATGAAGCTACAGCCAGCAGCTGGTTAGCTTAGCTTAGCACAACGACTGGAAACAAGTGAAGTTGCCACCACCTCTAAAGTTCACTAAATAACAACACATTTCTCATTTGTTTAATCCGTATAAAAAGTAAAAAGTAAAAACGACTAGTTGTTGAGCTAGACTACCTCTTACTTTTGAGCCTGCCTACAGTAGCTGTTTCCCCCCCATTTTCAGTTGTTATGCTAAGCTACGCTAACCAGCTGCTGGCTGTAGCCTTTTATTTAATGTATAGACTAGTGTTGTTTTTGGTGGCCTGTTTTAATTTTAGTTTTAGTCTAGTCTTTGTGTCAAGCTGTCATTTTAGTTTTAGTCACGTTCATACTCTTTTTAGTCTAGTCAAGTTTCAGTCGACTAAAAGTCTGAGCATTTTAGTCTTATTTTAGTCAGAATTATCCATGACTATTTTAGTCTAGTTTTAGTCGACGAAAACTGATGACATTTTAATCTCATTTTAGTAATACAATTCTATTTAATCCAGTCAATATAGTATAAGTACCTAGTAGTATAGACAAAACCAAAATGTTGGCCAACAAGGGATGCTTAGTACACATGGAGTCAGTCAGGTAGGAACTAAGAACCCACACACTCTCTCACACAAACAAGTACACACACACACACACACACACACACACACACACACACACGTTTGTCTCAGTCGTTTTCAGCTTCAGTGGCTAAAGTCTAAAGCTAACGTTAAAATGAGACACATTAACCACAGCCTCATGAGTTGGCATGAGCTTTCTAAAATAGAAAGTTATGTTACGTTAATGTCTTGACTTATGTCTTGACTTACCTTATTTTCATTATGAAATGGCTTGAGATGTCTCTTAAGGTTCGTGGTGTTTTTTCCTGTGATTTTGTGGCCGCATTTCTCCCCATCTTTTTCCACAACACATTCCGTTTTCTTTTACACTTCTATATAATGAAAGTTTTTCCAAATGCCGTTTATTCTTTTTCTCCCAAAGACGAACTCCAGCTGGCCGGCAATGGTCCCAGCTTTCTCTGTGTCAGACTTAATTTTGTTTGTTGTTGTTTACGCTCGTCTCACTCTCTAACTCACCGCTGCATCTTCTTAATTAAATAATGCTGCGACAGGGCTTAAGGAAGTAACGTTGCCGGCATCTGCGCAGTGCGACCCGAGCCCAGCCCCTGAAGTGAGACACAGGGAACAAAAATACTGCAATATAATAATAATAATAACGCGACTAAACAAGATGAAATAACATAACATTTTGTCTTGTCTCATTTTGGTCAACAAAAATGAAGAGACATTTTAGCAGTTTTTATTTTGTAAACAACATGTAGTCTCGTTTTTATTCGTCAACAATATTGTATTATACATTTAATTATAGCAATATTTAGTCATAATTTTCGTTGACGAAAACAACACTAGTATGAACACGAGAGTGGTATCGAGCTCCTCAACTAAGTCTCGGCAAAGATGCGAATAAGCATATTTTCCAAAATGTCAAAACTATTCCTGTAAGCGCCCCCAGTACAGTTATTACTTATTTAGGCTCATTAGTAACTATATAATTCTGACATTCATGAATACAGGAAAAAAGACAAACATCACAAATATATATTCTATAATAGGCAGGTTTTTGGAGATAGAAAATGCAAATAACCTGTAATTTCAGATTGTGTGCAGAATACCAAGTGATTTACTGTCTTTCTATCCTTTTTCACCCCACTTAATTATCTCTTTTTTATACTCTCTCTCTGAATGCATTGGTACCTTCTCAGCATCTTCAGTTAAAAAAATGTCAAATTACAGTAGTGCTATGTTACCATTTGCTTAGTGATTGTGAGTGTGTTTTGGTTATTAACAGAAACTTTGAACAGAGTTTGTTAACAAAATCAGGGACACATGAAGATATTGACATTTTAATGGGCGACTTCTGTGCAATCTGTTCTCATTTTACAGAGAGTGAATAGTGCCTGTTATCCCTCAGGTCCACATAGACGAGTTGGGAATGAAAACAGGCATCTTTACAAAGCTTCAGGCTCTGGGCTTCTTGCACCAGCTGGCATCTTATGAGCCTCAGCATGTGCTGGCTGTATTATTGATAAGTGCCTAATGATGCAATTGCTCTTCTCCTTTACCTTTGTTCTTGATTAAAAGTGAGTGATACTCTAAGGCCCACCGAGACAATGCAGGGTTATGCTGTCAGGAGTTTATCCTGTCAGCTCAATCAAAGCAGACTGTGTTTCAAACTGTTTCGATCAGCAATTGAAAGTAGAGTTCTTCTCCAGTAGTTGTTAAAAACTAACAACAACATGCACAGAGCTGTGTCTAGGTGTATGAGTGTATTAAGAGTCAGATTTATAGACTTTGATGACTATGTTGCTTTGTTAACGAACAAGATGCATCAGTTTAAATGCCGACACAACTTCAATCTAAAGTAAACCGTATGCCAGGATCAGACTACACAATATGTTGTCTGTCCATATGATCAATGTGTCAGATTAAGAGATCACAGGCCTGCTGTGACTTCACAACCTGCTTGAAATGTAAAGGTGATCGGGCAGGAGGGGCCAGAGACAGACTTCCAGGATCAGGAATATCAGCAACAATGGCATCCCCAACCATGTTGCAGACAATGTCAAACTAGGGGATAGGCGGAAAAAAAACATGTAACATGCTAGTCTTTCTGTCAGGACCTTGTGGAGTTTCTTGAACCCCCTCTTTAATCAAATAGCTCCAGGAGGTTCCAGGTTCCTGAGGAGCCACACGAGCTTAACTCAGGAACTGAATCAGGAACTTTTGTGCATCCATGTTCGTATTTCCACCACATCTGAGGAACCGTGAAGATTAGGCAAATAAGACCAATAACAGAATAAAAGTCACGTTCAAGCCAATGTTTGATGGTTGTTTAGTTTATCTTTAGTGCACAACTGCACTGAAACTATTGTCAAATGCTCAGTGTGTTCACATATTATTTCCCCAGTACTGCTTACTACAGTATATGATTGAAGCTGATAGTTCCTGGGACAGCAGACAGTTCTACCCACAGAACAGGATGCTTTTTGTGGTCAGAAACTACAGCTGAGGTACTAAGTTTAGACCCGAGTTCCTCTGTTAAAAATACAGGTAAAGCATTACTGAAAGGGAAGCAATTAAAGACCCATGCTTTTTTAGAGTTGTGGCAGTGTACCAAAAGGAGCGAGTGTATTTGTAATGGACCTTAGAGTTGTTATTGAGTTGATACTAAGAAGCAGTAGGAGAGTTGGGATTAGGGTTGGACGACACAGCTGCTTTAAGTTCAGCCACAGATTTCACTGACTTTGTGAGTGCAGCTGTAGCTAAACCATCACTACTGGGACAGTCGGCTATAATCATTTCTTTTAACTGCAGACTGAGCTGTTGTACTGTTTTTCAGATTTAAATGCAAACGTAATGCCGAGTACAAACTCAGCTTCTGATTATGGATTTTGTTTTTGCTAGTCTCTTTAGTCGGCCTCATTTAAATCGCTCGAGTTAATTTGCTGCAACATGCATACACACACTAATAACTACAGTATGCTGTAATGTGCCTCTTTGAAGCTTAGAAGCCTGAAATTTGGGTCTGATCTGTGTTTAGTGTGCATTTTATGTGCAATGGCTGCTGCATCGTCATAATCTGGGACACAAAACTCAGAATAACTTAACCTTCAAATGCCTCATTTAAGATGTTCTGTTAAGACTTGAGGGTGTGTGAGACACATGGTTAACTTTCAGTATTAGTCTGACTCAGCATTTAATCCGGGTTGGGATGGAGGTGTGTTTACTGTGTGTGTCTGCAGAGTGGAGATTTGTTTCAGTAAGACTACAAGAGGCGGCTTTGGGAGCTATATTGAGTCAAATCTAAAAGCTGATCCTTTAGTCTGTCCGCATAAACTGAGTCGTGATTCAAAGCACGAATGGAAGGCTGGCTGTAACTCACACTGCACCCTGTGACAGATTTTGGCGAGCACACTGACAGTCATGCCACTGAGCCTCCCCATCACCCTGGTAAAGCACAGGAAGCATCTTTGTACCAAACAGGCTGCATTATCTGAAGGTGAAGCAGACAAGACACCCACAGTAGCTGGATGGAGAGCTGCCTTTTATACTGTCGGCCAAACACACGGGAGCCCTGCTGTCCTCCCTGCTGTGTGTCTGTCTGTCTGTCTCTCTCTCTTTCTCTCTCTCTCTCTCTCTCTCTCTTCACCTCTTCACCTCTTCCTCTCTGTCATATCTCTCTCATTTGCAAGCTCTTCCTATCACACACACCCATCTTCTTGAGGCACACACATATCGCAGGGTCTCCTTCCTCTAACAAGCTTTCTCAAGACACACTTCAGCACCCTAATTTGACATCAGGGTTCAACCACTTTTGTCTTATTCTCATCATACAACTAAGGATTTATCAGCATGTTACCATCTACCCTTTATCATGTGAAAACACCCGTAACAAAGCACATGTTCATAATAGATTCCTCCTCTCAACTCCAATCTCCTCCCTTTTCCTTCTCTGTTCAATATTTAATGTACTGCTTGTCATGTTAATCACATACATAACTTTTAACAAACATTTGCGTCGATATGCCAGCAGCGCCAGTTTTCTAACTGTATATGCATATTCCCTCTTTTACAGATGAGTAACAGAGCTTTTCTAGCTAAGGTTAAAGGCTTGATGCAGATATAATGAGGCCTCGGCTTTGCAGATGGATAGATGGGTAGATGGATAGATAGATAGATTGATACTGTAGATAGATAGATAGATACTGTAGATAGATAGATAGATAGATAGATAGATAGATAGATACTGTAGATAGATAGGTACGATAGATACTATAGATAGATAGATAGATAGATACTGTAGATAGATAGATAGATACTGTAGATAGATAGATATTATAGATAGATACTGTAGATAGATAGATAGATACTATAGATAGATAGATAGATACTATAGATAGTTACTGTAGATAGATAGATAGATACTATAGATAGATAGATAGATAGATAGATACTATAGATAGATTTATAGATAGATACTGTAGATAGATAGATAGATACTATAGATAGATTTATAGATAGATACTGTAGATAGATAGATAGATAGATACTATAGATAGATAGATAGATACTGTAGATAGATAGATAGATAGATACTGTAGATAGATACTGTAGATAGATAGATAGATACTGTAGATAGATAGATAGATAGATAGATAGATAGATAGATACTGTAGATAGATAGATACTGTAGATAGATAGATAGATATTATAGATAGATAGATAGATAGATACTATAGATACTATAGATAGATACTATAGATAGATATTCTAGATAGATAGATAGATATTATAGATAGATAGATAGATAGATAGATAGATAGATAGATAGATATTATAGATGGATAGATAGATAGATAGATAGTGTTAGGAAGGTAGAGGGGCTCCAATATAGGATTGACTGCAAGCCAATCTAATGATAATATTAGTATAATTAATAATTTCAACAGGATCCATCCGTCAACCAAGATCTAATTAACAGATAATGAGTTGTTCTGTGGTTTCCGTAGATTTTTCTTTTTCCTATGATTTATATTAATAAAGATCCATGAAGGTCGTATTGCCTTAGCCTTTTTGGCATTTGCTGGTCTTGGCGGTAGCTAATCGGTTACTCTGGAGGCTTTAGCAAAGGTCTTGAAGACCTCATAAAGGCGTGTGTCAACAAAGTGACGCCTGTCAGTGCTGGCGGCTGATCCCCTGGTGTTCACACAGAGAGAGGAAATGCAGCGTGTAGGTGTTTAATAATAAACCGCAGGAGTAAAGTGGTCAAACATCTTTCCTCCTCACTTACAGTACATGTCAACGTCAGAATTCATTAGATTGTCTTCAAACCTCTTGATAATTCTGCCTGTGCTCATGTCAGCCCGTGATTTGATGCTGTTATTCTAATGTGGCTGTTGTATTTATATTAGTCATAATGGCAGCTGCTGTGACCCAGTCATTGTCTAACAGGATTAACATCTGGTGACATAGGACTGCAGAGAACTGGATGAATAACATTACAGTCATTTTACATATTATTTTACTGTATATTGTATGTTCCTGCCTTGGTTCGTTGTCCTAAATCACTAATACAGAAAATGTATAAGTACTTCACATGTCTACTCTCACCAGTCTATGTTCCTCTGTCGTGCTCAGCAGAAGACTACACACAGACACTCACATTCACGAGTCTGTCTTGCTCTCTGTCTCCAGGGCCGAGTCGGAGCGTAACCCCTGGGTGGTGCTGACCTCAACCCTGCTGACCCGCTGCCAGGCGTCCCAGGTCAAATTAGACCTGGGTCAGCAGGTTGTCACCATGGTGCGATCCCTCTATAACACCAAACACAAGCTTCCTGCACAGGTAAACATCAAACACTCCTTGGGTAATCGTCTATGACTGCTTGTGTCTTCTTTTCTTTGCAGTAATCTGGAAAGTCGATCAAATTAGTTTCACATGCTACATTTCACATATTAACTTAATACGTGGAATTTTTTAGCAATCTTTCTACTTGAACATTTACATTTCATGATCATTTCTATCTTTACTACATTTCAGAGAGAAATACTGTACTTTTAAGTCCACTAAATGTATCTGACAGTTATAGTTGTTAGTTACTTTACAGTTTAACATTTTAGTTGATATAATATGACGCATAGTTTTAGACTAAAACTGCACAACAGTATATAGAATAGTGAAATAAGTTCCACAGTAATAAACTACAACTTTAACATGCTACTTTTGTTAATGCGTCTGTGATAATAGCCAATAATAAATACATTAAATGACCCTGAAAGTGATGCATACTTTTACTTTTGATACAGTACACTTTGTTGCCAATATTTCTAAACAGTAAAATGTTACTTCTACTTGCAACAGAGTATTTTTACACTGTGGTATTGTTACATACAGTAAATAAGAGTTTAATAATTCTTCAACACCGCAATACAGTGAGGATAGTGAAAATTAATAGTTTAAACCACATTAAAATCCAGCTTGAGCACATTTTCGATTCCTCTGCTATCACCATTTTTATAAAACAATACACGCTTGTTTGAATTGAGTGTAACCTCACTGTAGTGCCACCATTTTACCCTGTATCTTAATACAGGAGTCTGAAGCTATTAAGTATGTAACCCACAGCAACATGTTAGCATCAGCTCAGTGCTTTTTGCAATGTACTATACGCACTTGCCGCTCTTTGATATCTGACTGCTCCTAATGCTATTCATGCCCTACTGAGCACCATGCAAGTGGTAAGCCTAATGCCATTCTGTATGTCTAGCGCCAGCTGACTGTGATATTAGTTTAGCGTTAATGCTATTCAGTGTGACTAGGCTAGTGTCTGCCTGGCTGTCAAATATTAGTGTGGGAAGAGGGGTGGGAGGCCTTTTACTCTGTTCTGAACAGCTTTAATTTGAATCTGCTGGAATGAAACCGCCAGAGCATGGGGGAGTCAGATTGCATTGTGACATCCATATATTACTGGACAGGACTGCAACAGGACTGTGTCTGCTGTGTGTTTGTGTGTAGACCTTTTTAAAAGTATTATGTACCTGTGTGTCTGTACATTATATGCACATCGATTAACCTTCACTGTTCCTCGCCTACCCCCCCACGCCCCCCGCCTTTCTCTTTCCTCTCCAGTGTATCGGACATATAGCCACCCTGCTGCTCCAAAACCAGCTGAGCCTCCAGCAGCCTGCACTCAAACTGATGGCTGAGAGTGGTGATGAGCAACTGCTGCAGCTGACTCTGGATCAGATCAACAGCATGACAGCAGTAAGTGACATTGCAATACCCAAGCGGAGTCTACTGCATGGACCACAGTTAAATGCAGACATCTTTTCAAATATTCGGTTAATCATTTCGTCTCTAGAAGTTTAATATATAGTGAAAAATTCACTTCACATTCTTTTTCTGATCCAGTCAAAAGTCAAGATCCAAATATTTTCAGTTTACAGTGACATCATTTTGTTAAACAGGTATTGTTTTTCATTAATTTAATCATCTGATGACCCCTCTGATTTATCTTGATAGCCCTTGGGGGTCCCAACCCCAACTAGGTAAGACCCAACATCATCCTTGTTTCTTTTAATAAAAGCAATAATGTAATAATGTGCTAGCAGGCCTCAGATACCGTATACTGTATACATACTATATTTTAAAAAGTATGAGACAGAATATAAACAGTGATGTACAAAAAAAGGGAAAGAAGATGACTTATGCAGATGTGATGGGCTAAATCTGGTCTATTTCCAGCCAATCATTATAAAACCTCTTCACCATCGTAAGATAAGAATGAAGTTCTCCAAATAAACATCAACATTCAAATAATTATTGTTCATCCACTTGCTACTTGTCCTGTGGTTGTGGAAAGCCACAATCGGACAGAGAGTAATAGTTTAAGACTGTGTGGTTCGCTCACCACTGTTTCCCGATCAGATAAGCAATTGTCACAAAGTAGGCCTCACAGACCCAGCAGACCCTGTCTTTCTTCCTGGATCAGATAAGAGAAAGCTACTCTATTAAGTGACAGAGCCCCTATTAAATGAAACCTTAAAGCTCTTATATTGGCACACCTGAGCAACACGCTGCTTTTATCCCGGAAAGTAAAGCAAACGGTTCTGAGGGAGGCAGGATGTTAAAGGTTGGGAAGAGAAAAGATGTATGATTTAGTTGTGGGAAGTAGAAATCAAATGGAAAGGGGATTGGTGTTTAGAGAGATAAATGGGATGAGATGGGAAATGAGAAAGACAGAGCAAATGTATGAAAATGTAAAGTTAAAAAAGACCAAGACAGAGGTAAAGAAAACAGAGCAGGGAGCACAGCCTGTATGAAAAGAGCGGTTGGTATGGGAGGAAAGACCGAAAAGATAAATCAAGAAGAGTTGGAGAGGGGCTGTATGAATTGAATGAGACAGGTAGTGTGTCACACTGCTTTAAGAAATAATCTCGCCTCTGCCACCTAAGAGCTGAACGAAGAGGGGCATGTTCGGTGCAGCACAGAGCAGTGTTCATCTGCAGATAACATCAACAGAGACAGAGAGAAATTGTCTAACATCTAATACATCTGATAATGTGTTGGCTTGCAGCTTCAGCTGCATACATGTGGGTCAGATCCCTTATCAGACGACAACACACTGTAACACTCGGATGTAGGATTTTACAAGTCTGGAAAATTATTAGTTAACAACTATATACTATATATATCTTTTTATTTTATCTTTTCTTTGCGATGATTGTGATGCAAACAATAGAACTATAGCAAATGCACAATATACCAGGAATATTTGCTTGCATGTATTTGATTGGCCACAGCAGCACCTTGCCAGATGACATCGCATTGTGACTCCCTATTGCTGGACTAGCTTTATTCAAATGAAGGCGGGAGCTGCACTAAAATCAGTCTAAGCACGGCCTAGGTTCGTGGCCTGCTATGAAGTAAATTGTACCTAAATAATTGACGCTAAATTTTATGACATTGACAAAGTATATTTGATATGGATCAGTCACATCATGGCTGATACTCAGTTTGCTTAATAAGGTTGTATTGGTGGCGATACCAAAAGAGATTGATGCCTTCCTAATAGTATCTTTGGATTAGAGCTCCTAAAACTTAATATACTGAAAAATTACAATTACAAGTAATTTGGGTGAACCGACTCTTTAACACGATTGAATAGTTCACTGCTCTTTTTCTAAACCTTTGTTTTGCTGGCCCATTTTTCACCATCATGACCAAATTAAAGCTGATGCAAGACACACCTTTTATCAGATCTACAAATATCCTGGACTTGTCAGCAGCCAGCCATTAGCAGATCAGTGGATGTCATCAAGGGGGGGGGTCAGAAATAATTGATTTTAGTTCAGCTTGGTCGATCACAAATTCAGGTGAGTGTATACTGTGGGAGCTTAACTATTAATTAACTGTTGCTACTATTAAATTAGTGTAAGCGTTTGATTTCTTCTGTCAGTTTGTTTCAATATCAGACAAAATTAATTTATCATAGAAAACTATGTGAAAGGTGTCACTCTTCATTTATTAACCTGCCGTTTCATGTCTAGATTAACAAGCCTGCGGTTGATTTTGGCCACTACTGCAAACTGCAAAGCCCAGCACTCTTGATTAAATACATTATAATGACATGCCACTGATGATTGACAGGCCTTATCTTTAAGCACTTTCCCAACCGGTGTGTGTTCCCTGCTCTGTATCTGATGTCATAGATTACTGTGCACATTGTTTTCTCCTGTATCAACAGTTTTTTTTTGTGTGATGGCCCTGAAACCCAACAAAAATGAGGATTAATTCTGAAGAGTTTGCTGCAACAAAATGTTCAAGCAGTCCTTATGTCTTCTTACCTTCTTTTACTCACTCTTTCTTTTCATCTATCAGATTAACTTGAATTAATCGATTGTTGAGTTGATGTGACTGTTGCTATGCCTGTCAGGCTTTCAGTTCCCACGTGGCAGATTTTCCATCCGAAATTCTCGGTAATCAAAAAACAAAAAATGGGTCCTTGATTTCAGAAGGAGGTCGACAAAAGTAGGCTTCCTTTTTCTGCCCGGCGGCTGACAAATTTTCCCTGTAGCAGATTTTAGACTAGCTAGCTAATTAAGCTAACGTTGATTCCGTGAATTGGTTGAAACGTCGTCTCCGGTTGACTTTTTAATTGTTTTAAAGTGAGAATCCTGTAAAAGGGGTATTAAATATGGACTTGATGGCTACGTAGAGTAGCCTAGATGAAATCGTGCTAAAAGACTAAAGCTAACTAAAGCTAAAGCTACATGTTCCAGGCAAAAGGTTAGCATCCTAACTAGTTGAGGATTTATATAGAAAACACAAGGAACAGCATTGGTCTTATGTTGCAGTGTAGAACACATTTGTACTAGTATTATAAGTAAGACATGGAAAAACTTAACATCAGATTGTTATTTTGTTCTCACCTAACCCTGTTTGCCTGCTTACATATAGGTTTGTATTTCCAAACCATATATTTTAATTTGTGACATTAAAAGAGAAAAGGCTTATAGGATGAGGCCAAGCAATGTGTTTGGAAAACCCTACACAATCACGTTTTCTGGGGTTGCTGGAGTGCACACTTCCCTAAATCGTGTGAAGAGCAGGACAGAACTGCACAAGTTAACATAAACTTGGCCAGCATCCAGACGAGCCTCACACAGAGGGGAGATACTACACAGTGGATGTGCTAGTCATGGACAGGGCTTTTTTTAAGTAACTTGTAGCCCAGCAAACTCATGTAGTTATTCAATGATATGCTAACTCTTGGCCTTGGAAGTAAAGCTAGGGGGCTACTGTAGGAAGTAAACTTGTTAGCTGGACATGCTAACATTTGCTGTTTAGAGCCGTTCAGAGCAGATAAACACACTGTTTAATCCATTCCTTATAATCCATACTTACATACCAAATGTACTTTTGGTTTTGTAAAGGCAAAAATAGACACCACCCTCCAAAATTGGTATCTGTCTTACCACTGTATGGCCTATGGAGAAAGCCAATAGACCTGCTATGACATGGCCTCTCTAAAGAACCACACACACCTTTTTCATCTGCCCACATGACGTGTGTGTGTGTGTGTGTGTGTGTGTGTGTGTGTGTGTGTGTGTGTGTGTGTGTGTGTGTGTGTGTGTGTGTGTGTGTGTGTGTGTGTGTGTGTGTGTGTGTGTGTGTGTGTGTGTGTGTGTGTGTGTGTGTGTGTATATGTGAGTGTGTGATTGAGTTGATTATGTGTCCGATTGCTTGTTTGAGTGGGCTTGTTTACAGCTTTTGTGCCAAATTGGACCTGTTAATCTAGCTGTGTTTGCTTGCCACTCAGTGCGTTGATCCCTGATTTGTTCACTGCATGTTTGTGTGTCTCACATGCGTCACACAGCCCACTTTTATTTTCTTTTTTTTTTTTTGGCTTCACATCCTCTTCTTCTGTCACTTTCAATCATGTCACGCTGTATGCAAGGACTGTTTGGTGTTGTATGTGTTTGTGCACGCTCAGTTTGTTGCACCACTAAAGCCTGGGGACAGCTAGGATGGAGGGATGGGAAGCAGAGACTGAGAAAGGAGAGAAAAGGACGCGAGAAGGAGGGAAGGAGATAGTTGTGTGTTGTCTGGCATTCCAAAGAAGCTTTATGATTTAAATGATAAAAGAAGGCTTGGTCATGCATTATGTATTAGGCATTGTATGTGTACGGTAATTCCAATTAAGCACTCAGGGAGAGAGAAGGCGGAGAAAGACGTATACAGTAAATGAGAGCCGTGCAGAGCATCGATAGAAAACAAGGGTGTTAGAAATTGACCAGACCAATCAGGCAACATTTAGCGGCCATTGAAGACA
This sequence comes from Zingel zingel, assembly GCA_023566125.1. Classification (NCBI taxonomy): domain Eukaryota; kingdom Metazoa; phylum Chordata; class Actinopteri; order Perciformes; family Percidae; genus Zingel; species Zingel zingel. The sequence continues at coordinate 16,492,623 of CM042332.1, forward strand.
AGTGAGAAAGACAACCTTGGCTGTCTTTCACAGGGCAAGACAGCAAGGAATGAGGAAGTAATAACAAGAGTGAAAGGGGGGTTGGACATCTTATGGCTACAGTTTGATGTGTCAGTTCTCTTGTCATGCTGAGTGTTTGTTCATTCACTCACGGTGCACACCAGCTTCACTCGCGAGTACACACACGAGACCGAAGATGCCTCTTGTTTTCGCTTCACTGAAGACACAAAGTGTTCTTTGAACCTTTAGAGAAGATTTAGAGAGGCTTTTAACCTGACACACACACCTGTACCACAAAAACACATACAACGCAGGACAGTTTTTCGTGTTCTCCAAGCTTTTGACCTTTGAGAAAGAAAGGACGGACGGCATGATGGATGTATTCCCTCCTCAGTCAGATTGTATTTGCGATGAACAGTTTGTAAAACCGAGGCCCGGACAGACTGCCGGGGAAAGTCGAAAACTCAAGAGAAAGAAGGGTGAGGAGGGAAGCCTCACAGGATGGGGGAGGCAGTATGAGCTTTAGATGTGCTGGTAGACAAACTTTGTTACTTTGTTCCCTTGTGTCCAGTCTGTATGCCAAGACAAGCTAATTGTCTCCTGGCTGTTCTGTGGCTGCATATTTAACAGCTGGATATGACGTGGTTTTGATCTTCCTATCTAACTTTCTGCGAAGAAAGCAAAATGTTTCCCAAATGTCGAATTATTCCTTTAATTTGCAGAAATTTGCAGAATGATAATTTGTAATAAATAAAATCTATTAATTTAATCGTCGTGATATGATTCCACTTAAAGTTGATAAATGAAAACATTGAATTATCACCCATCCCTACCATGCTTACGTTTCATAGTATTAAGAAGTAAAAATTTGGTAAATTAATTTAATTATATTGTCCTAGACTAACGGCTCAGTAGCTGCAGAGGAATGGCTGGAGAAGTTGTCTGTAATTGTGACTTTAGTGACGAATACAAAGGAAGAATAAGAAGATTTTAGAGTAGTGATCATTTAAACTTTGTCATTACACTCAGCTGTCTACGATATACTGCATACTTACAGTACTGTTGGTGGGAACATTGGACGAAAAGCAGTGCCTGAAATGTGACAGAGCTGAGCATGCTGTAAAAAGGACATAAAGTTATCTGCTCCACTCTGATATCAAGATTCCACTCCATGCCTCCATCTCTGTGCTGCTCCCTCACATCTATTTTCAGCTTGACTGTCAATCCAACTGACTCTGAGACTCAAATCTGCTGTCTCTCTTGACACCGTCAAACTGTAATAGCCTGGGAGGTGTGTGTGTGTGTGTGTGTGTGTGTGTGTGTGTGTGTGTGTGTGTGTGTGTGTGTGTGTGTGTGTGTGTGTGTGTGTGTGTGTGTGTGTGTGTGTGTGTGTGTGTGTGTGTGTGTGTGTGTGTGTGCAGGCCTGTGCTCGAGTGATGTTCTGTGTTTTTCTCTCTTCCATAATGGACCAGTAAAGAAAGACTGAATTTGTCCATATTTATAAGTAGTAGCTGTCTGTGGTCAGCATGTATATATTCCTGTACCTAAATTGGTCATCTTTCAGACCAGTGTTCTCCATGCAGAGCCATGAGCATTCTGTAGGTGTGAGCCCTCATTACAGCCAAACACCGCAGAAGGTGATTTCAGTGATTAGCACGCTTTCAGGCCTAATCAAGTCAAATGTGTATATTTAGCCCTCAATCACTCTAATAGCTTCAAAGGGCACCGCAAGGCCACTTTTAACAAAAATATTGAAGAATAATTCTGGTTTATGAATTTTTTTTATCTTATTTTTTGCCATGCAAGCTGTGTGGCTCTGGCAATGTTGGTCTGTTGGTTCACCTCTTTGGTTCAGACATAAATATCTATCTAACAACTATTGGATAATTAGCTAATCTTACCATGTTAACACAAGGAAAACGTGTTTGATATGGTAAATATTATACCTGCTAAACACCAGCCTGTCTGCATTTAGCGCCAAGCACCACTGTGCCTATGTACAGACTCACAAAGCTGCTAACATGCAGCCTGACTGTAGACTCTTGGTCTTGTAGTTTTAACCATCATTTCTATGGGCGCTCATAAGATTGCATTTACCAAGGTAATAGCTGAGATCTGGTCTTTCTTTTTACCACAACCAACATTCCTAAACCCAACCCACTGTTCATAACAATTTAGCTGATTAATGAATTGTTTTGTTTTTTATTGTTTAAGCCCTATTTGTAAAATAAATGTCTGTTGTAAACATCCAAGTACTCTTCTGACCTTTGCTGTAGTTGTGCGGCCACAATTTTCCTGTGCAGTGAAGGATATTTACAGACATTGCAGGTTCATTCACTTTTGGTTTTACCTCTTGGTTTTCACACTTCTTGTCTTTTTGACAGCTTCTCTCCTCATCAAACCTTTGTGTGTCTTGCCTCGTCTCTGTCACTGTGTTCCCAGATCTCAGGAAATACTTTGTTGAGGACAATATTACTATAACCAAGAGGCGTAATGGCAAGACTTTGAAAAATAAGAAGTTGTAAAAAACATATCATCCTTTGCTCCTCTCCTATCCATAAAGTCTGAAATCATCTTTGTAAGATATTAAGCTTCAAAATAGGTCAGTGTGCACTGCAGCTCCAGAAATCCCTTGTAGAACATTTGTTCTGGGCCTCTTGAGCCTCCAAAATAAAAAAAGTTTGAAGTGTTAAGTTGTTTTGAAGTGCCTCTTCTTGGTTGAATTGTGCATTCAGCACTTGGAAACAGTTGGTGCACTTAAAAATGTATGCATCTGATGTTTTCTGCCTTTCTCCTCTTCAGTTCTCTCCCTCCATCTTTCTCTGTCATACATTTTCCACACTCCGCAGCCCTCCCCTCCCTCTCGTCTATTCTTTCCCTTAATTCTCATTATAACCGGGTGACCTCCTCGTCCACCTCTGTCTCCAGATTCTCCGTCTGTCTTTTCTGTGTGGCCCTCGTCCCTCCCACGGCTCGTCATGATTCATCTGGTCCCTTCTCTCAATGGAAGGGAGAAATTAAATGATTAGTGATGCATGACATACTGTATCTCTATAACTGTTCTACATCAGCCTTCTGTCTCCCTTTGGTACCAAAGCAACCGTGAACTTGTATTTAAATGGTAAATCACATCCAGAATACTTTCACTGAAGCTATGAATCTTGGGACAAAGTTATTTTATGTGCAAACATGTTCAGTAATTCCAGGAGGGGTTAGTATCATTGTCAATGACAACAGTTGAATGTCTCTCAACTCTTGTATGGTGCGTTCAGGTTCACTTATATCCATCATAATCATAATGGTTGAAGTTATCCTTTTTTTTTTTTTTTAAATGGTTTCAATGTTTTTAAAGCTAGAATGTCCTTTAAGGAGAGAAAAATAGAGCGAGGTCGGCACAGAGATGAGAGATTTCATAAATGTATCCATCTCTGCTACCCTTTTCTACAACTGAAGAGAAGATATGAGCTCTACATTTATAATTGATCTGCCTCAGCTCCAGAAATACCCTGACAGGGACTCGCTGTTGTCTGTATGTGTGCGTACATTATGGCTGTATAGTTGGACAAAGACAGCAAACAGGTGAGAGGATGCAGGGGAGATGGGCTGAGTCACAGAGAGATGGCCTTTCCACCCCAGCACTCAGCCTTGCTTCTGCATGGCCTGTAAACCACTCACAGCAGCCCCAGCGGCATTTAGCTGTTTGAATTTGCATGCTCATGCAACTCATTGATATAAAGAGGTGGAAGATGGGGTTAAAACATTACGTAAAGGTTTGTTTATGGCTGTGTGAACATGTGTCTAAAATTGTTTTGTTCCTCTTAAAAGCTGCAAATGTGTGTGTGTGTGTGTGTGTGTGTGTGTGTGTGTGTGTGTGTGTGTGTGTGTGTGTGTGTGTGTGTGTGTGTGTGTGTGTGCGTGTTAATGCCATGGGAATGTTGGTAGTGTCAACACAGGATTTGTCCCAACAGTCTGACCTCATCAGGTTTCTTCACGCGTGTAACATTGTAATCACACATAGTCTGGAAATTCTGCTGCTGCAGCAGGAAGCTACAATACACTGCTTAATCTCCACTCCTCCCAGCCACTTTCAGAGTTTTATCAGTCAGTGGGTGTTTGGAGTAGGTCTGCTGAATAATAGCTGGTTACTTGGCAGATGAACTGGTTTCATATGTGCCAAAGTTGTGGTGGTTACTCTTGTCATGTATTCACAATCAAAACACAATCAGGCTTAAAAAGGCAAGTTAGTTTCTCTTGACTCCATTACAACATGTGTGTTTACACTTTCTCCCTCCTCTCTCCCTCCAGGAGACAGCTTCCTCCTGCGACGCTGAACTCCTCTCATTGCTCCTGGACGCAGGGCTTCTAGTGGGCTGCGTTTCCTCAGCCCTGTACCCCCTGCTCATCTCCCACCTGCTGTCCCACCAGCAGGAGGGAGGCTGGGACGTAGACAAAGCCGCCGCCGAGCTGCTGGCGTCAGGCCACGGCCCCGAGGCGGGCTCACTGCTGCTGGCTCACCGCGGGACTCACCAGGCTCAGTTCACCTTCAACTCTGCCTTGGCCGTTCTAAAGAAGTGGCTGTGAGGGGAGGAAGAACAAGGTGTGAGGGAAGGAGCACAACAGGGAGGCAGTTTGGACCGCAGCCACCAAGTGCGGTGATAAGGCAGATTTTGTGAAGGAGAGTGGGAAGGTGTTGACAGAGGAGAGGAATTAGATTGGATTGAGATCTAACAAAAGTAGCGTGAGGCGAGAATTGAAGTAATATCAGATCCTTTGCATTTTGTTCTGTAATTGGGTTCATCAACTGAAGACACGTCAACAGCAGCTGCAGTGTCTGCCTTGCCGGTATGAGAGCAGATACCTTTAATACTGAAACATCTGCTCAATTAGAAACACACACACATGCATACAGAAACAACAACCGCTGCCGTCTCTCCGTCATGAATGAATGTTCAGACTGAGGTTTGATCAGAAAATGTACTTCCTGCTTGCATTTACTTGTGTGTGTGTCTGTGTGTCTGTGTGTCTGTCTGTCTGTCTTATTGTGTGATAAAGTAATTGAGCAGTAGCCGAGAAGCAGTGGGTGGATATTAGCCTATTGTTCCGTGACAGGTTTGCCTCTTTGACGTCCCACTGTTAAACACCCTGCCTTTGCTCCATTGTTATTCCCCTAATAATGTCTAATTAATTCTTTCTAAACAAATTAGCCCCGCAGCTGCCCCGCGCTGTTTGTTCGTTCGTTCGTGTGTGTGTGTGTGTGTGTGTGTGTGTGTGTGTGTGTGTGTGTGTGTGTGTGTGTGTGTGTGTGTGTGTGCAGATGCACAAATACTATCTACAAGCACCGACACCCCGGCGATATAACGTGGAGCTAATGATGATGAGGAATAAAGGTGCACGTGTGTGTTTACACTTTAGGCACACAGTAATGCTGTCAGCATGGTTTCAATATAAAATAGAGGTTTTAATTCTGTCCCACTTTCAGATCTGAAATAAAGAAAAATCTAAGGACATGAGAATGAGTTTGTTGTATTTTATTTCTTTCTTCATAATGCTGTTGATGGAAAAGTGCAACATTTTCTAACATTTAAGTCTTTGCAATCAAAGCTTTTTCAAAGTCGACCTTGTTACCATTTCAGTGAGTTTTTCTTTTCTTTTTAATTAATGGCTTTTTATGAAGATTTTTGTTGCATCTCACAGTGAATTCACTCACAAACATTTTCATTATAATTACAGCATTGTCTCATTGTTCCAAGATAATTACTCTGACCCAAACATACAGCGTAGTGTATTTTTGCTTGCCCTTAAATGCACTTTTTGTTTAGTTACAAAATCATTTTAGAGCATTTAAAAAAAAAAGTGATTCACTTGTCTGCACGTGCGAATCCATGTGGGGGTTATGGAGCAACCAACACCTACTGTGCGGTCTCTAAAAGAATTTGTAATAGTTTTTTCGACTGATAATTGCAAACGGGCAAAAATAAATTTTTGAGAAGTTAGCTGCAGGGCAAAGAATGGGGGGGGGGGGGGGGGGGGGAAATCTAATTTATCTTGTTTGTCAAAGTGTGTTTTTGACTGTGGGTTCAAAATGAAACTAATGAAGTGGTGCTGACTGCAGGTCCCCAGAGCGGCCAGTTTTCTTTAATATGTGTTGCTGTTGTGTTCTTTAAAATGAACCTGCTCTATCAAAGTAAAATATCCCTTTAATGAACAGTGGGAGTAAAGGGTCTGGATGGTGATTAGGCAATTGTTAAGATCCACATTTTCTACTCAGAACCATCTGAGCTGAGAAATATATTTTATTGAGTTACTAATCACCGTGGTCACTGACATTAAAGGCCCTGAGACCCCTTTTTCTTAATCAGCTTCTTATTCTAAGTAATGCAGAAACACACTTTTCTGTCAAAGTTAGAAGTTTTGATTATTTTACATGAGAGAATGTTTTTTTATTTTTTTTGAATTTGTGATAGTCACACGTACATGACATCATCTTTTTCCAGCTGGGCCGTGTCCACTTTAATCACTGGTTTAAAGTGGACAGGGCACAGCTGGAAAAAGATGATGTCATGTATGTCCATGCACCAAGAGAAAATTATTTTTCAAACTTAGATAGTTGCTTCTTTAGTCATACTTGTTAAAGAAAAATATATAAAGCCACTGAAAATTTGGTATCAAATCTTAAGAATTTCTGTTTAACATTAATAATGTTGATGAGCCTGTCAGAAGAGCAGACAAAAACAAAACAAAAATTACAGCAAATCTCTCAAAGGAAATAACCATAATTGCTTCAGAAAATGAAAATGTGTTCATGTGTGACCACATCGCTCATTGTAAAAAGCTGACTGAGGAAAAAAAAAAAAAAGGTTTCAGGGCCTTTAAGTTTGAGAAGACATTTTCAGTGGCTTTAACAAATACTGCACTAATGTCTGCAACGTACTTCAGTTAATTAGCCAGATGCAGCTGCTTGAAAACTAGCTGTAACTGTTCTTGGTGGCTACCTTATGGAATTGTGGCACCATTTAAATCTGTTCAGGCAGTAATGAGCAGATCATGTTTCTGTATTTGCTCGTTGACTTTCTCCTGCTGGTCTCAATCCCTTAATTTAATGTTTAGCATGGCTTTTTTGTAAAGACTGCTTGTTCCACTGCATCCAAAGACTAAATAGAAGTTAATTTCTTTTGATTCCCTCATGGTTACGTTTCTACTAAATACATTTTGTTTGAGATCCCCTTATCTTTTTGTTCCATGAGTGCACAGTGGTATTTGCCTGCCTAACCCCTCTGTCATTTGCAATACTTTTAGGCTAGCCAAAATAAGAGTATTTTCACGATCGTGAAATATTCGACAGTAAATCCCTGTGGCAGGTAACATTTAAACCAGCTGCCGGAGTATAGTAGCTCGTTTCAAGCCAGAAATTGAATAAAGGGCCGTGGCTAGGAGGTATTTACCCTGAAAGCAATATTGCTGTGTTCCAGGCACATACAGTGCCTTGCGAAAGTATTCGGCCCCCTTGAACTTTGACCTTTTGCCACATTTCAGGCTTCAAACATAAAGATATAAAACTGTAATTTTTTGTGAAGAATCAACAACAAGTGGGACACAATCATGAAGTGGAACGAAATTTATTGGATATTTCAAACTGTTTTAACAGATAAAAAACTGAAAAATTGGGCGTGCAAAATTATTCAGCCCCCTTAAGTTAATACTTTGTAGCGCCACCTTTTGCTGCGATTACAGCTGTAAGTCGCTTGGGGTATGTCTCTATCAGTTTTGCACATCGAGAGACTGACATTTTTGCCCATTCCTCCTTGCAAAACAGCTGGAGCTCAGTGAGGTTGGATGGAGAGCGTTTGTGAACAGCAGTTTTCAGTTCTTTCCACAGATTCGAGTGGATTCAGGTCTGGACTTTGACTTGGCCATTCTAACACCTGGATATGTTTATTTGTGAACCATTCCATTGTAGATTTTGCTTTATGTTTTGGATCATTGTCTTGTTGGAAGACAAATCTCCGTCCCAGTCTCAGGTCTTTTGCAGACTCAATCAGGTTTTCTTCCAGAATGGTCCTGTATTTGGCTCCATCCATCTTCCCATCAATTTTAACCATCTTCCCTGTCCCTGCTGAAGAAAAGCAGGCCCAAACCATGATGTTGCCACCACCATGTTTGACAGTGGGGATGGTGTGTTCAGGGTGATGAGCTGTGTTGCTTTTACGCCAAATATAACGTTTTGCATTGTTGCCAAAAAGTTCGATTTTGGTTTCATCTGACCAGAGCACCTTCTTCCACATGTTTGGTGTGTCCCCAGGTGGCTTGTGGCAAACTTTAAACGACACTTTTTATGGATATCTTTAAGAAATGGCTTTCTTCTTGCCACTCTTCCATAAAGGCCAGATTTGTGCAGTATACGACTGATTGTTGTCCTATGGACAGAGTCTCCCACCTCAGCTGTAGATCTCTGCAGTTCATCCAGAGTGATCATGGGCCTCTTGGCTGCATCTCTGATCAGTCTTCTCCTTGTATGAGCTGAAAGTTTAGAGGGATGGCCGGGTCTTCGTAGATTTTCAGTGGTCTGATACTCCTTCCATTTCAATATTATCGCTTGCACAGTGCTCCTTGGGATGTTTAAAGCTTGGGAAATCTTTTTGTATCCAAATCTGGCTTTAAACTTCTCCACAACAGTATCTGGGACCTGCCTGGTGTGTTCCTTGTTCTTCATGATGCTCTCTGCTCTTTAAACAGACCTCTGAGACTATCACAGAGCAGGTGCATTTATACGGAGACTTGATTACACACAGGTGGATTCTATTTTTCATGATTAGTCATTTAGGTCAACATTGGATCATTCAGAGATCCTCACTGAACTTCTGGAGAGAGTTTGCTGCACTAAAAGTAAAGGGGCTGAATAATTTTGCACGCCCAATTTTTCAGTTTTTTCTCTGTTAAAACAGTTTGAAATATCCAATAAATTTCCTTCCACTTTATGATTGTGTCCCACTTGTTGTTGATTCTTCACAAAAAATTACAGTTTTATATCTTTATGTTTGAAGCCTGAAATGTGGCAAAAGGTCGAAAAGTTCAAGGGGGCCGAATACTTTCGCAAGGCACTGTATATAAGGGATGGATGGTCTATATATCAAACAAGAGTGTAATGAATCTCCTTACCTGTAGAGGAAAATGAGACAATGCTTGTGTCAGTGATGAGCCACATGAAAATACAGCCAGACACAAAGCAGATTGGCTTTTTGCAGGCCTGATTGCATTAGGGAAGTGTCAACATTATATCATAAGGGGAAATAATTCTGTAGAGAATAATGGGGCAATTTCCCAGCCTTCCACTCCTTCACTCATAGCTCTGCCATTTAGTGTTATTCTAAGCCAGTGACAGGCACTGATTGTTATAAAGATGACTGGGCTTTGCAGTCTTAAGAAAATACACTGATGCTCATCCCCTTGTGTCAGACAAGTTCTCTCAAGCCTGCAAAATGAATTAGATTGGTCTCAGATAGTAATCGACCCAGGTTGGTTCGTACCCTTGAGCTACAGCAGGAGTCCATTTTCAGTCCTGGCCAGCATGAAATCAACTCTTTGTGCTGAATTAACAAGATTACACAAAGCCTTGTAATCAATCTGCACTGCTTAATCCTCCAGTCATCAGTTTGATCGAATCCTGCGCTAGCAGGCTCCGACCTTTAGCTTTTAACACACATCTTAGATGATGTTTGAGTGAAAACTAGGTAGAAAAACAGGCAACTAAAACTAATTATACATCTGGTCCAATTAAAGCCGTCATTTTGCTAAACCAAAAGAAGAAAAATATGTAGAAATCTCTGTGGGAGTGGGAGGCTGGTAAAACATTAAGACACAATTTTATTAACATATTGATCAACAGAAAAAAAAAGAAAAAGATGCGAATAGCAAAAAAAAAAAGGCAAGGGGACAGTGGAAAATGAGAACCAAGTGGATTAGTACTGCAGTATTTTTTTTGGCACGCTACTTTGGCCCGTCTTGATTAGCAGAGTTTACCACTCTTGACACCTGACAGACTTTCAGTCATGTCCACACACCACTTGCATCTCATTTTGCAGCAGTGTTTTAGCAAGGTTACGAGGGGAAAAGATTAAATGTGAAAAGTCTGTCACTTGAAACATTTTTCTGTCTTAGTCTTTGATATGTCTACTAATTATGCTTTTTACAACTCAATCAGCTGTCTGATAGCGTTTACCCTGCTCTCTTTAAAGCCGCTATAATATTTTTTGCCTGGTGGGGACAAAATGTTATTTTCCATTGGATATTGAAGTGCATAAGTGTTTTGGCATGGCCGACCAAGTGGCTCTATCCATGGCAATGGAAGTGGGATTTAATTCTTGCATGTTTTGTTTTGTTGTGCATGATCAAAAAACATCCCCCCCTCTGTTTTCTTCACTAATCGCACCCTGGATATAACTGATGCTATGGCAGCATCTACGCTAACCTTTTTAGGAGCAGCCATTGTTGTTTTGAACGAACAAACGCCTCTCCCTGTTGTCATACACCACGCCTGAAGTTTCTTGCAGGATGCTGACTGGTTCGACCCAAACTCATTACATAGTTTGAAGCCTGACAAGATGGATTGTGATCGTGTGATATCGTGAGAATCCAGTGGCCATGCAAGGTAATCAGTTTCCCTTAGCTCTATGAGCTTTCTTTTAGCATGTTTCAGCTGATTGTTTTGGTTTTCCAGGCACTTACTGTTGAGCCATACTCACAGGCGTTTTAGAGTTTTTTAACACAGCTGTTTTCAGTATAAAAAGCTCTTAAAACCTACTGTAGCTAACTGCCCAGCACCAAATGACCAGCTGGTGAAGAAAGTGCAGCATTTAGCCACAAAAGATAAAGAGCCAAATATGTTTGTCAGGAATTGGTAGAGACCGTAACAAAGCTCAAAGGAGAGTGAATATTCATTAGGTGGCCAGAAACAAGACTTAACGTCTTTTGAATATTAAAACCACCAATGTGTTTCCACAGAAATATATTACTGTATACGCATTTCATAATATTCATGCTTTTAAGAACTCCTGAAAAGTTGATGCTGACAAAGCCATGTTGGGCATTTAAGAGCTCAGATCTCAGGCTTCAAGTTCCCTTTCAGCTTGCACCGCCCTCACATACTTACCTGAAATATAATGTATTTTCTCCTTATGTATAATTTCAACTATTTCTCTTCTCAAAAGCATCACGCTCCGTTGGGCTTTCTCTGTGAAGATGTTAAGGTCTACCTCCCCTACTGCTGTGGTTTGGTAAACAGTGTCAGCATCCTTTTTTTGATCTGTCAGACAAAGCTCTCGGTGCAGGCAGTGTGAGCCATCATCACTATCCATCTAGAAGGTGAGAGAAGCGGGGGAGAGGAGAGTAAGAATTTGTGTGCCCCCAGGGGGAGGCTGAATGAGACAGGGATCTTACAAACGCTCTCCTCTGCTGAAGAGGTTATCGCTTTGAAACAAGGCATTTAGCTTGCTCCTACGAGTCCTCTGTGGAGTCTACAGTGTGAGAGGAAGAGAAGAGGAAACATGAAAGGAGAGAAAGGGAGTAAAAAAACAGTGTTTGCATTCCAGGAAATCCCTCACACGCCTTCTACCTTGTCAACAGACTGAATCCTGGGAAATCATTCACCCTCCAAGGACATGTTTATTTCCTTTACCTTTCTATTTTTCATCTTTCCTGTCTTACCCATCTTTGACCGGCAGCCTTGCCCTCCACAGAGTACAAAACATACAAACAAACCTATTCTAAAAGAAAAGAGTTAGCTAGATTTGAAAAGAGAGAGTCGTAGTATTAAATATGAGGAATGGAAGAAAAATGAAGGAAGTGGGAGGTCAGATAAGTGAAAGAGAAAGAAGAGCAGTTAATAGAAGGTCTGAAGTTAGCACTGCAGGATTTGCATCACATGGGAGAGCTTCAGTAAAGCAGAATAACAGAGCAGGAGAGAACAAGGACATTGGTGCAGTCCTGCAACCTCTATTAGCACTGCAGTGAAACAGCTCAAAAGTTGTTTTTACTGATATATGAATAAAAGAAATGGAAGTTTTGGATTTACACTCATTGACAAATTAAGTGTATGAGGTTAAGTAGTGTAGGCTCACAGTGTATTAGGTTGGTAGTAACTTAGAAACCATGCATATGCCTTGTCCCACATACTGTATAAACTGGTATTTATAAAGGAAGAATGTGCTGTGAAAATGTACGCATAGCTGTGTGGAATGGTTTTGGTGGAATTTTGAGGCGAGAGCAAGTATTTCGAAATCGTTCTCATTTTCTGGTTCATGATGGAATAGTTGCCTCATGAGCTGCTTTATTCTTCCAAGGGCTGTTTTCCTTGAGCTGTGTGGTCTGGTGTTAGAGCAACTCTTGGGTTCATAGGAACATTTTTAGAGGCAGCTGGTGGACACGTCTGGGATATTTTAGTCGACATTAAGCCGTGTCATTCTTATTGTGTGGGATGGGATTATTTATTATAAGTTGGAGTACATTAGATTCTCATACACTGCAGGTGAGCAGGCCAACATCAAAATGCAATTTGCAGCAATGTCCGGTTTTCCATACGTAATCGTAGCAATTGACTGTACACATGTTGCAATAAGGGCACCTGGGGAAGATGAATTTGTGTTTGTAGACAAAAAGCACTTTCATTCTGTCAGTGTCCAAATAATTTGTGATGCGCAAATGGCATTGACAAATGTAGCGGCTAAATGGCCAGGCTCAACCCATTAATCGTTTATACTGTCTAAAGCAGTGTAGGTAGAAAAATGCAAGCTGGTCTAGTATCCGATTAGTATCCGCTTCTTGGTTAAATTGAATGCCAAGAATAATTTCAAAATACAGTATTAAGGTCTGGTAATCTGCAATTTGAAAACGGTTGTGCTTCACTTTTTTTTAGAGAATAATGGCGACCCAAATGCATCCCTGGATATTAACCCCCTTTATCAATCCATAGATGGCACAACAAAGGCACTACAATATAGTGCATAGACGTGCCCGCTCTATTGTGGAGTGGTGCATTGGCCTTCTATAGGAAGGTGGATGTGCCTGGATGCATCTGTGTGGGTAAATTGTTATACAAACCAGAAAAGGTGTGCAAAATGATCCAGGCCTGTCCTGTGTTGCATAACGTGGCACAAAAGAATGGGGTTTCCTCCTGAGCACCTAAAGACTTGATGACCCTCAGGAACCATGGGGTCCCACAAGAACCAGCTCGAACAGCTAATACCTACGTCTTGGTGTGATACATCGATTATAAGTGAGTAAAGCTTCATGTGTGTAATTCAAAGCGTAAAGAAAAATGGCACAAGACTCTGACAATAAAGTTTATATTTGACTTTCTAAGTCAGCCAAGGTCCCTATCCTAGAACTCACAGAGTTGATGGCCTCTGTTACCTTTTTACAATCGATAGTTTTTGTTCTGTTCATGACTGTTTTGTTTTCTTTTTAGACCAACATCCAACACACACACTTCATGTTAGAGAGCGACCGTTAGCACTGCCAACATTTTTGCTTGTTGCTGAGGTAATGAAGCGTATGCTAATTGTGTTAAGTGTAGTTAACTTTAGAATATTGTTATTTGCAGCTGTAGTGGCCTTTAGTGATTGAGGGCTAGTTGTGTGCGCTCAAGCCTTTGTTGACTGCCTGTGGGCATTGTATTTGTGTGATAGCGGCTTCAAATCGTGCTTATTTTGTGTTGATCTTTTTTTGTGCTTTTGTGTTGCCTCTGGGTCGTGCCATGACTTTAGAGTAGCCTATGCTATCTTAGTTTGATAAGTTGGCGCTTGTGGTTGCTCAAGTGTTAGCTAATGTTTGCATGGGTGGCTTCTTTTAACGTTTATCAAACTGATTTTGGATGCATATGTAATGCAATGTACAGTAGACAGATCAGTTACAAAAACAAAGAAGGACATTTCTTATATGGCATTATTATTAACAATATGAGCTTACTACTGAACCTAATAACAGGTTCTCTACAACCAATGACCAAGATTCAAAGTCTCTATGATAGTGTCCCTGGAAACTCTTGACAACTTTAGTGTCATACTCAACTTTAAGAATCTTTTCGACTTTTAGAAAATGTTGCCAGCAGCCTAAGGTTCTTCTCAAAAGTTGGCAGAATGAGGCCGATCACTGCACAACTAAGCAGGAAAATGACACTTGATCTGCCGAAACTGATGCAATGACTTGATTTGCTTTGGAGACACGTGAACTTACTCCCACAGCTGGTGGAGAGTCTGACTGATAGTAATGCTTACTAATAGATCAATATAGTATGTTTGTGATTCTATAGAAGCAGTTCTGCGGCGCCTGTGTGAATACTACTGTGTAAGAAAGATATAATTAAAAGACGCCTTACTCTGAGACGGGAGCAACATGAGTTTATGACATCACAAAAATATCTCTGCACTGGAGAAAAGTGTATCTGTAAGCATCAAATGTTTCTATAACAGCTGCTTTATTACACTGAGGAGGAAAAAAATGTGGTAATGGGTTGTATTTCACATTGACACCCCATCCTCTTTTACAGGCACAGCATTCACATCCTCCAAACTGTTACTGACTGCCATATGGTTCCCAAACTGTTCAGTTGTTTAGGAGAATAAAAGAGAGCGCTGGAGAGGAGGTGGAGAGCTGGTTTGAGACCTAGGAAAGAGCAGTTTAGGTGGAAGTGTAAAAGTGGGGGATGACTTTATCTCCCAGTCATTATTAGAATGACTGGGAGATTGTTTGTGCATGCCTAAGGACAGAGCTGGAGCAAGAACCAAAGCAGAAGATGGATGGAGAAAGGACGTGAATCGAGCAGATCTACCAAATCAATTTGACCAGCAGAGGAAATGTTTTTATATTTTTCTCTTTCCCGCTGTAAAATTTAGTGTGCTGTCTTTTGTTTGAACTCATCAAATAGAGGAGACGAGTGGATGAGGAGAGCGGGAAGAATAGAGCGTGGAAGAGAAGTTGAATGTCTGGGCAATACTTCAGACTAAGTGGAAAAAAGGTTTCATCAGCTGTGTGTGTGTGTGTGTGTGTGTGTGTGTGTGTGTGTGTGTGTGTGTGTGTGTGTGTGTGTGTGTGTGTGTGTGTGTGTGTGTGTGTGTGTGTGTGTGTGTGTGTGTGTGTGTGTGTGTTGGGAAACATGCAGCTACCTGTGTGTGCATTTGTCTTCCTGTGTGCGTACCATACACCCACGTGTAGAGAATATGAACTCTGTGTGTTTTTGTGTGTGTGTGGTTTTTTTTTTCCTCATGCATGTGTGTGGGGCATTTAGGATCTTTTCTTCTGCAATCAGACGTTCATTGATGTTGCTCTTTTTGGCAGAATGAGGCAAATCACGTGCTTTGCCAGCAACTGTTATCTTCTCTGCTCCCATGTTCTGTGACAACACCAACCTCCCCTAGTGTGAGGATGGTTACAATTTGTTTAGAGAGATTGGTGCGGCTGTGTGTTTTGAATGTGTTTGCTGTTTGTGAAATATTAAATCTGTAAGGTCTGCATGTGTCTAGGGTCTCTGCAGATACAGTATATGCATCTTAATTGGATACTCGTTATGCTCTTTTGTGTAGTGTGTGGTGTGGCTTTCTCTTGGATAAGAGATTTTGAAGAGGGTATGTTCAAGAAAATTAGACAATCTAGAGTTCTATGATAACTACTGTAGGAAACTCATCTGCTGAGGAAGACCATCGCTGCATCCAAAATAGCATACCTAGCATAGTAAACATACCCAATATGTTTACTATGCTCTATCGTGGTGTATTTCGTTATTGACGTTACAGAGCTGCCTCGATCGCTGTCCGCCATTTTATTGTAAGATAATTATGCTGTTGTAGTGTCCAGTGTTTGAATACTGTAATATTTCACCGGTAATAGTATGTAATTCATGTACTGTTGCTTTCATTTTAAAGCTTCGGACATACTAAAAAATCTCACATTGTGTTTTAGCCTACTAAATAGTACGTTAGTATGGAATTTCGGCACAACCCATATGATATGTATGCTCCAGTACAACAACAAAATGGACTTTGTGGTGGGGTTATTTTGTCAACTGCTGTTTCCATGGACAAAAAGACTCAAGACTTTGACCCATTCACCCTCACTGCCGCACTGTTACATCAGCCTTTAAATCCAAGTGTAGATCCCATTGCAAAGATACCAAATATGAATTTGTGGGAAAATGTGTATAAATTATGCACAAGACATTGAGAATATTTCCAGTTGATATAATGAAAAACATGGGGCCGTGATGAGTTGAAACAAGTTGGTACAGAATATGTGATGCTGTCAAGTAGAGTGGAACCGTAAAGCTATTTATAAGAGAAAATATAAAAGAAGAACTGGATTTTAAGGGACACTTTTACCTTAGCCCCTCAAATCTTGGGTATTTCTCTACATTAAATACATTAAATATCCATGGCTAAATAAGCAACAATCAAAAAAATATCTTTAGGTATTATTTTGATGAGTGACTTTGTGCCATTAATTCTATGCCCATGTAAAACTCCATCATTCCTAAAAAGCTGATTAAGAAAATAGGCTTTCAGGGCCTTTCTAAGATTAATATCAATGACGGAATGAAGATTGTGTGTTTACAATATACAGCATACTGTATGTACCCCTTCGAGTGTTTACTAGAGGAGCTTCTGATTTGCTCTGAGCAAAACCTTTCCAAACAATCCAACATAATGGCAGACAAATCGAAACTAACCAATGACAGCAGCAACAACAGGACCAACAGGTGTTTGTGTTTCAGAGGGATTTAAGCCAGAGGAGAATGAGGCAATCAGTTACCATGGCGATGGTAAAGGAGGAGTATGGGGGACTGTTGCAGAACACTTTAGTTTGGAGAGTGTCACTTACAGGCTTTGATGATGATAAGGGTTGCTGCCGGGGTAAACAACATCCGATCTTTAAAATACTGGAAGAATTGGGCACCCCAGAGGATCAGCTTTTTCTCTCCTCCTTCTTACTTTCCCCCCAAAAACATCTGTTTTTATCTACACACACACACACACACACACACACACACACACACACGCGCTACTCTCCCAGCAGGTACTGCTTGCCTCGTGATGAACAGCAAAGATCGTCGTAACCATGGCAACACTCTGACACAGACTTCCACCCTTGTGCAGGGTGGGCATTTGGTCAAAGAAAATATAGGCCTGTATATTTACTGTGTGTGTGTGTGTGTGTGTGTGTGTGTGTGTGTGTGTGTGTGTGTGTGTGTGTGTGTGTGTGTGTGTGTGTGTGTGTGTGTGTGTGTGTGTGTGTGTGTGTGTGTGTGTGTGGCCTGTTTGCAAAGGAAAAGGATGGTGAAGTGTTTATCAGGCGCTCTTTTTAGAGGGTGTAACGTCCTCCGGGTTCGTTAATGCATCACACAGTGAACGGATGTCACACTGCCACTGGAGAGATGTCATCAAGCATGCTCCAGTGAACAATTCTCTCACTTTCACAGGATAAGAGAAGGAGGAGGGGAAGGAGTGTTGGACTGAAAACCAGAGAAGCAACAATCGCAATGGCAGGGAGCGAATCTTTTGAAGAAAAAAAAAAAAATGATGAGATAACACTCTCGGTAAAAGCAGAGTGGGAGGATGATCCAGAGCAAGACGAGGAGGAGTGATGAATTAAGGCTTGAGAACTGCAATGGAGATTGTGTGTGTGTGTGTGTGTGTGTGTGTGTGAGAGAGAGTGAGTGAGGAGAGATGAGAGCAGTGGAGGATGTTGAGCTGAAATCTTAACTAACAGAAGCGCTGGCACCACACTGAGAAGAAGAACTTAAACCAGACATAGGGCTTTAGGCTAATTAAGAAAAGAAAGAAGCTATACGTGTGTGTGTGTGTGTGTGTGTGTGTGTGTGTGTGTGTGTGTGTGTGTGTGTGTGTGTGTGTGTGTGTGTGAGAGTGTGTGTGTGTGTGTGTGTGTGTGTGTGTGTGTGTGTGTGTGTGTGTGTGTGTGTGTGTGTGTGTGTGTGTGTGTGTGTGTCTCTGCAGCTGTGTGCACACCAATGGGAATATAGGCGTGCATGTGTTTGGGTGTTAAAAGAAGGAAAAGCAAGGTGTTGTTTGAGTTGTCTTTGTCATACTGTGACAACACGGTGCCTTGTAAGACAACTTACCTTACTCTCCTTCCTCTTCCATATTTAACTTTATATCTTATAATTCACGTTGACGTGAATTATCAAACTGCTGTGTTTGTCTTTGTGTGTGTTTGTGTGTGTCTTTGTATCTGCGACTGCAGGTGTTTTTACCGGCTTAATTACCAAAAGATATCCATCTGGCATGGAAATGAGCTTTAGAGATTGGGCAGCAACACAATATTGTCTCCTTGTTAGTTGGGTCATAGTGTTGATTGATGATTACTATTCAACGTGACTGAACTGCATTTAGGCTGCAATAATATAATATGACACTTTGTAAACCATGATCCATATGTTATTATAGTGTACTTGACAGAAAGGTCAGATTTTCCTCCTGTTTTTAATAGGATTGGCCATCATTCCTATTGTTTATTATAATATTTACTTATCAGCTTTATCTCGAGACGTGACAATTGGTAATAACGTTGTGTTCTCTTCCTAATGAGCAGGTTAAAGATGGAGGTTTGTTCATATTATTTACTTGAGTGATCATCTGACTACTTGTGCCCTTTTGGACGCCCTTCAAGCAATGTTGCCAAATTTCAGTTGGCGAGTAAAATAACTGATAGAAATGATGTAGAAAACTAAGAAAATAGGAGCCAGGTCGGGGAAAAAAAACTGAATTTTGTTTTTATCATCGCATATTACTGATCTATGGAGGACCTCCAGGATCTTGAAAATTGAAATAGAGCATTTCTTTATTTAATATTTAATTGTACATTAAAACAGAAATTATTTAATTGGTTTTCAAATTCATTATTTAATTCATTATTTAATAGAGGAATTATAAAAGGAGTTTCAAAGTTAAACTTTAAAACAGTAAATAAATACATCATTTAAAAATACATGAATTAATTACTAAATAAAAGAGAGCAGTTTGGGCGCCCGGATAGCTCGGTTGGTGGAGCGGGCGTCCATATATAGATGTTTACTCCTTGATGCAGCAGGCCTGGGTTCAACTCTGACCTGCGTCCCTTTGTTGCATGTCACACCCCCCCTCACTCCCCTTTCATGTCTTCAACTGTAATGTCGAATAAAGGCCTAAAAATGCCCAAAATGATCTTAAAAAAAAAGAGCATTTAAAATGATTTCGAAAATGCAATTTTAAAAACAGGAATTAATCATTGAATTCACTAATTGAATTAAGAATACAGCTTTTAAAAAGGCATTTAAAAGGGCAATTCCTTTCCCCATTTTCAAATCAATTTCCTTGCTGCTTTTCCTGATCGTCTGGTAAATAGAAACAGTGTAAAAGAGCATCCTGACACTTTATTGCTCTTCAAATGTTGTCTTTAAAGTTATAATCCTAACTTTAAAGATTGCCGTCCTGGTTGATTTAGCAACACCCGTTGATACTGGTGATAGAAGCAAGTGTGGTTTAATACAGCAAACACTCCTTGAGAGAAATACAACAGGAGATCAGTTTACAGCCTCACCAAACACTCTCATGTTGTTTTAATAAAGAAGTCAGTCAATAATAATTGCAACTGCAATCTGATTTTATGTTGTCGAATAAAGGCAAAATGCAAAAGAAAAATCATATATCCCCAGCAAATGCTGAGATTGAATCACTTTTAGATGCAGTTTAAAAAATGCTTGATTCTACATTTCCCATAGTGCAACTCTTTATAACTTTATAACTCTCGATACCATTTAATTGGACTCTCTGTTTGGTAACTTGTCTTTCATACCCACAGTTTCTATTAAAACAAACCTGTCTCCTTCCTAAAAATTGCCTTTACATACAACTAAACTGCATTTTCAATTATGTTTCGAAGGGAAACATATTTTCTCCCAGTTTAAGTTCTTTCTTGACATATCAGGGTGGATGGATGGGTAAAACAAACAAGGGACTTTCACCCAGAAGACTGCTGTTCATGTCCCGTGGAAAAACAAAAGTCAACGTTGACTTATTTTAGTTAACTTACGTAATGTGTTGAAACAAACGAAAGACAGGAGAAAATACGTTTCCCTCGAAACGTAACTGAGAATGCACTTTAGTTGTATAGCAACGTCATTTTAGGATACAGGTTTGGTAAAAAGGCTCTCCAAGCCTGAGCCTAGATACCTGATGACATCACCATGGGTATTTCCTTTCCTTTACAACAGTTTCAAACTGAGTTTGATGTGTACGGTTGGAGGGGTTGCCCTTTAGGAGCTCAGCATTCATCAGCAGTCAGTGTAGGTTTGACTTCCGCTTCCAGCGTGTTGCCACTGCGGCCACTGGAGAATTGCTGTTGATTCAGTTTTGCCAGTATCCTCACCACTCTACATCTCTTCTTGAACACCTGTACTCATTCTGTCAGCATTTTTGTGTCTGAGTCAGCGTCTGCCAGAGTCAGAGTCTGGGTCATCATAACCGCTTGGTTCTTACATCACTGACATCAGTGTTTGTGCTTCATCTGTCCTCCTCCCTGTCTGACTGAACATGTCTATCTACATCTTGTTGATTCCAGAAGTCTGAGCATGACTCCAGGCAGTTTTGGGTTCCATAGATGTCACAGTCACTGCCGTGGTCATTTTCAGTGACACTGATCTCCTCCCACCATCCTAATGTCTCACAGAAGTGTGTCTCACAGTCCTTGGCTTCTTAATGTCCTTCCTCTCTTGGAGCACTTACAAGCAGAAACAAGTGGATTTAATGCAATTTTCTTGGAACCAAAAAGGTTTATGTGGGTTTTTGTCAAACTTCCACAAGATGTTCTCACCAGGACTTAATTTTCATAAACTAATCATAAATATCTTTTAATAATGGTGAACTTTGTCACATAAATCACACCTGTGATTATATCTTTTACATGAAGATGCAGCTCATAATTTAATATTATAAGCGATAAGTTGTGTAAACAATATAATTAATATAAACCCATAAACTTCAACAAGGCAACAAGGTACAACAGAGGATTTACTTTCTAAGAAGACTCATTTGGAGCCAGGAATAGAAATCCTCAATCTATTCTTCTGCTCCACCATTAAAAGTGTCCTGCAGTACAGAGGCTGGGTCCATAGCCTCTCAGTCCACCTGAAAACCAGGATATTACAACTCCCTGTGGATCTGCTCCAGGGTGGTGGGTCACTCTGTGGAAAACTCCTTCCTCAAAAGCTGCACTAAGCATACCCTCTGGCTGAAATAATCGCCCTGGACCCTTCTCATGTTCTACATAAGGAGTTCCAACTTTTGCTTTAGGGTGCCAGGTTGCAGGAAGAACCAGTACAAGCACTCTTTTCTTCCCATAGTTTGTTCCTCACTCTATAACACTGCTCAAACAAACAAAGAGGAGTGCATCACATGCATACATCAAATTAATGTTTTTATGGATTTGAATCTTGATATTCTTTTGAATGCCCATGGAATGATGTATGTTGCTGCAATACAAAAAGCTAAGTGCAGCATTTTGGTAAACATGTAGAAAAGCAACAATTTGCTTAATCATCATGCCATATATTACTTTTAAATGAATCCCCATGATTCACATTCTCTTTTTGTATGTACTGTGAATCACTTTGTCTGCATATTTGTCTCAGAAACGTTATATTTACAAATAATTTATATTGTTAATTAACTTTAAACCTACTGTATATTGTGTTTTTATAGATTTATGTGTGTATTTTCAGCCACCAGTGGTGCTGCTGACTAACCGTCTCTCTGTTTTTTACACATTGCCCGTCCGTCCATCCCTCCAGCTCATGACATGGTACATTGAATAATAACACATCCCCCTTCAAATCAATACATGTTCACATTTGCAGCTTAATCTTCACTAGCCATCAATCAATAGGCTCAAACTGAATTTGGCCCGCCTGATTGGTGCAGGGCCGTGGCTTCGGTTCCCCAGGGATCTGCAGCCAATCATAGGGTGTTACCCTCAAATGATTCAAACATGAGGGGATCAAAACTAAATTATTCCAACTGTTCTCACAAATCCAATCCAATAGTGGTGGAAAATGAGAACAACACTATTGAAAAAGATGGACTGTGGCTTGTTTTGGGTTCTTGGGCAAATAGGGTGTACATTAAGTTAACACTAATTGAGTTCAGCCAGATTAATTCAGCTCTCAAGTGACTAATTAAGTTGATATCTGCGGCGGTTTGTGTACTTGTTAATTCATCCCCTCAACAAAACAGTTTCTTCTTGTGCTGAAGCTCTTTCCAATAAGCCAATAGTCAATAGAAAGCTCAGTAATGAATGACACACTTACCTGCAGAGCCTTGTGTTAGAGTGAAAGTCTGCCCTCTCTTCTTTCTGTCTCTGTTGGCAAAGCATTAAAAGGCGCTGCATGAAGATTATTTGTCTGATTACAACCTGATTGAACCTACGCCTCACTCTTCATACACAATCAGCACTGCAATAGAAACAATAATGTCAAAGATTTCTATCAATTTACTCATCCAATTTCATTGCCATAGAAACTAAATACAAAAACAATCCAGATTGCCTCACATGTTGTGCACCAATTCCCCTGATTAGGGTAAATAAGAAGCCAAAATGCAAGTAAACGGCGTGCCTATTGTCAATTTATGGACCAAAGATGTTTTTTTTACGAGCACCAAAGGCAGATTCGGAACACACAGAGTATTGTAATACCTTCTAATTTTGGGGGGCAGACACCACTTGAGTCCTTCTGCATGTTTGAAAACCAAGAAAGAAAACCTTTATTCTTTGAAACCAATAGACTGAATTGTTTGGACTCTCCATCAAGCAAGCCACAGCGGCATGTTTTTTGCCTTGGCGACAATAACCCGTTATTAGTATGTCATTGGAGGTTTGTCTTCTGGAGAAAAATTAGATGTATCAAAGCAAAAACAACAGTCTTATGATATTTTCAGTGTGGAAATTTTTTTTCATGCAGTGATATGTGTGAATATATGATTTGGAAGTATGCATCTAAACATGTGTTTGTGTGGCCATGTGTACATTTTGTGGATTTTTAGTAAATGTATTCTCAAGTCTTGGCTGGCTGAAAGGACGGTGACTGTAATCAAGCGGGTGCCTTTCCATCACAGCAAGCTCAAATGCTACAATGACATTTTCAAAGGTGCGTGCTAGATGGAATATTAAACGCCGTGTCACACCAAGTCTTTTAATAGCTTGTCTTTGTGCCTTAAAAGCCGCTTGACATTTCTTATCAGGGACTCTGGCTGTTTGACTTGACTTTTTGGACGTTTTGCTAAAGTTGAATCCGTTGCTTTGGATTTGTGTGTCATGCCTAATGTGTAATTGTTTCTCTCAGTTCTCCGCAGTTCAGGTAAAAAAATGAGCCGCACAGGTGCACATAATTTTTTTGCTCTGAAGGTGAGAGAGATAGAATGAGTTAGAATAATAGTGTGTGTGTGTGTGTGTGTGTGTGTGTGTGTGTGTGTGTGTGTGTGTGTGTGTGTGTGTGTGTGTGTGTGTGTGTGTGTGTGTGTGTGTGTGTGTGTGTTCAATACATGTAGGTAGGTCAGCATCTCTCCATTACTCTATCAGCTTGTTGACTGAAATGGAGCAGGACAGCCCCTCAAAATACTGTTGGCACACACACAACCTGAAACCTGCTGACCTGGTAAGATCAGGGGTAAGAGCATACCTGCCTGCAGAAACAAAAAAGAAAACCCATGGGGTTTTGCTGGTAGGGAGTAACCATCATGTATTTGTCACACCATGCTGCCTCATTGCTCCTCTTTTTCTTTGCTTCCTTTCTTTCCCTTTGCAGTAGTTGTTATCCTCCATCCTCCATCCACCCTCCATCTTTCTTTCTCTTCTTGAAGCGCTTTTGCTTGCTGGAGCTCATCAGGGCACCAGAAACATGCCTGGAATCGATTGTTTGATGAATACAGGAGACAAACACAATTAAAAATTGATTTTTAGCTCATTATTGACCAATGTGAATAATTAACCATGGTCTCACAGCAATGTGTGCAATTGTGTGTTTTGTGCGCATGGTTGTGTGTGTGTATGTACTGCATAATCAGATATTATTGAGATCATATGCTGCTTGGACCATGCTAGCAAGTGAGCTCCAGTTTTTATAAAGCAGCCCGCACACACACGGCAATCATTGGCTACTGTAAATTTTTAGTGTTAGATTAACTCTGGACGTATATATACACACTAGCAGTGTCTTAAAGTAGGTGCTCAAAATGTTGATTCTTTGCTCTTAAAGCTGATGTAGCTCCAGGACAAGAGTTCAGTTTTATCTTAGTGTTTTGTCAAGTGTCAATTTCACACTGTGCTCCTTAGGAGTTCATTTAACACTGAAGGTTTTACAATTTTGGAATTTTGAGATGATGAGGGGATTCTGAAGATAATGTGTGCGTGTGTGGATGGGGATGTTTATAGGATTAGTCGTTTTGTCCATTAAGTCATTACAGGCGATACTTTATCTCTCTGACCATAAGCGGTCTCATTTAGAGACAACATGGAAGGATGAATTTTGACACATACAACTTCAAGTGTAAAAATAAATCACGCTGATGGCCAAATTGGGATCATTCTGATTTCACCATTGGGGCCACTTTGCTGGTGCGATTTCAGACAAATGTGGAGAGATGAAGCAATTTTCTCTGTCTCCTACAAAATAGATACCAAATAAATATTTCTAAACCTGGAAAAGCACTTAAAGACAGACAGGCAGGCAGCTAGACACACTTTTAGGAATCTGGGACAAGCTGAAAAGTTGTCAGCATCATTTGTAATTTGATTAAACTGTAACTGAGTTGTAGTTTTGTTGTGACAGTGTATGTATGCACATGACTGTGAACATAAGTACTGTATACATATGTATACATTCAGTAATCATTAACCAACAAAACAAATACAAGAACCACTCATGCATGCATTTTCCGGTCTGAAATCTAAAAGGTTACATTTGTAAGCATGGATAATTTAAGAGAAGTGAACTTGGTAGTTAAATAACGATTGTGGTCCTGGTTTGAGGCCTTGCACCAAAGCTCCCAGATATCGCAAGCCAAGTGTGCCAAATCATCACGGGAACACATATCACACGGAAATCTATCTTGTCAGGCTTCAAATAGTCTCACTTTGCCAGACTATCCACACCCTGCGGAGCGGAGGAGGGTCTGGCTACTCCACACAGCATTCTGGGATGGGAGAAAAATGTGCTTTGGTTTATTGGCATTTCTTTAAACCAATCACAATCGTCATGGGCGGTGCTAAGCTCTGCACGGAGCCGCTGTAAAATAATCGTGCGAGAGAAAACTCAGATTGGACAGATAGTCTAGCTAGCTGTCTGGATTTACCCTGCAGAGATCTGAGGAGCAGTTAACCATAGTCTTCATAAATCCACCAGAGTTTAAAATTCCAACACAGAGAAAGCGGAAGGAAACGGAAAATACATGCATCTGGTGGAAATTCCTGCGGCACCGGAGCAGTCCTGGAAGTGGAACGTCAAGGATATAAACTAGGCTTCAAGTAATGCGTTTGTGTTCGAACAGCAGTGGACCAAACCAATCAGAGTCCAGTGGTAAATGAGGAGCTAATGCAGCTACAGACGTCGTTTAGGTGTGTGTGTGACGTCCGTGACTGTTTGTTCAAAACAACAGTAGCAGACGTAATAGACAGATGGTTCATCCAATCATCTGCTAGGTATTTCTTTTAAAGTGCCTGCCCTTTTCCAAACAGTTTCCAATGACGGCTTCTCAGATTTTGCATCAGGTTACTCTTGGTTGGCTAAAAAAATAAAATAATCCTGAAACAAATTTAGTAATAAAATTCAAATCTGTTCATAATATGAAGAAAGTTCTCTCATGTTCCCTTGCATGCTACTCTATGCGTGCTTTAAACAAACCAGGACTTCATCCATCTATCTCACCTCACTGGCACTTATGACACCTTCCCCATCTAAGCACCCACCTCCTCACAATTACCCATCATTGTGTTGTCATGTCATTGCCTCCACCATCCTATTATGTACAAATGGAGGAGATGGTTTGACAGTTTGTCAGGCCAGATAAGATGGCCATTTAGCAGGCGTTTGCTCCCCTATCGTCTGTCTAGATTTAATTATACTGTTCGCTCTCCTCCCAAGAAAGACTTTGAAGTCACTATGTCAGGAGAGCAGAGAGACTAAATGCGATCTGCTTTACTGGCAAGTGTACAGTGTTGGACATTCAGGGATATTTAGGAAGGATTTTCATGCACTGCAGCCTTGCCATTTTAATCTTGAAATTAATAACCATGTGTACAGTACACTCATTGTATATACATATATGTTATAATATTTAGTATTGTGCATTAATATTTAGACCTTGATTTAATATGAATCAACCAAATTACTAGAGCAGTTCTGTCTGTGCTGGTTGGAGAGGAAAACCACAGCTGCAGAGCCTGAATGCAGCATTCCCATCTGGACAGTTCAGTCTGTAAAACATGCACTGCAGTCAGTTATAGCCCGAGGCAAAAGAGGAGTGACCCTTGTAAAATGTGATGATACAATGTAGGCAGCAGGGTAGGGGTGTTGTGTAATGAGCAGGGAGACTATCCTTCAAACCAAGGACCTGAGTTCTGGTAGACATCCGGCCCCACTAAAGAGTCCTTGAGCAAATCACTGAATCTCGACGAACAGATAATTTCCTTGAGGAGATTAACATTCATTATTATGGCTGGAGCATCATTTTTAATCAAGAGGAAACATGACGAGGATGATTACACTTACAAGGAGATTTTGATTTTCTGGGGATAAACACTTATAATATTCCTGCCTGAAACTACCATGATAACTGTGAGGGCTGTGAGAGACATAGATTAATGTACCGTACGTCAGTTCTCAAATTGAGTTGTCTTCTCCTTTTAACAGCTGAGATGAACTTTGTGTACTTTGGCTTTTTTTTATCAGTCTCCTGTTGTTGCCCTTTCCCTCCTTCCCTCTCTTTTCTTGTATCTATCGTTTCATTAGACCCGATCTATTGTTTCATTTGCTCTTTCTGGCCCGCTCCTTTTTCTTTCCCTATCAGTTGTTTGCCAGATGGTGAGTCTGTGAAAGCTGTCTGATTTATAGCGGCGTAGAGAGCCATGCTGGACAGGAGGCTTCCCCTGGGTATTCAGTAAATGTGTGTATGTTTGTGAAAGGGAGGCAGATAGTCAACGAGAGAGAGATGGTCAATGTGTGTTGGTATATGCAAGAGCAAAAGTTACTTTAACTTTCATTTATGACTAAAAACAGGTATGTTTGTTTCTCAATTAGTTCTTTTCATCAGTTTGCTTTTAAGCCAGTCACAATGTGTTGCCTGTTGTCTTCCAAGCTGTGTTATTCCCCATTTTGTGTTGGCGTGTGTTTACAGCACATGTATTGGGTGATGTCATTTAAAAAAAAAAAAAAAAGAAGTTTGAATGAATTAGAGCTAACATGTAATTAGTTAGAATGCAACCCACACAAATCTTCGAGTGAATTGTAGACCTTGTTCTGTTCATCTGCTATGAGATCTCACTGAGTGACAAGCTAACGTTACGGCAAGGCCATCTATGGTGTCAAATTCAAAATGTTTTCTCAAGTCTCACTCTATTTGGTGTCGTGGTTTAACACAAGTAGCTGCTTTTCGCCATTATCCGATGTTGCAACAGGCTCAGACCAGTCAGACAGCTTTTTAAGAAGATCCCCTTGGGAGTACTACAAGGCACAGCTTGCTACAGCTATACTGGGAATTTGATGTTGAACAGATCATTACAAATGGAATATTTCAGTTTAAAAAGTGACAGCCCTAACATGCAACTTCCCTGAACTTAAAAGTAAACTCGAGTTAAGAGTAAACTTGACAGAAATGTTAGAAGGAGAGAGAAGGAGAGACAGGCAGAAACTAAGTCAATCAGACAGATAATGCTCAAGTTGCCACAAGAGGCTCTGCATTAATAACCTGTATGTGTGTTTCTTCTTACACCTCTATTTAGCCTATGTCTTATTGTTTGTGTCTGTATTGTGCACGTAAAGTGCATGTAAATGTATCTAAATGTGTGAAAGTGCATGCTGTATGTGTTCTTACTTCTTGGTGTCTTTTTATTGTTTTATCTGTATTAGCATTTGGTGACATCCTGTGCTAAATTGATTTGGAGATTTGCAGCTCTCTAACTGCCACTCCGCAGTCCCAGGCCCGGATTATCCATAAAGGCACTTGGGCACCAACCATTCACAACCAGTGGGGGGGCACCACATGACACAAGCTTTAACAATATTTTCAGTAAATAGTTATATTATTCGCTTGAAATTGTTGAAAGACCATACATTAATCGTTTATGAACACTAATTTCACAATAATAATAATAATAATAATAATAATAATAATAATAATAATAATAATAATACATTATAAATAAATCTATATTACATGACCACTATCACTCCCCTCACCAATCTGTCAGAGTAGAGTTGGTCCACAGGTACGCACAAATGTATCATTTAGGGGATGGGGGGTGGGGGGGTTAACAATAATCAAAAGTGGCCAGTTTAACCCGCCCACAAGAATGTATCATAATGATGAATGTAAAATATTAACTGTTATAAAAAAGGATAAGTGGTTGGCTTTCTTGATTCAATGTAATTGGCAAGCAAAGAAAAACATTTTTCACACAAACCTCCCCACCTCTGGGTGAGACTTGGTTGCGCCCAACCCGTCTCCGTGATTTTCAAGCACATAGCACGGCCAGCACGGCGCTTAGTGAGCTTATTCAGTATGCAGAGAAGTAAAAGACCGGTCCGCAGTCTGCGCTTCTTTTCCTAGAACTCGTATTTCTTTCAGATGACTTTGTGCAATAAATCCATATTCTTAGATCTAATATTGATAGTCTTTTGTCCATATCTTATTCATTTTAGGTCATTTTATTGTCGTTAGCTGTGATGCTAAAGCAGTTTTAGCTTTCACTTGATGCTTTTGAAAGTTTTTGACCAGAGGAGTTGCTTTCAGGGCCCGTGAAATAAAGTCGGAAAAATACAAATTTGACCTACCCACAATGCTGCAGTACATAGTATTGATTTTGGATTTGAAATCCCCTTGATTATGTCTGATATTTTTGGCAGGGGGAATGCAAGTGTTGGTTTCTCTTTGCATAATGAAAATGCTTTGGTTTTTTGTTAGTTTTTTGGCTTGTCTGCTGGGCTGATGTACTGATGTGTATTGGTTTTGACATTTTGAATTGAGTGCTGTGCTTTTTGAATTCGACATTTAAATTGAGACATTTGAATATAGTGCTCACTGCTCATATGCCTACATGTATGTAGTTGGACAAGTTAGTAAATTACATTTGAGAAATCCCCTTGATTATGTTTGATATTTTTGCCAGGAGGACAGCACGGGTAAAGGGGGTGGTGGCCTGCACAGTCCTCTCTTCCAACATTTCAGTCCAAATAGTTTCTCTTTGTCTTTCTTTAAATGTTTTTAATGGACATATACTGTACAATTTTCTAGGTTTTCAGAAATTGTTCTGTACACTAATTGGGATACAAATGCACAAGTCCTGTCTGTCTGTCTGCCCGCCTGTCAGCAGATCTGCCTATTCTACGGTGGCCGAGAAGGTTCAACACAAACACAAAAGCTACAACACAAACACAAAAGCTAAGTGTTGTAGCTTTTGCGTTTGTGTTGTAGCTTTTGTACTTGTGTTGAACCGTCTCGGCCACCGTACTCTTCCCTCTCTCTTTCCAGCATTTTCTCACAGGATTATAAAGGAACCAAAAGGGTCTAGGTTGCTAAGGTAACCAGTCTTTCTATCATTCCAGGATATATCACAAATGTGTTTAACAAGCCAGTTTGAGGTTGAAATCCTCAAACCCAAGCCATTTTTGAGCATGTTTTGATCCTGTCACATTATTACTCACTGTGAGCTCATTTTCTCTATCTGCAAGTTTTGCATCTCAAATTAACAAGCACAACCATGGGCAGAAGTAAGAATAACTCCTAAATGTCTTTTGAGCAGTATAACAAAGTTATAATGGCATAAACATAACAAAAAAGAAAAATGTAAGTTACATTTATTTGCTAATTTATTTAAAAAAACAAACAAATTGAAAAACAATTGAATCAAATAATAACCCATTTCCCTAAGGGAACACATGTATATACAATACAGGAAAAAAAAAAAAGAATGTTGGCTGTAAATCATTCACACAAGTAATTAGTTACATTTTTACGAAGATAACTCCAGTGGTGGAAGGTAACAGCTTTAGTTACTAGTTTTGCATTGACTACTTTTACTTTTAATACTTCTACATAATATAATATATAATAATAACTACATTTTCCTGATGATACTTATATACCTTTAATTAAGTAACATTTTCACTGCAGGAATCCAACAAACAATTTGTTTTTTTCATCTTCTTTCTTAGATCAAGTGGTTTTTCTTTGGCAATTTTTTAAACAAAACATGCTTTTTCTAACCCGCCGGCGGGTTTAGGGGTTAAGGTAAATAATCGTTTTAAATGTGGATGTCTGTAGCAAACCCATACTGAATAGTAATATTCTCACAAATAATTTTTTCCTTAGTGTAGCGCTGTTTTTAAAGTCAGACTTTGACACCTGGGTTGATCCAACCCGTTCTCACTCCAAACTCATAAAATACGGACATTTGGACAGTGGCTGTCAGAGCAGCAGCTACACGGGGTTTAAGGATGACGTAACACTAAGAGCGACTACAGTCCCGTTATTCCTGCGTGTCACGGAAACGTAAGCCCACCCACAACCTTTTACTTCTGCCCCGTTGTTACCGCGTGTCACGGAAACGTAAACCCACCCACGACCTTTTCCTTAACATAACTGCGTCAAAAGGGACGCCGGTAGTCCCGACCAAGTGCATTTTAAATAAAGCGCGTTATATGACGTTAAAGGAGACTTTTAGCGTCAATAACAACGACAAAGGCACCTGACCAAGCGTCCGTATTTTGCGAGATGGGAGTGAGAATGTGTTGGTTGATCTTAGTATTTCACAGTTTAATGCATGTAGTGCTGCATATGTTAAAGGTTAACAGTTTGCTCACCAGCTGTTAACCAACTGGCCCTGCGTATGGTCACCAAGCTTCTGGCCCACCTATTTTGCGTGGACAAACAAATGTCCCATTCACATTCTTTTGCATTAATTACTTCAGTGAATGACAATTTGGGTCCAACTTTTACCACAGCAGAATCATAAGCCTCTTTTACACCCAGATTCTGCAATACCACCGTAAAGAGGTTACACCATTATGCCGGTTTTGCTTTTTTAAACTGAACCACACAATGGTGGCATAACGCTGGCCCAGAGTGTGATTTTTTATAGCATGATGCCGGCATTTCGGAAGCAAAAGAGGCGTGATGTGTAACATAACAGCGTCTAGTGTGTGTGCATGTGTAGTCCCATCATGCCGGCTGTCCCTTTTACACAGACGTCGATTTGGCGGAACTGTGTCCCCCAATTCCGTGTCCCTATACCTTTTACCAGAACACGTCTTACAGAATGGCAAGGTAGAGTAACAGTGCTAAATTCACGCCTTGAACAGGTTATGTAAAAGGGATTTAGAGGAATGAGAAGACGAGAAAAATTTAAATGAACAGTTTTCCAACCTCCCTATGCGGAATTTTGGCCTTACATACTACTCGCTAAACCCAGTGTAGCTGCTGTTAAGTAATGCCTGTTCTATTTTTGATATATAGTGTTGCCTGTTGTACTTGAATGGATATAGAATTTGCACTGACACGATCTTGCACTATGATACCATTGCACCTTTCTGCATTTTTTCCACACCGCTCCTTTAAACATGCTACAACCAAACTTTACTGTAAGGGCGCACTACTGATATCTTACTTTGTATTTTTGTAGAATGTGTGCGTGGATGTCATATGTCTGTGTGTCTATGTGTATGTATGTTGTGTATTAGCTATTGGACACCTTAATTTCCTTTGGGATAAATAAAGTATCTCTATCTATCTCTATTATAAGATCTCCAGTAAGGGTTTGCAGTTCATCCTATAAGAGCACAGGCAGGCGCACACACAGACACACTATGGGAAAGTCTGGCCATGGTTAGGAGTCAATCAACCTGTTAATTGCCCCTCTGTGACAGGTTGATGTTTTTGTTTTTATCTCTCTCTCTCTCTCTCTCTCTCTCTCTCTCTCTCTCTCTCTCTCTCTCTCCTTCCTTCATCCCCTCTTCCTCTAAGATCCTGCTGTGGTAAAAATCGGACCCAATCAGTCATTCACAGAAGCAATTAACTGCAATTGGCCGAGGCTGGATGGGAATTGTGCTCCATCACAGTGTGTGTGTACCTGTGTGTGAAAGTGTGAGAGCTCTAATGACTTTCTGTGACTCATTGTTTTCCACAACATTCATTCAGGAAAGCTCTCAGGTCACAGAGTCTGAGAGTGGATTATTATCAACATACCTAAACAGCAGAATTGGTCGATTGCCAATGACTCCCCAAACGACAAATATGAGCGTTCTACTTAATGTCGTAATATGTCCCATGGTGGCCATTACACGTGACCGCGATGGCTGTTTTATCATGTGACAGTTCTATTTAAGGTAATGGTCGCCGTTTAATCACTTAGTTAACGTTGTGAAACGGAACTACTTTAGGCAACACAAATACTTAGGGCAAGTAAAACATGAGGGATTGGCTTAAAACAATTCACGTAAAACTACTAAAGTGAGGATACATAATGACGTCACGGACGTGCCCATGTGAAGGAATTATAGGTCCGTAAAAGTCAGTTCATTTTAAAAAGTGGCAGTTGACTTTTGGTTTCACACAGGACATAAACCCCGATCTCCTGAGTAAAAGTCCCGTGTTTGTTTGCCGTGCTTATACCAAGTATTTTGTCACCTCACTTCCTTGTTTGCTCTCGTGCTAATTACTATGGCCATGAGAGGTTGCCACCTAACAATAACTGTAATTATGGGTTGTTATAAGCTGCTTGCACAGTCGACCTATACGGTTGTTTTCTGGGTGAGACGGCCTGTTATTATTGTAAAAACTAAGGTGAAAAAAGGGCTATTTTAAATCTCAGATGTGTTTTCCCAGAACATACTAAGGGGAAAAATACTAAATGTATTAGTTGGGGGGGGGGGGGGGATTTGCATTTTCTCTGTCTCTAATTGTCCCCCAGCATAATCTCGACCACAACTCCAGAGGAAACCCTTATCGGTTGTACACTGTTGATGTAATTCCTTTGCCAAACTAATTCATTAAATGTATTAAAAGGCTGAGAGCCATTGTGGGCCTTATTGGGATAAAAAAATTGAAAAATATTAAATGAGATTTCCCTCCATTTTCTTGACATCTGATTTAATTTGAATGTAAACTGTTATTGTTAAAGTGTTTTTAAAGGGCAGCTGGGTCTTATTAAATAAAACACACACACACACACACACACACACACACACACACACACACACACACACACACACACACACACACACACACACATGTTTATACCAACTGCTGATGTGAGATAAGCAAGTGTTAACAGATGCACTAAGTGGGAGCGTTGAATTTGAACATGGGCTGGCAGCAGCAACTTGTTATCGTCTGCCTGTTGTGTTCATGTTTTTACACCGATTGTAACGCCTGGTTTGTGCATTCTTTATTTCCACTGTTCCAGTCTTTGGTTTGAGTCTTAAGGTCTTGAAGGACTCTGACAGCATGTCTCAATTTCCTTTTTGTTGCCTGTTGTTGTGTATAATCATATTGCCAGTGCATGGAGTGGACCTTAGGCTGTAGATAATAAAGGAGGATGCAATTTTTTTTATGATAGCTACATGGAATATATTACAGAAAAAAAAGATTTGGAAGATAGCCAGATAGTATTTTAGACTGTTGAAAAGCACTTCTGGAAAGTGGATGGGATTTCTTTTGTGCTGAATCATGGTTTTGCACAAAAATGCCACACTGCGTGTGCATATGAGTGTGTATGTGTTTTACTCATCTACTTTATTGTTACACCCTGCGTTATGTGTGTATGTGTGTATGTGTGCGTCCTTTGCCCTTCATTGGGAATTCAGAGCCGCTCTATTTTTGTGCCTCACATTTCTCATCAATATTTTACTCTCTCTCCTCCTCTTCTCTCCTCTTTCTCTCACTCCCTCGCTCTTTCTTGGGCATCAGAATAAGGTTTTATCTATGCTCCACCACACACTATTGAAGGACTGGCTGGGATCGCATTGGGACGATATGAGTTGCGTCTGGTGCTATAAAAAAACTGCCACTGCCAGATGGTTGCAAACAATCCTTTAGCTTTTTGTTTTTAACCTTTATTTACCCACAGTAGATTGAGTCCAACGCATGCTCACGCTGTTTTCAGAGATCCACAGAGGAGTTGTACAGGACAACCTAACTCTTTGACACAGGGTCATTTAGCAAATCCACCGGAGCAGTGACGGTCAAGGGCAGGTCAGTCGATGATAGCTGTTAAATATAGTTTTGTCCAATTCCCACAGCGGGAATGTCAAATCATAATCCCCTGCTGAGTCTATTCCAGCTGCCCCATCAACACAAATGACACCCCACAGACAGGAGACAAAGGGAGGGTTAAAAGAGCAGAGACTCCATGTAGTGCCACATAATAGCAGCGTACCCCCCATTCTGATTAACCTTGGCAGACGCTACAAATGTAGCTCAAGTTCCAAACGTTTAACCTTTGACCGGACAGATCTGCAGGTGGCGCTCTATTAGTTTATTTCTCTGTTTGGGTCCATGTCAGTGCTTTTCTTCAAGGGCAAGTCCAAGCTGTTAGCTAGAGGCGAGGTCTGTATTTTAGAGGTCTTTAAATTCCTAATAGTTTCAATGGAAACTAATAAATAGAAACAGTGTTCAAATCGTACACAAGCAGTAAAAATATTTCAATAGCATGCTTGTGTTACCTACAGTAGTAGATATACAGCGATATATATGAAGAGTACATTTTCCAATAATAATTAATGATGAATAAATATGTACCTCGGTTTCAATGGAGCAGTTTGTTTAAGCAAATCCCTCTGGAAATCAACAACTGCTTTGGAACGCAAATAACGTTGTTCATAACAAATCTGTAAAATAAAGCGTCATCGACGATTATGTTTGGTGGTGTTGGTAATATTGATGCAATTGTACCTTTCCCCATCTGCTTACGCAATGTGATTGGCTGCTGCCTGATTGATTCAAAGCGTATCTGTTGTCATTCCTTTTTTATTTAACATAGTTTTAAAGATTTGGGCTTAGGGAGGATATTACGTTGTTTCAAAAATCCATATTTCAGTTTAGTGAATTGATTTATGTCCCTAAATAATGCGGTCTGACTATATCAATATATTGTGGTTACTGTAATAAATGCAGGAAGTTGGCCATCACATATATCTTTCTTTATCTTTTTATGTGTAGAATGGATTATTTCATTTTGATTTCCTAAAACATTTCCAGCAATGTATGCTTTATTAATTGCTGTCAGTTTGAATGTGAAAAACACACATCATATTTTGAGCCCATTAGAAAAAACTGCGGCAAGCGCTGTTACCTGCAGTAGCCAGCTGACACCCAAGGGATATTATGGTAATTAACTATCAGGCCACTTTTGAATATTTGGCTGTGGTCCACAGCTTCAGCTATGTGAGTGTGTTTATGTTTTTTATCCTTTTTGTGTATCAGAATAAAGGTGTGATTATAGAAGACATTAGCCTCTCTGCCTGCCTTTATTAGGCCACATATGAAGGGCTTTATTTCATCAGAGCTGATACCCTTCCTAGGAGTCATTTCTTTTTGCAATTTTCTGCTCGGTTTCATGTTCCATTACCGGTAGATTATGCTTTTTTTTCCTGTCTTGCACATACACTCATTTATGGATGAGCTTACGCACAAACACGCATTTGCAGCACTTACACAAACACACACAGCTGCACACACATATTGTGAATGCTCATGATCCCGTGCACTATTGTTATTGGACCACTGGTTGCTGAATGGTGAATGGGAGAGCCTGCCTAGAGGAGAGGACAGTAGTTAAACCAGCACTGAATTGCTTTCTTTACTATGAAAGTAAAATTAATTCCAAAACCCATTACCTGTATGGATGATTTAAAGGCACTCTGTGGAAGGAAAGGTGAGTTTTTACTCCCGATTTAATCCAAAATTCTCTGTGTTTACTTAAGCGTGTGTTTGCATTTTGTGCCTGTGGCGTGTGTGTAAGGGAAATTGGCAGGATCCTGGATAGAATATTATATATTTATATTGACTTTTAAGGTGCTGATTCTTTTAAAGAGGCACTCCACAGATTTGATATTTGAAAGACTTAGTCTTAATGAGGAGTACTGCTGAGTGTGTGGAAACAGCTGTACTATGTTTTCTGTAGTTCTGGAGGAGCTTTGCCAAGCCAAAGAAAGTAATGTTGACGATGTCATAGTGATGTAATCAGGGTGATCGACTTTTTAACATTTTAAAATCCTGTGGTACAAACTGGGTGGTTTGGGAGACATGGGACATAAAGACTTAAAGATGGAGGGTCTAATGCAAGTTTATTTTTCGCCACACTAGCTGCATAGATCTAAGAATGACATTGTCAGCTGGTCAGTCAGTCGGTCAGTAGGTTCACATTGTTGCTCCAGACGGAAATATCTCAACAACTGGATAGATTGCTATGAAACATTGTTCAGACATTCATGGTCCCCAGAAGATGTATCCTAACAACTTTAGTGATCCCCTGCCTTCCTTTAGAGCCACCATTAGGTCGGCATTTTGGTTCCGAATAAAATGTCTCAACAACTATTAGATGGACTACCATGACATTTGATACCGCCATTCATATTCTACTGAGGATGAATTTTAATCATTTTGGTAACTCCTTAATTTTTCATTTGCATCATCATCCGGTCAAGTTTAGTTTGTCCGATAAATTAAATTTATGACCACACACATATAAAACTAATAACATTCCCATCAAACTCAGCTGTGTTTGGTGGCAAATTAGCAAATGTGAAACTAAGATAGAAACCATCATACCTTTTAAACATCAGCAACAGCATGTAAGAATTGTCAATGTGAGCATGTTAGCATGCCGACGTTAGCATTCAGCTCAAAAAACTGCTGTGCTAAAGTACAGCCTCAGAGAGTGGCATTGTTGTAGACTCTTGCAGCATAGTTTTCAGTCGAACACACTTCTCGTTTAATCAATACAGTTGTCTTCATGGCTCGTGTTTTGGTAAATGGTATCAAATCAAGTTATTATGCCGTAATATTGCAATTGTGATTTATGGTTGCTTTGCTGGATCATGCAGAGCAGTTGTTACTGTCATTGATTTTCATGAACCTAAGTATGAAAAAGTCAGAATACACATTACAGGCTTGTTTTTGTACTGCCTTGGCAGGTTAAACATCACGTTGCCTTCTTTTGTCTTCCTCAGTGTTTAACTCTGTACGGCAGGGATCTTCAACAGGGGGTCCAGGGACCCTATGGGGTCCTCAGAGTCAGTGCAGAAAGTTTTTTCAAAAATTAAAAAGTCTTAACATGAATCCAACATATTTTTAGCAAACATAAATCCCCACTGCTTACTGGCCTATAGGTAAGGAGTCACTAAGTCACTAATTCACATACACAGTTCATCCTAAGAGTTCACTGTGCTACATGTATGTTTAACATGAAACATGATTTATAAAATCATGCCAACAATTAGTAGGCTTTTTTAATAGCTTAGTATTCTATGCAAAAAGGTATGTATAAAGGCTTTAGGCCGCCCTACACATTATTTTAGGCCCAGTTTATTATGCAACTTAATTTTATACAATATATGTAGTAAGGGATCCATGCTCTGTCTCTCTTTCAGTTAAGGGGTCCTTGGCTTAAAAGAAATTGAAGACCCCTGCTGTATGGTGTTAAGTGGGATCTGACTTCACTGCTGTTAGGTGTAATCCACTTTTCCATGACAGTGTTTACAAGCAGGTTTAATCATCATGCACCTGTTTGTTGTTATGAAATTCAAAATAGCTCTTGACTGTGGATTTAACCTGGACAGGTGAGACTCATAGTTGAATCTCCTCCGGTGCATCATCCTTCCATTTCAACTTTGTTTGTGTCCGCATTTTCCCTGTGTGTCTGCTCATTTTTAAGAGCAGTGATTCAGCCTGCACTTTCAGCATTATTTTCTTTGGTTTACAGCAAACCAACTGAAAAATTTAGTTTATTAAGTTATTTTGGCAATATAAAAATCAGCAAATAACAACTTGCAGTTTGTTGCTAAGTATATTTCCCCCTACCTCCCATACAGTGCTTATGCTGTATATTTTCATTTATAACAGTGTGGTTGCATTTTTCCTGCATGGCCTGCCACACACTGAAGTGCGGATTCTCCAGATATATATTAAAGAAATGCATATGTTAAAAACAGAGGATATTATAAGGAGGCGTGCAGACAGACAGAAGAGGATACAGAGCCAAAGAGAGAGAACAGCCTATCCTTCTAGTCCATTAAGTCTGGTGTGATGGTGGACAAGAATAAAAACTCTGCATGGGTTACTGAGAGGTGAGTGTGAAAGACTGAAGAGTACAGGAGGAGACAAGAAGTGATAGACAGCATTGAAATGAGTGTGAAGGAATCAAAGGTTGAGAAAAAATACCAGAAAGGGCAGCAATTTGTGAGCGTTTGATATGACGTCTTTTTCTTGGCCGGCTTTTGTGTCATTGGTGGAAATATGAGTGAATTGTCGTCGGAAACAGTAACCACTTTAAGCCTGGATGTGTGAATACATGTGTGTTTGAGTCTTTTGGCATGTGTACCATTATTCATTTTATGTTAAAGTAGCACTCATTAACTCCTCAGGAAATTGGTGGTCTGTGTGTGTGTATGGAGGCTGCTCTACACTGACGATTTTAATTTGGCTCAGTTAAACAACATCAACATTAATTGATGAGTGTTGGCAGTGTTATTGACAAGCAATCTATGACTCATTCTCGACCTCCTCATCCGTAAACCTGTCGCTGCTCACTGGTGAGCACGATCGGCTTTATTAGTGTTTATTAAAGGTGTTTATTTCATCCTTGACTTTTTAATTCAATATTCACAGTGGAGGAAATGTCTTTAAACTTCCCCTGAAAAAAAAGCACAGAACTGTTACTCTCTGGTGGAGGTTAGAGAGGCGCCTCTTGCTTGTTTGTTTGATCGAAATTCATGACCAGTATGGTCAATTTAACCATGTTTAACCAGTGTTATGATGAGTATATGATAAGTAACCGATTAGGGTGTTTTAAAGACAGATTGTGACGGATCCTGCACTGAGGAAATATTAACAATTATTAAATTTTAGACAATTCACTTTCCAGTCGCGGTCACTAACTCACACACTCACTCATACTTAATTATTTTTCTAGGAAGAGATGTGTTTCCTATGTGTACACAGGCTTTTAGATATTTTTACTTTATTTAATTTAATTTTAGTTAAGGTGTTGGATGTAATTTTGTTCCACTACTCCTGCTTTGTTTCCCAGTATCACCACTGTTATCTATGCATATGCCAGGGTGATATAGTGACAATTGACTTGATTTTGTTGAAGATATAAAAGTTATATAACTTATATAAAAGTAAAAATGATTATCATCAATATTGGCAGGATTTTATATGTTTTGCTTTTATGTGGCTACTCTAATGTTTAGGTGACAGGATAAATCTGCCAGCAAGACATTTGGTGCAAGGATGACCAACACTGGGTTAACAACAAACTTTCATGGTAATCTAGTGAACTGTCACATTATTTCGCAGTTTCAGCAGAGGAAAGACATGTTGCATGTTGTGGTGGATTTCATGAGATAAAAAATAAACTTTATTAAATCAAAATTATTTTTTCACCCGCCCCTTCCACCCATCCATTGCATTAACCTGTTGGGGAGCCAGAGGAAACACGTTCATTAAGGAATATAAATATGAGAACAAAACTGAAAGATTTAAGTCTTAAAGCTAGACTTTGACACAGGGCTTCAAGATCTGGTAAAGCAGGAGCCACCTTAAAGCCGTTATCATATCACTGGATACTTTGTATTCCCAAACACGTCTTTTTTTTTATTGTTGACACCCAGTATACCTAGTGCTTTTCGGGGACCCCTCGAGTTTTGGGGCCCCTGTGCAGTTGCTCACTGAAAGGTTTATTTTGACTCTAATTGTGA
The DNA here is from genome assembly GCA_023566125.1 of Zingel zingel. NCBI lineage: Eukaryota > Metazoa > Chordata > Actinopteri > Perciformes > Percidae > Zingel > Zingel zingel. The sequence goes on from CM042332.1 coordinate 16,532,845, forward strand.
TACTACTCTATACTGTCAAAAACCTAATTGATGTACTGTACTGTATACTTTGTGGCATTAACAATATGAAAGGCTGGGAGAGCTACTGCCCTGCATGTTTTAGGTATCGCCCTACACACCTGATTCTAATGATCTGCTCATTATCAAGCAGCTGAAGCTTGTCAAGGGCTTGATAACGAGCAGATCATTAGAATCAGGTGTGTTAGAGTAGGAGGATACTTAAAACATGCAGCTCTCCAGGAGCCGGGTTGGAGACCACTGGCATTGTTCTTTTACAGAAATCTTTTTGTAAATCCATTACAGAGAAAGTAAATAAATATTGAGCTCTACAGTTTATGGTCATACTGAGATATTATATTTTATTGCCCAGCCCTATTCCACAAATGTTGCTGTATTGAGTTAGGAATGAGCCATGGTCATAAATATGCGAGCACACGCTGCAGGCCTGAGGGAGCTTCATGCTTATTCACTAACCTCTCGCCTTCTATACCCCGTTTACACGTACGTGGTTATTTAGAAAGTGGAGACATTTCCCTTCGTTTGTGCCCTTTGTTTACACACAAATGGAGAATTCGCCTCTGAAAACGATTCTAAGAAAAACTACGTTTGCACGTTTGTATGTAAACTGAGACAAACGGAGGTTTAGGCAGCCAAGGAAGAGAAGAGAGAGGAAGTGATTTGTTGGTGGTGCATGTTGTTGCTATTTTCGGGATTCTGATTGGTTAACGTGGGCTTGAGCTTCTCGTTACACTGCCACCTACAGGTTTGGCATGCTCTTGACGCCATTCACGGCATAAATACACGGGTATGTGTAAACGAACGCTTTTCTGAAAACTGACAGCTGTGCACAATGTTTTTTTTGAAAATCGGAGAGGTTGAAATTATTATGAAAATAGCCGGCCACGTGTAAACATGGCATCAAATAGCCTCACCAGGCCACACACTGACCGTCAAATGACCACATGCTTGTTTTCCAGCTGCACTTAAGTTCTTATCCAGAATGAGAGAGAGAGAGAGAATTAACTTCTGAAGTGTGAGACTGAAAAAGAAAAGAAGAAATAAATATCAAGGCTCAACCCTCTGTTCAAACTCTCCATATGAACATTTATTCACTGAGGGCATTATTTAACAGTGTGCAATTGTAAAAGATGTGAGAGAAATTTCCGGGTGCAAAGAGTAACGTTATGAAATGGTAAAATATAAAACCTTTACTGGGGAAAACACCTGGGAGTATAACATGACAAAATGTTAAGAGAATGACATTTAGCAGCGGGTTATTCAGAGCAGGGCAGCCAGGAAGGTTGGGAAATGCTCATAATGACATTTACAGTAACCTTTTCCTGTGACTTTTTAAAAAGGGTTAAAACCACAGAGACGGAAAGATAGGTCGTTCCCATTAATCAAACTGCGATTGCGCTGGGCCACCTAAGGGAGATTTCATTTCTCACTCATTATAAAGTGAGGAGAAGGATGGGGGCCACACACAAAAAACAGTCAGGGTGACCTGATGGGTACAATATTTGTCAACCAAGGGTTAAACCTCTAGACCTGCCGGAGTGTCTTTGAGCCGGACACTGAATCCCTGCTATTTCTGACCTCCACAGGGGCGCTAAAGCAACTCATCATCATTATTAAAATTTATTCAAACCGCATTCTCATGAAAAATTCAGCTTGCGTGAATGTTCTCATTGCTAAATTGCTGATAATTATGTAAAAATGTGCTTTGTAAACTATGCAGAATAAGCTGTTAAATGGAGTTGATATAAGAGAAAGGGGGCTGCTTTGAAAAACACTGATTATGAAAAGGCCCAAGAGCAAATGAGCTGAGACATTTCCAAAATGTTCATTAATTGAGACATGTCAAGGAATGGGAAATGACTTCTGCGGTCAACATTTTTCATTTCAATTTTGTCCAAATTAGATTTTACCGTACAAATGCCATGCTCATAATTTCAGACTCCCATAATGCCTAATTCTTTCTTCTGTTCCAAAAGCAATCAAATATCTTTATCTTCAGTGCTTAGAGTAAACATAAAGTTAATGTTTGTAATGCCACACAGTACAACCAAATGAATGAAAGGTACTACAATATTTTAAAGAGCTTGTTGACAATATGCTGTTGACATTTAGCAGTCAGTTAACTCTTGCCAGAGGTGGGGAGGCTCTGAGGGCCAAGCGGTGCAGCTGTGGCAGAGCACATATCCTGAGGCCATGCAGTCCCTAAACTCAGTGAAGCACAGTCAAATGTTGGAGCACCTGCCTTCAGAATAGAAAATGTATGGGCTGTAGAAAAATGGTACGGTTGGGTTTTATCCAGCCACTGACCTTTTAGATTGTACCAAAACACATAACATTTTCTATGATAATGATATTGACTTCATAAAACTGTTGTTTGAAGAGCAGTTGCAGCAGAGCAGCACTTCTACATGTATCCCAACATTAGCCATCTTCAGTATCCCAACATTAGCCACCTTAAAAAAACTCGGGAACAATCTTGCTCTCATATTTAGTTTTTACACTGTGCTCTCTCTGTATGCTTTCTTTCCTTTTTAATTTCATTCCATTTTATTTCATCTTTGTCTTATTTTGAATAATGTAAATCTGTATTTTTATGTTTAACCAAAAGCCCTACTAGGTACAAGTGACGTGAATTAGCTTTGGCTAAAAACACTATGATACATAGATCAGATGACTGTTGAAGCTTATCTATGTTTTTTTGTATCTGTCCCTATCTAAATAAACCTTGAATAATAATAATTTACTTTAAGTGCATTTTGTGGTTAATATCTCTGTACTTTTACTTAAGAAAACTTCTGAATGCTTGACCTTTACTTATAATGGAGTATTTGCATTTTTAAAATGTGGTATTTCCGCTTTTATTTAAGTGAAGGCTCTGAATACTCTTACAATGTATGAAGTATATCCAGACAACAAAGTTTGCTAGAGTACAGCACTTAAACCACAGTGGCCAGGTGCAGACAAACAATGTTGAACAGAGGTACTGTATTTGCATGGCAGTTAGTCCACCTGTTAAGCTGGGTGGAAACAGCACACACACACACACACACACACACACACACACACACACACACACACACACACACACACACACACACACACACACACACACACACACACACACAATCTTTGTGGGGACCCGTCATTGACATAATGCATTCCCTAGCCCCTTACCCTAACCTTAACCATCACAACTAAATGCCTAACCTTAACCCTTACCCTCACCCTAACCATAACCTAATTCTAACCCTAATCCTAAAACCAAGTCTTAACCCTCAAACAGCCCTTTAACCTTGTGGGGTCCAGCATTTTGGCTCCACAAAGCTGTCCGGGCCCCTCAAGTATAGTGTATTCCAGGTTTTTGGACCCCACGAATGTAGTTAAACGAGAACACACACACACACACACACACACACACACAGACACACACACAGACACACACACAGACACACACACAGACACACACACAGACACACACACACACACACACACACACACACACACACACACACACACACACACACACACATGTTTTTCATTATTTACAACCTTTTGGCATGATAGACCTTTATAATGTACAACAGACTGAATCTTACATTCATCTTACCTGATGAAGGTTGACTGCTGAAAGTAAATACACGTGACTGACAGTGTCTGGCATTTCTAGCTTTTGGTACCTCACTCCAGGCTGGTGATTTTCTATATTTCTATTATTGTTGTTTTAGCCCATCTCTCAATGCCTTCCAACTTTCCTAGCTGTTATGTGGCTCTCAGCCCCAAGACCATTAGTTCCTACTAAACTTGTAAATCTTTAAAAACAGGTAACAAATATAAACTTTCATTAAAAAAAGTTAAGTAGTTTCTAGTTTAGAAGTCAATAGTGCATTTGTCAGGGACTCAGCGGCAGGATTGGTGCAGGTATTGAGTCAAAATAAACTACAGTGCCCATGTTCATCATAATAAAGTAACATTTCAGCCAGTGCAATGATGTGGCTCAATTATATGTTTTTAATAGTGTTTGTTCAACAAATGGAGGTGTATAACAATTTCCAACTTTGGCTGTACAGGCAATACTTGTTAGTAGGATCATTGTAGGCTTTTGTCTTTTTTATGGGATGTATTGATAATAAGAAAAATATAGAATATCACTAGACTTATCCTTTAAAACTTAATGGTATGCTAGAACTTTGTAGAAGTTATTTCACTGATAAAATATTGATGACAGATGAGGATGCTGCATAGAGGTTATGGCCCAGATTCCAGCTTAAAGAATCACCGTCCAAGGGAGTATTCATGTTTATACCAACCTAATACAGGTTTAATCAGTCTTGCACAAAGATAATGCTTTGAAGGCATTGATAAGCCAGTTGGCCATGTAATTGAAATCACAAATGTGTTGCAGCATGTAATCCGTTTTAAATGTCAGTGTGTGGGTGCTGGTTCAAACATAGAAATACTACATGTGATGTATGCACACATTTTTACAACAGATGTTTAAAGGAAACCACTGTTAGCAATGTTTTAACAGCATGTAACCCATTTACCATTGCCTCAGTTACATCTCCAGGTGTGCAGTCATTGTTGCTGAATAAAGCGCCCATTCTAAAGAACGGCAGAAGACAAGTCTACTGGGAGTCCAGGCCAGTATCTAGGTTAGAGGGAGATCCTCTTAAAGGCATAGGCATAGACAGGATATTCTGTCTTGTTCCCTCCTCCCATGAACATCTCCTCTGAGACCACTGATTACCTGGCAGCAGGCTAGCTGGGATCTGCTTTGTCCAGATGTGCACACAAACACACACACACTGGAGAAATCCCAGTGTGAATTTAATACATCCATACCACTGCACAAAGGAACAACAGCAGGTCCACAGTGAGTCAGTGTGAGGGAGAAAGAGAGAAAGAAAGATATTTGGTTGTCATATGTTTGTCTTACATGAGTAGCTATTAAGGGTAACAACTAGCTTTAAGCTGTGGAGGGTTTGCTAAGACACATACACACACATGCAGACACAAGACCTCAGTGGATATACAGTATGACAGTGGCTGGAGTTGCCCTAGTAACGGCGTTTACTTTCACACTGTCGCTGATAGATACAAAGATGCAGACCTTCATGAATATGCATGCATACAGCATATGGCCGATATATAACACCCTGACAATGCTTTGGTAGTTAGGTCTCACACTTTCACACGCACACACACACACACACACACACACACACACACACACACACACACACACACACACACACACACACACACACACACACAAAAACACTTACTAGACAATCTTTTTCGAGGCCTATTAGTCACAGACCACAAACACACGTACACACTCGAACAATGGCTGCCCCTGTTCCCTGATTTTTCAAACTCACAGGGGGGTGTCTGACACACTCACACACATGCACACAATCACCCACCTGGGGCAACCTCAGTTTAACATGGAGCCTTTTTAGAAATGTACCGAACAGAAAGAACAGTCGTCAGTGGGTAAAACACAAGAAAGCAGGGAAATAAACAATGGTAAAATTGTGTTTATGTAAATCCATCTGGAATAGATGTTCGTTAGCAAGAATGACATGTTCGGATCATTCAAATGAGTTTAGATTCTGACTTAAACACTTATTTAAAATCTGAAACATCCGCTTGAATACTTCTACAAAAATAGAATTTTACGTCAATTTGGCTTTGCTGTGCAGGCACTTAAAATGAATGGAAATGGAAAACGGTGATTTTTGGCTTTGCTGAAATGATGACAAACAAAGGTGAGGAGAGTAAAGCAATACAGAGCACGACTGGAGAAATACCAAGCCAACAGAAGCTATAGAGAATTAGAGGAAAATTGAGTTAACAAGAGAAGAAAATGTGTCAGTATATTCACCGCCGATAAAAGAAAGTATTTGGGTCAATAGCTGGAGAAAATCTTCTCAAGGCACATTTTCAAGATTCACTGGCTTATTAGTCTGTATTTTGACATGAAACATGTCTGAGGGGTGAGATTGCAACATCTGCACACTCAAACTTACACACACACACACACACACACACACACACACACACACACACACACACACACACACACACACACACACACACACACACACACACTTATAAACTCTTTGTCTGCCATTCCAACTGCAGCTTGGTTATTTATGACCACATTGAGGCTAAAATCACGAGTACCTAGAGGTGAGGTTTCAAGCTCTATAGAGGCAATATTACATTTTGAAAACCTCTTAAGCTCATGTGTACAATCAACAATAAATCACAAGTGTAGCAGGCTGCCTGTCCTTTCAGACTCAATTAAGCAAACGTAAGGAGACGAGAAGTTAGACCAAGGTGATTGATCCGACCTTCACTGATACTATGGCTGATCACAAGAGAAAGGGAAGGCACTGTCTGCTCTCAGAGCAGAGGTGTCAAAACATCCATCCAGAGATTAAGCCACTGCAGACTAATACAACACAGGTGCCATAACAACACAATGTGTTTTGTCATGATAGGCAATATATGGAGGACATCTTGTCCACAATGCAGTTGTGAAATATATAATATATATTAAGTAAGAAGCCAACATGTGTAGTGTAGTGATGCTATTGAAAAGAAGAAAAAACATAATCTGGAGATAAACAAGCCTGTTAATGAAATACCAGCAGGATAAAACCCACACATGGAAAAATACCCTGTGGCCAAATATTGTATGTTCTCATTGATGCTATACAGCTGCCTATATACCGTAGCTCCCAGATTCCGTATGGATTTTTAATAAATCCTTTATGGGTTTGATGCAGATGACCATTTTACTGCCTCCAAATACTGTGGAGATTTATGAAGCCCATTTGCCTTGAGGCAGGTCAGGAGGCACTGGAGCATAAATAATTTATATTTCCCTCTGTGTGCATGTTTGTGAGTGTGAGAGAGAGTGAGAGATCCTGTGTTTCTGTGCAAGTAATTATGTGTGACCAAACAAACACCTGCCAGACCAAGTGCTTATTTTTATATTTCAACCTCCATTTATTTGAACCAAAAAAGAGATCAGGGTTAAATCCACTAAACTTAAATACAAAAATAAGGGACTCAAATTGAAATCAATATATGAATACAATTTACACACACCCCCAGTGCTGTGGAGCAGGATGACAGCATTGTGAAAATGACAATACTCTTGTTATGGCAAAATGGGAGCTTGAACAAGCCAAATGCTTTGTTTAGGCAACTGCGTATCCATCTGTCAGAGGTCTATGAATTAGTGGATCTGTGTTATGGTCAGTCCCGGTCTTAAAGCTAACAGTAAAAAAATAGAAGGGAGACTTTTCTAGAGCCATCCCAGATCCTATCTTTCACCCCCCCCCCCCCCCCCCCCCCCCCCCCCCATCTCTCACCGTCTGGTCTGCCGCAGCAGGCGCCCAAGCCGAGAGGGGGCCAATTCCATTATCCCGAGAAAATTAAACAGAAAACCAAACCGAGCCTTGTGCGCTATGTGCGGTCTTTAAAGGTGATTTTCGCTGTTCGGGGCAATGGGTTGAGCAGAAATCGTGTGTCCCACTCAGCACGAATTCTAATCTGAAGGGGCGTTGTCTGTTTATATGGTCTCTCATTCTCTCTCTCTCTCTCTCTCTCTCTCTCTCTCTCTCTCTCTCTCTCTCTCTCTCTCTCTCTCTCTCTCTCTCTCTCTCTCTCTCTCTCTCTCTCTCTCTCTCTCTCTCTCTCTCTCTCTCTCTCTCTCTCTCTCTCTCTCTCTCTCTCTCAATACTCTTCAATTTGATGGAAATTCCACAGAGCGCCTGTGGTCCAGACGCAGCCCGGGGTCCATCCGTAACAAGCAGAAAGTCCAAAACCAACAGGTCCTTGCATGTGTGTGCTTGTGTGCGTGTGTGAGAGTGTGCGAGTACGTTTGCTTGTGCGCAAAACTGTGCGTCCGTGCGCAGCGGGGGAGAGATAGGGGGAGAGGATATCAAACGGAATCCCTGATCACTCCTTGCCCCCGTTAACCAAAGACAGCTCTTTGAGAATTCCACTGGCGTCCACTCGCCTCCTCTCCCGGATCATGTCCTCCAGACTGCGAAAGACCAGAGTGTGCACCCCGCTGCCGGACAGGTGCACTTTGAGGAAATACTGCTGCTCCGCCGAGTGCACCTCTCCCCCTGCTTTGAACTCCCGTTTCCCAAAGCGGCACCACGCTGCGAAACTTTCCGAGTTGGTCCAGCATATCTCCTCGCTGCTCAGGCCCAGGTGTCCCACTGCGTTCTGCATCACTAGGTCAGGAGGAAGCGGTCGGTACCGGTACCGATTGTTGACTACCCTCCCGTGGCGACCGTTGCTGATCTCAAGCAGGCTGTCCTTGCGGATCTCGCCCTTGTGCAGATGAATGACCTGGTCGTCCTGCTCATAGATGGCCCAGTGGGGGGCTTGCGCGGTGGCCACCAGCTCCAGCAGGTCCCCAGGTTTGCACATAGTCAGCAAAGTTTTGGCCGAGTATACATTTAAGTCCTCGTTCTCCTGCAGCTTGGAGAAGATGCATTCCTGGGAGCAGAAGGCTGAGTACTCCACCTCGCTGACCGAGAAGGGTCCCTCCTCGGCCGGGCTGTGGTCTTTGGTGAAGCCGCAGTCGGACGGAGTGCGGTCGTCCACCTCCTCCTCTTCGTCAGAGAAGAAGTAGGCGACGCCGACCCGAAGCTCGTCCTTCTCCAGCCCGGACGGATCCCCCGTGGGCAGCTCGCTGTAGTTGAGGTGGGTGATCCGATCCAGTTGATTTCCCATCAATGACCTGGCAAGGCAGAGGCATGGACTGCGGTGTCTGAGAGGGTGAGAAAGATGCAGAGAGTGATGTAGAGAGGAGTGTCAATAGCGTAAAATATAGCTTTCACAGACCAAGACACATTATGCACTAAACGCTTGGCTGCATTTTGAGCCCTATTGCTCAATAGGTAAGAGAGTAGGCTAAGAAAGCATTCAACACTTCTCAGCAGTCATCTGTATATAGGGACAAGATCTCTCTCGTGTTATTGAGCCGAAATAGTACACTACCACGATCAATGATCCACTGCCCCTTGCTCCCTTCACACCCATTAGTCAATCATTAATTCCAGTGGAATGTAAACGAGCCTGCGGTGTCCATGCAGAAGAAACGAGGAAAGGCAAAAAGGAGAGACAAATAATCTGAACCCTGCTGCTGCTAAAGGGTGAGGAAGGAGAAAGCAGTGAGTCCTGTGGCTTTACGCACGGCGCAAAATGAGGAGAAACTGGAGAAAAAGAAGATACCTGTGCGCTCCCCGGGCAGATGGTTAAATATCCTTATGGTCCATTAGTACAGAGGGCTGCACGGTCCCCTGCTCTCATTCTCTCTTCTTCTTCCCTCTTTCTTCTTTCTTCTCACACTTGTCTCTCACTCTTCGCACCGCGCACCGGGCGCTCCGGCTGTCGTGAGTGCTAGTACTTCACTTCTTTCAGCACCAGCTCCATTTAAGTACCAAGGATAGCTCCGCCTTAACCGGCTCGCTCCGCCTTCAGTGGGTCTTACTGGAGCGCAGTCACGGGCTTATTACCGCCAAGCCAATTGGAACAGCGGAGGAGCATGCCAGTCCAATCAGAGGATCCAATCCGCTGCGCCCAGGGCGACTGGCGGCGATAGGCGACTGTTACCGTGGCATGGTTTTTGTTGTCAGAGAGCTGTGGAATTCTCTACATGATCAGCGGAGTCCGTGCAGGCAAGTTTTCAAGGCAACAGTGATAACAGGCTGCATATCTCAAGACAACACGCTCTCACGACAGGCATATGAGAGCGCCTCGAGTTTTTATTGCGCTCTAAAGTGCTATAACATTTCTCCCATCTCAAAAATGCTCCAAAAGTGCACCCTTAATGCATGTGCACTGTTGCTGTAGGGCATAAATGTGTTCCCACCTTCCTGAATACGAGAGTAGGCTCCGTCCTCCAGTTCCCATGTGTAACTCCTTTATTTCCACATGTTTCACTAGCTTCACTACTGCATCACTTGTTCTCTAATGCCTGTCCGTGTGTGTGTGTGTGTGTGTGTGTGTGTGTGTGTGTGTGTGTGTGTGTGGGGGGGGGGGACTAGACTATAAACGGAGAGGCTGGAGGCAGGTGTGTGTGTGTTAGTGTGCAAAGTAAGAACAAAACAAAGAAGTCTGCTGGAAGATTAATACACTCAGTAATATTTTACTTTGCATTGATGTCTTGGAACATTATATGACTGAAATTAAAATGCATATCAAATTTCAGCCCCACTTTTGCATGCATAATATATTGTATATTTGCATATTGTGCTTGCAAGATAAACCTGAGTACAGTTATGTCATCCGCACTCTGCTGTCACGTTTGTCTTTTCATTACTGCCCAGAGCAGATAGCCAACTCTCCGTTTGTGTCAGACCCATCTCTATGTAGTGAATATTCTGTCTACATCCACATCGGAATCTGTTCATTCTTTTTTTTTTCTGGCAGCATCCAGAGAGCTCCTCAGAGTATCTCTCTTTTTCCTCTCCCAGATGGTTGGAGATAGCAGCTCTCCAGTTACCGACATAGAACGGCTCCTGTTCTTTGTTTCCACTGGTGACAGGCAGAGCGGATGGTGGCTTTTTTCAGTAGGTGAGATATGATTGTGCAGATTTACACACACACACACACACACACACACACACACACACACACACACACACACACACACACACACACACACACACACACACACACACACGCACGCAAAGGACAAACAGTCATCCATGTGGCTGTGCGTTTGTCCCTCTATGTATTTACACCTCATTGTGAGGGCAGGAGTATGTGTATCTGATTACCTTTAATTTATGTACAGTGCTGCAAGAGTGGTATTTGTTTATGACTACTTACCTGTGTGTGGTAACACACACACACACACACACACACACACACACACACACACACACACACACACACACACACACACACAAGATGTCATGAGACTGTCAGCAATGGCTTTGGTTGCAGCTCCTGCAGGCATGTGGTCCTGCCACCTATAATCTACAATGAGCTGGAAATGAGTTTCCTTTGTAGACGCCGCCTTTCCTGGACACACACATATACTGTATTTGCTCTCTCTCTCTCTCCCTTTCTTTCTCTCTCCCTTCACACATACACCCAATCATATATGCAGCTGGTGTAATAATAAGGCAGAGTGCAGACAGTACTGAAATAACTACTGAGACAGGGTGATATTTCACAACCCCAATAATTGGATACGTCTCTATTCCCTAATTACTAACTAAATCATATACGCTGCAGCGCCATACCATGCCGATGAAATAGACCAACACACACACACGCACACACACACACACACGCACACACACACACACACACACACACACACACACACACACACACACACACACACACACACACACACACACACACACACACACACACACACACACACACGCAGCTGTCCGCAAATTTATACATTCAAACATAAATGTGTCTGTCTGTGTCACTTACTGACTCACATGCAAACATGCACAAATGTCATCCATGTAAACTCTATTTTTCTCCCTGTCTCTTGTACAAGCTGACATTGTATACAACACCATAATGTGTGTTGTACTGCATGCAGTCACACTCAGTTGCTGACCATACGTTTATGGACAGTTACACTGAGAACGCTTTGTTTATCTACACACATAAAGAGTGTGTCTTTTGAGAAGAAACGGCACCACATGAAGTCATAAACCCTTGAGGCACAAGATGGGTATGTTTTTGTGTTTGAGCTGATGTCAGCACACAGAAAAGGACAACATGTCACCTGTATATGACTTTTTGTGCTGGTATTTCCGCATTCTATTCTCTAAATCATCAAAAATCATTGAAGGACTCATTTTTTTCTGGTGTGTATAAAACCAAGGTAGCAGAAAATACAATGTAAGCCTTTTTGTGATACTTTATTGATCCCTGTGGGGAAAATAATCATTTTGCTTCAGCGTTTCCAGGGAGGTCAGAGAGCAGAGTCAGTTACAGAGCAGTGCCAGGTAAAACAAAAAAGAACATTATTATTATTATTATATTAACATTATTATTATCAATGGTGTAAAGTATAAACCTGAGTCAATTTCCAATTGTAAGACTGATATTTGGTGAGTTTGACTCCAATGGTATTGTTTACGTGGTGGTGGAGCAGTGAGGTGGTGCACCTTCAGTCATAATCCATCAAGTCTCCTGCAATGTATTCTTTCTCTTTACAAGCAGTGCACTCTGTCTTCTCGTTTTGAAAATGTCGTGATGGAGTGAAAAGCCTGGAGTAGATCCAACACAAAATCTTTTCCCAGGAGGAAACTAAATATTATTTCTTGGGACTGAATGTATGGCACCTTAAATTAAATTAGTGTGCTTGGATACTTTGTTTTCACGGTTGCAGGAGAGCTATTGCCCAGTGTAAGAAACAGTTATATGATATATTAAGTGAAAAGCCAAACAGAACAGGAAGCAGAAAAGCCAAGCCCTGTGTATATAGAGGTTGCAGAGGCATCAACAATTATTCTACAATTACCGCCTCTGTCTGTGTGTCATGGTACATAATAGCAGTTGTATGTAAATGCTGGATGACAAATATTCACACCACATGTGTATAACGTTGGAACAAATGTTCTTTATTTTTACCCATTGGATATATATTAGAATTAAACTTGCCAACATACAGCAGTGACAGAATGCCATATTTTGGTTGCCATAGGTTTCAGTTGTAATGGGGGAAAATACATCTTTCAATGAAAGACGAGATGATAATTCATTTTTAAATTAACACATCTGCAAAACAAAATATTGAATTGTTGTTTTGGGGTGTGGATGTTATATGAAAAGAATCAGATGCCATCTGTGTAAAAGCATTTATACCCCCCAGCATGTCTTTTGTTTGTGACTGTCATTAGGAGCTTAGGTGATGCAGATGGTAGCCATCAACATCACCATCATATCTATAATCACAGTGAAAACTGCTTTGGGGTGTTATTTCTTGAACTGAACATGGTCTTTATCGTAGTGAGAATGGTGAGCAATGAAGCTCAGTGTGTTTGCTTGGTTAAACTGTATAATAAGCAATTATATTGTAAAAATATGAACGGGCACAATTCAAAAGAATGAAAATTACATTTTTAAAGATGTTTATTTAACCACAGTGCGGAAATCTTGCTGACAAAAATGTGTTTTTCCCTTTTTTTCAGCAACACCTTACTCCATACACACATTCACACCTGGTTAAGTGCTTTGTTCAAGGACTCCTTCGCAGGGTGGATGCTTTATCACCATGGGGACTTAATTCTGGGCCCATGACTGTCACTAAAAGTAATAGTCACTTGGCTCTGGGATGGTTTCATAAATATAAAATCTTCATGGATTAAAAATGTATAATATTAAGAGTAATAAATTACTTTGTTTGCAGGAGTGTCCAGTCAAAGTTAAACTGACATCTCTTTTATAATGGTGATCAACTGGCCACTGGAACAAATTAGCAGCAAGGATGAGTGGCATCACTATCTCTGTCAACACCCCAATTCATTTGGATTTTTATAAGATATTAAACATGGGCACAAAGTACAGCATAAATAACCAGAGACATGGCAACAATCCTAGTGGAAATCAATTAGGATATCCATCCATATTAATTGTGCCATAAATGAAGTTTGCCATCATATCAGAGCGTCATCTGTTTTTCCAGACAAGAGGAGAGAGACATCTAGAGATGGTCGATGCTACTAAAAGTGAGAACAGCAAGGGTTTGGTTATTGTTTGGAAAGTGCATAGAGAAGCCATGCTTGCCTAAATTTGCCGTTTTGAAACAACATCTATCTATCTATATATTGCAGGAACGTCTGTCTGTCTGTCTGTCTGTCTGTGTGTTATGCGAATATCTCTCGAACCGTTAGTCCGATGAATTTCAAACTTGACAGGTGTCTTGCTACGGGCACGAGTAAGTGCAGCGCCAGTTTGACGTTGTTTGGATTAGAAATGCAAAAGATATCATTAAATATATATCGCTGGCCACTCCCCCTCTCGCCCTGAGGACCAGAGACAGCTTTGGCAGCTAAAATGTGACATACACCTCAGACCCACAAAAATGTGCAAAGTTGCACTACTTTGGACTGTCTTTGACTTTGAATAAACAAACGACAATTCCTGAAATTAAGGACGTATCAGAATCCCACATATGCAAGGCACAACCACACAACAAGTGCAGACAGAGCGTGATGCCACTTATAGGCAGGCTATTTATCTTATAAAGCGAGACGTATCTGTATGTGTGTCCGTGTTTGGGGGGAAGGTAACCTGCACATCAGCAGACGCCACATGCAGAACGCTTTAGAACAGCGGGGGGCGGGACTCTTTTCCTGCTATTGTATTAAATTGCTGTGAGCTGACAGAACATAACATTTTTGGAGATTATTCCTTCACATAGCGGTGCAATGCGAGAAAATCTCAGAGTTTAACCAGGCAGAACACCTCTGCTGAAATGTTAATTTTGTTAACAATCCGACACAAGACAACACCGTCTCTCTCTCTCTCTCTCTCTCTCTCTCTCTGCACACACACACACACACACACACACACACACACACACACACACACACACACACACACACACATGGTCCGGTTCTGGTGGTTGATGAACTCAGATATGTGCTGATTGGCTCTCATAACGGGCCGGGTGGGTAGCGCACTGCCATGAGTCCGTGACGCTAATGTCTGATTACTGTCTGATATTTTGTGATTACATTCTGAATCTGCAGCATTCTCTGTCAGCTAAATAGAGTAGTACAACGTCTTCCTCTGATGTAGAAGTAGCCTACACTGTAAGTCAGTAGTATAGGCTGTACAGCGGAGTTGCATATTAAGTGGTTTGGGGTCCTTCTGTAAGTCATTTTGGGATACAATTTGGTTCTGATGAATTCTAAAAGCAGCAATACCACAGGCCAAGCAATCACCCGTTCCAAACGGGCACTGCACTAGTACCTTTAATAGAGATGTTCGGTAATGTCTAAATAGACAAGTCTTTTAATGGCTTAAAGACCCTGGTTCAAATCCAGGCAGTCACATATGGCATCAAGCTGTTCCTAGACATCGTGTAATTCAACAGGGGAAGAAATCGGCATAATTTGCTCACAAAACACTCCTTTTGCCAGTATGAAGGATTGAATTGGCAAATGTCTTTCTGTGTAACACCGGTTCCAAAAGTCTCCCTTCATGTATCTCCATAATACATCTAGTCTTCCTATTGTAATATATAACAACTCGCACTGTTTGTCTTTGCGCAGAAATGTCTATATTTGTGATTGTTGTAATTAGTAATTAGTTTGAATTTGAAGTCTAAAGTTTAGACGTCTGTTCAGATTATATTTGGTTTTACAGTGTTTTATTTAGACTTTAATATAATTTAAAGCTCTCTTCAATAAATGAAGTATTGCAACATTTTAGAGCTGTTTACCAACTATGACAGACATGTTTTTAAAATAATATTATTAGAAAACATCACCCAAATTTTTTGTCAAACACTATACTTCCATTTTGTGCGTGTGTATGTATGGACATGTTTTGCATTTGTGTGTGTGTGTGTGTGTGTGTCATGTGTTTTATTCCATCTCCATCTGTCTCCCAATGAAAAGCAGGTATTCGGCTGGGTCTTATCAGCTTTGCTCAGACTGTGGACTGTGACTCATTCAGGCCCTCATCTGACACATCTGAAGCCCATCGATTTGACCCTAAATGTTAACTTCTGCAGATTCAACTCCATCTCCAACTTATTTCTGCTACAGTTGCTCTGCTCTGAATAGACTTGTACCTTTCACAGACCTGTGTGAGTGTGTGACGTGTGTGCAGAAAAAGGCCGACATGCTGAATTATATCTTTCTGTACTGAACTGACAGAACAGAATTCTAGCTCACTGTGATCCCACGTAGTTGACAAAATCATAGTGTCCAATATGCTGAGTTGACAGAAGGTTGTAGCTCAATGAACTGTGCAGTGGCATAAATCTGTTGATATTCTGCTCACCAAACATGGTTTGTTAACTGCTGTAAATATAACTTAAAATGTGTTTTGCTCACTCTTTTCACCACTTAAATGTCTTTAATACATCTTTCTACTGCTTGATAGAAACTATGTATGTAACATTTTCACAGAATGAAAAAGGTACATTGAAAAACATATGTTGTTTGTCCATCCCGTCTAGAACGGTTCATAGAAGCCTTTTCTGTTCAGCAGGACGATATTTCAAATGTTAAATGTAAAAAAATTAGTGTTGAAAAATAAATACATTTTAATCATGTGACAATGCTATGATTAAAGTTTGGTTGGATTTATGCTCATTAAAATTACTATTTCGCTAAGGTTAGGGGACCTTCTTCGTAATGGTTACAGTAATTAACACTTGGTTAAGGTTAGGGAACAAACGTGGTCACAACAATAATGTTGACTGTTGGTTTGAAAACGGAAACAAAGAGCAGTCTCCTATGTGTAAGTCTTACTATGGCCGTGGCTGCTGGAGGGCTTTGGCACTAGTCGTTTTGGGGCACTGGCTAAAACAACTGATGCTGTTGGGAGGACAGTCTCGATAACAGAATGTAGCAGTATCACAGTGAAGAGAAAAGTGATCAAAGCAGCTCTGTAATGTCCATTATAGCTAGTGGTGTTGCATGTAGCGGGATTAGAGGACCCAAATGCAGTGAGAGACCGGCAGGCAGGAGAAGGTGTGGGATTCAGGATTTAATTAAACAAAAACAGCAAAACAGAGGCAGGAACAACCAGAGGGCAGAACGCAGAGGGATACACATGCAGGAACAACACAAGACGAACTGACAAGAGACAAAGGGAACACGGGGGTAATGAACAAACGAGGGACAGGTGATACAACAGGTGAACACATCAGGGCGGGGCAGGACAATTAACAAAGGCGGGAAAACAAAGTAAAACTAGACATGACGAGACAGAAAACAAAACAGGAAGTTGGGAAAAACAGGCAGGAAGCATGACATAACCTAAACACAGAAACTTCACACAACACAACAGGGAACACAGGAATTAACCAAAAATGCACAATACACAGAACACAGTCAAGACAGGGGAAACACAATAGACAAGGAGATAACTAAACAGAAATATACAGAATAAATATACAAACACAGGGAACATGTAGAAATAATAATGCAGGAAACTGAAATAAACAAAACCAGGCAACAGAAATGGAACAAAATACAAGACCAAAATACCAAAACCATAACAAGTGGAGTTATAAAGTTTGCTAACATTAGCCACCTTAAGCTACCTTTTTGAGAAAAGACAACCCACTCTCTAATGCACAGCAGGGTGTATTAGCTAAGGCCTAGTCCACACGTACACGGCTATTTTATAAGATAGTTTTTTTTTCTTTGTTCTAAAAATGTCACTGTTTAAAGCACTGAAAATGCATACACACAATGTAAGTGCTGTCGAGCATGCCAAACCAACAGGAAGCGATATAACCCTAACCCTAAAGCCATGTTGGCCAATCAGAAGCCTGATTTCCAGAAGGATACCGGGCTGCAATGGCGCATAAATTGCTCTGTAGCGCATTCTGACGCTCTCTGTTACTCAATATAGTGGAAGAGTAACCGTGCTTTATGTGTAAACATGTAAAAAGTCCTGCTAGCAAGGTTAAAACTAGCACCATTTTGACCATGTCTGCCATTGCTCGAAATGTTGCCTCATTTGTAACGCCTCACAATGGGGATAATGGCACACGCTCTGATGTTACTAGCCAAAAACTCAGTTTTCCCTGTCTACACATCAACACTGAAAACGGGAGTTTCTGAAAATCTTCACCCTGGAAAGAATTTTCCAAAAGATCCATTTTCAGTGAGCTAAAAAACAGCCAAAAGGCCAAAACACTATGATTTAAAAAATACCCGTGTGCATTTGTACTAGGCCTACGTTAGCTAAAGTAGCCCATATGCTTTTGTTTTGGGGTAAGAAGTGAGAGATACAGTAGATGAAATAAAGTGACCACTCAACAGCCACAACAACCTTAAATGTAAAGAAAGAAGACATTGTGAATAAACAAGGTAAAATGTCTTTAAAATCTTTAAGCTCAACAAAAATGACCTTTATTGTGACATATCATGACAAACAAAAAAACAATTGCCATATTGCACAGGCCTGCTCACTTCCCAGATTCTTTTCTTCCCTTTTCCCCCTTTATCCCTCTCTGGTTGGTGTAGTCCATTGGTATGCAGGGTGATGTTGGCTGGTGTTTGCAGGAGAAGGATAAAGCAGTAATCAGTGCCAATGAAGCAGCTCTTGTCCCAGAGCGCAAATGTGCCAACATCAGCAACAACCAGAGTCAGTGTGTCAGTGTGTGTGTGTGTGTGTGTGTGTGTGTGTGTGTGTGTGTGTGTGTGTGTGTGTGTGTGTGTGTGTGTGTGTGTGTGTGGATATTTGTGCACAATATGTGTTTGTGTGAGAGAAAGGGAGCGGTATCATAGAGGTCAGACAGAGGTCATTTCTTGACTGCTTTTTCTCTTGTGCACTGTGCGATATGATCACAGCCATCAAAACACAGTGGTTAGCTGTCCTATATTTTTGTCCCGTCTCAGTCTTGAACACATTTAATTGACTGGGAGGAAGAATTGTTGTTTCCAGAGACATATGTTATGCTCGCTGGACATACTGTTCATCACAAGCTCGGACACACTGGCCTTATTATTAGTGAAGTCCTGATGCAACTGATGTGAAATGTATTTTAGTATGACTGTTAGGAAAATATAACCAGATGCATTTGTTATTATTTGTTTGCTTACCATTGTAGAGGCAAGGAATTTAATAAGCAGTAGCTACAATACAAATACTTATCTGTGGGTTTCAAAATGAAAGTGAGTCACATAAGAAAATCTACTAAGAAAAAAATATAATTCGTAATAAATATAATAATCTGGTAGGCGAACACTAAACATCTAGTGCCAAAGTGCCGATGAGCACCGCACCAAACTATCAAATGCCTCAGTAGACCAGCTAATTGCTTAGTGGATGGCTGAAACGGCAGCTTCCAGCTGGCAGCACCCACATGTCAATGTGTGTAAGCAAACCTCTCCCAGCTAAATAAAGGTTAAAATAATTACCGCTTGGAGATCAGTGGCCTTAACTGTGATTATCCTCCTCCTCTGTTCTAACCAAAGTACATTCATCATCATGTTTTCTAAGCACATAAGTTATGTTTTCCCTCCTCCTAATTTCTGTCATCTCTGTCAATATAGTTGTTTGATTTAAACCGTTAACTGAATGTCTGGCTGAGGGAAAAGTGTTGACTGAGAGGACTGTTCCAGATGGCAGATGATGGACACATTAATGATGCAATGCTCAAATCCAACGTATTGTTTCTCTATTTATGTTCATGTTCATCCTTCCTATTTCTACCTTGTTATAGCCGAGCAGTGACAGCAGTCATAACGGAACAAATGAAAAGTTGAAATAACTTAAAGTATGGCTTTGTATGGTAGCGAGTACTTTGGTCAGTGATTTTATATTTGCAAATGTTGATCTGATCTGAGTCAATATAATATGATTCAGTTTGCTGCTGTACCATGAAGAATAATGCAGAGCCATCCTCTTATGTTGTTCTTACTTTAGACTCATGATAACAAATAGGTATGAGCTAATGTCTGTAATAATGCATACAGGCTACAGGGCCCGATAGCATTTGCAACAATTTCTGACCACTTGTACACTTAACTGTGACATTCATTATTATATTTCTCTGGACTCTAACACATTAATTTCCCCTCTTAGTATTTACTACATTCTTTGAACAATGGTACAATCTAACCCTCTGCTAGAACTATGAACATTGTACAGCAGCAATACAGGATAGGGCCACATTTATAGCATGACATGAAAAAAGAAGCAATTTAGAACAGAAAGTTTTTCAGTGTTAATGTAACCAATGTCAACAGGATTTACTTATTTTTGTGGTTTAGCTGTAAGAAATAAGGATGTTATGTTTCATATAAAAAAGCTCTTAACAATTATCATGATCAACTTAATTCTACAAAAACAAACTCAATCATGGATACAAATGAGTGTTAATGTGTAAATGGCTCCAAAGGCTCACAGGTTTGAGTCAGCAACTCTTTCTGAGTGTAGCGGAGGAATTATGATTCATGAATTTAAATCACAAATTGGGCTTTAATTGTCAAAAGATGGATGATATTAGGGGCTTTCATTTTGTAATGGCATGCAGCGTGTCTTTATTGGAATGCACAAACAACCTCCACGCGGCTGTTTTTTTATTGACTTTGACTGTTAAGAAAGGCACGGTGTGTGTCAGTTATTAACAGGCACCACAGTGTAATTTTGATGTCAAGCATTTGTGCACTTTGCGCTCCTCACCTGCTTAGAACATGCCAGAGGTGAACCGCACATGGTGATGTCTAATAGAATAAGCTTGTGGTTTATGCTATTACCATTGATTTATCAAGAAATGTGCACATGAGGAGATACACACGCATTATGGGATAACATGTCAGTCATCCTGTATATGCATTTTGGATGGCTTGTGGTTGTCCTTATCATGACCAGCTACACCACTGCTTCTGTGTTGCTTTTCACTTAAAATGTTCCCTGCAATGCTAAAGTTCTCCTTGTTCCAGGGTAAGCAAAAGCATTATCTGTCGCCAAATTAAGTTAATTTAAGGTGGCGTGTATTTACTTGTGCAGATTGTGCACCTCCTTGCACAAGGACATTGGATCCCTTGAAGCTTTTGTGGCAGCTGTGCTGAAGACTGTTCTCAGCAGGAAATGCAGAGTGCACTGCCTTTGCAGAGGAGTAAAGGAGATGATGATAAGATTGGTCATGACTGATGCCAGCCGCTCCCAAGCTTACTGATACGTATTTCCCCAAATTCCAACCCCGTGCAAGTCGTGCTGCAGTTGTATGCCTCAGGAGTGAAACTACCAAGTCAGTTGCCACAGCTTGATTCTTTAAAACAGAGCTTTATTCTCTTAATACTCTTGTTTTCTATTAATTGCTACTGCCATATTTAACTGAGCTGTTCGTTACCAGCTTGCAACAACAGGGTTGATCTTTTTGGTCTGCTTCAAAAAGGTTTGTGGTGAGTTTCTTTTAAAGTCTGCCCACGTATTTGCATGTTTCCCTCCTTTTGACTGGGACTGTGTGGGTGTGCGTTTGTGCGTGTAGATTCAGCATGTGACTGCTTGCTGTGTGGCCTGATCCCCTGTCTCACACGCCAGCCTAATCTGCTATCAAACAGCCTTGCAGACCTTTGCCTCTTACAACGACTGCCTAGCCCTGATTAGTGTGTGTGTGTGTGTGTGTGTGTGTGTGTGTGTGTGTGTGTGTGTGTGTGTGTGTGTGTGTGTGTGTGTGTGTGTGTGTGTGTGTGTGTGTGTGTGTGTGTGTGAGAGAAAGGAGAAGTGGAAGACAATAAGACTTGATGTGGGGGGTTCAAATCAGGGGCAAGGTAGAACATTTATTCAGTTTGAACAAGTTTTGGATTGCAGGGCCTAGATGCTGTACACACATGTACACATAATGTATGTGCACATCCAGCGCACACATGATCCTACCAATGCATGCTTGCACACGCAAGCATACAAAGATGAATGAATGGCAGAGTTGTGTTGGCGAATTACCTATATTTCAGTGTGGTAAAGTTGCAATGGTTATGACGCAATCTCTTTCCAGCCCCCTAGTGGCTCAGTAATGTGTCAGGAGGCACACACTAATAAAAGCCCTCTTTCACAGCTACAGTACAAGGCAGTACATTTAGAAGCCAGACTTGTGTTGGCTCATGGTGCTTTCGATCCTCATCATACACACTTGTTCCACTCGTGTTCTTATATGCAATTTCCTTCATCTAAGAACTGTTTGACTTGATGTTTGTATTTTCACTGTTGAATGAGCTCCATACAAAGTTTTGGCACAGTGAGCTTCTAGCATTAGTTGTTCTTGGAAACAACTATAACAAAACCATCTATAGGATTTGAAAACTTGGATCCAATCTACAAAAGGAAAAAGAGGAGCATTGTGTAGGAAGAGCAGTAGCTGCTTCATTCATGCTTCACCTTCAGTGGCGACTATTAATGTCCAATCATATTCATACAAGGTTACAGCACATATAAAACCTCTCTAACACTTCTCACCATTAGAGCGCCCACAAACTGTCATAGTGAAGTTGATCTGTTACTCCCTCTGGGAATTTTGTTGGCAAGCTGCTGTCAAATAGTATGGCTGTTAGCTTGATTGCTAAAGGGACAAGATTAAATGTATTAAAAAAACGTATTTGAACAATTGCCTCCTGTTTCATAACTGTCGGCAAAACCATTCCTCTTTTGTGGAGCAGTTTTTACTCCGACGTGGATAGTGCAACATAGCTATTAAGCATATTTATGTAGATTTGTTCTTCATGTATGCATTCTTTCAAGGCAATTGTTTCTACCTTGTTGCTGCTAAGATTCTTTGAGAACTGCCTCAAAAAATCTGAGCCCTTAAAAACATGCTTTAAATGGTGAATTTCTTGGCACAACTGTCTATGGCTGAATTGTGTTTTTTTTTACAGAAGATTTATTTACTTTAGTATCAATTTTAACAGCAAAGTGCCGATCAGAAGCCACCTAATTCTTATTAACCATTTGTAGATATGCTTAAAAATATGGCAGACTCATGATCTCTCATCTTCCAATCCCACAGGAATTGGAAAGTGTGTAAACATCAACATCAGCCCAAAGGGGTGGATGCCTTGGTGATGGAGCAGGGGTTTGCTCATGTTGTCCAGCAGCAGAGGGGCCTCTTCCTGGGATGCTGAGACAGGAGTTTCCCCTGGGCCTTCTGAGCTTTAGTCTCTATGCGAGGGTTTTGTTAGTTCCAGTTTGGCTCAGACACAAACTTAGATCCTCAGATAATGGCTCTGTTTGCATCATCTTTGCATTGTCTTCTCCCTCTAGTCTGCAGAATCACAGAACAAAAACAACACAGACCCCAGCTATCCCTGACAATAGCTCTCTCCTCAGTTAACCTCCAGAGACTCAACCTCTTGATCCCGCTCACTTGTAAACACAGTTATAACACTACAAACTGCCACGTTTATTCGTGAATAATCTGGCATTCAGAGATACCAAATAGCCCTCATTAAAAACACCACAAAATATTTGGTTGGGTATAGTGTTATTGTGTCTGTGATGATGAAATTAATTAATCTATGTTTTGTTTTGTTTAGGTAAGTTTTGGTATTTGTCAGTTCTAAGTTCTTCACCTTTTGTATTTGGTGTGTATATTCTCCACAGAGAGAAAGATTACAAAATTACTGTACTACAAATTAAATGTCATCAATCGTGGCAAAATAATGAAATAAAACAAAAAAAAAATTCAAACCCTGCTCAGAGATTTGACAGGACATTTGTGTTGCAGAATGCTGCAGCGACAGCCACCATTGCAATTAGTGTAGCTGCTCTTTTGTGTTTCACTGTGTTTTTGCTAATTAGAAAGTCAAAGAAGGAACTGGACAGAGAGTCTCCTAAAAAGACACACTTTGTACAGCCACAGACAGGAAGAACCTTATTGAAATGTATCGAGAAAGAAGAAGAGGAAGAATGAGGACATTTCTGAGAGGAAATCTCTTTTCAAGAACCTGTACTACAACTTAAAGAGAAAGTCTTAGCTGTATCCTATGGAATGTTGAGCCATTACAATGCCTGGTACAATGTAGGCCAAATAAAACAAGATTGTACATAGCTTTTGTAAAAGGGCAGCGGAAACAAGCTGTAAACACAATTGCCTTATTTTACTTTAGGTGTGTTTCCATCGACTGGTTTGGAGTGAATAAACTAGGCTACAGCTAGTTTCATCAGAAGTTTGCGCTATAGGCTAGGCATGGCTGACATTGAACTGCATCTGCAAGCGGTCAGAGTGAACCAAAACAGTAAAGTTGCAAGCCGTAAACCAAAACAGTTAGCTGAAAGACGCTAAAATGCTCTGTAAAGATGAGATGCTCTGCAGGTTTATCACTACAAGCAGCACCTTTCAAATACACGTGGTCATTTCAGTCATTGTTAATACTGACTGTGACGGCTCATGCACACCTTTCATATCTGATGGACAGATACGTAGGCGGAAATGTCCATTGGTGAGAGAGAAGAAAATATATTCGCTCAGCCATTGTTAATATAAAAATATGGATTAGAGCTTTAAAGTGATTAGTTAGGAAAAAGCCTTTTGGGTTTGAGATGAATAAGATAGTGGAAAAACTACACTACACTCCAAAAATGTAATCTCCTCAAGCAAGAATGTGCAGACAGTTGCGGAGAGGTTAGTTTTTGCACATGAATGCAAGAAAGAAAATAAAGGATAACAGAACAGACAATAGCTAGTGGTAGCAACGGCCACACTGGCAGTGAAATCATTCTCCTTTTTAGAGTACAATTTGAACTGTACATCCTACAACCTTCAATATACAACGTGCCAGACATTATTCAAATGACAGCGAGCGGAGAAGGTTGTGAAATGTAGGGCAGAGAACCGACCCTCTCCCAGAGAACTGGGGGTAAAAATGGCTGCTCAGTCAGTTTGAGGTCAGACTCCGACCGCCTGAATAGATTTATCAGACACAGGTGGACCAGGAGAGTCCCGCTTCCCACTCCCCTGTGGGCATCATGTGGGTAGCCTGTTAAAATACTGAAGGTTAAATGCGGACACACATGAACACAACACAACACGTGTTCCTGCTCTCGTACGCATACGAGAGCAGGAACACATCGCTCAGAGCCTCAGCTGATTTCCCAAGTCATCCTCTAGCTTTACAGGTATCTGTGCATGTGTGGCTCTCATCCCACCTCTGAGCATACAGGCAACTCCACCTCTCTCTTGACCTCTCCTCACGCACACTCCTCACTTTTCTCTCTTTCTATGCCCTCAACCATTCTCTCTTTGC
Organism: Zingel zingel; assembly: GCA_023566125.1. Lineage (NCBI taxonomy): Eukaryota > Metazoa > Chordata > Actinopteri > Perciformes > Percidae > Zingel > Zingel zingel. The sequence goes on from CM042332.1 coordinate 16,557,816, forward strand.
ATCCCCACTTTTTACTTACATTATTTCACGCATCTCCTTCCCTATCTTCTCTCTTTTCTTTCTTTCTTCCTTTCTTTCGCCCTGCTTCTTGCTTGTGAGTGCTTTTTTCCCCTTACTGACATTTCTAGTCAATAATCTCGGGATATACCACATGCTTTGAATCTAAAAAGGCCTTCTTCATCTTTGAGTGCCTCAGCCTGGATCTTTCTTTCTCCACCAGCTTCCCATGTCCATTTCCTACCCCGCCCATTTCTGCTCTCTCTGAATATACTTTTAAAAAAATTTGCTGGCAATGTCATGCAGTATCCTTCAATTTCTCTATACTTTTCTTTTTCCATCATTCCTTCTTTCTACCACCTCCAATCCCTCCACCCCCCTCTTTCTCTCACTGTGTGAAGGAGCCTTTGTTAGATGTGTGAAAGGAGCAGAGGGAGAACTTGGCAGAATAAGAATTCAATCAGTGAATGCCACCAAATAAGCACAAAAAAAGTAAATGCTGGCTTACCCAGACAATAAAACCATCATGAGCATCTTTTTCAAAATATCTCTGTAGTTTGGTGATGGTGTTATGCACACTCATTGTGAAAACATTAGCCATCCTGGTACACAACAGCAGGCATTTTCAATTAACCTTTTCATGTGAGTTCTGAAGAGTATCTGCTCAGCCAAAGGTTAACCAATATATGTGGGTAAAAAAGCTGCTGTGGTACACAAATTATTTAAATACAAGTTATTGTTGTCTTTCTTCATTCACTCTGACAGCTACAGCTTGTTGCCATTTGGTTGGCAAGAAAGTAACAGTCTAAAGGAATAATAATAGAAATAATAAGGTAATACAAACCCACCCCCAAACATTTAAAGTATTTTGGGGGCATTTTCTTGCCTTTAATAGAATGGAAAGAAGAGAAATGTGGAATGAAAAACAGCCCAACCCAACAAGTCGCTGGCTGGAGTCACATTACCAACATGGCGATTACATGGTAAGCATCTTTAAACTTTAAACAAATTGTGCTCTCGCAAGAACTCTGGATTGAATGGTGACAAAATTCCTGCAGGTTTGGGTTACAGAAAAACAACCTCCGTTGAAGGGTGAGTTAAAAAAAGAGAGTTTTTACGTGTAGGAGTTGTGTTTCTACTTTCCTGACCACAGAGCAAAGGCAACAAAAGTAACTTGTTTGCTTGATTGAGCAGTCACAAAGCCACATTTGTAGCAACCTCAGCGAGTTTTTTTCTTCACATTGTAAGTCTTGTGTTAAGATTTTTTTGTAAAGATGGTCAACTGCTTTTGTCCAGACGTGTTGAATCGATACAATCTATAACTTTGATACAAAGTGATTATATAATTTGCACTTTAATTTGTTGATTGACAGAATGGACAGGTTTTTCTTACATTATTTTAAGGAGCTTCTTTGATATTGGATTTTCTTTCTTTAGTGTTGTCATCTCTAAAGACCTGGCTGAATGGTAAACTTAGAGCAAACACAGCCATGAAGGCCAATTGAAAAATTCAGACTTGTGTTCTTTTGATTGTAGACCCCAATAACATTCAGTCACACTGTGGTCTTTGCCAGTAGGCTCCACTTCACACACCGGCTGTCATGTGCAATGAAAGCTTGTGATGAATGCTGTGGCCTTGTTTCCTGCATTCCAGTGTGGCTTGCTTGTCAAATTTTTTTATGTTAGTCCAAGATGGATCCTTGATAGTGTTATTCTGCATATACCTCATGAATATGTTTACAGTTGAATGTGTGCATGTAAGGGATTGTATGAGCCTGGCTGCATCTGGCATGTGTAATACCTCGCTTTGTGGCTGCTTGTTAATTTTTTGCTTTACCTGTGTGAGATTAGTCAGACACGTCTGTTTGATTTTCTGTGCAGGGACGTGTTTGCCTCCCAGTGACTTTCTCTCCTCTTCCCCGCATCATGTATCTTTTTTTGCCCCTGCATCCCTTCTCCCCCTCTTTTCAGCATCCTAGTTTCTTCTCCCTGTGATATTTCCATGCCCTGTGGTTCCTGTCATGCATTTTGTTGTTGTGCTGTCAGTGCAGCCAGACTGTGGCCTATGCTACTGTATGCATATGCAATTTCATTACTGATGCTCTCCACCGACAGAAGGTGCAGCTCTGTATGGATCTCTGCTTCTTTCAAATATCCCAGGAGATATTGTCTTGTGTGTTGGTTATGGTGCAGAATGTTTGAGTGTGTGTGTGTGTGTGTGTGTATGTGTGTGCAACAGTGGAGATTGTTTTCTGAGGAGATGTATGAATTTTTTTGTGCATATTTCTGTGACATTTGTCAACCAACATTTGCTTTTGTCAGAAATGTCTATGATTATTAGTATAATAAATATAATAAGTCCCCTCAGGATGAATTGTATTGTGTGTTTAGTGATCCCGTCACTTTTTCTCTTGAGCCTTTATTAGGTCAAAATGTAAATGTAGTCTTAAATTAAAGTTTGTTTATGACCAACTACCTGCCCACTAATCACATTCTCATCAGCCTCAGCTGTACTTTGTATTTAATGGTAATCAGCAAATGTTAGAACGCTAACACAGTAAAATAATATTGATAACATGGTTAACATTATACCTGCCAAGCACCACATAGCATTTTAGTTGTGACCATGTTGCCATCTTAGCATTAGCATGTAGCTCAAAGTACCGGTGCGCCTAAGTGCAGCCTGACTGTAGACTCTTAGTCTTGTATCTTCTGAATGATGAATGCAAACAAATGCAGTCTGATGTGATCTAGTTAAGTCCTCCAAGTCTGTCCAAATGTGTAACACACCAACAGTATCTCAACATGAAAGACATTCCATGACTGTGACTCTCATCCTTTACTTGAAATGCTGTCAATTTGCAGCTTGGAATTAATCCTTTAATCGTGGTTGATCATATAAAATAAGAGAGTACACATTAGTTTTCGAAATCATATGTGCTCAAGAAAGCATGGCTCATTATGGCTTTTTGTGTGTCCATTTGAGCAGAGACAGAGAGGCACTGAGAGGCTGAAAGAGAATGGTCACATTAACCAAAATGGGTGAGGGACAGTCCTAATCTCTCCGTACACAGAGATGTCGTCGCTTGTCAGACAGCCAAGGCAAAAAGGCAAAAAGGCAAAATTAAACTTAAAGGTTATACTTGTTGGCAACGGTATCCATTTGCATTTAAATATGTTTGACCTTCCCAGCAGAAAGGCCCTGCTTCATCAGATGGGTTAGCAGTAATTATGTCCAATTACAAGTATCTGTTTCACTTTTTCTTTTAATTCTCAGATCGCCAATGCGTGTGGACAATACTGGGTTAGTGTGGATGAGGACTCGTTTAAGCCTGTCATTTATAACAGGCAAATTACAGACTACCCTGGTGAACTGAACATCTAACCTTGTTTTTTTCTTACACAAATGCATGCTGACAAGCATATTAGCAAACTCAACGGTATTGGTTCCATTCAGCCAAATCAGCCACCTCATCATCTGTTCTGAGGAAGACCTTGAGTAAATGAGTGACTTTCATGGTTGTTACTCTACAGGTTGTGCTTATATGCCCAGGGCTGATTAATTAAATTCTCATCCTGATACAGCTTTGTCTTCTCTTGAAACATCAGATCCTGGGTTATAGTGGAGGTTATTAATGCACACAAAGAACACACAAAAAGCATTTAAAACATCCCCTACGGCGTTTATCAGTATGCTGCTATGGACTTTTTGTCTTGGAAATTTTAGAATTACTTGATTTTCCTACAATGGATAATAATATGTTCATGAAAGCACATTGCAGCCATTAACACATTGCCCACTGTGCTTGTTGGTGATGAAAACAATTGAACCTTTCTCTGCAGGAGCAAATTTCGAGCTGACTAGTAATTTTAGAGGTAAACAGACATAATGGACATCTCACTGCTGCATCTAGCGAATACATATATATTGGTCCAGACTGAAATATCTCAACAACTATTGGATGGATGACATTTGGTACAGACATTCATGGTGCCCAGATGATGAATCCTTAAGACATTGGTGATCCTCTGACTTTTCATCTAACACCACCAGCAGGTATTTACAAAGTGTTCACCTAGCCATTGAAATATCTCAACATCTACTTAAAGATTTTCATACATTTGTGTGCAGACATTCCCAGAGGATGAATTAGAATCCTATTGACTCTGGTGAGTTTTCGTGTAGTGAAAACATGTATGTAATGTCCAGCATGTTAGCATTTAGCTCAAGTAAGTACATTTTCATAGAGCTGCTAGCGTAACTGTGGACCCTTTTGTTCCATGTAAGTTAAGGCTATGAGATTAGTTTATAAGTAAGTAAGTGCAGGTAATACCACAGAATTTGTTTTGATCTAAGAAATACTACTTCATATTTAATGACTAAAGTCTGAGTCTAATTTACTTGGTCAATGTTGAACTAATTGTGTTGTTTTACATGACTTGTCAGCTGGGATCCATGTATCCATTTTAGATGTCAGGTAAGACATCACTGGCCCTGTGTCAGTTTGGTTAATTGTGGTGCTGAATTAATGCTGTTTTCACATTAATCATAAGCATAATGTCTTTTGGGGATGACTAAGACTTAAACGTTTCTTCTTCTATTTTTTAGCTTTAACTTTCCAAATATTTATTTCTACATTGTGTCTCTCCTGTTGGCTCATGATTATGTGCTCTCGGTGCTTTACACACCACACACTTGATCTTTTTTTAAACTGCGAACCATTTTGTTTGGGTTAGAGGGGTTTCAATCAAAACCCAATTAAAGTCACATTCACAGGCACACACAAACACACACACACACACACACACACACACACACACACACAAACACACACACACACACACACACACACACACACACACACACACACACACACACACACTACAATAGAATAAAAATCCTCTGGCCTATACAGTAGTTATTGGATTCTTTGCCCTCAACTGTACAGAGTATCATCAGCAGTATAAATATTTTTCATTATATCAAATAATTGACTAGAATCTGTTGAGCTGACTGTATATTGTCCCTCACCTGGACATTGTAGCTTCATTTGGTGGCTTTTTCTTGTGTGTGTGTGTGTGTGTGTGTGTGTGTATGTGTGTGTGTGTGTGTGTGTGTGTGTATGTGTGTGTGTGTGTGTGTGTGTGTGTGTGTGTGTTTGTGAATGTGTGCGCTCACAAACAGAAAAGAGATAGAGATAGCTGATTTTCCCATTTCCTCATGTAAATAGAAACTTGGCTTATGGTTTTCAAGGCTGAAAACCTTTGGGATCAAGGGCTGATATCCCTCAGATTTTGCTCGCACACACACACACTTACAGACACATGCACACAGGTAGACACGCACACATAAGGTACCCACTCATAATCAGTGCAATCTTTTAACTGGGGCTCTGTGGGTAAAGCTTTTATTTACGTCTGACAGTCAGTCACAAACAGGACCTCTGTCTCTCACAAAGGCGTTCACACACAATACACACAAAACATTTTATAGGGCAGTAGATGCTGCAGCTATTAGCAGTAATTATGAATGAGTGATGAGAAGGCCCTGCCATTTGTTACTTACACATCAAGGCACACAAACAGCAGAGCACAGAGGTAGGGGGAATGAGACGAGAACGAAGAGGCGGCTCTGTTGATCCAAGTGACACACAAACTTCATCGTTTAAGAAATGTTTTGCAACAGCTGAAGTGCACTTGCATTTGTCCTTCCCCCATCTGACAAATATTATTGGCAGTTCAGAAAAGGTGTGGGAGGAAGAAAACAATGATAAGTAGGGGTCGTAAGAGTCTAACAGAAAGTATGACGAAGGAAAATGCATTAGAAAATGGACATTAATGTAGCTGCTTATGCTACAAGTGTCACAACAAGTCAGAAATACACATGTATATGTATTCCCCTTGGGTGACAAAGAAAAGCCCCTGTGATAAAAATATGATAAAAACATAAGCACGTATGTGTGATACAAAAACAAATGGTGTGGAAAAACCTTGGGAGGATGAAAACATGTACAAAAAACAAATTCAAGATGACAAGCAAATATATAACTGCACTGAAAAACAGAAACTAATTGACAGCACAAAACAACTTGATGGAAAATAACAAGATCCATGAAATGACCAGGGAAATAAACAATAATTAAAGTTGCCACAATGCAGATAAATGCTGTAAATCCTTAAGGAGGACTGTGTGGTAATGAGTGGTATAGGATATAGGGTATATGGAAAAAATACACATGGAAATAGAATATATATTTAGAAAATCCGGAGTTACACCTGAACATGTTGTGTAAGGTGTGTCTACTGTATACGTTTGTAAGGAAATTGTCTAAATTCTGTCTTTTGCATGCTGTGTAATTGTGTTGTGCTGAGATTTGTCAGGGCACCTGAGTAGTATGTTTAAAACATGTAGAGAGAACTGATTCTGCTGCAATGATGCCGACATGAACAAAGGAAAGAATGGGAGAAGATTTAAGGGTGACATTTATGTTTTTCTTCTGATGCCATGTTGTTCACCAATTGGTGAGATGTTTTTTTTTCCATTGACACTGACAAACCTCTTTTATTATCATCACCTTGGAATGATTGCAGAAACAGTGACCCTCTGTGGCAATACTTTTAGTTTTCTGTGTTAAAATGAAGAAGAATTGAGTGCTACTACCAAGAGAAACATCCTTATGGCTGTCTGGAAGCACTGCTGATGTACCCAAAGACATCTATGATTAATAAATAGGTGTGCAGAAAATTTACTCCATCATTCAATGAAAAACATTTTAGAGTACATTTGAAAAACAACAGTTTTTACAGAGAAACTACAATTAAAAACATTATTACAAACATAATTACAAACATGAATAGGTAAATAACTGCAACAGAAATCAAACAAAATTAAAGCAATCACATTTCTAATTAAGGAGACATAAGGGTTTTAAAATTAGATTTTAAAGTGTCGATACTGTAGATGGGGATGTGTATACAGCACCAAAATGCTAAAGGAAATAACTTCAAGATAATTCATCTCATGCAAATTTTGAAATTTGAATAATGTCGCAAGAGCAAGGATCATTTTGTACCATTTAAATGCATGAACAGATCCCTCCACGCTTCATTTCCTCCATACCATAATCCATGCTGCAAGTAGGCCTAACTCTGCCCTCCTTTTTATGTTTTTATTTACTGATCTACAATGTCAGTATGAGAATGTTCAAAATTATTTATATATAAGTGAGACACAGCTAGCCTGGCATAGCCCTATTTTGCAAATGTGTAGACGGGAGCCTCTCACTTTATTTTAGATTTCCAAGGGGCGTTATCTAGCCTGGCTCCGCCCTCCTATTTTACTTCCGCTCAATTTTCATTTCCCTTCAGTACTCCGTCTGGGTTTGCGGTATATTCTTAGGTTTTCTCCGGTCAAATATTTGTAGTTCCAATCAGCGAACAGAGGGAGTGGCTGAGAACGATGATGTTGAGGACGTGCACTAGAAAGATGCGAGCGAAGCCATTCGGTCCGTTTTGGCAGCAACGCTGCCGAATATCCAGAAGTTAAAGCCCGAGCAAGAACAATCTCTGCTGGTGGCCATGATGTTGTGGCCCTCCTCCCCACGGGGTTCGGGAAACGTTTGATTTTCCATCTCGCTCCGTTAGTGGTGAAGGATTTGGCTCAGGCTAACGCTAGCGGTGCTAATGTAATATAATATAATATAAGCCCATAGTTCTTGTCGGTCTCCCCTCTTGTTGCACATGCGCATGACATACGTCACGACCAAATGTTAACGATTGGTTATGGCAGATCCAAAGTGGCTCTGGGCAGATCCAATAGTTTTAAACTTCAACAGAGTACCCGCCTTCAAGGAAGTTAACACTTGTCAATGGAGAGAGGCCAGACTCTCTGTACAAATGAAATGTACGAGAGTCTGGTAGGACCAGGCTAGGCATTATCAACGGTGCAGCCCAAAATACCTCTGCACGCAATTGAATAGACCTACAACCAATCAAAGCAACGAAAGAACTTATCGTCTAAAACCCGCCCCATGTGATATAAATGGGTGTGATTTAACTAAGTTCCTGACAGCTGGAAATCGTTTTGAATGGGAGGGGGGGCAGACGTATCTTCCAGAGAAAATGAAACATGAGCTGACAGATTAGTCTGGTTTCCAGGCTAGAGACCAGTATGTTTTCTTTTGAAACATTTCTCAAATTTGAAATGCCTTTCTGTTTTGCAACCTGTACGTTTTCTACAATGTTGTGCAAAATGCTTTTTCAACCCCAATGGCTTTAAATGAAACAAAGTCAGACTTGACACATGTAGCCTACAGTGAGAGGGACGTATGGTGTAGCAAAGTAAAGGATAAGGGCAGATGGACAGGAGGTAGAGGCACATAACAGGTGAACAGTAATCATCTGAGAGATTTAGTGTAAAAGAGGACAGGACTGTATAGAACCACATTAATGCTAGCTTTTGTCTTACTGTCTGTCATTTGAAAATACACTTTTATTATGACAAAGCATTCAGTTCTTATTGTTTTTTAATTTAATATCTGTAAATCTGTTGTCTCATTAGTTTGCTTATACATGCGTATATGCACAAGATGCGTGTGCTGTAAAGTCATTTACTCTCTCCAGTAATTCTCATTCAATCTCCTGGAAATATTTAAGGGCTTCATATGGTCTTCATTTAATTCAAGTGCATAAACACAGACACCAACATGCGCATGAAGCTTTGCACATAAAGTGGGGGAAAAAAACATCTCTTTATGAATTGCCTCTACTCTATTCGTTTTTGATTTACACTCTCCTGAGAGGCCCTTCATAGAGAACAAAGCACTGAACAGTACCCTTTGTACACTATTAATACATGGAAAGAAAGTGGATGAGGGGAATGCTATCTTGACAGTGGTGTGTGTGCTGTAGGTATCGATAAAAAGAGGACAAAAGAAAGAAAGTAAAAAAATATCTTGCCTGAGGATATGTGAATGAGGTGGTGCTTATGTGTGTGCTCAAGTGCGTGAGTGCCCTTGAGCATGCTGACAAAAAGAGATCAGCTTTTCTACAACCTCGCTAGCCATGCATGAATACAGTATGTGTTTTTACTCCGACCGCTTCTTGTATTGATTACTGTGGCAAGGAGGGAAGTGCCTGCAAAAGAATGCTCGCAAATGCCCCCATACAAAACACACACACACACACACACACACACACACACACACACACACACACACACACACACACACATGCTGCTGTACTATTTGCATTGCAGAGGCAACACATTTTCACATGTAGCCCCTCATTAAACCTGCTCTGTGGAAAGACCTTTGCACTTATCTCTTTGGAACCTCAGATACGGCCAGAGAGAGAAAGATAATAGGGAGGGAGGGGGGTGTTGATGCAATGATAGAGGCCGGGAAGGGACTCGTCGTTATTTATTTAAGGGGCCACCCGGAGGGGTTTTGGGACCTTTAGGATTGAAAGACTTGACCCTTCCCTTGCCAATAATAATTTTTCTATGATTCTATAACTCCATAATCATTTCAAAAAGTTACATGACCCTGCCCTTATGCTAGTTTGCACTTAGCAAAGATGTACAAATGCCATTTGTTTTTTTACAGCCATGACATACAGGAGTTAACCTCTGCATTCTCATCGTACACATCACACTCCTCTGTTATGGTGTGGTGGCCATTTCAGTAGATTTACTCACTAACATTGTTGTGAAAACACAGTAAGCATGGAAAGTAAATGCACACATCCTGCATTACTGCATTACTTCAAATACTAAGTTCCTCCTCTAGTAAACTAGTATTCACATGAAATAAAACAATAAAACATTGAGACCATTCAGCAAAGGACACTGGGAAATAACAATTCAACACTGGTTGCTATGGACTGGTCACTAGGCTTCCTCAGTCATTGTATATTTTAGCACATAGGTAAAGCTGCCGAAGCTGAACATTATATTCCAAAACACATATGTTTATTTTTAAAGCAGATTTTAAATTACATTGTAACAATTTAACAATTTGCCCTCATGAAATCCAATCGCAGCACGGCTGTCTTGGAACGCAATAGACAGATGGTGGCGGAATGCCCCGACACTTAAATACAACTAAAATATAACAGTGAACAATCAGTGTTGGACCTACAGTCTGTTGAGATGCCTCGCCAAACGCAGAAACGAAGCGCAGTCACACCATAAAACGTTAAGACACGTTGAGAAAAAAGATCTGTATTTTGCTGTAATCCAATGACACGGGAAAAACACTAATCGACAGCGATCAGTAGATCCACAAAAAGGTAACTGACACGGTGTATCCAGCAAGGCCGATACGAGCGTCACATTCACCAGCCAGCTCCGAACAGGTGAACGAGGCCTCTCCACTTTGCCGTTTAAACAAAGTGGAATAAACGTATAAAAGTCCAAATCTACACAAAACCCACAATCAATTAGTAAGCTGACATCACATTTATATACATGGCATTTAGGAAACCTTTATTGCAAGGTTGGCACGGCAAGATGTCCAGACTAGTGCAACAGTAACTTTCGTTTTTTGCATCCTGCTGCTCCCATCGTCAGCCAGGTAATATTTTTTTTACTAAAGCAGTATATGAAATCTGATGTATTACCTACCACCAGTTATTTAAGATATTTATAAAATATCTGGTCATGCCAGATATAATTAATTATTCCACTAATTTTTTAAACAATGCAATTACCTGTTTCAGCCACCAGGGGGGCAGTGCTCCCTCTGCCCCCCAGCAAACTCATGGGTCAGACCCATCTGGTAGCGAAGGAGGGCAGAGACTAAGAGCTATATGTAAAAATATGCACCAAACAAGCCACTTTGAAATGTTGCTTTTTTTCATGAATACAAAAGTAGGGAGACCCCCCCCCCCCCCCCCCCCCCCCCTCCTAGACTAAAAAATGTTGGGTGACCCTCCCCTCAACAAAGAATAAAAAGACATCACCCTCCCATATTTTTCTCCGGTGGTCCATTCCATAAATACTGAATGGTCCCTAACGAGGAGGAGATGGTGAAGAATATGTGGACATGAGATGGGAAGGGGGAGAGCAGGAAGACAGCGAGAAAGAGGTTACAGGGGTTGCTGCTGCCAAGATGATGAAAATTAAAATGAGGATTAGAAAGACGGGGGGGAATGACAAAGAGAGAGAGAGAGAGAGAGAGAGAGAGAGAGAGAGAGAGGAGGAATGGTGTCACAAGAATGCCCTCTTCTCTCTGTGTCAAGTAATATTTCTTTCTCTCTCTTCCCCTCCCTCCTCTGCAGTGAAAGAAAACCTGCAAAGAACCTGTTTGCTGGTCATGCCCTAAGTGCCCGATGCTCATCCTACTGAAGCATTACATTAACTGAGTCTGTATGTGTGTGTGTGTGTGTGTGTGTGTGTGTGTGTGTGTGTGTGTGTGTGTGTGTGTGTGTGTGTGTGAGCTCTGAGGGGTTTTAAGTCAGACGGAGGATTTCTTCCTTCATGGACACAGATCTGGGAACAGCTTTCCCTTAAACCAAATCCTTATTCTAACCATCAGAGCGTAAACGGGACTACAGACTTACAGTCAGCAAGTACAAGCAGCTTCTCCCTCAGCCTGTGGGAAGCAGCTGACACACACACACACACACACACACACACACACACACACACACACACACACACACACACACACACACACACACACACACACACACAAGAGTCTAGACACATGCACGTGACTGTGTTCCCTTTTCTGTATCAGCAGGTTCCATCTTTGATGTTATTTTTCTCATGGTTGGCCACACTGAATGCTCACTGTGTCCTGCTCAGTTTTCCCTTTTATGTTGTTTTGTGTGTGTGTGTGTGTGTGTGTGTGTTGATGTGTGTGTTTTTGATTGTACAGTGTGTAAGTTAAATCTCAATGCCACCCCCGTGTGCATATGGCCAAACAACTTGAGGAAGGCGAGATTAGCATTTTGCCACCGCAATTAGCATTTTCCACCCACATTAACCAGTTAATGTTCACATTCAGCACAACAGTTGGTCAGTGTGAATATTCAACAGATGCTTAGATTCACTATAACACAAAGACATGTTTGTCACCTTTCTCTCTCTCTCTCTCTCTCTCTCTCTCTCTCTCTCTCTCTCTCTCTCTCTCTCTCTCTCTCTTTCTCTCTCTCATCTCTTTAATCAACACATAGTGTGGCCAAAACATCTCTCAATGTCATCATTAATACAGATAACAATTTCCTCCACATCATATTTGACTTCTTCATCATTAAGAGGGCATTTAACATGCAAGCTGTCTTAATGTGTGTGAGTGCATATCTGTTGACTCTTGGTGTGTTCATGTGTGTATGGGGAGCTGGGGTGATGTGCGAGGGGGCTGACCTTTGAGTGCACCGATACTAGATGAATAGTTCATTAGGGTGCCGAGGCACCAGCTAACGGTCACATTTTCAAACAGCGGACAGACGCTCTGAAGAGACCAATTAAGATTGATCATCAGCTCCTATTAGCGTTGTTATACACCAACGTGGTGCGATTGCTTAATGAGAAGAATCACAGGAGAGATGAGAGGTAAAAATGAAAGACAGATACAGTATATCAGCCTCCTTTAGGAACAGTTTCCCCAAAGCCTTCTCTATTCACTGGGTCACATAGGGTGGGGTGGCGCGGGGGAGGATGGATTTGGCTGGTGATTAGTGTGTGTAATTGATTATAGACAGACGAGGAAGTCCTGGTTTTCTAAGAATTTTGCTTCCCACTATAAACTCCCATTTGAGATGTTTTCTTTTAATGATATTTTCAATTATTCATCTTTAATTTGTTAAATAAACAATAATTTATATTTATGTTATGCCTTTTAGTTTTAATTATTTATTTAACTTTTGTTTAAGAGAAGTTCTGTTTATTCTGTTTCAGTTTTGCAAACAGCTCTAGATACTATAATACTCATAAGCCTTAGCTGATATTTCTGCGGAGGGCTAGTCAGAGGCACAAGATTTTCCTCGCTCCTGTCGTACTAAATGCTTGCTCTTGGGGGAATTACTGGAATTGTTGGGTCTTGGTAAATTATAGAGTGTGGTCTAGACCTACTCTATCTGTAAAGTGTCCTGAGATAACTCGTGTTATGATTTGATACTATAAATAAAATTGAATTGAATTGAATTGAATTGAAGATACAGTACAAGGCTTTGTCGTTCAATTCAGGTACAAAAACACTGCAGGATATTGCTGAATTTATTCACAATGACGTGCAATGAAAATTTAATCAATTTAAACTGCTCATCAGGTTTTTACAAATCATAGTTTTTAGCCTTAGCTGATCTCTTCTTCTCTCATAAAGTGCCTAAAGCAACCGTCAATGATACTGAGTACATGTCCTCGTTATTTATTTCTGGGAATTTAGAAGTTTTAGTAACCCAGGTGTATTTAAAGGGAATTCATAAGGTGGGTATTAATTTGGTTAGTTTCAATACTTTTAGGTGTGAGATATTTAAATCTGAATACTTTTTACATCAACAAAATTGATCAATAGATCCTAGTTGTCCTTGTTTTAGGAATGTTTAAACTTCATTTAGACCTCTGTGATGCTGGATATTGTTAACAGAAAATATAACTGATTAGTTGAAGATGTAAATGATGAAAAATCAAGAAATCTTTTTTTAAATGTGAGAATGTGTGATTTTCTTAAGGTGTCTTGTCTTGAATTTTCTAAGGTGGGAAGGGGAGTGCATGGGATGACTTTGTACTTGTGACCTCCATATTTTTGAAAAACCTTGTTCCTCTTGACTTCACCAAAGAGCCAGATATTTTCTAGCACAGCTGCTCAACCTTACTACTGATCTTTCAACCAGGAGAGTTACATGCCCATCCAAGCCTTGGAAGTGCTCCAGCTGTCACTCACCTAACATTGTCTATGCAGAAAATGAACTTCCAGATGTAAAAAATGTCCCATATATCCTGAAATATATATATATATATATATATATATATATATATATATATATATATATATATATATATATATATATATATATATATATATATATATATATATATAGTAGTGGTATAAGGGGTACAATGAAGAGACAAATGGAAGAAGTGTTTGTTATCCATCCAATGAAACTGGACATTCTGTAACATTTTACTTTTAAGTTTAATATTACATTTCACTAGGCAGTGCTTTTTATACCATACTTCTAAACTTCTATACTACCAAAACATGCCTTGCAGATGTTCTTGGATAATTCAGTTAGCATGCCAGGGGCGAGATGTAAAAAACTCCCTTTGAATGTATAAAAAAGGAGAAAATGGGAAACACTAATGTACATGCAAGATATTTTCTATTTTATACCATCGAGAATAACACCCTGAGCACCTGCTGGGAGTAAATCACCCACAAGTAATCATGATGGTGTGTGCGTGCATGGTGGTCAGGAACAATGTGATTTTTGATGAGTGTTAGGCCTTTCTTTATTGCGCTCTCTCCCCTTTGGCCTCTCTGCCCCTCTCACTCCCTCAGTTCTCTTCCCCCTCCATCCGTCCTCTCCGGTGTTATGGTGACGGATCCGAGTGGCACAGTAATCCCGGCACACTGGAGCAGCTCTTTTGATCATCAGCCTCGGTGGCGCTAAGACCCGCAGATAAGAGAGGGAGTGGAAAGACTTATTTTTCTTCCCCCCCCTCCTCTTTCCAACAATAGAAAGCTATTATTCCCTCCTATGCTTTGTTCTTTTGTTCGCCTAATGGTGATCACTTACGGATCCCATGTATGCTCTTTTGACTCTGAGAGGCGACTTTGACACCTATTGATCACATTTCACATTTTCACACTTTGTGTGTTTGACTTAACCAAGAAGACAGAAGACTTAAACAAAAAGACAGAAAGAAATATTCTATTTGCCGTCATTATGATTTCCAAATAATGGTTTTGCTTTTGCTAAGATAGCTTAAAACTGTGAAAGCTACAGGAATCTATTTTATATTCATAATGTGTATGGAGTTAAACAGTTAAAATGTAGGTAAAAAAGCATTTAGCAAGTTGTAAATACAAATGTAGGTCATTTGATTTTTCAAAGTTATGATTTTCCTTTCATTTCAGCTCTTCCCTCAAAAAACAATCAATAAATTATGAACATGTATTAAATAATTGAATATACTCTGTCCGATTTGACTTTCACCTAATCACTTGTTTCTCCACCGTCAACCTACAGACGGTCTTGTGTTGCTACGTCTATCTTAACATCTTGACCCAAATTTATTTCACCATCAAATGGAGGTTAAAAAAAACCTGACTTGTATTTGTCAGTAGAAATTAAGTATTTATTTGATCCATTACAATCCAGGGCATTGCTCAAAAAACAAAGGAATTGACAGCCATCTTTGATTGCTGTAGGAGCCCCGTTAGACCAACACACAAAAACAAAGGTGAAAATGATTTTGTTTGATTCTGTTTTGAATAATGCATTTTAAGGGTTATGGGTTCATCCTGAGCAATTTTCAAGCTAGCAGTAGGGAATCAGAGTAATGCTCAGGGGAAATTCAGCAGAACGCCAGACTGTTGTGACGATTGACCGAAAAAGTAAATAAATGACAGTAACAGTAACACTGCATTGCATTCATGCCACGTTTCCTGGGAATCTCCTGTGCTTGTGAAGGCAATTTGAATTTAAAACGGGAATGGTGGACTCTGCGACTAACAATGAAAACTACTTAATTGAAAGGTAATTATAGAATGCAAATACATTGTATGGCTATTGCTGGGGAAAAAAATGCCCACCATAGTATCAAACATGGGGTTTGATTTCATGAAATTATTAAGGATTATTGCTCTAAACCCCAAGACTGCAGATTTGGCAGGAACATTTCAGATTGCTCAGGTCTTGCTTTGCAGTCGTTTCAATGCTGCTGGATCATGTGATTGTTCATATGATTAAAATCTTAAAGTTTGTATTTCTTATTTTACAATATGTCTTAATGTCTGACATTCACTGCCAATCTCTATCTTGATCAAATTTGGTGTACAGTTAAAACTCTAGATTGTATCGCTCTGTCCCTGACAAAGTCTGACATATTTATATAATTGTATTACAATGTTTGTCAATAAACCAAGCAAAGTATATATTAACCATAGATGCATTTAATAAAATTGTGATACAGGCTGAGTTTTTGCCATTGTAATTTATAAAAATTTTATGCACATATTTTAACTGCACATCCTGAAATAATATCAGCTAAGGATATCACTCTTAAATCTGTATGCGCATTTAGACAGGTCACAGGTATTACATTTAACAATTAAGCTATTCCATTGTATGTGGGCGCTCTCTACTTGTCAGCTGGGTCACCTGGAGGTTTGCTTTTGGATTCCTTATTCAAGAAGACAGAGAGAAATACCCCCACACACCCCCATATGATGAAAGAGCCCTAATTAATGTTTCAGATTAGTTAATTTTTAAATCTAACTCTAGCCAACAGGCCCTGGGTGGTGCTTTGAATATGCACACTAATTTTTTTACGCTCTACCTTACCTCTGGCTATGATTTAATAACATCTTTCTCAGTGCTATGTCCAGAGCTTTCCTTTTTTTTCTATTAGCGAGCCTTAATTATCTACAACTTGGAGCTCGTCTCCATCTCTCCTCTTTACTCTCTCTCCCCCACCGCTTTCTGTTTCTTACAGCCAGAAGACAACTACCTGTCACTCTTCTTATCTTCTCTTCTATTTTTCTTCCCTCCTGCTTCCAACTTGTTTTCGTCCTCCTCACACCCTCTACAATCACTCACACATATAAGAAATGACACGTCCCTGCCTTGGGCCAGCAAAGTCTGAGCTATATCTGTGTCTGCGGATGTGTTTGCATGAGTGATTGTGTGTGTGTGTGTGTGTGTGTGTGTGTGTGTGTGTGTGTTGCTTTGTGCGACTAATCTGATTCACATGTCCTCCCTTCAGCCTGCGCACGTAACATACCACAGGGGACAGCTAAAAACAGCAGAAAATAACACACACACACACACACACACACACACACACACACAACCAAAACATCTGATGCATCTAAACTTGGTAAACAGTTTACAGCCTGTGGACTTCAGGAAGAGAAAGGATGGAGAGGAGAGGGACAGACAGGCAGTAAGCTCGATAGACAGAAAGAGAGATATTCTCTCCAAGCTCTTGTTCTTACAGCAGGATTTGCTGAGATTGCACATTTTTACCCACCTTCAATACAGACGAGGCAATATTAGAGTATGAGATTGTGTGTGTGTGTGTGTGTGTGTGTGTGTTTGCATGTGTTTGGTTAAGCAGCTGCAGATTAGTGGAAGGTAATGGCACCGTATTGTGTAGAAGGAGTAAAGCTGTAAAGCAGAGCTATATCTGAGTTGGAATGGAAAAACAGGGGCGAGAGCAGCTATACGTGGGTGTGAATATGTGTGGGAGAGAGCGATGCATGAGTGAGTATTACTGTGGCTAGCCTATACATATGAATCATGTGTCAAGTGTTTAATAACCCTTCATATCCCACTGAAACACGCTCACAGTAACCAGGGTGACTGTCAGCTCAACCAAAGTCCCAGGCCACTTTGCTATGACTTAATCACGATGATTGTAGATGATAAACGAGCACACACACGCACACACAAAGTGATTGCATCTGCTGAAAAACAATATAGCTGAGCCACTGTGCGCCTGTGAAAGAATAAGGGAAAATTACCAGTCAAAGAGGGCAGCCTGCAATCTTGTGGTGCACAAAAGGCTCTAGGTCTAATTTGAAATAATTCTAATTTAGAATGAGTCTTGTGGTTAGTGTGTATTATCCCACCATGCTATTGTGCCTGGAGAACACTCCACTAATCAGGATTTGAGTAAAGTTTGTGTCCGCCTGCGCAGACCCAGGGAGTAAAAGAGCAGAGATATTTCCTTGAAGCAATCTGAATCACAGCCGATTGAGGGTGTTCAGTGGACTTTGGAGTTTGCATGATCTGTACGTTTGACTCAAGTAAAGGCAAAGTATTTGTGATTCAGACAACAAGGTTTATTTAAGGAAGGTTGATGTTAAAGGCAGATTAGTTTTGAATTTGTGTTTTTTTTGTTTTACCTTGAAGTGGTGCAGCTTTTTCTGAACTTGAAAAATGTTTTTTTTCTTATTTTCTGTGTTGTTGAATATGTAAGGCTACATTCTGCAAAGCTTGATTCTTATTATATTGACTATTATAACTGCCTTAAGTGAAACAAAGAAATATCATCAGCAAAATATAGTTAAAGTCTCAAAAGTAAAAGTACTCGTTCTGCAGAAAAAATGGCTTGTATATGGCTTGTATATAATAATTATACTTGTATATAACATTATTAGATTGTTAGTACTGATGATGCAACAGTGTGTAAGTAGCATGTTTCTGTTGTAGCTGGTCCAGGTGCAGCTAGTTTTAACCAAAGGTCACAATGTAAATCTGAAGGGGTGTGAGATGATTAATGGGGCAGGAAAGAAGAAAAAACAAAGTTCTGCTACATGCATTTTTTAGACTATTCTCTAATCCTTGTTTTGTGTGAAATATTGGAGTTTTTTCTCTTTGGGCCTCAAACAATTACTTAAATAAAACCATCTGATTGTTAAGGAAAAACTCAAGAGCAACACAACTCATTTCACATACGTGAACAAGGTTCAGGGAACTTTGATGAATTACACAGGAGCATTTAATGAACACTCAATTGAGGACAGATTAAAGCAGGCAGTACAGTTTAACCACAATATGCTATTGTGCAGTGCCGTCCCAACTCTCTGAAGTTTCTGTCTTCTTGAAGGTGTATTTAAACTCATGCTGGAGGCGTTAAGTTTAGCTGAACCTTTATTGTAAACAAAGATATTGCAGGCGCCTAAACACAGATGCTAAAGCCTAAGCCTATCTCTGTCTCTGGGAAGAATGCAAAAGTGTGGCAGGCCCACTAACCTCCAAAAGGAGACAGTCCTGAAACAAAACATTCTCTTATCATGCAGCTGTCTACAATGCCTGAATTTGTAGAGAGACAAACATAATTATACATGAACAGGTTTGGTTATTAGAGACTGGCCGAATATTCTCGTCCCCTAGTCTATATCCACAACGTTTCACTTCCGGGATTGCTCCGTTGCTGCTGGAAATTCCACCAGATGTCACTATTTTTGTCTGGATGTCCGTTACCTTACGCTTTCTTTGTGTTGGAATTTTAAACTCTGGTTGTTTTGTGAGGACTATGGTTTACTGCTCCTCAGATCTCTGCAGGGTAAATCCAGACAGCTGAGCTTTCTGTTGCACAACTAAAATAAATTTTGAACGTACACATTTGTCTCTTTCAAGTAAATCCGAGATTAATTATCTTGTTAACTAATCATAAAACACACTTGATTCAAACTGGACAGATACAAAACAAAACTCACCAAATTCGTCTAGTTAGTATTTGTACTGCTCCAACAATCACCAACTCTCGTTTGGTCCAAAGAACTCCTTAATTGACAGAGTAAAATGTGAAAATATACCGGCTCCACGTGCTGTTTCCCTCATGTCTGTTTCTGCTGTCCCGGATCGTCGTTGAGCAGAGGCTCGTTGGCCGGTTTCGCTCCATCTTCGGAGACAGACCGATAAATTAGCATAATAAAATGACAGATACCGCCCAAAAATTTCCCTATGGTCTTAGTTGTCTTTTCCAGTTTATCTTCAGAACCATGAAGAAAGTCTCCAGCACACCTCTGTCCAAGTGAGGCGTAAAACCTTCATGCAGAGTAACGCACTTACGGGCTGGGCTGTCGAACTGCAAACGCTGACATTCATTGCAGCAGAATTATTCTGTTTCTGTTGGTATCGGAGGGCAATTTGAGCAAAGGCATCTCAGCCTATCTCGGCCTCTCTCTGGCTGAATAGGGATATGGTTCGATATCCGAGTCAGCCATGGATTTCGTCCATAACATCCTTTCGCTGATGGAAACGTAGCTAGTTTGCAATACAAGAGAAGAGAACAAGGAAGTTTGTGAACGGCATTGCACTCCCAGCTACCAAAGTTAAAGTAGCCCTCTGTAGTTCTTCCGCGCAGAAGTAGAGCAGATTTGGCAGCTGCGGCCGACTGAGCCCCAGAGACACAGAGAACATAGGAAAGAACCGCAGGCTTTTTTTCACACCATATCACTAACCCAGATATATAGAGATAAGTTGGGAAATGGCTGAATTGTGCCTTTAAGTGCAGTATTTGAGTAAATGCACTTACTTTCCACCACTGCACACAGAGCTGCATGCATGCTGTATACGCTCATATGCAACCATATGCGACTCTCACACAAAGAAGTGAGTGGGTGTCCCATAGTATTATTATTCAAAAGGTCCTGTCTTGGCTCTTATCTCCAGACACAGCAGCAGGATGGCTTTAGAGTATGGACTTAGTTTGAGGGACCTCTGTCGCCGTCAACAGTTTCTCCGAATAGACAGAAAACGCAAAACAGAAGGAAATGGCTTATATCAGCTGAAGCTTTTGCTGAATTGAAAATGAAAAGCGGGTAATGTATTGAAATACATCTAATCCTTTATTTTGTCTCTCTCATGGGATGAGGGACTCACTTTATTTCTCTTTATAGATCTCCTTTTTACCTCACCAGTGGCCACAGGTGTACCATAACTGTTAACATCTTTTTCTGGAGTCCCATTTCTCATCTTACTCATCTCCCTCTCCCGCCCTCCCCATCAATTCCAAATCCTGAATTCGCTCCATCCCTCGGTCCAGCCCCCTTTACTTGTCTCCGGCCAAAACAGTTGCAGCTACGGCCATTTTGACCTACTTCTACACAATACCCCTTCCAGTCGGCCCTCCACCCCCTCTTTTACTTTCTGTCTCACAGACACTGGTCTCTCTTTGCAGATGCAGTGAAGTTGTGAGGAGGAAACACTCATGGGGAAGTCAGTGTTCCCCTGTGTCTGAATGCCTGAGAGGTAACCTATTTAGGAGCAGAAAGAGAAGGAAAGATGGTGGGGTTGAATATAAATTCTGTTTCCGTTTATTAGGTCCAAACCTAAAACTATATGTTTTAAACAACAGTAGAGGAAATACATGGGTGACACAAGTTCACTCCTTTTGTCCCTTTTGGCTACAGTGCAGTTCTAGAGAGTAGGCCATAAGGATGTTTTCAGATTTACTGCAAAATCAATACCAGTACATGGATCATATTCAGTGACCCCAAACAGAAAGATGAGAGTACATCCAAGGGACCTTTCCTCAGCAGTTTTGTCTCACTTTACATCAAATCTACTCTGCGCAAGCATTTTTCTTTATAGCAGAGAGTGAAGACAGAAGTACTGGATTCTCGCTGCCCTGTTACCACTCTACCACACTTGTAAAACTCATTTGATGTCAAAGGTTGCAGGACTTTTATGATGCTGCACCTATGATAAAGGGACTCTCACTGTGTCTCTTACTGCTTGTTTTAAATAGAATACAATCTGTTCTATAAGCTATGACATATTTATTTCAGCAAGTCATTTAATCTAGAAATTACTCATTAAATGTTATGTTTTTTAAGGGGAGAAAAAAAACTGCCAATAGGTTGAGTTAATTCCAATTGAGCAGGGTGCAAGTTAACTTCTTTTATGTTGTTTCTTCAGGTGTAATTTTTCATCATGATGATGGTAAAGCAAATTGCTTTTTCCCTGCCTTGATTTAAGTTATTTCCTGAAAGTTCAGCAGCTACAGTAGAAACACAAGGAACTATCTCACCCCAGTTAAAAAAAAAAAAGGTTGAAATATTGAATGGTTGAATATGAGATTTAATGACTTGTAAAGCTCTTGCATTTTATTGCTATGTGAAACAAATTTCAGACTGCAGCAGAAAAGATAAGATACAGTGTATCTCAGGCAAGCAAGAGTCCCTGAGAGGTAGTTTATCCCCTGCATCATCTCTGGACACAAGTCTGCATATCTTGTTACTATAACAGTGGATTTACATCCCCCATACTACCAAAAGACTTTTGCTTGGTCTTCCAGATGGTGCAGTTGGCAGACACAACACATTTGACAGCAGAGGCATAGCATTTTCTCTGAAACGCTATCAAAATGCAACTTTCATTAAAAGCACAGAAAGCCTTTCAGTATATACAATATGACACTATACTGCATGAGCTACCTTCGTAGTTTTCTGAACATGACAGTTATTTACAATCACTAACATTGTTTTGTCCAATCTGTATTCACATTTTCAAAACTCTAAACACAACTGGCCCAACATCGGTCTGTTCAGGCCATACCATTATCACAAGTCTTGTTGTTCCCACAAAATATGCAGTCAATTAACCCATTTCTCAAATGTTTACATACAAGCTCGCCCAATACCAAAATGATGGATCTTTCTTGTCTTATTTACAAATGCTTGCACACAACACATCAGCATTGAAGAATTAGTGGTCAAAACCCTAAATATTTTGAAAGGAATAGTGAGCAGGTCAAGGAACTCAGGCAATAATACGTCCAGGTACAGTATGTTGTCTATCGAATGTCTTGTTCTATGGTGAGTTTTATAATTCTTTACTCTACATGTAAACATGAGTTACAGTACGCATACAGATTAGATACTGTACTAATCTCATGGATTAGAACAGGAACGCACATTCCCTTCTGTGCCTTTTTTTATTTTATTTTTTTTTTCACAAATTTTTGACCAAAAGCCACATAGGTTGGATTATATGTTGACTATATCACTGACTGCAATTTTCTGTTGCTAATAAAGCTTTCACTTCTGCAATTCTGTCATTCTTGTACCGTACATTCTATAAAGTAGAGATGACTCATTCACTTTTACATAGTTTGTTGCCAAAAACGCATACATTTGACCCTCAAGCTAACAATATAGGGTGGTTTAAAGTGAAAGGAAACTGAATTACAAAAAGCAATGGATTTCACATTGTCTATTGTATGCAGGTAGAACTGAAACATGAAAAGTAATGCAGTTTTTGTAATGTTATTAACCGTTAGTATTTATAAAGTCGTTGTGCTTTGATTGACTATCTGTTCCTCTTGGGGGAAAAAAAAACGTGCTAGTGTTTTTGACCGAATTATTTGATTTTAAGTCAGGTTTGTGGTGTTTTAATAGAGTTAGTGTATGAAGAGAAATGTTTTTGCAAAATTTGAAATGTAGAGTTGGTATTTAATAAACAAACTGTGGTTTTGAGCAGTAGATGCACTATTTGGCCAATTTTGTGACAGTATGTTTGTGCAGCTAATGAGGAAGATGTGACTGGCGTTTGTCTGCATGTAATTGCCTGTCTGCACTGATAGATTTCTGATGATTCTCTGCGACAGGGAGCAACCACCGCATTTGACAATATTGATCCAAGCAACATGCACATCTGAGGGAGCTATCCAGGACACGCAGCAGGCTAACAAGAAACATAATGGTACAAGGTCAACTCTAAAGAAAGCAAAATAAAAGAGAACAAACTCTTTTCTTTGCAGTTCACACAGCTGTTTTGCAACATTGTTGAGGCCTGATGCACAGAGGACATGTAAGAGACTTTATGTAGACATAACTATCTATTGTGGATACTGTGTATTAGTTATAAGATAGTGGTAAAAGATAAAGATGTTTTTTTCTTGTTCTTGTTTTCTTGAAAAATGATTCACTCAGCATGGCATGAGCACAAGTCAAGTGTGTTCAGCAAAAGACAACATTAAAAAGACAGTAAACATTAAACATTAATTTCCTTCAGGGCATCTGCTACATTCCATTATTCATCTAAGAGCATGCTATATGTAAATGAACAAATTCTGCTTGACTGCGACATGAAACATGAACACTTGTATCCCTCTCTGCCTTGTATATCCCTTAAATAAAGGATTTGAACTGAGACATAATGCATATTCATAGTTTTAAGCTCTTTTTTCATCGCCTGTAGGTATTGTAAGGGTGTTTTAATTCTTCATTTTCACTTATGTCTGTTTCTTCTGGCGTGCATGGCTGTTAAAGACGCTGTGTGTCTGGTCATATAGAAATATATTTGTGGCCGTGTCTCTTCCTTGTTTTTTCCCTTTCTCTTGTGTCTCTTGTGCTCCTGTCTGTCTGTGAGGAAATATTTTACTTTGCTTTTTCACCCCAGTGAGCATGCATGCTACTTTAAAGCAACAACCCGAAATCCACATAGAATCTGATCTATACCAAATACAAAATCTTCAGACTGAAAGTATCATTCACTCAGTATGTTTCATTTGTTTTCCCTACCACAAACACTAATGGCAATTAAGGCATGATTAACGTTTTAAATACGTATGTTTAGGCATCAGTGATGTAGAATTGTACTAGTACACCATGACATCACTGATGGGTGTGGTTAAAGGTGCAAAGAAGCCAGAGAAGGTGGTGAAACTCTACTTATTGGACTGATATTAAGATGATATTAGGGTAATGGCATGGTCTTAGTTAAATAGTAAAAAACTCGACACTAACTAGACTTTTAAGTATTTAAAAACAAGTCCTGATATTTCCCTAACCTTAGTAACCTAAAATTATCAACATGTGGGACACAGAACACAAACGCAAGTCACCAGTGATAGAGTATCTAACCCTTATCCAAATTATAAACCAGGCAGCAATTACATTTCTTCAAAAATGCATTTGGCAGAGCAAATTAGTACCATACATTCATAAAAGTCTTTTTAGGCAAAATAATAGTTTTTTGGTTACAGCAGTTTTCTATTCTTCCACTACACCTGTATGTGAGCTAGCAATTTGTGTTCACCCCTCAAATCTTACTTAAAACTTAGATGAGAGTCCCTGCACTGATATATGTTGTATCATTTAATCCCTCCAGTAATACAGGGCTTGACGTTTCAATCCCCTCGACTCACAAGGAGCTGAAGCCATGGCCCTGTGAGGCGCATCTACCAAAAATACATTCAGTAGCTTGTGAATGTCTGACAGCAAATTTGATCTCCAGCTGCGATTCCAGGCGAGCAGTAACCCCACGCAGGATAGAGCACTCGTCACTTCAGAGGGAAAAATGCTGCTTTGCCTGTGGCTGTTTATAATGCTTCTTTAATCTAAAGCCGCCTGTGTCTTTAACAGCTGCAAACATCCATCTGCCTTTACAGAAACCCACTAAAGTGGCTCAACGCACACGGTAACATCAGGCACACTTCCCCCGCCATGCGCTTTATCAATGTATCTGGCAGCGCATCCACTCACACCATTTACATTTCAATGTCAGAAACAGTTGCACGCACACACACGCATGCGCACACACACACACACACACACACACACACACACACACACACACACACACACACACACACACACACACACACACACACACACACACACACACACACACACACACACACATATATAGTTGCCATCTGATATTTGTGGTTTCTTTCTCACCCATTGGTTTCCAGACCATATGAGTGAAGCAGTTTTCAGTGGGGCTATAAATGCTTGTGTTGATGCATGTTGGAATACAGCAGTAGGAGTGGATGTTTTTTGCATGTAATCCTTCAAATTAAGGTTGTGTCTTTGTGAGTCACAACCCGTGGCTATGTGTAGCCTACGTGTTTAAGCACCTGTTAACACAGTCTAGAGTTTGTACGTATCCAGCTGTGCGTTTCACCGGCTCCTTCCTATGCGTTCCGAATATGCACGTGGGTGTTGTGCGGGCCTGCGTATTTGTGTCTAAGTGTGTGCATGTGTGTGTGCGTTTGCTGGCTTGTGGTGGAGGCTGCTGCATTGAGGAGGCCTTATCTGTCGTGTTCAGAGAGGTAGCTCTCACAGGAGATAGAGCTCTCAGCCGGAAGCATGGGCGCTGCTGAAAAGACTTTTGACACACACCTACAGCTCTGGCTCAGCCAGTAAAAGAATGAACCGAAGGGAGACGCAGTGGAAATATCGAGAAACAAATTTCACAGTCACAGGTGGGAAGGCGCATAATTGAGGGGTGTTTGTGTGTCGACGTGTATGTAAAAACCTCTGTAATATATGAATCAAATGTAAATTGATTCCAATCTAAATGAAGCAATGCAAATGGGAATGTGCATTGTCTGTTTATATGTGGGATCTTGTTTGAATACATATTGTCTTAATTTCATTTTAGTATGCACTTCCAGAGCTGGCGTGTGCATAATTTACACTGCAACATGAGTACTTGTGTGTATGTGTGTGTGTTGGTGTGTCAACATCCGCGCACTTGGAGTGTCCGAATTCGAGTCAGGGTTAATGTGCTCACCCCTGGGCAGACGGAGCAGCTTTCACTCTCTATTAAACTGTCTTTCATCTGGGAGAAGATGAGCCCCATTATATCACAGTCCCCAGCTAATATCCACTAATTCTTCCCTACTGAGGAAAACATGTGAGAGAGAGGAAGTTGGGTTGAGAAAGCTAGGGTCGGAAATGCTAAGAAAGATGGATAAGTTAGAGGAGGGGAAGAAGAAGAGGAGAAAGAGCGTGACTAGAGGCAGACATTAATTATAATGTTTGGCTGTTATTGACCTCTCCCTCTCTCCTTGCACTTCTTCCCCTCTCTTTTTTCAATTGCATCCACACACACAACACACACACACACACACACACACACACACACACACACACACACACACACACACACACACACACACACACACACACCTCCACCCATCCCATTCTCCTTCATTCCTTCATGCAGAGATCAGTGCGAGGGAAACGGACTGTGAATGCATTAGTGTCATCATCATCATCAAGGGACACAAGGCTTCATCCGTCATCATCCCGCAACAGCTAGGGCAGTTCTCCACAGGGCGGGCTATTACTCTATATTACCCACTACACTCACACACATGCACACTGGGAAGGGTAATGAGGGGGTGCATCAGTGGTCGTCCTCGCCCTCCAAAATCTGATACATAATGTTTTTTCATCACTGTCTGGTTAAAAATCTATAAATCAATTTCCCTCACAAAATACTTTGCCATCAAGCAGAGGAGAATGTTTTTACCGACTTCTGCCGCAACTGATCCAGAATGAAATGAAATCATCTTCTGCTTGCAATACCCGCCCTACACGGTTACTGTTATCAGTTGGAGATGGAAAAATCTCGACACACACTCACACACACCCAATGATGATGATGAGTGAAAGATGGGAGAGAAAGGCGTAGAGGGGGAGATGAGAGCATGAGGATGGCTATGGCTAGTAGAGCTTTTTCAGAAACCGGTATGATCAATATTTCTCTATTCTTCATTCTTTTAGAGTGGCTCAGAAACAATTCTGTTAGCTCTTTTTTGTGCTGAAATAAAATCTACTTTCTCTCCCTTATTAACCAACTCTGGCTTCATTTTTACTCTCAAGTTGTGAAACCGTATAGTTATATTTACTAACAGTGTGTGTTTGTGTGTGTGTGTGTGTGTGTGTGTGTGTGTGTGTGTGTGTGTGTGTATTTGTGTGTATTGTATTCTATGTTTATCTATGCAACATCAAGTCTGATGTCATTCGAGATAGACCCAAGCCACGTCTCAAATCTTTCATATCAATTCTTAAAGTGTAACTCTCGCCAAAATGCAACCTAGGGTCTTTTTGTGAATGTACCTGAGTCAAACTTTCGTTTAAAAGCATATTTAGGACGGAAGTGCCACTTTTAAGATGTACCATATTTTAGTTTTTCGGTCCAATGGCCTTTTGAATGGGAGTGGTTGGGACACTTTTTTGCTAGCCTCAAAATAGCTATTTTTAAAACACTAAGAAGGCTCAACACAACATGAAACTTTGCTCCAAGTATCACCAGGGGCTCTACACCTTAACTCCACCGGTGCACAAGATATATATATATATATACTAAATCTGTGGCTACTTGTTTTGATATTGACTTGTTTTGACTGCTAGCATAAAAGTGTTTCTATTACTCCCATTCAAAAGGCCATTTGACCGAAAATGAAAATACGGTACATCTTAAAAGTGGCGCTTCAAAACCTAAATATGCTTTTAAACGAAACTTTGACTCGGGTACATTCACAAAAAGACCCTAGGTTGCATTTTGGCGAGAGTTATGCTTTAAGGCTAGTCTCTAGTCCATTAGAGCATGTCCAAGTCAAGTGTCAAGTCTTTCAGGTCTAAGCTGAAGTCCTCTATGGCAAGCAAAAGTCAAGTCTCAAATCTTGGTCTAGTTTCAAGTCATCTATTGGAAGTCCTTCAGTTTAAATCTCTAGTCTTTTGGGACAAGTCCAAGTCAAGTCTCAAGTCTTTTGCTTAAGTCTCAAGACTTTCACTTAAAGGCTGAAGTCTTTAGTCCTTTAGAGACTATTATGCTATGTCTCAAGGTGTCTGTGGCCAGTCCAAGTCAAGTCTTAGTTCTTGCATGAAAAATCCAAGTCTCAAATATTTTAGGTCATGTTTTAATTCCTTTAGGGCAAGTCCAAGTCTGGTCTCAAATCTTTCCGGTCAGGTTTCAAGTTCTATATGGCAAGTCCAAGTAATGTCTGAAGTCCTTAAAATCTAGTTTAAAGTTTCATGTTCACATCTAGGGGATGTCTCAAGTCCTTCAGGGCAAATCCAAGTTTCAAGTCCAGTTTGAAGTTAGTTAAGTCAAGTTATTAGGAAGGCAGGTCTTAAGTTCAGGTCAAGATCTTATTTGTGTGACTTAAGACGCATTCCCAAGTCTCAAGTTGCAGCATCTGCTCTGCATTGATCCTACACCTGCTAAAATCTTGTCTCTCTTCATTGCACCTCAAATCAACTGACAGCCATCACCCAGCAAACAGGCCCCTTAAAGTGCTGACGACCAGACATACAGAGCGACATAAAAATTTTAGCACACTTAATCCAATTATCTATTTTATATTTTTGTCAGGTTGCCAGTGAGCTTATTTGCTCATCTCTACTATCAAACTAAAGAGTACAAATCATTAAACAAACCTTGCATGATGAGTGACTGGTAGCATTGCTGCTGAGGGAGCTGCATCCTGCATGTTCCCGACTGTATATGGCTGACTTGCAGCTGATTTATCTTACACCAGTTGTCATGGCCCCGAGGATGCCAACCTTCTCTGCCAGCCATGACACTCAAATATCCCAATAACTCAAACAGTCCAAGGGGAAGATTACATGGTGCATCATGCCATGACAGAAAAAGACTGAAATGCAGCACTTTCTAACTGCAGCAACAGCAGGCTCACCAATATATATCTAACTCAGGGTGTTAAAGTGCTTTGTAGGGATTGTAGAGGTTTCTTAAACCTACCAGTTCACCCCGTGCACCTACTGTCCAGTCATATGAAGCGCTCTACAACTGGTTTAGGTGACTCCAGTCAGATACAGGGATTTATAAAGAGCCAGACTTGAAATATTGATCAAACCTTTTCTTATGTATACTAGAAGAATTGCTTTAGGGTTGTCAAATTTGGTCGGTCCACCACTGTAGACAGACTGAAATATTAAAACTATTTCAAGGATTGCCATGACATTTTGTACAGACATTCATTGTCCCCAGAGAGTTAAGCCTACTGACTTTGGTGATCCCCTGACTTTTCATCTAGAGCCATCATCAGGTCAAAATTTCTCAATTTGTCCAATACTTTAGGAATAAATACTGCCAAATTAGTAGAAATTCCCATTAGCCTCAGCTGTACTTGTGTTCAGTGCTAATTAGTCTAATCCGCCGGATTTCACTTATTTAGGTCGGTTATCCGTTGCCTTGGGCTTCCTTTGTGTTGGTTAACCTTTTCTCAGATCTCTGCAGGGTAAATCCAGACAGCTAGCTAGACTATCTGTCCAATCTGAGTTTTCTGTTGAAAGAATAAAACAACTTTTAAACGTACACATGTTCCACCAAAACAAGTTCCTTCCGAGCCTATTTTGCAGCGGCACCACAGCTTTTCTCCGGTGTTTAGCACCACCCAAGACGACTGTGATTGATTTAAAGAAATGCCAATAAACCAGAGCACGTTTTCCTCCCATCCCCGAATGCTATTTGGAGTAGACAGACCCTCCTACAGCACGCTTTGGAGGAGGGTCTGGCATAGCTAGCGTAAGTGCTAATTAACAAGTGTTAGCATGCTAACATCCTAAAATGATCATGACAAACATTTCACCTGCTTAGCATTAGCATGTTAGCATTGTCATTGTGGGCAGGTGAGCATTTAGCTCAAAACACTGCTGTGACAGGCTGTAGAATTTTGATGTAACTACACACACAATTTAAATAGTTTACATTTACAAAATTACACACCTTTAAACACACACTGGGGGGAAAACAGTTTTTCAAAAGCTATATAAACTCAATTCATAACACTTTCTTTTAAAATGCTTTAAAAAATATTCTCAGGAGATATGAACTTTAATTATGTATAAGCATCATCTTGATTGCAAGATATTACCACTTTAAAGTCATAAGAAAACTCTTAAAGTAAGCGTATTGAAATGAGGACCATCATCTCATCTCATTAGGAGATTATCCACTTGTTTCATAAGTATAATTTAAGGACTGCAAAGACGTTAAAAAACTGTGTTAAAATGGGTATTTTCGCACCACACACAAACTCAAAACTCTTGCGCTCATATCTGAAGCAACTCATTCAAGGACATGTCAGTTCTTGAATCATCAAAAAAGCACAGCAATTTTCTTTAACGATTACCCAAAGCCAATCACACAGGCCCTTATTAGCTTCGGGTGGTCGCACTCATTTCCAGGAACGAGGAGGCCATCTCTGGGAAAATAACACAGAAAAACACATGTATGCTCGCTCACTTCAATAACATCCACACAAACGATAACGATTCATGTCAGAGAAAGAGAAAAGCAGAGAGAGTAGAAATGAGCACAATTTTACCATGAACTTTACATGACACTGGGAGGCATCAGTCACTCTGATTGTGAGGTGTCAGAAGTATTGTGAGAGCAACAATGCAGCACACAGCTATTGGATGTCATTTGTGTATAGGAGGACAAGAAGGTCAAAGAAAAAGGGACATAATGGAAGATCAATTACTCATTAGAAACCATGCCTTTCCCTTTTATTTGTGTTCCATTAAGCAAATGTTTATTTTCGAACCAATACAGCCGACTGAATTGATCCCCTATGATAGGGTAGAGGGGTGAAGATAGAGTGAACATGAGAGACAGAGGAAGTTAGTACGGATGGGAATCGATTAGCACCTCACGATTCGATTACAATTCAGAAGCCAATGATTCGATTCTAAACCGATTATCAATGCAACAATTTTTTTATGTACATTTCCACGTGTGATTTTTAAAAATATACATATAAATCTGAGTTTGCTACTCAGAGTTTGCTAATCACTTCCTAGACAAAGCAGCTAGACAAAGCTAAGATTTTGATATATACAGTATTTGTCACACACAAGTTTTAATGAAATGTTTTGTCAACTGAGGTTTTTGTTTTGTAGTCATTCCATGTTTAAGCCTTAAACATGCTCGTGAAAGTCACCTTCTCTCCCAGTAATCTTCCATGTCAGAGGCTCCGTCATGTTTAAAGGTGGATAACTGGCTTCTTAGAACATGAAACATGAGGTGGTCAGATGTAATGTGATAAAGTAGATGAACAGCCTATGTGTTTTGCCTAATTACTTTATGTATGTCTTATTAGATCAGGTGTATAGGTGTATATATACAAAATGTATCTTTATTATTAAGCTTTTGGCCATTTTTGTGTGTTTTTTTTCTGCACTCTTGCCTAAACTCTAAGTTGTTGTCCATTATCCCATCCTTTTTCAGTCACTCTGTTTTCTGATTTGCACTTGTCTGGAGACTTTTAAATAAATATCAACACATTTAAAAAAAAAAATCGAATCGATTATTAACTTATCAGAATCGATAATCGAATCGTTCTAGAGAGAATCGCGATGCTTCTAAGGATTGATTATTTTTCCCACCCCTAGAAGTTAGTGTGTGAAAAAGAGATGAAGAATTCAGTTTGTGTGTGTATGAGAATGTAAGTGGCAGGGCGTTTGCAAGGAGGATTTGCACAGTATTGATCTGTTGACCTGATGATCGCTTTGATTTAGTGTCTCTATTCAGTCAGATTTCATGATTTAATTAGGAGCTTTGAAGTCATAGTATGTGTCATTTTTGCGGCTTAGAGTATCCCTCTCCTTTCAGATCTGTCTTTTGCAAAGGAGTCGGCCTGCCCAACCACGCTCCATTCAATTTAGTTCAACAGCCTTTTTCAAAACAACCAAGCCATCATTAAGAGTATTTCTGAGTCAGATGCTTGGTGGATTGACTCTTTTGATCTCACGAAATAAATCTGGAAGTGTGATACTTTTGTCAGAAACAGTATTTCCAAAGATGTGGAACTTTTTAGATTACTGGTTTTACCTTTCAGTTTTCAATATACTTAGCATTTTTTACAAGGGCTATGTCTGGGTCTGTTATTGTCACTCAAATGCCCTAATCTAGTGGTCTGGGACTCAAAAATGGACAGACAGATGGATGGATGTGCACAAGGATGCGTGAAAGAAGGTGCCTTGCAAATTGGATTTCTGTCGCCACTGCTTCTTAGACTAAAGGCTAAAAACAACAGGAAAGTAGAGGGAAGTCTGAGGACGGAGAGGGAGGGGCGATCGCTCGGGGCGATCGCTCGGGGCAATCGCTCGGGGCCCTGTCAGAGGAAGCACTGAATTGTGAAGTGGGCTTTTTTTCTCCTTCCCAAATTGCACACCCCATTACCCCCCCTTGGCTACACCTGGCCTTAGCCACAAAGGTGGAGGGGTGGCTTTGGGTGGTGGACGTGGAGGAGGGTGACGCATACACTCACACACAAACCCAAACACACCTTCTCTCGAGACAAGCTGTAACAGCAAGGCTGGAGCGTCAAGATGAGGTCCTGGTCCGCCAGATGTAGGACGCAGACGGAGCTACTCAAGTGAGCCAGAGAAGGAAAGAGGTATGGAGGGAGGAAGAGAAGGAGGGAAGGATTGGAATGGGATACACAACTCATGATAAACACATCCATCCTCATTATTGTAATAACCCGCCTGCCACGCACCAGTGCAGCATCTCTCTTCCTCCATCTCTCACCATCGGTTGCTCCCTCTCATTCACACACACATGCACGCACGCGCGCGCACACACACACACACACACACACACCGCAGCAGGCAATGCATTCACACACACACACTACAGCAGGCAATACATTACAAACAGATATATCGTTACACAAAAATATCTGAATCCTGAATTCCATTTTTAAACATCGCCCATCCTATCTAATCTCAGACCTGAAGAACAAAATCACTTTTTGGTGCAATATTGTCAGTCAGGAGAGGTTCCAGACCAATACTTCTGTTAGATTACAAATTAATGTTTCCTGTGGCTTCCGCATTGTGAACTCATCACCTATTCCTGCTTTGTCCATGGTCGATGAGAAAAGCTGAGGGAAGCACTGGTAGGATTAAGACACAAAAAAACACACACACACACACACACACACACACTTAGCGCGTCTCACTATCTTTGTTGGGCCATGTCATTGACATAATGCATTCCCTAGCCCCTTACCCTAACCTTAACCATCACAACTAAATGCCTAACCTTAACCCTTACCCTCACCCTAACCATAACCTAATTCTAACCCTAATCCTAAAACCAAGTCTTAACCCTCAAACAGCCCTTTAAACTTGTGGGGTCCAGCATTTTGGGCCTCACAAAGCTGGTCGGACCCCACAAGTATACTGAACTCCCCGGTTCCTGGACCCCACGAATACAGTTAAACGAGAACACACACACACACACACACACACACACACACACACACACACACACACAACTTCCTATACATTCAACATTGTCCCTGCTGCTCTCTCAGAGTAGTAGTGTAGTGCAGTGTATACTCAAACATACAATATGGACGTCGGTTTCATGTAAAGTCAGATCCCCAGTTTGGGCCTTTTTGTGTGGAGTTTGCATGTTCTTCTGGTCTTTCTTTAACAAACTACACTATGACTTTTTTATCACTTTTTTAACATACAATACTGTGACTTTTTCCATATACTATACTATGAATTCTTTATCACTTTTTTCAACATACTAAACTACGACTTTTTTTTATCACTTTTTCGACATACTATAATACTACTACTCCCCATACTACTCCAAGTAGCACCAACAGTTTGGGCTCTGCCTTTTTGTGTGGAGTTTGCATGTTCTTCCAGACTTTATTTGACATACTATACTATGACTTTTTTATGACTGTTTTCAACATACGATACTATGATTTTTCACTTTCTTGGACACACTATGACTATTTTTGACATACTATATTGTGACTTTTTTATCACTTTTGACGACATACCCTACTATGACTTTTCACTTTCTTCGACACACTATACTATGAGTACTACTACTAGCTTGGTCCTACCAGACTCTCGTACATTTCATTTGTACAGAGAGTCTGGCCACTCTCCATTGACAAGTGTTAACTTCCTTGAAGGCGGGTACTCTGTTGAAGTTTAAAACTATTGGATCTGCCCAGAGCCACTCTGGATCTGCCATAACCAATCGCTAACATTTGGTCGTGATGTTGGCTTAGCATCGCTAGCGTTCACCTTAGCCAACTCTTTAACCACTAACGAAGCGAGCTGAAAAATCAGCCACTCGCTCTGTTCGCTGGTTGGACCGGTAAAGATTTGACCGGAGAAAATCCAAGAATATACCGCAAACCCAGACGGAGTACTGAAGGAAAATGAAAATTGAGCAGAAGTACATAGGAGGACGGAGCTATGACTTTTTTTATCACTTTTTTCGATATACTATACTATGACTTTTTTAGCACTTTTTTCGACATACTATATTATGACTATTCTTGACATGCTATATTATAACTTTTTTTGACATACTATACTATGACTATTGCTAGTGCTCCTGGCCACTGCCGGGCCTGGCTGCTTGCTTGCTTGTTTGCCTGGCGCCGCTGAGTCACTTGACGGTACAACAACAAATCACAAGAGGTGGGAGGAAGAGCAAAGTGTGCCTGCTCCGCGCTGTGACAGGAGCGGCACTTGAAAGCAGCGGTACTTACCAAGACACAGACAGGCAGGTCGCCTCTTTGATGAAACTGCAGCGGTGCATACTGGTAAGAAACTAAAACTAAAGTATCACTCTCATTACGCTGGTATTGATCAATATCAATACCAACGTTGGTATCGTTATTATCGATATTTGGATCGATCCACCCACCACTACTATATTATGACTTTTTATCACTTTTTTCAACATACTATTTTATGACTGTTAATCACTCTTTTCAACATAATATACTATGACTTTTTTATAACTTTTTCGACATGCAATACTATGTCTATTTTTGACATACAGTACTATACTATACATTTTTTTAATCACTTTTTTGACATACTATACTATGACTTTTTATCACTGTTTTCGACATGACTACTTTTGACATACTATAATCAACCCAGGTTGACTTAAAATAAGTTAAATAAGTTACAGGCATCTACATGTTGTCTAGATACAGAACAAATTCACTAGTGATTCATTCATTTATGACAGTATTTTAAAATCCTGAATTTGCATTGCAATTCCATTGACCCGGATTGATTTAGGGCGTTTCACACATACCTCATTTGGTCCGGACTTTCGGAATTTTCAGTTTGATCCGAACCAAAATTACATGTGTGAAAGGTGCCCCGGACCACGGTCCGGATCAAAAGACCAAATTTTGGTCCGCTCAAAAGAGGTGGTCTTGGTCCGGACCAAACTGAACCATGGTCCGGTCCGTTTGCAGTATGAACACACTTTTTGGATGGTTTAGACTTTCGGACCAATTACAGGAAGTTAGGCAACTACGTACCATTGAAGAAGAAAAAAAACCCGGAAACAAAACAAAACCCCTCTACAACAAGAAAAAATTATTACATGGGGAGAGGAGGAGATTCAATGTTTAATTTCAATTTGGTCAGACGAAAACATAAAAAGTCAATTTGAAAACACTCACAAAAATGCCGACATGTACAAATTGTTTTCTGAGCGGATGAAAGAGAGAGGGTATGAGCGAACAGCAGAGCAATGTCAGCTAAAGGTGAAGAAACTGCGTCAACAGTACGTAAAGGTACGCGATGCCATCAGAAAAAGCGGTGCGTCAACGAATGCAAAGGACACTTTTGCTTTCTTCGACGAGATGGATACTATTCTTGGCACTCGTCCAACAAGCTCACCAATTAAGGTGCTGGAGTCTTATTTCAACAAAATTGACTAGCCTAAACACTATAGCCTACACTAAACACAATATAAATGTAGGTAGGCTACAATATGAAACGTTCAAAACAACAAATGAGCTATCTATTAATCATAATGATATCTCGTATTATATTGTAGATTAGTGGCAATAGTAAGATATTGGCTATCAATCTTATGCATACATTTCTAATTCTGTTCTAAATTCTAAATATGTTCTAATTCATTTTGCAGGAGAAACCCCTGTTATCACCAATATAGAGGGAAATGAGCCAGGCAAAAAATCTCCTTGCAGTAGGAGAAAGAGGAGGGCCAAAGATACTGGAATGGAGATGTACAAGAGGTTTCAAGAAAACTTCAACCAAGCAGAAGACCGTAGGCAGGAGAAAGAGGATGCCACTCTGGAAAGGTGGATGCTAAAGATGCAGGAGACAGAGGAGAGGCGCTTCAGGATGCTGATGGAGCAGCAGGCAGCCACAAACACGATGTTTATGAATGTAATGCAGACATTCATGCAAGGAAACCACCAAAGCCAAGCTCCACACAATGCAGCATCCTGGAGTCCTATGCATCCACATCATCAACCTCATTCACCTCCTCCAGCTCCCAGTGACTGGGCTGCACGGCGGTCTACACACCCAGCTACCCAGGCCCAACCTACAAACCCCTTTGCTCAGGCCCCATACACCCTGTATCAAAATGATAGTGGTGAACCAAGCAACAAAAAAACAGCGATTTTTTTGTAATTTTTATTATTATTACCCAGCACTTTAATTGTTTTATGTTGTATTTGATGTTAAGGTATATTTTAAGTCTGTTAGTGAGGTGATGAAAAATAATAACAGTTATGAAGAAAGTATATGAGCCATTTTCTCATTGTTCATTTCTGTCAGACTTGCATTTTTCATGTTTGGTGCTAAAGTTTAGAAAAAAGTGAAATGTTATTGTCAGGCTTTTGTGTTTTTTCAGAGTCTGACATGTTTGGTGCTAATGTTTTGAAAGAAAAGTATATTCTTTAAATACCCCACCACCAATGACTGGGTCTTCAGGGTCTGGTCTCGGTCTTGCATCATTATTGTCTTCATTGCCAAGATACTCTTCATTGTGGCTTTCACAGAAATTGTGAAGGATACAGCAGGCAAAGATAATGTCAATGATTAAAGTGACATGAACATCGCATCTTTTTAATAGACACCTCCATCTTCCTTTCAAGCGTCCAAAAGCTCTCTCCACGGTCATTCTGGTTTGGCTTAAGCAGTAGTTGAAAGCGGTTTGTTCTGGTGTTATCCCTCTGCCTTAAGGATATGCCTTCATTAGCCATGGTAGCAATGGATATGTGGCATCACCTAGTATCATAAGGGGTACATCCACATCTAGAATGGTTTCTCGCCACGTTGGCATGAGTGTTCCATTTTGCCCTCGTTCATAAAGGGAGGAATTTGCGAATACACGGGCATCATGAACCCTCCCAGGCCAGCCAATGTTGACATCCCAAAACTTCATGCTGTTGTCCACAACACCTTGCAGGATTACGGAGTAGAAGCCTTTGCGGTTGTAGCTGGGTTGTGAGGTGTTGCCCGAATGCAAACATGAGTGCCATCCACAGCTCCAGCACACTGTGGGAACCCCCATCTGTCGTTGAATCCTTTGACTATTTCTTCAAATTCTGCAGCTGAAGGTGTGTGTAGGTATTCCGGCTTTAGGGTGTCGTTGATGGCAGCAACAACTTCTTGGGTGAACATACAAGCACTCGACAATCCCACACCAAAGATGTGAGAGAGAGAGATCAGAGCTCGAGATTGGTGGCTAGCCTCCACAAGCATATAGCCACGCACAGCTCCACAGGCACTGCCTGGCGGTATGTTGTTTCCTGTCGAGTCAGCTTTGGACGAGGACTGTCACAGAGAATATGGAAGGTGGTTCTTCTCATTCTAAAATTGAGCAACCAATCTCTTTCTGTCCAGTTGTCACATACATGCTGCCACAAAGCATGACATCGTGGTTGGGCCCAGATATTCCTGTGAAAGACAACAAACACAAACACCATTATATTCAGACACC
The DNA here is from genome assembly GCA_023566125.1 of Zingel zingel. Classification (NCBI taxonomy): domain Eukaryota; kingdom Metazoa; phylum Chordata; class Actinopteri; order Perciformes; family Percidae; genus Zingel; species Zingel zingel. The sequence continues at coordinate 16,596,039 of CM042332.1, forward strand.
ATTATATTCAGACATTATTAGGCCCTATGTAATAATTAAAAAATAGCATCTAAATAAAATTCATATGCAAGAAGGCTGTGTTAATACAACAAGCAGGCAAATGCCTATTTTATTCAGTGTTTGTGTCTAATAGCCTAATATGACATGGTGTAGACAACCTATTTATAGGGCGGTTATGTTCATTACATTTTAACTGGTAAGTAGTTGATGATTGTCATACAATAAGGGAAAGGGTGGCTAAAAGACATATGGCTTTCCATTGCTTTAAGGCCTAAACTCAACAATAGGCCTATATTCGTTATTTTTCAACTCTCAAAGTCATCTTTTCCTACCCTCTTTCCGTATCAGTCATTGTAATGGTAACATTTACCTCACTGGTCTCTCCAGTAACGAAGTTGCCAAGTCTCGCAGGATTGCCCCTTTCCTGTCGGCGTCGATATACTTTTTGCACTATGAGAACGTAAATTTCTCGCAAGTACTGCGCTTGTAGTTGGTGCTGCACCTGCAGTTGTTGCTGGCGTTGTTGCTGCTGGTAGTAATACCATAATAACACAATCGGGATTTGCTCATTCATTTCTTCATTCAATGTCATTCATCCGGAAAAGACTACCTGCCAAAAAATGCCAAAATGACAACGTGCCAACTTCAGACACACGCCCGTCTACTCACCAATCAAAGGGAGTACACACGTACATGGTGACGACACGCCGAAGATATGTCATGGAAAGTACTTTAGTCTGCTAGCAAAATCATATGTGAAACCGAAACTTCCAGGATTAAATGTATACAATGTAACAAAAACATTAACCTTGGTCCGGACCTTGGTTCGGTCTTTCATGTGTGAAAACGCCCTTATTTGGTCCGGACTTTCGGACTTTTCAGTTTGATCCGAATCAAAATTACTGGTGTGAAACCTCCCCCGGACCACAGTCCGGATCAAAAGGCCAAATTTTGGTCCGATAAAAAGAGGTGGTCTCGGATCGGACCAAACTGAACCATGGTCCGGTTCGTTTATAGTGTGAAAGCATTTTTTGGACGGTTCGGACTTTCGGACTAAATACAAGAAGCTCTGGCAGGCTCTCCTTGTACCGGGGAAGCTCCTTTAAGGAATAGCTCGGTGCTTAGTGTGTAGGCTACATGAGAGAATGAGTGACAGTGAATGCGTTCAGAGCAGACAGCTGTCGGCTACAAGAGCAGAGAATACATCAGCAGTTTACTTGTTAAGTTGTATTAAATGTACAGTGTAGGTTTCCATTTGTCTCTGAATAAATGCTCCAGAAAGAAAGTTCACACAGTGTCCCACAGTGTCCCACTGTGTACTCTATCTTCACACTGTGGGGACCAGAGACACAGGTTTCTTAGAGGAGCTGTAGCTTAACAAGGTTGGTACTGTTTTTATTGTTTATTGTTAAAAGGATACCCATTAGCTGTCACCAAAGTGGGATGAGCTAATCTTCCTGGGGTCCAAAAAAAATAAAAAATAATTTCACAATGATAATCTAAATATGTATAAACATCATCAGAAATGATTCAGAATAATTTATTACAGTACTACGTTCATTATTACATTCATACAGTCCATTTCCTACTCACAATTTTAAATAGTGCATTCTCAGATGGTACTTTAAAGAGACTTTGCTATTCATTTTACGTATATTCAGTGGGCAATTATTCCAATGATTGAGGGCACGATAAATAACTGTTCTCTTTAAAGTATTTAAAGTTCTGGTTTTTAGAGTGAGAGGTTCAGAGTTCAAATCTCCAACGCACCACTCATCATCCCTCACTTTCTTGGGCATAATCAACGTGATGAGCAGGAATGTTTGGGACTACTGCTGTCAGAACCTTCGTATATTTAACACTTTTCTCTTCTTCTCCATCCACTGCTTTTTCCCTTTCCTTCTCAAAATGCTCGGCCCCGACCATCGCTACGGAGCAACTATAATTTATGACTGTTTTCAACATAGTATACTATGACTTTTTTTCACTGTTTTCGACATCCTATACTATGACTTTTTTTGACATGCTATACTATGGCTTTTTTATCACTATTTTTGCCATGCTATACTATGACTTCTTAATCACTGTATTCAACATACTATAATATGACTTTATTACTTTTTTCGACATACTATACTATGACTATTTTTTAACATTCTATACCGTGACTTTTTAATTACTTTTTTTGACAAACTATACTATGACAATTTCTTTACATTCTATACTATGACTTTTTATCACTTTTATCTACATACTATATACTATGACTTTTTTATCACTGTTTTCAATTTACTATTCTTTGACTTTTTCATCACTTTTTTTGACACACTGTACTATGAATATTTTTGACACACTACACTATGACTTTTTTTTATCACAACACGCTAAACAACACCACTAGGGCCCTTAGGCAACACTGCAGACAAGCTGAACGAAGGTGGAAGAAGGACAATTTGCATGTATCTCTGGGTTTATTAAGGGACAGTCTAGCCACATAACAGAAGGCTGTGAAGGTGGCGAAGATGCAGCATCTCTCTTCGGTCATTGCTAGCAGTTGACATGAACCTAGAGTGTTATTTAATTTAATTAATCTGTTGTGAATCCATGCACCTCTGCGCCAACAGATGTTTCAATCAGTACATGTGAGAAATTTCTCTGTTATTTTATCGACAAAGTAGCATCTGTCAGGCAAAGCGCCAGTGCTAATTTGAATGTGTTTGTACCTGCTGCTCCTGTGCACTCTGCTGTGTTTGGGGAATTTCAGCCAGTTTCTCTGACATTGCTAACTGAGGTAGTGCAACTGTCCTTTAGATGTTGTTCCTGCCAGGATAGTGAAGGAGGTTTTTAATAGCGCCATTGTGTCAAGTCTTCTAACTTTTTTTAATTGCTGTCTTAGTTTAGGTTTTGTTCCAGCTGCCTTTAAACATGCTGTGGTCAGGCCCCTACTCAGGGGCGGTTCTACATTAAATTACACCCAGGGCGAGGGTGTAATTGGCCCCATCCTGTTTTCCTTATATATTTTGCCTTTAGGGGCTATTATAGGAAAACACAACCTGTCTTTTCATTGTTATGCAGATGATTTGCAAATGTATTTGCCTATGAAACCGAACGACTTCCTGCTTAGCTGTATTAATGATATTAAGTTGTGGCTTTCACAAAACGTTCTTCATTTGAATGAAGCTAAAACTGAGTGTATCATCTTTAGTACTTCAAGTATGCAGAACGGTCCAGCTGTGAGTTTGGGAGCCATGGCTTCATACCTTAAGCCAGCTGTCAAACATCTGGGGGTTACTTTTGATTGCAACATGAAATTTGATAAGCAAATCAGCAATGTTGTTAAAATTAGCTTTTTCCAGCTTCGTCTCCTGGCTAAAGTTAAGCCCTTCCTTAACAGGCATGATCTAGAAAAGGCTATTCATGCTTTTATTAGTTCAAGGTTGGATTACTGTAATGCTCTTTATGTTAGTCTGAATCAGACCTCCATCTCACGCCTTCAACTTGTACAAGTCATGCTCGCTTTTTAACAAATACATCCAGGAGTGCACACGTCACTCCTGGCCCCAGAGTATTTGTTCGAGATTTTAAGCCTGCGTGAGCACAACCGATCCTTGCGGTAGTAAAATCAGCTGGCTTTAGAAGTCCCAAGGTCTAGGTATAAATGGTGGGGTGATCAGGCTTTTGCAGTTGCTGCCCCGAGACTCTGCAACAAGTTACCTCCTGATATTCGGACGACTACAGATGTAGCGCTTTTTAGGTCTAAACTCAAAATCTGTTTAGAATGGCTTTTAATACATAGTAGTGGTGTGACAATTTCCCTCTCCTATTTCAATGTAACCTTTACTGATTTTACTGTTTCGATGTTTCATTTTTTTTATTGTATGTGTTGAACGGATGTTCAGTTGAAAACCCCAAAAACAGCTAAAATCTATATTACTGCTTTAAGAAATGTATTAACCCAAAAAATCTGCTTTACTGCTTTAACAATGTGTTTAGCTTTTACAAAAAATGTACTCAAAGAAGGGCTATAATCTTACGCATGCTGTAAAATGTAATCAGATTACTGTGTAGGAGTGTAATCATACTAGATATTATGCTTAGGATGTCACTATGTGCATTTGCTCAGTGTGCATGTATGAGAAGGCCACCTGCAGTTCATGTAGGGGTGAGGTTTGTGTGTAGCTCCAACGAGAGACATGGGGAGAGTTTGTGTGAGATATATGTACTGGTTGAACTTATACTGCTTTTTGCTTGGAGAGGGGAGTCGAGCTGTCATGTATGATAAAAGACTATTGCTGTTTGGCTGTGTAATGAATAAGGCTCCTCGTTTAAGCAATGCGGCTCAATGCAAGACATGTAACGCCATCATATGTGTGTGCGTCTTCCAGTTTCCTGCAAAGTATCTGATAACTTGTGTTTGCATTAAAAAGTGATACCTTATTAGGCTATACGATATGGTGAGACACTATGACTTCTTTAGTACTTTTTTGACATACTATACTATGACTTTTAATCACTTTTTTCAAAATTCTATACTATCACTTTTTATCACTTTTTTTTTTACATACTATACTATGGCTTTTTTCACTTTTTTCGACATACTATATACTATGACGATTTTTTAGGTACTATACTATGCAAGTGTCAGCAACATCTTTGTTATTAAACATCGCCAAGGTAACATGAAGTGCTGTCCCAATCCCATTTCTACCTATCTGAGCCCATGTGGCCTCACACACTCACTCACTTAGCACCTGAGATCAATTAAGTCTGTGAGTCTTTAGTCCTTAGTCCTCAGGGCTCACTTTGGGATTGTTTGTTTTCTGTCTTGTCTAGTTTTGCTTCCTGTGTTTGTCTGATTGTCCTGCCCTGCCCTAATGTGTTTCACCTGTTTCCCAGCCCTTGTGTCACCTGTCTTGTGTTACCTCCTTACCCTCTGTATTTAGTCTTTGTGTTCCCCTTGTCCTGTGCCAGATCATTGTGTTGTTTTCAGTTTGTATTGCGTGTTTGTTAGTCTTCCCTGTTTTGTCTCGGCGTTCCTGGTTGTAGTTATTTTTTATTTGGACTTAAATTTTCTTTTTGGACTTCTTTTCCTGCTTTTTCCAGATCTCCTTTTGTTTGTATATTTTTCGGTTTAGAATTAAAATCATTATATCTACTCCACTGCATACCTTCTCTGTTTTTTGGGTCCACCATTCTCCAGAACTTAACAATCAGTTTTTCAACATACTATACTATGACTTTTTAATCACTTTTTTCAACATACTATACTATGACTTTTTTATCACTTTTTTCAACATACTATACTATGACTTTTTAATCACTTTTGTCGACATACTACACTATGATTATTTCATCACTTTTTCAACATACAACACTATGATTATTTTTGACATGCCATATTATGACTTTTTTATGACTTATCGACATAAAAGACATTTTACTACGCCATATTTATCACTTTTTCCAACATACTTTACTATGACTATTTGTGACACACTATACTATAACTTTTTAACACTTTTTTCAACATACTATACTATAATTTTTTTCGACATAATATGCTACGACTATTTTTGACATAGTATACTATGACTTTTTTCAACATTCTATATTATGACGTTTTCAACATACTTACATACATACAAACTTTTTTATCACTTCGACATACTCTACTATAAAACATAAACATTCTATACTATGACTCTTTTTGACATACTATACTTGACTTTGTAGGTCTTTTTTTCCTAACATACTATACTAGACTTTTCATGACTTTTTTTAGACTTACTATACTAAGACTTTTTAAGACATACTCATACTTTCAGCTAGAAAATAAATTCAAACCGTACAATGTTCTACATCTTTTGGCATTACTGAACTTTTAAAGCCAATAATTCAGTTAAGCATTACCCAGACCCATTGAAGAAAGACAACTAATGCTAGCTAGACCCTCTCCTTTCTATAATGTGGGACAAACACAGCACTGATGACTGAGCAGATTTTGAAATAGAAGAAAAGTATAATCAAATGTGAATCAGTGCTAACGTTAGCAAGTTAGTGTAGCGTAGTAGTAAGAGTAACACATTTTTATATTGTACAGTTATAACTTTTACTGTTGCTATCGAAGAAGTAAATTTGTCCAGTAAAAATGTATCAAGAAAATATAGTACACCGATGTATTTGTTCACTTCTGAATGTTTGTTTCTGTCTCTTTGAAACTCTGCTCTCCCAGACTGTTTTGGTTCTGCGTCTGATGGTTGATCAGAGACTTGAGAGAGAGAGGTAAGAATAATCAATTCTTATATATCCACCACCTGTGTTATTAATAACTAGATTGATATGAGCATGTAAGGGGCATCGGGGAAGACTTGGCCAACCCCTTGTATCAACCCCATCAACTGACAGAGCGAGAAGTACAAAAATGGGGGTGAGGATGATAAAAGTATAGGTGGGGGGCTTGCAAGGTTAAGAAAGAAAATTGGACAAATGTACAGGGAATCAAGTAAACAAATACATGCTTAAAAAGTTCCTCATGTTATTAAAAACTATCAGATGTCTTGGTTACTCATTCAAATGAAGTACAGGGAAGAAAAGTAGGAAGTAATGAGTTAAGTAAATAACATGTTTCACCTTGGCACATCAAGCTGACAGTCAGCCATCGGGGCACATTTGGACAAATCGTTGAGCATCACTGGTTGAACATACTTTACCAGTGTGACCAGCACTCTCACCACAAATTGTCAATGTTTTTTGGATTATGACTACAGACTAGCTTTTTGACTTTTACAAGTCGTCGAGGTGTGTTCAAGTGCCTAAATATTTACCAAATGACATGTGACAATGCAAACTGGTAAATCAGCATTTCTGAGGTGTTTGAGTTTAGCGTGGTGTGTTCATAGAGTGAGTGAAAAAAGTTTTGGGCAGCATGCGATTGAAAGAAGGCTAGAGAGTGCAGAGGCAGCAGCACTCCCTCATGCAGCAGTGCAGGGTGTTGGTGATCTCTCTGTTGGGGGTAACTGTCAGTCTGACAGCTGGTATAGATCCAATCTAACCCCACTCCGTCTGGCAGCTTTAGTAATTGTTCGTATACAACTGCTGCTGCCCAGCCAGAACAAGGTCTGTGTCTTTGTGTGTGTGCTGGTAGTCCGGGCATTTGGAAGCACATGGAGGGCCAGTGGGGGTGGCTGCCCTCTGGCCTCTGCCTTCAACTGGTGCCAGGTGTTGGAAATCACCTGCTGCTTTGTGCACAGGTTGCAAGATAATGCTGGCACACACACACACACACACACACACACACACACACACACACACACACACACAAGGCTCAAATGTGCACATGCCAACATATGCTTGCCAGAGAGAAGATGGTATTTTGAGTACAGTAATATTTGCTTGTATAAAACAGTACAGACATCTTCTGATACTGAGCTGCAGCCACTTTTGTACAGTTTTAAATACAGTTTTAAGATATATGCTTTGTCTTTTTTTACATCTCATTTGGGAATTAAAATGTATTAAGAAAAAACATTTTAAAAAATCAATATGGCATACTGAAATAATGTTTCCCTAGAGCCACAGTTCTTTAAGGCTTTGTGCACACAGGCTGTACAGTATGTGTGTGGAGCTACTGTATTGGGAAAAAAAGAATAAGCATTCCAACTAAGCAACACCCGTAGCCAGAGGTGGAGAGTCTTGAAATACCAAATCTTCTAAGAAAATTTAGAGTTTCTAGATATTCACACATTGCTAGAGTGTAGTAACAGCACAGCACATACAACACACACATGAACCTTTTGGAGTTAGACAACCACAACCACGCCTTACATACAGTATCAAAATGTTCAAACAATATGGTAAGATGTGCAAAGAAGTAGCAGACCTAACACCAAGCTGTTTATTCCCACAGGATAAAATCCAAAAAAAAAATATATATAAAAATAACTTACTTCCACAGCATTCCCTTACTGAACTAAAACTCACGATATCTGAGACTTTTGACACACTTTTGAAAATACAAGGGGATATTTTCAGTATAATTCTGCAGAAGTTGTGAAAGGGAACACAATGTATACTCTAACACATTAAAAAGCTAAGATATCAGTTTGTGTTTATGTTTTTTGGACCCTGCTAATGCATTCAGTGTAATTCCAAATAACATTTGGGAGAGGCTTTTCAAGTTCCAAACATCATTGAAAAATGTGGTCAGAGGATGTGTTTAGCATAATCAAATGTGCTTCATGACAACAGAGTGTAGTAAGCATCATAGCAGGTTGCACAATATCCCCTCATGCTTTCTGTATGGTACTAGAAGTAATCATTAGGCCATCAAACTGATTCAATGGTAGTGGAGGTGGAAGAAGCCTGCAGGGACAGCTGTGCTTCCAACCAAACAGTGCAGACAATGTGACTACTGTAGAATCTTGGATTCGAAGCTTACCTGAGAAATGTAATGATTTGATGACCTCATTTGGGTCACAATGAACGTCACACGAGTAAATACAGCAGCTTCTCAGGGGTAAAATGGCAAGGAAGGTTTCTCTAAAGATGAGAAAATTAATCCTGCAATGCCACAGTAACAACATATAACGCTTAGGAAGGGGGTACAGCAACTTTTAAAATACAAGCCAACACAATCTTAAGACTCATCGAAGTGTAGAGAAGAACTTGTTGGCGCAGTCAGACACCGGCATATTGTAGGACAGATGCAATAAAGAGCGGGAAGGCTTAAGGCTCTGCATGCAGCAAAGTTGATGGAGCCAGAAAAATCTGTTGAGGATAAGAAAGATGGACATCAGCAGCAGGTATAGAGAAACAGCAGGATGTGCAAAGCTTGTCTCTCAGGCTAAGCAGGGTCAGTGCATAACCTGAGAGAGAGTGGAAAGGAATAAAGTACTGGGGTATGTAGTGAAACCAAATTATATTAATTACACCTGCAGTCTGTGATGTGCTATGCTAGTCCCTGGTGACTGACAGTGGGTTAGAGGGGAATTTGTGATATCTGGGGAGCTGGGCTAAGACATTCTGTAGTGAATGTACAGCTGCACCAGCGATATGGCTAGATGTAAAACTGAAATGAATCTAAATTAAAACAAATATTAACCTTACGCCCAAATTTGCATTATAAAAATTAAAAAAATTAAAAAGAAATTGCAAGACACTAATTTTAATTTGGTATAGCTTTACTGCACAGGACATGTCTGCCAACTAAACAAACATAAAGGCCATGGAGGGAGGCCAGACAACAACTGCTGATGCCTTGTTACATAAACCGGTGAGTGCAATGGTGCCATCAGTTGAGATGTGTCAGACTCTGGTATTTTTCCAGATGGGGGAAGCAACATAAAGTCTTGCAGCAACACTATTCACCAGCCAATGTGCTAAGAAGAACAGATGTCCAAGAGTTGAGCGGTGCACAAATGTCTTTCTCCCTGCCCATCATGTCTTGCTTAGACCAAATAGTTTGGGAATTTACAGTATTTGAGTTGTTTAAAAGTCTCCTAAATTATAAAAGGAAATCCAGCAGTCTTTAATTTAATTTGCATCTACTGTACACTAAATGTCAATTTCTTCTTAAAAATCACAGTCATTTGCATGTATATGAGACATAGAAGGTCAGATTGGGCTGCGGTTAAGGTTAAAACAGGTTAGAAACTTGCATTTTGATGCTGCATATTCTATGTAAACTCCATATGGGCTGGACAGAGGGCAGACAGAGGTAGATTTGGGTAAAAAGCTGATAATCCAATAGGAAATAGTGAACACTACCTTAAAGCCAGACTTGTGGTCAGAGGTGGAGCAGACTGTACTGTATATTTTCTGAGGCTCACAGTACCATGAAAGGACACAGTAGACACCCTACATTAAAGAATTTCTTAGCAATACTGAGTCTGTAATAAAACTGGAGCAGCAGGGTCTGAACGCTTCAGTGTTGTTTGGTGAGATTGAATTGTTGCAAAGTCACCTACTCTAGTAGTGATCAGTGATGGGAGCTAATGCGACGTCGGTGGAAAAACTGATGGAGCTAAAAGACTTGGTTTCTTTTTGTAAGTAAGTTATCTACCTGGATTGTGAGGTACATAGATAAGGTATGGTATGCTTTCAGATGTATTGGCTTGTTTGCTGGCTAATAGCAATTGCATATTGATTACAGTATGTGTTTTTGGTCACTTGACCAAAAACACATACTTTTGGTCCTCTCACCACTATTTAAAGGTGTATTCCATCAATTTTACACATCCTCACAGAGAGTATTATTCAGCCTATTAAAAAGTGCTTTATAGGCTAAGGTCTGTGGCTCTGGAGGGATCTTTTGAAAGTGAAATGATTTCTTCATCTCAGCTTGGGCTTGACATTTCTAGTAGGAAAGGGGGGGGGGGGGGGGGGTTAGGAGATTAACAATTGAGTTGCATCATGGGAAATGTGTGTTTGGAGTGTTTAGAGGCCTATACTACTGATATGGTGGCTTCTGCTTCTGAAGTGTACTACTAGAGCACACTGAAGTGGCCCTTTAGTTGTCAGCTGCACATTGTGGATGGAACCCATATCACAAGACAAGAAAGCCTATATTGAACTATTCTGCAAAACCCCTGATTACGTTAAGTGAAAATGTCTTTTAATGTCCGATGCAACACAAAAGAAAATTGCACTTTCCACCATATCTGCAAATTGCAGTATGGTATTATTAAGGTTTGGGAAAGCTTGTGGTTATGGCAAAAATGTGGTTAACGTTTGGGTAATGTTAGGCAACTAATGGTTGATATTAGAGAAAGGTTGTGAACAAAGAATGCAGTCCAGTAGAGTTCCAGAGACAGATATAATTTATGGCAAGGAGCATTGAAGCTGTTTTGGTGGTCTCATGGTGGACTAATTTCTTTCCTTTAATTCATAATTCGTAAATTACTGACAGCTGACAGCTCTGAAATGAGCTTTGTACTTGCTGATAGAATTTGGTTTTTAAACTGCTGAGTGCGCTTTTTTCAATTAGCAGGGTCAGTCATCCAATTAGCCTGTTGTCGAGACCAGTAGTGACTTTAGAAATTATTGAGTTTTGTGTGAACAAGCTTTAAGTCAGTCAGTGTATGTGACTACTGCTGTTTCAGGGATGCCACAATGTATTAACTGAGCCTGCTGTTGGTGTCATTGTCATATCTCAATGAAATATTGGTGAGGGAATGTGCCTACTTGATAAAATCGTTGACAAATACACACTTCCAACCAGCATTTTTAGATTAGGTGGTAAGTGAATTGTCTGCTCGCCACATGGGCTTGTAGATCTGTATCAACATAGCCTGAATACCCTCTACCATAACCGTATTGCTAAGGATTGTACACCATTCTGCATTGGGTTCTGTGTAGATATGCATATTATGGCGCAAGGGATTGTTACATGATATTTAAATAAAATAAATATAAGACAAAAAGAAAGATAATTCAGGAATGAAATTCATCATGTCTGTCTTCTTCCCCCTGCAATCACAACGATAAGAGCTAAAGCATCATACCCATAGGCTAGTAGTGCAAATTCCAATACAAACAGATGTGCCTAGTGTTCCTGCTCACACTGCAGAACAGATTCATGATAAACAAACATGTCAATCATATGTCTCCTCTCAGGAGCACTGTTGTGTGCGGGGCATGTTGTTCTCCCTAAAGCCCATTACATCCACACAGACATATATTACTTACTTTGAGGGGACACATTACACAAGTGTGAAAATTAGATTCATGTTAAATGGAACATGAAAAAGAGGCAATAGGGAGAAATGGCCAAACACTGATATTGGATACATATCATTGACTGAGGTGTGCTATGTCAGGCTATGTTGTGTTATAGTGGCAGAGATACGCTGTTACATACCTAGAGTGCACTTTCTACACTACAGAATATGCTTTTGTTGGCATTAAAGAAGCAGGAAAGGAGGCCCAAGGATGAGATAGGAGGTCTACCTGAGGAGGGACATAATAAATGTCAACCAGGATTTACCCGTCACAGTTATAAGCATTCATTTCTTGTGATTTAACATGGCGGATGCACAAAAAAGATCATTTTGTAAGAAATACAGCTATCCTCTGTATTAAAACATTTCCCAGCACAACTTTTATTATGTCAGGCAATGCATAATACATCACAACTATTACAACTTTTCTCTTAAGGCTGGTTATCCCACTCTAATGAATCAATCAGTTTTTTTATGTAACCTGAACGAGGTTAAATACCCACAGACTATGAGTGTTTAGACAGCCAGCAGAACAACAGCTACATGCTCTACTCTGCTGCAGCGTCCAACATTTTGATTAAAGCATCCATGCTGGTTGATTTACAATGTGATTTGATGTATGTTTTACTGCACTGCATGATTAAACGTGTTCTCCCCCTTAAGCCTTAAAAGGAGCTTTAAAGCCGCTGTAATCAATATTTTTATATCAACAACAGATGAAATAACAGAAAAGATGTCGTTCATAGTGATAAAGCCACAGATAATTATCACCCAACTCTGCAGTTCTGGGGTACCAATCTCTCCCTTTTTGACTCGTCTGGCCGAGTCTTATGATCAGTGATTATTGTCTAGAAAGATTCAATTTAAATTTAGTTTGTATAAGTGTTTCAGTAGTAGTGGTGGTACAGTAGCAGGGCCATATAGCAGTGTGGTTTGGAAAGTTAAAATCCCATTCATATTCTGAATCAATATTTTAATTATTAGCCATGTCTTAACCACCCAAGGTAGACTTACAAAATAGCTATGATATTGTGAAATGATGGTACATGATCCTGTAGAAGCCATAAGAAGCTACAAGCATGATGGTTCTGTAGATTGAAGCAGCAACACAATGCCCATACAAACACGCTGGTTGACGAACCTTGCCAAACCTCTCTTGATTCCCCATTTTTTTTTTGTTTTCTGTCCTTTAACTATGGGCTCCATAGTTTAAAAAAAAGAAAAGAACTGCACGTTGGGAACGAGGGAATGACTAGAAGTAGGTGGAGCAGAGATGTATGGCTTCTGTGAGAGAAAAGAGCCGGGCTCTTGGCGTCCTCTTAAATGTCGGAGTGGGTGGGGTGGTGTTAGAGGGCTAGAGAGAGAGCACAGAGAATTGGGACTGATTGCATTTCAAACACAACAAAATCACAGCTGAGCGCTGACCAAGTCTGGCCCTGGGGACTCACAACTCAGACAGAATGGAGGACTGGGTGGGGTATACTGACGGAGGGGAAAAAATGTTTGTGCTGCAATATCTGATCATTGTCTGCCCCTGTTTTATTTTAATTATAACTGCCTGCTGGAGATGCATTTGTGTTTGTGTGTTGCGTAAAGGCCCTGACACACCAACCAGACGAGCCGACCGTCAACAGAAAAGGCTGTCGGACTGATTAGTTGGGTCCCCGAGGTCCAAAAAATGCCTCCGAACACACGGAGGTGACGCCGACTTGAGCATACGCTCTGCGCATGCACGAAACGTAATACGTCTCCATAGCAGCAGGCGGCGCTGCTCTGTATTGTTTCCATTAACAGTCTGATTATTTCCCAGAAAATGAAAACCAGCAGCTGATTGGACGAACGCGTCACATGGTTCTTTTTTCACAAAAATTCACAGCCAGTGTCATGGCGGCTTGTTCAGAATACGATCTCACGTTGTACTAAAATAGTTCACCGAAACGTGTTTCTGAATACATTTTAAGCGAGAAATAGGCCGTGCAGTTTCTGAATCTGTCTTCATTTCAGATCAACAAAGGTTAGTTTAAAAGATTTTTATCAGATTTTGAGAGGCTCATTCGTTCCCCATTTCCGGGCAAGTCCCGACTGCCCTGTGTCCGACTGAACATGTTGGGTCGGCCCAAATTAAGGCCGACGGCTCCTCAGACAGCCGACAGCACGGGACACACCGAACAGACTCGAGTCACCGACCTCGCCGGACGGTCCAACGGCCGATTATCGGGCTGGTGTGTCTCCTCTCTAAAAGAGCAGCAAGGAAAGACAGAGGGGGAAATAATCTGTTTACGTGAGTAATGTGCACATCTGTGATCATAGATATAAAATAATATATGGCAGCTTCTTTGTGTGACTTTAAAATGACAATATGAGTGTTTCCCATCATTTAAATTGGTTGAGACAGATTCAGCCAACACGCATCAAAATATCGAGTCTCACCATCAGCGTCCCTCGCTTCTCTCATCCTCCATTCACCCTATCCAATGTGCTGTCAGTACACAAGCACAAACTCAATCTGCTTCTAATGATTGCTTTATTGACGAGGCGAGGGTCTATTCCCTCACGCAGGCCTGCAACAACTACAGGCCAAATCAGTTGGAGAGAGGGAAGAGATGAGACAATGAGAGAGCCAGAGATGGGAAGGCACTGGGAGAGGATCTGAGCTATATTTACTCTGGCCTAAATACTACTCCGGACAAAATAATGGTAAACTTCCAACACGGTCTCACGGCAGTTCTGTCAGGTTCATTAAGTCAAGAACACACATGACAATAAAATGATTTAGGAAAGTTTTATTGAATAAATTGCAATTCAAGTTGATACATTCCGAATTAAATTTTGACGGCATGGCTCTGTTCAGGGAGTCCTCTGACCTTTCAGGAGCACCATGAAATAGCAGAAAGTCAGAGGACAGCAGCAGCATTATGGAACGCTCACACAGTTTAGGACTGGGAGAGCTGAACTATTCCCCCACATGAACAGAGCAGCAACGATGACATAGAAGCAAGTACCACGTTATACACGACAAGGTGGAGCAGGGGAGGTGGCAGGTTGCAGAGAAGCGAGGAGCAAGCAGTTAGGAGCAAACTAAATACGCTTTAAATAGGGTGCCTTGTTTTGAGCGTAGCCATTAAGCAGCGAGGGGAGTTAACCAGCTGATGCGCTGATGCAGATCAGCTAATGCAGCTCAGCTGGAGCAGATCAGCTGATGAGACCGTGTTGTTGGCCAATAGCGTTAGCAGCGTCTTGACTACTTGGCCTGCCAGAACTGACGCTCAATTTTGTGAAATGGTCACGTTAATTTTAATTGATTCGTGTACAAGGACATGTTTATGTCAAAGTAACGCGTTACAGTAACGTAACTACTTTTTCGGGTAAAAAGTAGTGTAACGCTACTGAAAATTTGGTAAAGAAACGTAGTTCCTTTTTCAATTTGGCGCAACGTTACTTTTCCCAGGGACAGATTTGACAGTAACACTGCCTTCTCAGCTGCAAGCTCACAAGCTCCACACGGGACGTGCCAGAGGCTGGTAGCAGAGTAATCATGGCAAGCGAGAAGCAGCCAAAGCTAACTTTTGAGAGCGTTTTAAGCTTCGTGGCTTTTTGCTGGACGGCGCTCTGAGCCAGGCAGACACAAAGCTGACAACCTCACAGATGGATGCGGTGGAGATGGCCTCATACATACACGCAGCGGACCGCTGTGGACTTGTGTCGGTTGCACGGACACGCAAGGATTTCCAGAAAAGAGGCTGCATGTGTCTACGACAATGCACGGACCATCGTGGCTGCGCGACCGGTACAAGTCGATACAGACATCACATAGTACACACTAACACTGTGTAACGCCAATGACCTGCTAATGTGCATTCAACCCACGCTGGACTCGTTCATAATCAATCAGCCGTCACTCTGTGAGTCGAGAATCCAGTCTGCAGTGTAGTTCAGACACTTCACTAATAAACCATAGATTGGCTTTATTGTCAAAGATAGTTTTGGTATAATTAACTTCAGTCTCTGCCAGAGACCCCTGCTTTTAAAAGTAACGTAAAAGTAACGAGTAAAGTAAAAAGTTACTTTCAATAGGGGGTAACTAATTAAAGTAACGGATTACTTTTTTAAGAAGTAATGAGTAACGAGCAAACACTACTTTTTAAAAGTAACTTCCCCAACACTGGTGGTCAGCATGTAATGGGAAGCATCTATACGTAGGTTGGCTTAAGGAAAAGAAGAACGGCGACAGGACACATCACAAGCTGGGACACAATCCGTGGTCTCTGGGGTACGCGCGACACCAATGGGACGGTTGTGTTTAGGAAAAGAACAATGGGGAAAGGAAACGTCACACGCAGGACACGATCCTCTCCTGGGTGAAAGTCCTGTGTTGTTTGACCCGTTCACCACCCCAACCAACCTCCCTGCGCTGATTTTGGCATTTCATACTACTCGCTACCGTAGTCGTGCTGTGATCACGAAAGATGCTTTCCATTGAAATACATTAGTTAAAATAAAATGCTCACCACCACGAAAAAAAACAACATAAACGTGTCCATGTACACAAATTGGAGTTTCAATTCCAAGTACTTTGCAGCCAAAATACAGAATGCAAGCACTAGTTTAAAAACTGTATACCAAGTGGATCTGATCTACAATGAGCAATTAGTATGATGAGAGTGATGCAAGATAAAGCAATTTTTTCTTTTCTTTGTTTTTAGCCACGCTAGTGTTGTGGATCTATGGGCAATGTCAGTCGGTCTTTGATTAGTTTAATTTGTCTAATAATTTGACTTAAGACCAAATAACTCACCTGCATTTTGTGTTTAGACAAAAGATAGTTTGGATAATGGGTTGTCTGACCACGTTGGAAGGCAAAAGTGTAGCTGTTCCAAATAGTGGGGTGAAAAGCTGGCCATCAATGAGAAGGGCAGGTCATTACATTGATTTAAAAATGGGGATAACGGTACACATTTTCTCTCCCCCAGTCCCCATGTTGGAAAGGTGTGGGGGAAGGTCATCTTTCAAGCTATTCAATCATTTGACAAGCACTTCTGATGAAGCGTACTGGGACCTTAAGATGGTAAACATGGTACAAGTCTACCTGCTACATCAGCATGTTAGAAATGCCATTGTGATTATGTTAGCATCCTGCTCAGGTACAGCCTGACTGAGCCACTATCATGGCTGTAGTCATATCAAGACAGCTTCATATTATCTTTGGCACTTTATTTTTTGACAAGCATTTTGGTTTTAATATAAGTGAAGCGTGCACTCGGTGCACATATCCATCATTACAAAACATAAATTCTTAGACCTCACTCAGATATTGAGATGTTTCTCTGCAAGCAGCATATTTCTTTATAACATCTTTATTTTCCTGATGGAATCCCCTGAGCTCAAACCATTTCTCATGAGAATTGAAGTCTTTTTTTTTCATATAAACTTTCAGTGTGAGCCTGCAGCGATTTTCATATCTAAGAATAATTCTTGACAATCGGCCTCAGTCGCCATAACAAGATTAAATCTCTGGGAGTTAAAATGAGCTCAAAAACAAAGTGAAGCGACCATTGTCCACCAATTTGGATTACACTTAAGTATTGTCTCTTCCAAAAGAAGCACACTCACTGCAGATACAACATAACATGTGAGGTCTTAAAGAATTTTGTTATTCAGCACAGCACTGGTTTAACCTGCATGAGCTAGACTTAACTTTGTGCTTAATTTGTCTTTTGTGTTGACCACTCCCTTACCAAATATATCCAATGCCTTTTTCTAAATATTGCAGTTTGAATCACAAATTACATTTGCCCAAATAAATTATATTTTGAAACCCCACAAGCATGCCACATAAATACGACTTAATGGCAACACTAATATAAACATTGATTATTTATTCATGAATGTCTCCTGAAACGTGTCTGGAACCTTTTTAAGAAAGTGCTATGCAAACTCATTTCAAAGAAAGTGATTCAATATTTCATTTCAAAAGGCACTGGTAATCCCAACACTGGAAACTGAAGTGAAGCTCAGACACAAAAAAATCTCAAACAATCTCTGAGAGGCGCGAAGATCAGACAGAAGCACACGCTCAGCCTCACAGATAAAAATGGAAGGGGGAGGGGGGTAAAAGCATTTTTTATTTATCAGTCCTGTGTATCTGTTATATAAATGAGCAGCATTTGGCTTTTTCTGTGGAGAAGAACGCCTAGCTCCTCATGACATACGGAGAACGTTTTGTAATTAATGAAACGTGTTAGAGAAGTTCTTTATTAACATCTGTTGCAGCTGGGGGACGATCTGCAATGCAGTAAATTAAAAATACATTTTTGTTTTCTGCTGCTAGTGAAGTGGTAAAGGTCAACGTGCGGATATAATCAACAAACTAGTTTGTCAAGAATCAAGAGATGAGACTGTTGCAGAATATGTTTCAACCAATCTGTGCCCACATTGTGTATTCACCCTCAGCTTGTACATTTGAATACTAAATAAGAAAAAAGGCTTTGAATGAAATCACTTGGTATCATTTATCTGCACCATTCTCCTGCAGAACACGTCCTCACTGCGTCATATGGAGGCTGAGTAAAAGTCCTTTCCACCAGAAACATAGAGCCAAGACTACACATTGTTTCTTTACATCTGAAAAAAAAGTGTCAGTATAATAGTGTGTGTGTGCATGCATGTGTCACTGCTGTAGAGCATCACTGAGGCTGGAGAATGAAGTTGCTGACTGATGCTGGAACAGGCCTTGTAAATCTGCTGTTATTCCCTTCCTCCACCCACTCTTCCTCTTTGTCTCATTTCAGATGCATTCCAACAGAGGATCACTGATTGTATGTGTGTTTATCAGTACGCTATGTTTGTATGTGTTTATGTGGGTTGTGAAAAGTGGTTGGGAAATAGGTGTACTTTTTCCTGTGAGTCTGAATCTGTGTGTGTGCGGCGTTCAGCTCGAGCGTATAAAGCCCTCATACATGTTGCTGCCTGTGTGTGTTTGCATGGGTATTTCTTGTGATTTGTAAGAGCAAGAGGATCACAAATTCCTCTCAAAAGCTTCCCTCCCTCTTTTCCTTTTGCGGTCTCATTTTGACGACGAGTGCCAGCGCTGCCAACAGATCCTCTTTGTACTGTATGTCTTTGTGTAGAAACCCACATCCTGTTTACATGCAGTAAATGTGTTACATGCATGTAAATGTGGCTGAGACTCATTTAAACATTTGTTTTTGATACAAATGGGTGACAAATGAAAAAGGGAAACCCAACATAAAGTGTCTTCGTAAAGGTTAGATTCTCCAAGTCTATTGGAGGGATGGACACCATTTACCATAGGTGTTCAAGAGCTTTAACTGCTTAGACCAGAGCCTGAAATCATTTTCACACTCATTAAACCAGTCAGTTACCCCTCCTGCCCTGTATGGACGGATCTGCATACATTTATTCAGTTTTTTCCCCACTAATTTGTCACCCATGACTCATAGGTAGTCAAGTAGACTGTTCCATATGATCAAGTCAGCCTGCAACAGCATGAAGAACTGCGAGGATAGCTCGACCTAAGCAACTGATAAGAACAGTTTTTGACATTTTCATGCAAGGGTCTGGGCCTTTCTGCATACTTTGTGTTCACATTAGGTCTGGTAATAAATATGAACATTAGGCATTATGGTAGAGATATTTGTCTCTAATAGCTGCAATTTTCACACATGAGAAAATGACACAGTAACAACTGTAATAAAGTTGTATTGCCCTAATTCATACAAAGTGCAGGGACTCTAATGTCACCTGGAGCTATCCTACAGGGAAACATAGGTAAAAAGTTCCTACTGTAGGTAAATCGTTTCCTACATAGAGAGGACTCTGGGTTCTGCGAGGGGGCATTGTTTCTGGAAAGACATTATGTTTTTCTTGTATTCCATTTCACTTCCATTGGGGTATTGGGGTGGCAGCAGAAATCTCAACACTCCAAATAATGCATTAACGACTATTCTGATTTGTCCTCGTCTGACTTTATCTTATGTAGCAGAAGCCTTCTACTCCCTCCTCTTGACATGCTGACTGAGTGTTGGATCATTATTCACAGAGACTATAAAGAGTAAGATATGTAAAAAGGGGGATTTTTAACAGTTGCCCATTTATCAGGTTTTATTTATTATCAGGCAAGTGGTGAAGATTTGGCGACCATTTTCCAACTTGCCTTTTGTCTCTTTGCTCCTCTCGCATCAAGTCAAAGTGGTCAGTCAGTTTTGATTTATTAAGCATTTGCTCTCTTGTTCAGCATTATGATTGTTTAAGAGTGTGCTTTATCGATCCAGAGAGGTTCAAACATCTTGTATGGCCGGTTAAATAAATAATGCTTGGAGACGACATGACCACTGTTTATGTCTTTATATTTACAGTTTGACTAGCCCCTTCATCTTGATGGATAGGCCGATACAGCAGCGGAGTAGTCAGCGTCTTTATTTCATTTTTACACTGAATGCATTTTTAGATTGTGGCAAGTCTATCCCTCAGCTTTAGTGTGTGTGTGTGTGTGTGTGTGTGTGTGTGTGTGTGTGTGTGTGTGTGTGTGTGTGTGTGTGTGTGTGTGTGTGTGTGTGTGTGTGTGTGTGTGTGAGTGAGTGAGTGAGTGAGTGAGTGAGTGAGTGAGTGAGTGAGTGAGTGAGTGAGAGTGTGTGTGTGAGAGAGAGTGAGAGAGAAGTTCAGAGGGAGGGAAATAGGATTGGGAAAGGGAGGGAATTTTTACATTACAATATTGGCTTGGATTCATAGGAATGGGGGAAGCTGGCCTTGAGCTGAAATGTCGGGCCTGAGCGAGACTCTTGTGAGGGTACATGAAGACTAATGAGGTGTCAGAGGTATGTTGGTTGTGCGCTAGCTGTTAAGGATTGTGAAAGTAGGAATGTGATGTTTGTGTTGCATCGTTTGCAGGTGGGTTGCTCGATATGAGTGTGTATATTTATCTACACATACCGTATGTTACAGTGCTTCACAAACAATCCCACTCCCACGTCTTTGTTTGATGTAGCTTATCGGATTGTCCTTGCTGCTGCTGAGAGGCTGACTTTGTTCTGCGGGAATGACAGCATGCATTTATCACAAAGTCTCTGCAAATAACCATGCTAGCACGCGCCGAGCAGCTAGCACTTGCTCCTGGGGCACCTGAGTTGTTATTGTGCATTGAGCGAAGGCATTATCACTGCCCTGACTTGGCACTCTGACACAGGTTAGGGCTAATCATCCCCTGCGGGAGAATCAATAGCCAGCGCAATTCTCTGGGAAGTTGTTAAAGCTACATACTGGTGGTTTTGATGTCCATTAATGTATTATTATCATTATATAATTAAAAATACAGTCGATTCCTGCAAGCAGTTGTAAAAACTATTCCTTGTTGGTGTGTTCAAAGGAAGTTTCACACAAGATGCTATAAGGCTGAAACTTAAAAGAGATTGCTTTTTTTTTTTTACTTATGTATGTAGATACTGTGAATACACCAATGTAAAAACAGCTTCACATAAACTGTAATTAAATTGAATGCATTTAAAAATGAACACAAACCAATAATCCTCTGGCATCTAACGACAGCCAATTGGGAGTCACAAATTTCACAGTCATGGTGTGAAATGGACATTTAGAATTTGAGCAACCTCTTATAATAACATAAAAACAAATAAATATCAGAATAATCCGGGTAATAGAATAGAATAAAATAGAATATACTTTATTGTCCCCTAGGGGAAATTTGTCATGGAGTCAAGAGTGCGTAGTGCAGAGTAGTAGCTACCATTACAGACAATAAATACACGTAAAAAAACAAAAATGCAGAACACCAAGTTATTGCACATTTCTCAGGCCTATCTATTACAAATCGTACAAATCTATTTAAAATTTTGATTTAATAGATGGACTGAAGGGAGAGCTTATCAGTCCTCCCCATCACCTTCATAGCAGTCTGTACCAGGCGCTGCAACTTTGATTTGGACTGTGTGGAGAGATTGCCGAACCACGCCGTCATCCCATTCCTGATAACACTCTCCATCACTGCCTGATAAAATAAAAACATGATGTTCTGGCTGACACAAACACCCTTAGTGTGCGTAAGAAATACAGTCTTTGCTGTAAACAGGAACATACATAATCTACGTGGTCACTCCAGTTTAAGAGGTTATCCAGGTGGATACCCAGATACCTATAAGAAGTGACCTGTTTGATATCCTCCCTATGAATGGACAAAGGGGTATGATCCCCCACCGACCGAGGGTCAAACACCATCTCCTCAGTTTTTTTAATGTTAATGGTGAGATGGTTCTTGTCACACCACAGAACAAATTTGTTAACCTCCGTAAAGTACAATGATGGATCTGAGTTCTGGTGAAGCAGACTAAGAATGGCAGTGTCGTCAGAAAATTGACACATGAGTGACACATTTTCTCCAATATTAAAAGAAAAACTGTTTTCAGCAATGTTTCACAGCGTTTGTCTGAGCAAAGATTTAACAAGAAGATACTGCTGTCTTCGTCTCCTGCACAGGTGCATCACATCAGCAGCTAATTACCAATCCCATGTTTGATGTCAGCTCTGACGCTCTGGCTGCATACATCCTATAATCTGGCAAACAATATACCATGACAATATACCAATACCTGATAGTCATCTGTTAGATTATAGTTGATGGCAATTCTGCTGGTAAGAATGTTGATTGAGAGAATTTTCTATTCTATCCAACAGGCTTCAGTCACTCAGGTGTATTATACTGACAACTCCCAGGGTGGACTTTCTGCTCATTTTGGCGAGGGCTGCTGTTAAATTATTTATCCAGCTACTGGAAATCCACTCTCATCTCATGAAAGCCTAGAGATACTCTGCCTGCAGGGTTTGACCAACTACAATTCTTTCATTATTAGGTTGCATTTTGTGCATATTGGTGTAATTTTCAATTATTTCATAGTCCTGCGACTCTCACTTTCCGCAACTGATTTTTCATTTACTTATACAGGTAAACTAAAATATGTTACAATAATAGATGATAATTTACAGACCTTCCTCATCAGGAAACGGCTGCATAGGTCGATTGTGCAAGCAGCTTATAACGATCCATATTGTTGTTAGGCGGCAACCTCAAGTGGCCGTATTAATTATCGTGGGAGCAATAGAGGAAGTTAACTACGTGTTTAAAACTGTGACTGTTTAAAACTGTGACCGCTAGAACGCTCATATGTTGTTTTGGGAGTCATTGGCAATCAACCTATTCTGTCATTTCTGCCTATCCCCTATCTGTCGTTTAGGTATGAGGATGTGTTGATAATTTAATAATAATTGTAATCTATTATTGAATTAGTAAATGAAGAACATCAATGTAGTTCCTCAAAAAAAAACAGCCAACTACTGATGCTGCATTCCACTGACAGTACAGAACTTTTTATCAGTAAGAATAACTGAAAGACTGAAAACCTTAAAAAGGTTGGCACATACATTAAACCCCTTGGCTCTATACTGTGTCAAACACAAATATATTGGGTGGTTTATAACTTTGTTTAGTATTCAACATCCATTCATATCCAAATAATTAATTCTGTTTAAAAATGCAAAACAAACTTTTGCTTGGCCAGTGAAAGATAATTCTTCATTTTTACATCCTAATTCAATGAAAGTTATAAAGTAAATCATACTGTGTCCTATTGCAATTACATTACAGTTTACATTTGTTTTTGGATTAATTTGGTTTCAATTTAGATGTCCTGGCCTTTGCTACAGTCATTTTATTTAGAAAGAAATCCAATCCTGAATCTGTTTCAATCAAAAGAAACAATCAGCACGTTCTCACAAAGAATCAAACAGCATAAATATAAATCCATCAGGAGCACTCACTGAATAAAACAAATTAAAGCCTGGACCAAAGTCTGCAAAATTAGTTATCAATGACTCCATGTATTGTCAGTGAATTATTGGACCAGAAAGAAAACCCAGTGGAGTCGCCAAACAGTCAGTCTCTCTCTCTCTCTCTCTCTCTCTCTCTCTCTCTCTCTCTCACACCCTGTCTATCTAACTGCATTTGGGCAAACCAAAGCAAATTAATTAGGCAAACAAAGTGCATACTGGGGGAAAATTAGACCTCCATTTCTGCAATGCATTCATCATTTTCGCTTTTGTCTGTCTTTTTTTGGGTGCTGCTCTGGTGCTTGATGTTGCAGACAGCACCCCCCTTTCAGGGAGAAGAACAGTCAGCTGTGTGTTGGTGGATATTTAGTTCTGGCTCATCAGTACAGAATGTTTGTGGAAAGTTGAAAAGAGCCTTTTGAAATATTGGACGTTTTAGCAAAAAACTATTCCAAATATCAAAACTATTGTTTGGAACTGTCTGAAATGATGATGGGCCAGGGAATGAAAATCATTTTAAATGAACCATTTTGCCATTTAATACAATTTCTTTGACAATAGATTTACATACGGTAATTTGCCCATCTGAAACTGCGAATGGAACTGTTAAAGGGTAATCAGGTTAAAGCAGAGTGACAACAGAATTTTTGAAGCATGTCACTTCTGTGTTGAGTGTGTATGTTCTCTGCATGCTGATGAACTGCATCAGTTTCCTCCAACCTCAAAAAATGATACAAGCTAGATTTTGACACAGGGCCCATGCAGGGCATTGGCAAATCACTTTGCTTTGTGTTGAGTTATTGCGGGACGACCCTGTGAGTTGTGAATATGATACTTTACATTCTGAACAAAGCCTTTTTACATAACACAATGCTCATTTCAGACTGAACACAGCATTGCTTTTGTGATGGGATGACTCAACAAAATATTTTGGGGGAAAAATGTGTCCTTATATCCCACATCATAAGTGTTCATGCTTTTGCTACCCACACACACAGACGCACACACAGAGAGACACAGACGCACACACACACACACACACACACACACACACACACACACACACACACACACACACACACACACACACACACACACACACACACACACACACACGTTTGTCGATGGAAGTGGTGTGACAATGCAAACAGCCTGAATGTGACAGCTAATGGAAGGCTATATTATAAGGGACATGGGGCTGAGCCATGCAATTATCATGTAAAACTTTACACAGTGAAATCCTGGAGGGCACTGGTATTTGAAGTGCTCACATATCAGCCTTTGTGTGTGATGATGTCCACAATATGACAGTGCCTCTTCCTGCTCAATGAATGATGATATTTATGATTAGCTTTCTCAACAACTCATCCACCACTTCAGAGCACAAGACAAAGTATGCAAGAAAAGACAAAAACAAGCCAATCATGGATTAAATGAATTAAGTTGCTAATACCACAATCATGCAAATTGATAAAACAGCTGAGACAATGTGAGGTAAAATGAACAAATCCTTGTCTTGACAGTTTATTCCTTCCATTTAACTACAAATATAGTCGTGCTTATTGTGAGAAAGTAGTAGATCGACACCATGGTCATGTATGTAGGCTATTGTAAATATGAAGCTAACGCCAGCAGCTGGTTAGCTTAAACGTGAGCATGAAGAGTGGAAAACAGCTAGCAGACAAAATTTGCCTGGCAGCACCTCTAAAGCTCAAGTCATAGCTTGTCCATTTTCGTTGTTAACAAATAAGATGCAGTAGAACATGTTACTTAGTGAGCTAGAGATGTTGGTAGCCTGGCTAGCTGTTTCCTCCTATTAACAGTTTTTATGCTAAGCTAACTTAACCGGGTTCAGGCTGTAGCTTCATAAATAGCGTGCAGACAAGGGAGTGGTATCTATTTTCTCATCTAAGCCACCACAAGAAACGTTTACTTTAATTTAGTATGATCTCCTGATCTGGTTTTAAAACAGAAAATGCACCATCACTTGTTAAGTGTCCAAGTATAATAAAGGCTGGACTCTTTTAAACTTTTATGGGAGCCCTTAAACCTCAAAAATCAGTCAACTGGCTTTCATATTGATTGCATCACATAAATTAATCTGAATGACTGTGGTGTATGTACATGGAAATATATGATGGAAATCTGGAGTGTGTGAATTAGAGGCTCTCATGTTTGTCCCATTAAAGTTATAGCACACTTACCAAAATTAAGGACATTAAAACAGACTTCAATCGTGGAAATATCCTAAGATATTTGAATTACTTCAAGTGTGTATTTAAATGGATTCAGCCTCTGTGGAAATTGAGACTCTTTACCAGTTGTAACCTCTATCATAATTGTATTTCCCCTAGACACTAAAAACATAAAGTTAACTGAAAAGAAATACACCACAAAAAGATGCACACAAACGGTACAAATCTGTGAGTCTGTATTTATCCATGTGCACAGAAATGATGAAAGACATATTAGAATCTAATGGGCCTGTGCTGCCATTTAGCATAGATGAAAGTGGTAACAGTTTCTAATTTCATATAAAATATAGAACCACCTAATTAATTTAGATAATGGTGGCTTGGAGAGAACGGTAACAGATTACTGATGTGCTCAACATGAAGAGACATGATGCAATATTCCTTGAAGAAAAAAAAATCCAGCTCCACTTATCTCACACTAACACCTTTAAGCTGCTTGAGTGAGAAGGCAAACAAAATGTCTGTTGCTCAAGTGACAGTATTGATAAGTGTGCCTGAACTCACCTACTCTCTTACGAAAGTCAGGATAAACTGTAATAGCCTGCATTATTAAACACAGTGATACAGCATTAACTTTGGGGGGTTTTTGTGAGAGACAATGTTTGCAGTAGTTCTAGCGTATCATCCGTCTTCATTTGATTATCCAGGCAGCCAGAAAGACACTCGTATTGTTGGGACATGAAGGGCTGAGGCTTGCAGACTTTCAGACAGTGTAGCAGGAGGACGTGTCATTCACTGAAGTAATGCTGTGCCATATCAAAGCTGAAACATCAGGAAGCTAATGCCATCCAAGTAACAAGCGTCCTTTGATGCCACATTTGATGGCAAGCAGATGTTCTGCAGATGATATAGGCTGTGTGTGTACAGTACTCATGGATGCACCTCTGCGTGCACGTGTCTACTATTTTCTACTAAAAGCCTAACAGTTTTTTTTTCCTTCTTTGATTACAGGTGTAAGTGCTGCGGCAGAGCAGAATCGGGATGTCAAAAATGTAAGATCAAAGGTGAAGTAAAGAGAGGCAGAAGATGAAAGGGGGCAATAAAGTGTCTCAATAAAGTGGCTCCAGTTGAAATGAGTGTGTTTCAGCATTGCTTTTTTTCCACTGCAGGGAGGCATTATCAACTTTTGGCTTCAGTGTCCGTCATCCAGCAGCAGAGCTGTGATGGCAACTATCAGACTTTTTGCAAAACACCATTAAGAATTCTGCTTTGTGCATCTTTTACAAAGGCCAATGGGGGTGCAAAGTCTGTTCTCCCTGACAAACATGGTAATGCGAGTGTGATTACACATTTAAATAAACCGCAACTCTGTCAAATATGGGGATAAATGTGCGCGGGTTGATTAAGATCAACCTTTTATCTCTCCAAAATGGGTTGCTCTCACGGTCCAAGTTGAGATTGTTTTAAATTTGCCTGAATTAAGGAAAACCTGTCAATGTCTGAACATTGGGTCAGGTAACCACACAACGGATACAAAATATTTTAGTAAGGATTTCATGAGGATGGCATTATTTATCATTTGCTCAAATGTATCCTTGCTCAAAGTCCATTTTGCCTAATTCCCTGTTAAGCAGAGCTGAGAGTGCCTAATTTGATTACGATCAGGACCATCAGAAGGCTCGCCAAGTGAAGCGGTTTGCGTAGGAAAAGTACCTTTTCTTAAGGTTGATTATACGTAAATCATCGAATGAATACCTGATTAAACTGACAGCTTTGTGGTGAAACAGAGAGCAAGAAAAAGAGGGCGCTGAATGCCAAAATCCATTTATTTTCCCAGAGTCTCATTAATTCTATTTTTCCCTTCTATATGCACCACCAACCAAACTAAATAGAGGCAAAAACAAGTGGCAAGACAAAACAAGACAAGGGGATATGAAGGGTAAATATAAGAACTAAAATTAAAGGAGCAGAGAGCCGTGGTAATATACCAAGTGTATTATATGCATGTTGTAGTGCACAAATACTGATAAATAATTATTACCAGACACTTGTGTATGTAGGACATTTATTTCATACAGTATCTTAAGTATGGTGACTAACGGCATGTAACGGATTATCAAAAATGGAAGTGCCTAACAGACTTTATAAAAGGCATGATGGAGGTGCCATAAGCATTGCCAACACTGTAAATGTACTGGGCTTATCAAAGACCGCAAAGATTGGACACCTTTGTTGTCCATGAAAAGACCAGCACACAAAACATCTCATCATAACATTTGCTATGTCGGAGGTGGACCTAAGTGGATGAACATGGGAGACGAGTTTGTTCGGGCCTTAAATGGTGATTGCCAGTCCACAATACAATAGTTAACACTTCAATTCAATTATTGGGCACAATGACTAGTGTTGGATCACAATATGTATTGCACTCAAGCCTGTGTAGGTGATAATAGCAGTAGGCCACAGATGGTATCTCACCACGGTTTAATGATTTAAAGTTTACAGTGTGCTCCACATGCTTAATGTTTGTACCATTGTCATGGTCCAGTTGGAACTGGGATTACATCTACTGTTCCCAAAATAATAAACGTTAGCGCTCAAAACATTCAGCATGCATGGTTACACTGTACAGGCTGATAACGACGTGCAGATGTTTGGGTGTCTGTCAGTTTGGCATTGATATCCAGCTAATCCGGGATCATTAATTACTCAGAAAGGTACTATGGAAATTGGTGCCTAATTAAAAAAATCACAACCAAAGATCATTACTGGAATATTCTCTAGTAGAAATCCATCATAATTCTGACATTGGACCTGGTAGACTATACTTTAAACAACCCTCAGTTACTGAGCCATGTTTTGCTCATGTTTGAACCCATATTATTTGTCACTGCATAATAATGCAGTGACAAAAAAAAATCTAAAAAAAAAATGACACCTTTTTAGGAACAAAACCAGTCTTGATATCTGCTCAATCACATTTAATGAGTCCAAACTTAAAGCTTACACCTTCAATCTTCTCCAAACCCTAACCAAGTGGTTTTGTTGGAATTCACAGCTTTAACCATGTGTACCCCGTGTTTAAAACAGCGACTGTAGTGGAGCATCACAGTCTGAGGTTATAAAATTTAAGGCAGCAGTGATATGTAGCCCAGAGCTCTTTGTTGTTTTGTGGCTTGAGAGTGATGTCATTGTTAATAAATAACTTAAATCACAAGAAGCCTTTCTGTCCCTGTAAGGCTGAGATCACATATTGACAGGAACATTTTCTCCCTGGTCTCCTTCCATCTTCCACAATAAAAAATAAAAAGGCAGCAGAGTCCCTTAAGTAATGATAATAATAACACAATACTTCATTGATCAGCGGTGGGAAATTCTCTTTTAGCTAACCCCCCGCCACAGGCCATCCCACAGCCTCAAATACAAGAAGAGTAAAAGAGAAGATTGAACATCTTCTCTTAAAAGGCCTTAGATGGCACCATAATGCTCAGCATTCATTCAAAGACTTGACAGTTCTGAATAAAGGAGAGAAAAGGGAAATGTGGCTCTTTGATTAGCTGTTTGGGTGCTTGAGTGGAGCAAAGCGAGAGTGACATAGATTATTTTCTGCAGCAAACAGAGCACAATTAGGGCAATCTGTGAAGTGGCATTATGAGAAATGCTGTATAGAAATGCTGTTTGTCCTCATTTCTGGGGTGTTTAATGTTACACCATTACTTTCAGGTTGCACACCAACAGGGTGGCTATGTGTGTCTGTGCATGTGTATATCATTTTGTGTGTGTTACTGTTTTATTTTGGGACATAATTAAGATTCACTTTAGATTCACTTCAGACTCACAGAGTGCTGCAAGGTGAGACTCACGGGTTGCTTCAGTAAGTTAGACATGTAAACTCATCCCATCTCTCAATTCATTTCGCTCTCACGAAGAGAATGTTGCAGAACTCAATAATGGCAATATGCAAAAAGCCCCAGAATCTAATTTCTACTCTATCCATCTGAATTACAATGCCATCATTATTATTCCAATGTAGGAATTATACACTCCATCAGCTGGAATAAGCAGTTTCCACCAACGATCTGACTTTGTGTGTGCATATTGCCCTCTTTGAAACTGTGTGTATGGCATGTTTATGAGGGGAAACACATGAGCACAATCTTCGCACATGTGCACTTTATCACATTAAAAGGCTAATTTTTAATTCCTATAGTAATTATGCCAAGGTTATTGCGTGTGTCAAAATCGACAAACTAGGAATAATTGCCAAATGTGCAAAAAGGTGTGACATACAATGAATGCTGAATACACTAAATGTGATGGGTTTTCCTTTGGGGTTGATTTAAATACAAGTATAAGGATAGTCACCGCAATTGTCAGCCTGTCCTCATACCAGATTTGCATGTATAGTTACAAAAAGGGCCATGTCATCTTTTTACAGATTCTATTCTATAAATCAATGAAAGAGGAGGTGGCCTGACATTACAAACAGGGACTAGCTCAGCAGCAAAACAGGCCGTTATAAAGTAAAAGCGTTGTCTCTGCTGCTGATTTATCTCCTTTCTTTTGTTGCATTCTCACAGTTTTTTATGTGACTTTTGTTTTTACTCGGAATCGACTTGGATTGGAAATGTAGTAAAGTACGATACTGGTATTAAGTTCTTTTTTGATGGAAAAGTTGCAGTCAATAAGAACATGTTGGATTTTTAGTGTCATGAGCTCATGAAGGATGGCGATCAGTGTTTTGGTCACTCTCTTACTTACCTTCTAGTGCCACTGTCAGGTCAAATAGAACGCTTAGTACTATTGATATATATATATATATATATATATATATATATATATATATATATATATATATAGTCATGACAGCTACATGATTCAGGTTATGTTTCATACAGTAGCTGATTGTCAGTTTATATCTTACAATTGCCAATCACTCCACAAGAAGAAGAAACTTTATTATTCGTCACATACAATACTACAGTAAAATGTAGTGAAATTACATACTAAGCATTAGGATGGGTGGACAACCTGTCCTTTAGCACTACTAAACCTTAGTCTATATCCTTGACGTTCCACTTCCAGGATTGCTCCGTTGCCGACTGAAAATCCGCTGGATTTCACTAATTTAGGCCGGATATCCGTTGCCTTGGGCTTCCTTTGCGTTGGCATTTTAAACTCCGGTGGATTTATGAGGACTATGGTTAACTGCTCCTCAGATCTCTGCAGGGTAAATCCAGACAGATAGCTAGACTATCTGTCCAATCTGAGTTTTCTGTTGCAAGAATAAAACAACTTTTAAAAGTACACATGTTCCACCAAAACAAGTTCCTTCCGAGCGCTTTTCCCAAGATGATTGTGATTGGTTTAAAGAAATGCCAATAAACCAGAGTATGTTTTCCTCATATCCCCGAATGCCGGCAAAGCGAGACTAACTAAACCTTAACCCAAGAAAATATGGTCCAAAATATTGTTTTGTGATTCAAAAAAACTTTGCTGCTCACTATGAGATATGGGTAACATCATTGTCTATTTTGTGGCACAACACAACTAACAGGTGGCACCACCCAAATGTTAAATTTTTGCCCCTAGTGGTAAGATTTAAGGATAGAAAATGTGTCTCCAATTTTATCCATCCAGCAGTTTTATTGTGTGGTGTGAAACAAGCAGCCTTCAGGGGCCATCCGCTTGGCTATAGACCTATGTTTCTCTTATTCTTGTGCTTTAAAAAGCATCTTTCTCAATAATTCATAGTTGTTGTTTTTTGTTAATCGTCTAATGTTCTAGTCTGCTTTCCACACAGTGCTTAATGGCTTTTAAGCTATTAGATGTTAAAGAAAGATTGGGCTTGTGTTGAAATTCAGCTGTTTGTATGTTAAAAGTCAAGGACAGTTGATGACATTGAGTCATCACTGAGACAGTAATATATAGCCTAGCCCAGGGGTCTTCGTTTTTTAAGCAAAGGACCCCTTAACTGAAAGAGAGACAGAGCATGGACCCCTACTACATATATATTGTATAAAATTATGTTGCATATTAAACTGGGCCTACAATAATATGTAGGGCCGCCTAAAGCCTTTATACATACATTTTTGCATAGAATACTAAGCTATTTAAATAGCCTATTAATTGTTGGCATGATTTCATAAATCATGTGTTAATGTTAAACATACATGTAGCACAGTGAACTCTTAGGATGAACTGTGTATGTGGATGGCCCTTAGTGACTCCTTACCTATAGGCCAGTAAGCAGTGGGGATTTATGTTTGCTGATACTATGTTGGATTCATGTTAAGACTTTTTAATTTTTGAAAAAAAACTTTAAAAAATTAACAATAATTTGGAGGCCCCCCTGCACTGACTCTGAGGACCCCCTAGAGGCCCTGGACCAACTGTTAAAGATCCCTGGTCTAGCCTATAGCATACAGTGTTTCTAGTGAACTTTTAGGAACACAACATCCATTTTATGTAAACATAAAGAAAAACTTTCTATAACCGTAGTTTGAACTGTGTGTATGGTACTTTAAGAGGTGGTGATGGTGGTTCTGCTTTAAAGTCTTTAAAGAACAGTAAAAGCAATCTGGCTCTCAAAGTGTTTTTACCCCATGACTGAAGAGCGTAAACAACAAACACTCCCTTGAGTCTGTCCAGACTGTTCAAGTGTACTCAGAACTAAAAACAGAAAGATGAGAGGATGCGAGCCTGCACCAATACTGTATAGCTTAATGCCACATCTGTCATTCATTTGGTGCTTTTATCCAGAGCATCTTGAGTGCATCCATTTAGTTCCCAGTGGGAAATGAAGCTGTAACCCTGCAGTGCTACCAGCGCCACACTCTACCCATTACACCACTGAATGCACTTTCAAAACAGTTGGTTGGCAGGAAAGCAAAACAATCTACTCATTTGAGCCAAGCAAGTTGAATCATTGAGTATGGGAACCCAGCTAAACCAAACAATTTATTGATTAGAGTAGTAAAACTGCTGCATACACCTGCACACCTCTCTTAAAGCTGCACATATCAATATATGTAGGTGAACAATGAGTCAAATGACTACATTAATTGTGAAAGGTGTCCCTAGAGAATTAAAGGTGCAGTAGGTAAGCCTTATAAAACTAACTTTCTGTCATATATGCTGAAACTGACCATATGTTCGAGTAGAACTACATGAAGCAGGTAATTTAAAAAAAATTCTGGCTCCTCTGGCACCACCTACAGCCTGTAGTGTGATTTGCAAAACTCCACAGCTCCCTATTCAAATGCACCAATCAGGGCCAGGGGGGGTGTCTAACTGCGTGTCAGTCACTGCTCATGTACACACATTCATTCTCCGGTGTGGGGGGAGGGGCTTAGGAGACCGTTTTGGGCTTTAGCAGAAAGGGGGGAGGGACTGAGAAGTTGTCGATGTTCAAATTTTTTGGCTAAGTCCTGGATCTTCGCAATCATACCTACAGCACCTTTAACAACCACCTTAGCAGTCCCCCCCTTATTTGCAGAGCGTCTTTCAGCTTCACTCTCATCACCTTTGTTTATGGCAGCAGCAGGACGCTGTTAGGCTATTTCATTTTTACTCAGGGACAGTTTATTTTGGCCTGGGCGCTCCCTGATGGAATCTGCACGCTTCTATGTCTGGCAATAAAGGGTTAAACTGCACCACTTGACTCCTGATTTTCCTCTTCTGGCTTTATGTTTTATAATTATAATAGAGATTGATTAGCTAGTATGGCTAGAACACTTCTTTCAGGGGTTGTAAAAGACTGATAATCTCTCTGCTTACTGTAATGTTTCTACTGTAAAGGAGGATGGAGGTGATGCTGCTCTCTCCTAAAAACCTTCTGGAAAGGATGTTACAAAATAAGCCTCCATCAATTAAAGCAAGACATAATCACACCAACATTTAAATGGAAATATTTTATCACCCCAATCTACAGTCTCAGTACTTATCTGAAAGATGGTCACTGGCGTGTGAGGTGTATTGGATTGAAGCTCAGTACAACTCAGGTGTGTGTGTGTGTGCGCGTGTGTGTGTGTGTGTGTGTGTGTGTGTGTGTGTGTGTGTCCACGCTTATGTGTACTCAGGATTTATGTTTATATGAGTATAAAAAACATTAGAAAATGGTATGTTTTTCTTCCCTATATTACACATAAATGCACACTCAACTATTTCCTGTGTAGGTTCGTGCTGACTAATAGAAAGGAATATTTCATGCAAAACATTTATTGAGCTGGGGTAGAGATCCTGTCTTTAGCTGAACATTTGATGTATTATGCATTCATATAATCTTATTTTAAAATCGGTAGGAAAAGCACAGGTGTATATGATACAATTAGTGATGGCTGAATTCCATTTAGCTGCTTTGGTGTCAGGGTCCATCATTAATGTTAGTAGTAACACCTTTGCTTTTCCTATATTGATAGTCAAAATGTCTGCTGTGGAAAAGGCCTATTTGCTGTTTCTCAGTGTTGCTGTTTATTCTTCTTATAAACGGAGCAGTCTTTTTCATTTTACTTGTGTTTTTTGTGCATCAAAAAGTCCAGTGTTTTTACATGTAGCCATGCTAGTGGTATGGCTATATGGATGGCAATATCGGTCTGTCTGTCTGTCTTTGGTCCACATCTTTGTCCACACTGAACTTCATATCGAGCTTCGTAATCTGGCCTTTTTTTTATTCGTCCTTTTGTTTTTGACCAGTTACCTGCAAAACTAATGGCATTCCCATCAGCCCCAGCTGTTCTTTGTGTGTAGTGCTAATTAGCAAACGTTAGCATCCTAACAGGTTAACAGAAAATGATGAACATGGTAAACATTATACTTGCTCAACAATGGCGTGTTGGCATCGTCATTGTGAGCATGTTGGCATGATGATGTTAGCAATTAGCTCACAGCACTCCTCACAGAGCCGCTCGCATGGCTGTAGACTCTGCTTGTAACTAAGCTAGCAGATTATTTCTCTGCCCCCCCCATGAACTATACTAAGCAAATCTAGTCTTCCTTTTATCCTTCTGTGTTCTCTTTGCTCTTCTTGCTTCCTCTCATCTCCCTGTTTTGCAGACACCCTTTAGCCAGAGGGCACAATCACAACCAGAAAGCCAATCAGGAAGCGTATTAAACATGACACTTAGTGAGCACTCAATATAGGCGAAGGACATAGGCTCTGAGGTCTACGTGCCAATTAGGAAACTCAAATCAATCATCACAGTCAGTGAACTCTCCCTCACTCTTTCTGTTTCTCCTCCTCCTCTGTTGCTGTCTCTTCTTTCGCCTCTCTTGCACATTTTCTCCTTTACTAACTCACCGTCCCTCTCGTCTACTTTGAAAATAATTCTCAGCTATACGCACCAGCACTGTTGTTGCACACAATCACACACAGCTTGCTACAAAATAAACGGAATAGACAAGTCCACAAACAAACACACACACACACACACACACACACACACACACACACACAGTGAGTCTCACTATCTTTGTGGGGACCCGTCATTGACATAATGCATTCCCTAGCCCCTTACCTTAACCTTAACCATCACAACTAAATGCCTAACCTTAACCCTTACCCTCACCCTAACCATAACCTAATTCTAACCCTAATCCTAAAACCAAGTCTTAACCCTCAAACAGCCCTTTAACCTTGTGAGGTCCAGCATTTTGGGCCCCACAAAGCTGGTCGGACCCCACAAGTATGCTGGACTCCTGGTTTTTGGAACCCACAAATGTAGTTAAACAAGAACACACACACACACACACACACACACACACACACACACACACACACACACACACACACACACACACACACACTCCGGCAAGCTATTCATCACAATTTAGCCACAGCATTAGACATTGAGGGACAATAACGCCCTCTCTAGAATACCATCCAAAACAAAAATAGCTACACACTTCTCCTCCCATGACACTCATTTTCCCCTCCATTTGTCAACACACTCTCTCACACTTTTTAATTCCCGCTAAGCTGTCTGTCATCTCTCTTTTTTTCTCCTTAAAAACTAGGCTATGCCATTCAAGTGAATGTAAAGAGAAATTCAATGAAACTGAAAAATGCCTTAGAATGTTTTTTTTGCACTATAATCCATGCATTATGTGACTAAATTACAAAATATAGCTATAATCAGTTGAGAGTGCTAGTTGATCTAGTTATATATGATGCGGCTGAGACTCACGATGTAGAGTGGCTTGTCCTTTAATCAAAAAAATGTCCTCCTGGCCATGTCCTTGAGCAAGACACTGTATCCCTAGTGGCTCCGGATCGTGTGTGTGAATGAGAGGAAAAATTGTAAAGTCTTCTAACACAGAGTGTTGATCTCAGATATGCATCAGTCCTACAACAGTTTTGGAATGAAAGATTATGATTAGGGCTGTCAAACGATTAATTTTTTAATCGCGATTAATCGCTTAAGTTCTATAGTTAATTGCGATTAATCGCATATTTTATCACATGATTAAAATTCTATTATTTTGCATTTCAGAACAGTTTTTAAGTATTAACAATCAAAAGCAGTAGGGTTTACCACTGTATCTTGATTGGGAATCAAATGAATGCAAAGAAAGTTACTTTATGAACTTCATTTTAAGATTTGTAATTATTTATTTACTGTAAACAAAAGAAAAATGTGTGAATCTGTCATTATTGCACAATTCCTCCAAGTACCTAACTAAAAAACTAAAAATCCCTATCCTTACTAGAGTCAATATAGTGTTTAGTAACTCCTACGTAATGTTGATTACTCACTGACGTCCAGTGATCACCGGTTAATGAGCAGCTTATTTCTGCACAAGTCCGTGTTAACACAGCACATCTCCACTCTTACCCGGCGACAGAGAAACAGGCTGGATAGTCCGGTACACGGTTGTTTCCACAAAAACAAAAACACAGCAGTCTCTGAACTCACATTGGGAGTTTCGTTGAAGATGGATGTAGTCCAGTTTTTGTCTAATGAGCGGACACTTGCAAGCAGGATTGATAGAACAGGTGGCTTGCTAGCGTTAGCTTTCCACCTAGCTAAGTTATACTCCAGCCCCCGTTCACATTTCACCGCTGAGGATGTCCCCCCCCTATAATTAGCTCCGTAGGTGGTAGCTCAAGCTTGACGTACTTCGGTGATATTTCAATTCGGCTTTACACAATGTGCATATGGCTTTCGACTTGTCTACTGAGCTGTCCGGGAGTTGTTTTTAAAAGAAAAGCGCCATTCAGAAGTGTGTTGCTGCTGTCTTTCTCCATGCCGGCGCCCTGCCTGCATTCTGCAGCAGAAGATGTGTTATGAAGAAGTACGGCAGCGCCAAAGGGTCAAAATAGTAGCCAATAGGCACGACGCAAAGCCGAGTGAAGTGTAAAATAAATTAATCGCATGCCGGCATGCGATTAAAAAAAATGAATCGCATCGCGTCGGCCCTTAATCGCATCGCGATTAACGCATTAACGCCGACAGCCCTAATTTTGATACAACATAATGTAATACCTTCCCATTAACTTAATGAAATATGACCCAAACTAGTATAAAGTGGCTTGAAATTAGATTTCAGTTTAATTCACAAGCAATTAAAGGCCACCATTACCATGCATTTTTTACCACACTATCAAAGGATCAACGTCTCCAAAGAAATATGTTTTTTTAACACTGACAGCTACAACAGCATACTGCTGTTTTGTACTCCTCTCTGTAAATCTATTAAGGTGTGCAAATTCTATATTCCTTAATGAGATGAAGCTCAGTAGAGTTTTTGTATTTGTCTGTCATCTTAACTTCACACAATCCCTCTGCAGTACCCTCTCCACCTTCTATCTCATCAAGTCACTGATGTAGTGCTACAAGAAAATAGACTTATTAAGGTCTTGTCAACCACTTGTTGAGAGGGGGTAACAGGCCTGCTAGACTGGTGATGATGAAAAAGAGAGATCTGCTCACAAGGTCTAATTTCACAGCCAGTGACTAGAATGCTGTAGGCAAACGTGCATAAAGTATTAAAGAGCACTAGCACCACCCATGGACAAGCTGTGTACATGTAAAGATTAAGCTGTTAAAAACCATGTGAATAAACATCTACAATATAAATAGGAATTTAATGAATGAACAAGTATATATTAGGTTCAAATAAAACTTCTAATATTGAGCGGGAACGTTAATCTTTGACAGTAAACCATAATTTATCAGCAACAGCATCTCACAGCCTTCATCAGCAGATGGAGTTAGATCAAGTTGAAAGCTCCTAAAAGCAAAGCAAATAAAAACTGAAAAGTGGAACTTGAGTTAGCATTATTTTGTCAAAAATATATATAATTTATTAGGATGATGATGCACCATCGGGACAGGGTTTTTTTTATTTTAAAATGTACTGCAGCTTTTCACCTTTGAACATTCTCAATTTACAGGCATAACAGGTAATGTGTATAAATGTTTTTTTTTTTTTTTTTTAAATCACAAAAATACAAATCCTGTGCCATGTGTAATTTTTGCCATCTACACCGCTTGTCTAAGTTGTGACTCTCACTTTCATCCAGCAGATGGCGCCACAACTCAGAGCAAAACTTAAGACGTTATTGAGTTTTTAATATGAATACCTCAATTTAATTGGCACACTCATATGTAACCAAGATTAACTGCAAGATTCTTTTTTTTTTGGTGGGGAAGGAGGGGGGGGAGAATAGACTGCATTTATTATTCATTCACTAATGTTGGGGGACCAAAAATGCAAGGTGCTGACTTGTTTGAGGCCAAGTGTCAAGATATTTAAGTAATTTAACTACCACCACTACGAGTTCTGGAAATGACTTTTATTTAAACGATTTTATACATTAAAAGCTCTTTTGGCCATGTCACCGTTGAGTCACCTCAAATGTGTGTCAATTACGATGATGACGTGGCAGTATGTTTTAGGAAAATGCAACAGTGACAAAAACCAACAAATGAGAACCTTTATCCCTGAAAGCTGTAACCTCAATGTGGAATACCAGCTTTCCAAATAAACAACAACAACAACAACATAGTTAGAGAAACATGAAAAACACAATAATGTATTTGACCAGATATGAAACAGACAGAAACTGAGACATGCTGGAAAGGAAAACCACTAAAACCAGATCCCAAATGTCTTCCCTGTTAGTGTCTTGAATAGTCTGGCTCACCGGATGTACATTGCTGGGATGAACCCCTCCCCCCTCTTCTTCTATCTATTTTGCAAGGGCACGGTCGGTGTATCAGGGGCTTAGCCCAGGATAATTGATTGATTTGAAGAAAAAATAACAAGCCAGAGCATTTCCCCCCCACTATCCCAGAATAGATAAGCAGTGTAGCCAGACAATACTCGAGCACTGACACCGGTCTGTGGAGATATGTCTGGCAATGCCAGACTAGTGTCTGAGGGGAGAACATAAGCTGCTGTTTGTAGGTAATGATTGTATTTCCATAGACCATACTATTATGTCAAGTCCAGTCTTGATTTAAAAAAGGTGTGATACGAAAATGTTGGTAGTGCAGAACACAGGTAGGTCATTTTGAGGTCTCTTCTCCACAGTGACAGACGTGTAGCACATCCAGGATCCAGCAGCTTTACAGAGAAGACCAGATAACCCCAGACCTGGCAAAATAAAGAATATAATAATGATTAGACACTGTTCACCATGGAAATAATGACAGGAGTAAATACTGGTAGAATTAAAACACAACACAATTGTTGAGAGCATGGATGCACGTATATGTTGAGAGCTGAAGCACCATGATCACAGACAAGTCAAACTTTTTAAACCTACATCGTGTAATTTGACTTAATTCTTAGCAAAACCCCCTTTGTTCTTTCACAAATATGTACTCATTCATATGTAATTACTTCCACCAACTAATCAAAGTATTCTCTTAAGAGTAGAATCTGACATTCAGAGTATACGAGCGACTCACTCGAATGATGGCCGCCATGTAGCGCCTCCATCTTTAAAATACGTTAGCCAAAGAGGGACATACCTCCGCATTTTGCCGTCTTACACATATTGGCACCGTGACGAATGCAAGGGGGAGATTACTTGCCAGGGAAGCGAAAAAGAGAATTAAAACGACAACGCGACAGGCAAAGCAACAAGACCAAAGTTAATACTGGAGCGGCTAGAACAGGTGCGTGTAAACGATGGAGAGAGCTAATTTCGGGTTCGGCCACCGTAGGAGGAAGGGCTAGAAAGTAATATTCAGTTGGTTGTCATATACAATTTCACCGCTAGATGGGAGAAATTCTTACACAATGTAGCTTTAACCCTTCACGACTAAGACAATAGTTAGACTACATTAGGCAACAGGTTGTCTTACATAATTGGCCCTCGGTATGCAGAAGAAACATTAAGCCTATATAAAAGAAATCTACTGCTACCTTTTACCTGCATACTCAATAACACAGGCTTTTCAGGTGCTATGCTGAATTCTGTGAGTCATCAGATTGCGTGCTCTGTAGCAGTCTACCTGCTTCAAATCATTTTGTGAAAATCGGACCCGGGCAAAAGGTGTTAATAAAAAAACAGGAGCATCGAACTGGGGAGTTAAAAGGGACTGAGTACCCAAAAATATGCTAGAATGAATAGCTGTGGATGCGGGGAGGGGCCCATAGAAAATGCCTTTCAACAGGGCCCAGTATGTTGTGCTACGCCCCTGATAATAACTATATAAAAAAAAAACAGAGTTCTTTTCACTGTAAGTCTCGTTTACTGTTACAGGTCATTTGTGATCATCAGATGAAAAATACAGTTTCAGAAACATTTAAGTTACATAGTCACTTTAAGCTTGGTCGAAATCTACGTTCAGATGACGATTTTCTGACCAATATCAGAAAATGTTACGTTAGTTTCCCTGCCAGAGGCAAACTCATTGACATATGGGCAGACTAGCTAGTCAAGTAGCTAACGCCTAACGTTAAGTATGACACCCAATGTAGCAAGACACAGTCCACGTTACCTTTCAAGCCAAATCCAGCTTCTTCTGAGTTTCTGACAGTTTAATTTGCAGCCGTTTCTTCCTCCAGTCCAGAAACTTTCTCCTCATTCTGTTAGCCTGCCACCCCGCTACAAAGCCGGCAGCAAAAGAAACCACGACGGCGACTTGTAGCGTCCTCTCCGAGACTTCAGCCATATTCACCTCTGGCTGACAGATGCACACATTTGTGCAAGTCGCACGAAAACCAACACTCTCATACAGGAAGTGAATCGCTTACTACTCACGCGATACAACAGCAACGTTAATCTCGCACTCTTCAAAATAAAGGTCCGGGAGCCCTCTCAATTTAATAGTTCTTGTCCAGTGTTAAAATCTTATTTTTACAGTCTATGGTCAAAATAAATAACATTAATTGATTTATATATTTTGACAGTGAAACACATAGATTATACTACTACCAATAATAATAATAATAATAATAATAATAATAATAATAATAATAATAATAATAATAAGTCAGACTTCATTGAACAAGAAGGTTTATTTTCTCTGGAAAAAAAAGTATGGTTTAAAAAACATTGTATAGAAAAGAAAAGGAAGGTCATTAGGGAGTCAAAATTGATTTGTGGAAAACATTTGGAAAATTCTAATTTGGGTAAACAGCTCATGTGCAACACAATTGTCTCATTTCCTGCAACTCACTGACATCAAGTTATCAGGTTGGAAAAGTACATTGTACATTGGAAAATAAAATATGAAAAGTAGATGCAGCCCATACTGTCGCTCCCTCGGGCTCAAGACAGTCATGAAATACATAATTCATACGTAGACATACATGCTGTGGCACACTGACGTTAACAAATTTAAGCAAAACACATAGAACACAAAAGATTAAAGTGAGTAACAAGTACTGTATAATAAGAAAGAAAGCATTGTAATAAACCACAAGTTGTACAAGTCTGTCATATACTGCACGCGACTGATCATTAATGTGTATACAAGTTTCATATGACAAAACTGTATATGGAGGCTGCTTAACATGGTATTATTAATGCTCAAGGCAGTTTACTTAATAGTAATACTTTTTTACAGTTTGGAAATGAAATACTGCTTTATCATTTGACATAACAAAAAAGAGGAATGACTGAAGGGGTATTGCATGAGAAGAATGTCATATCTGTGTTATCTGGAGGTCACACTATCTGGAGATAGTAAGGAAGTGTAGGAGAGTGATTCAATTGTTAAGCGTTGTAGTGGCAGTAACAGTTTTAGTGAGCACCAAGTTGTACTGTATGAGTTTGCTACATGTTGCTTTCTCCAGTGTACCACAATTCATGAGAACATGGTAAAAAAAAACAGTGTCTTTGTCTCCTTTCCTTCCTGTCGCTATGAGCGCTGCATGATTATATGCACCTCGCTTCACTATTGTGCTGTGCTGTGGTTTGTGGTAAAAATCGTCATGTTTCTTTCACTTTTCTTGAGTGTGAGATACATCACTTGTTTCATAAGCAGTTTTTTATGTTTTAATATTTCTAAAAAAAAAATCAAAAGCTTTCAATACTTGCTGAAGAGTTTGAGAGATTGGTTATTAGTTACAGTTTGTGTGTAGGAGAAATGATACCTGGGTCAACGTTATCATCAGTTTACAACAAAACTAACAAAACTATTATTTTAAAACTGCAGCAGCATTGTGCCTTAACCCAAAGACTCTTTTAAATTTAAATATGATATTGAGGTAAAGCACCATACAAGTTTGGTAAGTTCACTGTCTGTAGGTCTTCAGAGGTGTTGGCACCCTGTCCATGATTAAGATCTGCACATATTCATGTTGTTGAGAGTCAGATGCAGACTGAAGAGTGGACAGGTCACTTTTCAATAGTGCAGTTTTTCAATACAGTAGCTGCCATCTTTGTGGAGCCGAACTATTAACAATCTCAAGCCATTCAGATACCCTGGTAAACAATGATGGAAATGAAATAATTGCTTCAGGTGCAAATAGTCTTAATATGTACAGTCAACATGTCCAATTTGTCAACAAAATCAGGATCCAAAAGTGTTCATGATATATTGCTGATGGTTGAGAACAGTTGAAAGAATCAGCAGTGTGATCAGGGGTTTGGCTCCTCCTCCGCAGGAAATCACAACCGATTTTGTTTAAGCCTGTCGATGTGGTAACAGAGTTTGAGCGCAGGTCCCAGCTTTAGTCCCAGATACTTCATCATCATCTCACTTTTCAACAAGAGCAGAGCATCTCCGTCTATCTCCTGAAACAAATCAGAGACAGCGTGACTAGCGCTCAGGCTGTTTCGGAGCCTTGTAGCTATGAGAAGAAAAGCTAAGTAACATTAAATATTAGTTTACACATCTGCTGATTTATATTCAGGACAACAGGGAACTGGGTGATGGGTGAATAAAGCTACAGTTGTATTCAACAGTATACAAGTATATCCTACCTCTTGCAAGATGTTCCCTGCCTAACACCCCACAGCATGCTAGGATATAAAGCTCTATTCCAATACATTTAGTATTTCAGCATAAGTCGCTATATAAAGTGGTCTGGACTCACATGCTTCCTGAATGTATCAGCGTGGGGACCCAGGGCGT
This sequence comes from Zingel zingel, assembly GCA_023566125.1. Classification (NCBI taxonomy): domain Eukaryota; kingdom Metazoa; phylum Chordata; class Actinopteri; order Perciformes; family Percidae; genus Zingel; species Zingel zingel. The sequence continues at coordinate 16,639,341 of CM042332.1, forward strand.
GGGGGTCAGCATCTTTGATAAACCAAACAACCTCCTCAACACCCCAGCTGGATGGGTCCTTACCAGCAGGACGCTTGCACTCTCCAGAGTCTGGCATTGGACTGTATGCTAGGTAACACAGGGGAACAGGTGGAGGGAAGATGCTCAAATGCTAACATAATGGGGATCCAATTAAGCCAAAAAAAACAAATAAACAAAATACTGACAGTCCTATATGTCACCTGACAAGACATAAGTTCCACAGTATTGTCACAAAAAAATGCCATAGTATGCCTTAGAAATTTCATTATTATAGTATGCTGTAAAAACATCATATAAAAAGTCACAGTATAGTATGTAATAAAAAAGTCATAAAAAAGTCATGGTAATAGTATATCATAAAAAGTAAAAAAAAAGTCGTAGTGTAGTATGTAATACAGACATGAAATATCATGTCATAAAAGTGTCATAAAAAAATTATGTTAAAAGATGTAAACGAAAGCCAAATATACTTCTTAAGCAAAATTGCAAAACACAGCCTCACCATTCCTGTTAACTTCCTGGAAGCTTCCTGGGCTCGATACTTGTCTGCACAAGCCCATTGGGTTAGAGCAACTGCTGCCACGGTAACCGTAAGAGTGCTTCGGTGGGTACTGTGATGTCATGACATTGAAGGCAGAGTCACTAGGATCTACAGCGTAGCGCTTGGAGTCCACTGGTGGGTCACATAAGAAGTCTTCAGGCATCGACGTCTCTGCTGGAAGAGGAACGACAGGAAGTGGCATCATTAAAGGTCTAATGTGTGGGAATTTCTCCCATCTAGCATTGAGAGCATATATAGCAATCAACTCTCTCGCTCCACGCAGTTCAAAGTACGTATTACAGCTACGGTAGCCTTCACACTTTTTTCTAATGACGCCGGTCTCTTGCTCTTTTCAATATCCTTTTTCTTTTTCTGGGCGAAGAAGAAGACTCCTGTTCCTGAAATTTGGATTTTGAATACGTCTGGTCCTCCATGTTTCCTTCTTCAAACGTGCTGGGGCCGGGAAGCGACGATACCCATTAGCAGCATTAGTAGCACCTGTGAGTTTATCATGTGACAGCGAAAACGCGAAAGGCGGAGCAGTATGTCCTGTATGTCCCTTACCGGCTAACATATTTCAAGATGGTGCATGAATATGGAGAGTCTACCCCAGTTCATGCAAATGCAAATGTAAAATTTCAAGCCAAAAGGAATACTTGGAATTGATGGTGGTGGTAAATATTCATGAAAAAGGACAAGTTTGTGAACGGGAAATACAGATTTTGATAATGAACAACTACAAACGTTACACACTGGACCTTTAAAGCTTAGCCCATCTGGGAAAGTGCGGCGATATTTGTCTGCCAGCACGGATACGTCTTCATTCATCGTGTTAAATATATCAACATCAAAGGGTTTTACTTTGCGCTCAGACCAATCTAACATCTGCAGACTATGCACTAGATTAAACAGCAGATATATTTTTCATGTCTTTTAACTACTGAGTTCAATGAATACACAGCTAAGATGTGTTGAAGTTCCTTCAGCCTGTAACTGTATGGATGTGAAACAGCTGAAAGGTAGTCAGTAATTCCTTTGAATCTGCTCCCTTTGTGCCAACCATTTTTCAGATCGTCAATAATGTAGATGCCTGCTGGTTATGCTAGGGATGGGCAGTTGTGAATTCACTTGATGAGGGATTTATAAAATGAAAATTCTCCACTGAGATTATTCTGAATTGCCTCTCCTTTGTGCTCACACAGAGGTCAAACGTACTTTATTGTATTCTGAAAAATCTATTATGTGATAGGATCTGCGCATGTGAGTTGGGAGGCTTATATATTGACACACACCAGACACGCACACAGTGCAGAACTGCCTTCATAGCCTACAGTAAATGCTTAAAATTTTAGAATTTCCATCTTTACATCCAACCATCTGAAATATTCTTAAATTAACCCTGTAAATATTATAAAATATAATACAATCGTATTCTTTTAATAAATTAATCTTAAAATAATTATACGAAGTGACAAAATGATCAGTATTTGAAAGGGAGCGTACATTGCTTAGACAGTATCCCAAAAAACACCATGAAATACATAGACAATTTGTGTGTGTGCGCGTGTGTGTGTGTGCTTTGCTTCTGAATGTCTACAGTCTGACATCAAACACCTTTTAGGATTTGCAAGAACAAAAAGCAAACTGCTGGTCCTTGACACATGAGATTCCCATTCCCACCTCAAATACACTAAAGGCAGTCTTTAAATATTTGCTTATTCAGAGCAGGACAGACCGAGAGGGAAAAAAGGAGAGAAAAAAAATGAAAGCTAGACAGTAAGAATGGCTATGTATTTTCTTTTGTGAAAGAATTAAAAAATTCAGATTTTTTTCAGAGCCAAAGCAGGAAAGGAAAGCTTGGCAAGAAGATTGAAAGGGAATAAGAAATGACATGTTTGGGTTGTGTTTGAAGGCATGTATTTCTCATTTGAATGTACATTACGTATACATAGTAAACCCATAGAGACTAGTGCTGTCTTTGATTCAACAAGCAGACATGCACAAGAGTGTAATGTTTTAAATCCAAAAGCATATCTCGTCACAGAGAACAAGTCATCTGTGTATTTTAGAGAACAAAGAAGAAAGACACCACACTGACAGGCGTGCATTTTAGCACTGCATTCAAATCACAGTCAGAGCAGGGTAGCAGACAGATGAAAAAGATAAGATACAAAAATAAAAGACTGAAAGGGAGGGCACATTTCATATCACAAACACACCAGCAAATTAAGCTGTGAGTGTATAATAAGTGTTAAAATATTAAGAACCCCATCCTCATACTGAATGGAGCCAGGTCTCAAGGCCTAAAAAAAATCATCAGACCTCAGAACTTGAATTAACCCGCTTGCTTCTTACCATTAAATGTCCTGATTAGGATTTGATTTAGTACAGACACATTATCGTTTATGAGCATGTTACTGGATAGCAGTGGTGTAGTCTAATGTATTGTAGTGGGTATACTGTACTGTATATTGGCCAGAATCTGCCTTTGGAGGAGGGGGGTATATCATAGTGGAGGGTCTGTGTGTCCTCCCCCAGGGAAGTTTTGAGCATCAACGACTTCATTTCCTGTATTCGGATACACTTTTAAGCACCAATTTAGGGTGAAAATACCTTTATTTAGCCTATGTGAAGAAGAAAAACACAGATGACAATTCAAAATATATCAAAAATATAATGGAAAGTATGTTGTTGTGTGTCATTGTGCATTTTTAAGTGGGTATATGGAAATCCTGGAGCTTTCTTAGTACGTATCTTATGAAGGTTAAGATGTGTGTCTGTGTGTGGTGGTGTTACCTGTTAGCACTTGAGGTGTGGCAGAGTGGGGGACAATAGCAGCATCCTGTGGGATGGAGCCCATCTCAGGCTCCGGCGTGCTGCTGGGAGGAGAGTTAGCTAGTGGGGACATCACCATCCTGGGCTTCAGCTACAGGCACACACACACACACACACACACACACACACACACACACACATTATTTAATGATGAATGATTCTCGAAACACATCAGAAAACAATAGTTGGATCTGTGAAAATTCTTAAATCCTTACTGCTACTCGGGCAAAAAAAGTAACGTTTGGCCAATGGGTGGCGCCACAGTGTGCTGTGGTAGCAAATATAGCTGATGCTAAGGAGAATGTGGTTATCAGTTTTAGAAATATTCACCCACTTAAGTGTTAAAAGGGTGTACATTTTGACCACTGGCACCACTCAAACCTAGAACATTACTAACAGTACTACCACTAAAAATATCAGCACCATACCAATAATAATATCAATTACATTACCATTATATTGATACCAATACCAGTACCAATTCCAAGAATTATAATAACATACTGGCACGTCCAGTGGACTATTGGTTAGGACGCATTTCAACGTCCAAACGTACCCAATTCATTTCTGGCTTAGGACGTGTGTTGCATACCATACCCTCTCCCTCCCCATGCTTGCTGTTTATGTCTACACTGTAGGCTGATCAATAAAGGCAAAACAACGGAAAATAATCTAAAGAAATCCAGCTAAAACCACCAATAACAATACCAGTGCCAATATCAATACCATTACTAATGACAACATTTATGTGACAGTCACACTATATTTCTTTTTTAAGATAATTTTTTTTGGGCTTTTCCCTTTATTGTAATGACAGTGGATAGATGGGAAAGGGGGCGAGAGATGGGGGATGACACGCAGCAAAGGGCCGCAGGTCGGATTCGACCCGGGCCGCTGCAGGACTCCAGGACGCCGACATGGGGTGAACGCTCTTATGGGTGAGCTAGGGGCCGCCCTGTTCACACTATATTTGTACTGCCAGTTTACACTGACAATTGGTGGCGGTATTGTGACAACAAACCTAGCAAAGCACCAGCTAAAGGCACAGAAGAAGAGGACTGCTAGCTATGTAAATATGGATGTAAACAAAACATTTCATGAGGAAGGAAATGCATTTCAACACATTTGTTCAGCCACTAGGAAACACACATTACCGATTAATGAGAAATTGAATGTTGTTTTTCAAGAAAACTTGAGAGGGTAGCTTTAAAATATGGCATTGACGCAAAGAATTATAAATAAATATAATGATGACTGCCTGACTGACCTTAAAGCCGGGTTTTCTGCCTCTCTTCTTCGGGACCTTGAGAGGCGACAGAGGCTCAACATAGTGACTCTGGAACTCCAGCTTACGGATAGGAGGACGTCCCCTCTTCCTGCCAGGTACCTTACCCTGGGGCCCCGCTATGAACTGGGGGCAGAGAGCGGGAGTCTGCATCTCTGAGCCGGAGGACAAAGTACTCATCAGACCTGAGAGAGATAGAGAGATTATTAAATGCAATTTCAAAGTAACAGGAAGTGTCAGCTTTAAACTGCATGCACCACTGCCTCAGCTCTAAACTGGAACGGAAACTTAGATGTACATGTGAGACTACCAAGTCCACACACACAAACAAACACACACTCACACACACACACACACACACACACACACACACACACACACACACACACACACACACACACACACACACACACACACACACACACTCTATAGGAAATAGCAGAAACAAAGCCACATAGAGCTTTGTACTCCATCACACCCCTCCCCCTCTCCAACTGCAAAGATTGCAATAAATATCATTACTGCACAGACAAAGCCACACACATACAGACACAGACACACACACACACAAACACACACACACACACACACACACACACACACACACAACACACACACACACACACACACACACACACACACACACACACACACACACACACACACACACACACACACACACACACACACACACACACACACACACACACACACACACATAGCAGTGGTTTCAAGTATTTGTCTTGGTATCATTAATTCACATGGCCATGACTTTCACAATACATCCCTTTCACCATCATTTCATTCATGCAACACAATCCCTTACCGGAGATGTCCTTTAAACTGAAGCTATAAGTCGAGGCTGATGTTCTACTAATTAGCCGGCATATGCCTATTTGTCTTTTATTTCTAATGGCTAAATAATATTATGCAAAACTGGCTGGATTTCAATGCAGACAGATGTTAGAGAATAAAATCCTCTTCTTGTGATGACAAAGTATTTGTCATTGAGGAAAAACAGGAACAGAGACAGAGCATGTGCATTTGCATGATGCCTCCCAGAGCAAATCACACAAAAAAAGCTTCAAAATTAGCACAATATGATCATGGTGAGCATTGCTTACCATGCACACAGCCGTCTGGTAATCGCTGTCTGTGAGATGCTCCTCTGCAGTAGCAGGTTTCTGAATAATCCCCTGAAGGATCTCCCACAGCCTGCCTCTACTATTCTCTGCTGCAACACACTGTCAGGACGCCGGCAACTCTGTGTGGGTCTCCCTCTCTCTCTCTCTCTCTTCCTCAATCTTCAACCACCGTCCTCCTCCGAAACAACCCCCACCTCTACTTTGCTTCTACCCTAACCCCCTTCCTCTGTGTCCCCTTTCAGTCGTCATGGCAACACGCCTCTAACATCCCGCGGCAGTCGGCAGACGTGCTGAGCTCAAAACGATGTCTGTGTGTGTGTGTGTGTGTGTGTGTGTGTGTGGGGGGGGTAGACTGTAATGTAATTACAGCTGCCGCAGCTCAGGGTTTTTCTTTTCGGTCTTCAAAAAAAGCTTATAGCGGGTGACAAGGGATTCACACTGTGCAGTGTTTTGTGCTCCAAGCGCTCGAGTTATAAACTGTAATCTGTCCTCAAATTATTTCTGAACAATTCCAATTTCTGCGCAGGAAGCATGTTCTCACGTCCAAACATTTTACCAAAATCCTAATATGTGAAATCTTTTAATCACTCCTAAATGCTTGAACTTTTCTGGTACAGTCTGGCTTACAGGTTAAGGGATCAATTGCTCTGTACACCTTCGGCTGCTTTTCTTTCTGATAAAAAATGATTACTGTCAAAGCTCACAGCCGTAATTTCTTTTATAGACTTCTGCCTTTGTGTCAGCTGGTGTATGCTGCTTTTGTTTTTATCTGTAATAAAAAAAAAACATAGAAAAAAAGACCAGCCAAAGGCAAGGTTGAGCGTGTTTAACCACTGAGGTGCAGGTATTAAAAGAAAGGGCTTATTTGCTCTTATAGTCTACAAAAGTACAACTCAGGTTTCCCCTTCACCACCACATATCGATTAGTTATTTGCTCAGGTTGCTATGCCGATTCCTGTTCGCAGTCAAAGAAGCTACACTGGTGGGTCTAAACGCTCAATCAAAATCAGGTTAACCTTTAACAGGGAGGATCAAACGCTGGCGTGCCCTTGCTCGCACACAGATGCGCTGCCAGCGTGTAAAGAGATTTGTCAGGAGTCGGCTGCAAAGCGGTTGCTCATAAGCTGTTTTAATACTAAATATGACAGGCCAGTCAAACTGCAGTATTTCATTACTTTAGGCCCATACTGTACATGATAATAAAAAAGGGAAAATAAACAGCAAGGTCAGGACAATAAGACTGAGATACTGAGTGCTGGCACACACTGACCATGATGGTAGGAGGCCTGTGTGTGTGTGTGTGTGTGTGTGTGTGTGTGTGTGTGTGTGTGTGTGTGTGTGTGTGTGTGTGTGTGTGTGTGTGTGTGTGTGTGTGTGTGTGTGTGTGTGTGTGTGTGAAGGAAGAGACCCATAAATCATAAAAGTAATTACACAGTGAGATTAATCCTGATGTCCGTCCGCAATCAGTCCTGTCCCATTACAATGCATCACATTACAGACAGAGACAGACTGAGAGAGAACAGATAATCACCTTTTACTTAAAAAGAATTGGATATGAGGGGGAAGCCCATTAACACTGTCTGACAATATTAGGCAGTAACACCATTTTTGCAGGCGAGGGGAAAGATTTGCACCACTGCACCTTAACACAATACATTTGGGGCCACAGCCTCATTTGTTTATGGCTAATTAAGCAATTAAGAGATCGGTGAACCCCTACGCCCAATTTAATTTTCCGACTAAGGGATATTGTCTCTTTTTTGGAAGCTGAATGTTAGAGGAAGGCATTTGAAAGCTGTTATAGCCCACTGTTATGGACACAGTAATGCAGCAATGATCAGCAATGATTAGCATAACTTAATCACCAGCTTCAGGGGATGGAGATTTGTATCTGTTTTCACTTATGCAGAAGAAAAACTGCAATGAAGTATGCCTCACTAAACTGCACACCTACACACATATAAACAGTCTAAACACAGTGTCGCAAACACACACACACACACACACACACACACACACACACACACACACACACACACACACACACACACACACACACACACACACACACACACACCAAATTGCATGCATAAAATGATTGCACTTTAACTAGAAACTATATACCCCTCGCCTGCTTGCCTAGAATAGATTAGTGTGTGTGTGTGTGCGTGTGTGTGTGTGTGTGTGTGTGTGTGTGTGTTTGTGTGTCTAATCAATGTAACCAACCCCCTGAATTTATTTACAGCTCAGGCAGGGCGTCGCCATGGTAACAGACAGTAAAATCGGATTCTGCGCCAGAGTCATGTGATAAGGTGGGAATAAATAAACGCATAAACAACAATGTGTGTATTAAATAAGGCACGCTCACACACACACACACACACACACACACACACACACACACACACACACACACACACACACACACACACACACACACACACACACACACACACACACACACACACACACACATTGCCCCTCCTTATCTCCACTGAGCTCCTTCATAACACAACACACTCCAAAAGAAAGGGAAGGTGGAGAGTATTGCTCTTTTCATCAGCTATGGATCAGGGGGAAATGAGAGAATTTGATACATAACATCCAGGAATACCTAAATCTCCTCTTCTCACATCACACACACACACACACACACACACACACACACACACACACACACACACACATAAATAGACTGCACATGTTTGAAAATGACTACTTGAGTTGAGTTACTCTATTTCTTCTTAAACAGTGGTGGAAACGAACTAAGTACATTTACTCAAGTACTGTAGTTCAGTTCATTATTTATGTATTAGAAGTATTTCCATTTCCACTACTTTTTACTTCAAGTACTGGAAAGTATTTCTGTATTTTCAACTCCCCTACATTTTTTCTGACAGATGCAGTTATTTTACAGATTTGAGCTTCGTATACAAAATATAAGAAGACCTTGCAAATATGATGCATTGTTTTAAAAAAAAAACACACTTTAATGAGTCATTAATAAAGATCCAGTAATATAATGTATAATAATATAACAGTGACATTCGGCCACCATAACAAGTATATTTTACTAATAATTCTTACATACTTTTAGCTAAGACACATTTTTAATGTAGTATTTTTACATTGTGTTATCGCTTCTTTTACTTAAGTAAAGGATCCGAGGACTTCTTCCACCACTGATGTTAAACTGAAACACCAACAGACTACCAATTACATTCCAGCAGATACTGGCTGTCTGGCCAAATCACCCCTTCAAAGTTAAGTGCCGAGAATAATTTTTTAAGAATCAACTCGTACTTTGAGTGCAGGTGTCGGGGGCCCGGCTCCTCAGCCTCCGCCCAACTGGCTCTGACTCCGCCTCCAAGTCCACCAGCTGCCAGCAGCCCCGCCCCCGGTTGTCACGGCGATCCAAACGCAGACGAAGGCGTACACCCTTGCTGAGGACGCCAGGTAACCAAGCAACAGGGTGGGGAGGAGAAGGGGCCAGTTCCAGGTAGGAATCAGGGTTGAAATCCCGGCCGCCTCGCAGTCTCATGCCCTCGCAGCCCGCCATGGGAAAGCGAGATACATCACACTGGAGAAAACAACAATATACGTCAAATGTTGTACACAGGTATATAATCCTGCTGTCAAATGTGAATGTATTCACAGTTCATTTTTTAATCAATATGAATTCTACTTATCACTCTTTGCTCATGATGAAGTGCTCCAATATAAAAAAAATTAACATTAATAGTGTCCTCAACAAATTGATTTTAGAGTTTTCAATCCACAAAAAAATAAATTGGGGGAGGTGGTTGTGTAATTACACCAGTGTGTTTTCAGAGGTCAGAGAACTAAAGAATATGACTTTGCTAATGATAAAAGTATTGGGGTGACAATGCATCTATTGTGTTGTAAAGTAAATGCAATTTGGCCTGCAGGGTGTTGGATTTACTGATTAACGTTCAACTAACTGAGCTTTCAGTCTCCTCTGTATTGGTTGGAACAAACGCAGGTAAAGAGGGAAACTGTGAAAGGTTTAAAAGCTGATGGAAATGTTCACATTATCACCCATCAGCCTATTTTACATGCAGATCTTTTTTTTCTGTTTGGTGGTTGTTAGTCCTATCCAGGGCTTTTTTTTTTTTACCACTATCAGGTTTAGAGCAAATAATGTGTACAAAGGTATATCATATTTTACCTACTTGGAGGTTAGATTTTGGGTTGCACCATTAGACATTACAACATTACTGCTAAAGCATTCTGTCCCATCACAAAATGTATATACAGAACAGGCTTCTTCTGCTTCCTTCAATATATTTGTGGATTATCAGCTAATATAATTTGACAGCAATGGAAGGAGTGCATTAAATATATGAAAATGAATTTATCTAAACTGTAATCAAATATTATGTGATATATACTCTGTCACCCTCTACTTAGGCACAGTGGTGCTTTAAACTAAATGAATCAGCATGCTAACATTGCAAACATTTTTAGCAGGTATAATATTTAACACATCGACCAATCATAGTTTAGTGTGCCAACATTAGCTATTAGCTGTAAACAATGTACAGCTGAAGCTGATAGTAATGTCATTATGGTATCACTTGTTTATTGGATTCATCCTCTGGTGACCATGAATGTCTGTACCAATTTCTATGGCAATCCACCCAACAGTTATTGAGATATTTCACTAAAAAACAAAAATGTCAACCTCATGGTGGTGCTAGAGGAACAGCCAGGGGATCCTCAAAGTCAGTATTCATCACCTGGGGACCATGAATGGTTGTACAAAATATCCTACAGTTGTTGAGATATTTCAGTCTTCAGTGGTGGACCTCGCATGGCAAAAAAATACTCACAAAGCACAGGCCCACTAAAAGATACTCAGTTAAAAACAGTGAAAGTAGTAAATAACTTAGACGTGTCCTATATAGAGAGAGAGAGAGAGATATGAGAAAAGAACATGCAGTGGAAAACTGGGACATTAAAAGAGCAGATAAAACATTTTTTTAAGGGATGAACTGTCAGCTTCGGTCAGGTTGGTATTCCATATTACCAAAAAAGAAATCAGAAACATCAAACAGTCATCCTGAAAAACATGAAAGAAGATGGTTCTTCTCTCACACACACACACACACACACACACACACACACACACACACACACACACACACACACACACACACACACACACACACACACACAGAGGAATGCTTCAGTTTCTATCTAAAGGCTCTGAGTCCCATGAGAGCAGGAAACTACTTTGTCTTGCCATTCTAGCAAAACACTTGTGGCTTGGAGCCCCGCCAGAAGTGTAGCTGAAATCAAATATGAACACACACACACACACACACACACACACACACACACACACACACACACACACACACACACACACACACACACACACACACACACACACACACACACACACACACACACACACACACACACACACACACACACACACACACACACACACCTGCTGTTCATTCCCAAAAGCTGTGGAAGAGCTAAGCAGAGATGGAGAAAATGCCTGAGTGGAAGAGAAACTCAGTTTTATGGCTTTACTAGAATGACCTACATAATAATACTTACATAAATAGTTCTCAGTCAGTAGTGAGGTCTGTAAATTTTGTGCAAAGCAGAGGAAAAACCAATTACTATTATATGACATTTTTAAATAATATATTTAATAGATTGATTGATTTACTTAATTATATATAGGTTAACTCTGATATCAACAATACTTGTACGGGATCCTTTTGCCAATTAAGTCCTGGTATGATCACAGTGTACTGTACTGTAATAAATAATTATTGTATAATTATTTTCATTATCGATAATTCCGCCAATTATTGTCTTGATAAATCAGGGCTTAGGTTGATCATCATCAGATCAAAAGAGAAAATGCAGGCAGTGAATTTATGATACTTAAACCATTATTAATTAAAATTATTGCTGACACATTTGTTTTTGATTGATTACAGTAATTTGATTAATTGAGTAAACATTTCATTCACTGCAGTTAGACTTGGCATACTGTAGACAAAATGTTGATATATTTGGGGGTCAAAAGTGAAATTTTGCGCAAAACCCCTGGCAGAAAATCATCCAGCATTCTGCTTTCAGTCACGCAGCAGTTTATATTTATATTATATCTATCGGCTTTCTCATTGTGAACACTGACTGACCTCCGTCTGTACAGTGTGTGTTAGGTGTGAAAACCTCTTCAATAGTTCTTACAGCCACTGTAAATATTGTGCCACCCTGAAACCGTTTCCCTCTGCAATTCAATGCTGACCACCTTTTCTTTATTAAAAAGCAGTGCCTTGCAAAGAGGCTCAAAACAAACTGTCCTTGTTGTTGAGCCATAACTGCAGCAACTGGCTACTCTGCAATGCCTGTCTTTTCAAAAGAGTAAGTACTTTATAAGAAATAAGTAATTAAATCAATACATTCAGTTAGACCCCACAACTGCAGACATGTGCAGCGCCATCTGAAACAAAAACACAGCTCAGGGTGGACTTGGTGAAATGATGGGCTACAAACTTCATCCATGACATAGCTTTGATCTCATGGCCTTGGTTTTAGATCTGCTTGTCACCCATCATTTTGTATCCCGGGAAATTTGAAAAAAAATGGATGACAAAAAAAATCACACACCCACTGTGTTTATTGAAGAGTCTGCAAAGGTGTGCATGTTGTCTGCATGGACTATTTCTTTGTGTGGAGATGCAGTCATTCTGCAAAGTGCAATCATTTCTCAAACTTTTAATTTCAGTGTGCATATTTCAAATTCACTGACCTAGCTTCAACCCCCCAAAAACACAGACAAAAATGTTCCTGCTAAGATGAGTAAAGAGGGATATTGGTTAAATTGTTCTACACTATTTGCGTTATTACACACACATTACCACCACTGCAAGTTGGCATTGTGGCCTCAAGAAAATTTGGTTTGAGGGGGAGTCAATGGTTAACTGTCAGAATATTCAATGTGAGCCCACTGCTATCTTAAAAATGTGCATGTGCATTTAGGCAAATGAGGATTTATCAAGTTCATGCAGCACACTGCAATCAACTTTTCTGTTATGAATTTGGCCTAAATAATTACCATACAAAATGTTTTTTTATATCAGATTTAAACAATGCATGTGAAATCAACGAGAACTAGGCTATTATATGATCTTTTTAATGAAAATTGGATTGTATATTAAATAAGTCCTCTTATAGGAAAATACAAGTCTAAAGTAGTAGTATGATATCATGCCATGCAAGCACCAAGCAGGCAGCGTAGCCTATGGCATCTCTATTCTCTAGAGACTTCTACAGGGATTAAAGTCAGTTTAACCTTGTTGCAGTCTGCGTTTAATAATTTTACAATTGACGTGTTCTATGTCATTTCATCTTACAAACTGTTAGGATAAAGGATGCCTTTAAGTTCGTGTTTGTGATATAGTCTCATATTGTTACCTATCTCGATGGGGTCGGTTCGACGGCGGGAATCCATTTCTCCACAGCAGGCTGACAGACGCTGAGCCGGTGCATGGAGCAGCAGAAGCGGCAGGCACACAAGGGGAACTCTCGGCTTGGGTCTGTCCGGGTTCCACCCCTGCATATGCGGCAGGGAAGCGAGCGAGTAGCCTACCGCTGGCTGGTCTAGAGTCTGCGGGGCGGGTAGCGAAGCCGCAGTTTGACCTTCCCAACGCTGTCCGGAGGTTTTTGGTAGGAGTTAACGTGCTCAAGGGCGCAAGTTGGGTGGGAAACGCGTTACTGACTCATTAGCGTGGCTGTTGGTGAGGATAATTTTCTTATCTGGCTTTAAAGCTGCATCTCATTTACCTGCAGAGGGAAAGACAGCACGGTAAATAAAATAACAGCACTCAATCTAAAGACGTTCAGCCCCCTTTTGATAACCCCCCAAAACTCCTTGATAGAGATGGAGTGTTTGAGTTGAACACAGACTTTATGATAGGCTACATTGCTTTTTATTGTTTCTCATAATAATAGTTAGTTATGGTATAGCTATAAGCTATACAGATATATATATATATGCTTTGTGGTTTCACTTCATTAGCCAAAGTACGTATTTAGCCTCTTTTGGATGGCAACATGTCTTTCAATCATATTGGCCAAGTCATGTTATCTTGAGGAACTGAGCCCAAATTTGCTAAACATACTGTCAGGGGATTCCCACACCTGTTCACATGAAGAGGAAACTGGTCTGCCACGTGAGAACGATAAAGTAGAATAATTAATATGCTAAGACTAGAGTTTGACAGGGGCACAAGATTATAATTATAATAATGCAGGACCCACCTTAGTTGATATTGTGGTTTTTAACAGGTTTGAAATTCATTAAATTACAGAAAAAAAGAAAATCCCATGACAGGCATCCTCTCTGGGATCTAACATGCCTGTCTGCAATAAGCTACCTACAGTCTATTGGGAAAATAATGACACCATCTCATTTAAAAGTTTTTATTTGAAATGATTTTAAATACAAATAATATACTTTTCCATTTACAATGACAGTTCCTTTGTAAACAAAAGTGGCAGATAGATAGTCATTATTGGGTAGTTTGTCCAAACTGAGGCGGCCTGCCGGCCAGTCGCCTGGACAAGGTCTGTCATGGGAGAGATGGTGTCGCATTTAACCTCACTGCAGTTTTTTTTCCCCACACAGCATAAATCACTGATGCTACATTCTATTGCAGAGCGATCAATACTCAGAGTACAATATAACCGGTTAGCATACACCTGCTTTGAACACAGTTACGGGAGAGTAGTGGCGTGCATGTGAGTTTGTGTGTACGTGGTGTCGGGAGAGCATGTCCAGAAATATTCATACCTTTATCTCTCCCACACAAGTATATATACGGCAAAAGAAAACTTGTAACTGTTGAAAGTAGATATTCATGGTAAAAGATTAGTTACTTCTTTTAAAACACTGTCAAGTCATCAACATACAGGAAGAGCCCATAGAGCTAAACAAGGAAGCTCTGATTTTTTTTCGTTTTTTGCACTCATGAGTCGAACACATGTAAAAACCAAGGTTAGACTGGAACAAAACAAGACAATGTGTTGCATGTTATAACTAGAGCTTAAGTGAGATAAAAAACTAATTCTGAATGAAAGGGGGTTCTTTTGGCTGGCCAGAACTGCTCTGTATTCCATAGACAGACAAACCTTTCCTTCTGAAATGGCAGTTGCACTAACAAAACTGAGCTCGTTCCGCTTTAATGCACAAAGAGAAAATGTGCTGGACAGAATCTACAGGTTCTTGTTAGCAACACTTTCATTCAGATCATGAGTGCTGTGCGTGTCAGGGACCTCATACTCCAATCCCTTTAACACAGGGCCGGTCACATCATATCACGTACGATTGCTAATCCTCTTCCAGCAGACAAAACTTCTTATTAGAGGCTTTGTCATAGCAAGATCAGTGATATGTATACCAAGACTGGTGGAGCTATAGGTTACTATGAAGGAACAAAAAGAAAAACACTTACAAAACACAAAAGAATTTTTTTTCTGCTTTCTCAAGAACCACTGGCGCATAGCACCCAAGGACTTGTACAGTATGTCGTGGTATTTCAGTTGTATTCATAAGGCCTTTTTGGACAATGCGTATACACTGGAATGTGCTACAATTGTAAAAGGAAAAAAAGGATGAAGAGAAAAGGAAGTCACTTCACTGGAAAGCCACAAGTATGTATCAGTATCTGAGCCCCTTAAAGCGCAACTCTCGCCAAAATGCAACCTAGGGCCTTTTTGTGAATGTACCCGAGTCAAACTTGCGTTTAAAAGCATATTTAGGACAGAAGCGCCACTTTTAAGATGTACTGTATTTTCGTTTTTCGGTCAAATGGCCTTTTGAATGGGAGTCCTAGGGGCACTTTTATGCTAGCCTCAAAATAGCTATTTTTAAAACACTAAGAAGGCTCGACACAACATTAAACTTTGCTCCAAGTATCACCAGGGTCTACACATGAACATGAGCACTGGGAACAGTGTTTGTGTACCCAGACTTTACTTTAAAAAAAAAAAAAAAAAAGGAGGTTTTGAACAACTCACCGTAGCTCTCGTTGTTTCCGGCCGCTACCACCTCGGCAGTCAAAACAAGTCGATATCAAAACAAGTAGCCACAGATTTTGTATATATATATCTTGTGCACCGGTGGAGTTAAGGTGTAGAGCCCCTGGTGATACTTGGAGCAAAGTTTCATGTTGTGTTGAGCCTTCTTAGCGTTTTAAAAATAGCTATTTTGAGGCTAGCATAAAAGTGCCCCAACCACTCCCATTCAAAAGGCCATTGGACCGAAAAACTAAAATACGGTACATCTTAAAAGTGGCACTTCCGTCCTAAATATGCTTTTAAAACGCAAGTTTGACTCGGGTACATTCACAAAAAGACCCTAGGTTGCATTTTGGCGAGAGTTACGCTTTAAAAAGACTGAAAACTCACAACCAGAATGTAGTATATGGACAAGAAGAGTACTCAATAATTCAAACAAAACTTAACACTGCAAGTTTTGCCATTTCCCCCCCCCCCATTATACTTGGGGTCAATTCATTTCAAGAACCACCTGCTTTCAACCTTTTCAAACAGTTTGGTGTGGATCTCAGGGGCAGAGCAGGCATCATTAACAGAACTGACTGGAGATCAGTGTCTATCTGTAGACATCTCCTTAAACATACAATGAATAGAAGTACATACAAGTGACTGGCTGGTTTTGACAGCGAAAAAAAAGAAAGAAATGTGAAGAGACTCAACTGTGCCCCCATGCGCTGAAAGGAGCAAACGTCCCAATGGTTGATGTGATCCGCGACGAAAAGGGCTAAGGCTCACTCTTCTGCAGTTTTAAGTGTACAATAGAAAGTATCATTTGCGTTGAAAACATCAGTGCGAGTGATTTTTAAAATTAGGAGTGAGAGCGATGTCATGATTTCCATATGGACGTCATGTATTTTTATAAATTTTGCAAACAGAATTAGCTGTTCTACATCCCCCTCTCCCCCTCAAGAAAAGAGCCCAGATAATAGGTCCTTCAGTCCACAGTGTGTCAATCTTTCATACCTGTACAAACACATACAAGGTCACACACACACACACACACACACACACACACACACACACACACACACACACACACACACACACACACACACACACACACACACACACACACACACACACACACACACACACACACACACACACACACACACACACACACACACACACACACACACACACACACACACACACACACACACACACACACGGGCCTGGGTAAGTATTCACAGGATTCTCTTCCGCCAGCAACGGAAAGTAAATGAACAAGTCTCTGTAGAAAAGGGGAAATGGAGGGGAGGGGGGGTCGCAGTCCATGAAAAGAAAAAAGGGAAGAAGGAGGGATCTGTGTGTATAAATTGTCCCCGGTAATTGTGTGTGTGTGTGTGTGTGTGTGTGTGTGTGTGTGTGTGTGCGGGCACAGCTTTGCTGCTCCTCGTTCGCTGCTCTTGGGTGCTGTTGGAGGGGGGGCTGAGTGAGTGTATGTGTATGTGTGTGTGTGTGTGTGTATCCGCATTCAGTCGTTGTCCTCGTCATCGTCTTCACTCTCCTCGATACCGTCGCTGTCCTCCTGCTCCTCGTCCTCCTCCTCCGTGTCAGGGATGTCCCACTGTGGGTGGTTGTCCAGCATGGCTTTGGCCTCGTGGACCTCCAGCTGGGAAAGCACAAGATGTATACATATAAGCGCATGGAACTCCTACGTTTGGTCATTTATGTGAGGCCATTACTAACTCTCTAGTCATTGACCATTAGAGCGCAGTATTCGTCAACATCTTGACTTGTTTCACAAATAAAGCAGCAATGTCTTATACATTTAAATGACACTGGACAAAAAACAAATGTTAAACTGCAAACTGAATGTGCAACAGAGAGCATGCAGAGTCACCTTGTCTAAATGAATTACATAAATCACTATGCACTGTGGACCTTTCAAATAGCATTACAGGTATGTTCTCATTATCTCTGAAACTCATCAATGGCTGACCAATTACAGCAACAAGTGGACACTATGTCTATCAGGTTTTATGAAATAACAGTAACAATTTATGCTCCGTTTGGCTTGTAACATATGCGCTTGTTCCTAACACCATGGCAGTAATTAACACTGTTGTTCAGCGAGCTGCTGGTGAATTTTGGTGGTGGCCGCTGGTGGGTCTATTGTCTCAGCCAATTAGCAGGCAAACAGTTTTGGGCAGTGGCAGGCATTACACACACACACAGCTTTTTTTTTTTGTCACCTTGAGTGGTTTGATCTGGTCCAGTCCCAGGTAGGAATCAGAACGAAGGATGACAGAATATTGGTAATTGCCTGTTTTGGAGGGGGCTGGAAACTTCAGCTCCACCTGGGGAACAACACACACAAACAGCTGTCAAATCTAATCACAGGAGCACTCCAGGTGAGGGCATGATTGCTGGATGTAGTAAGTATAGTGTCAAAGTAAAGCATGTGGCGATGTTACTGCTGATGGCTAAATAAAATGAACACCACATAAAGAAACAAGGTGACTGTTATCAGCAGTTAAGCAATGTTCGCCTTCATTTTTTCTCCATCAACAACAGAAACAGTAAGCGAAGCAACAAAAGAAGGCAGACCTGTAAAAGGACAAACACTCTTACACTGCTGAATATTAGAAACATAAAAATAGACAATGTGCCGTTACTGATGACGCACTACTGTTGAGCTGCAGAGGGACGCAGTGGTAGGTAATCACAATGAACCATCTAAGGATAGAGGATGTCCTATGCTGTACAGATTGTAAAGCCCCTTGAGGCAAATTTGTGAAATTGGGCTGTATGAATAATATTGACCTGACATGATGATGGGGTCCAACTGTAAATATTAGACTAGCATTACCTCAGGCTGCGATTACTATGTCGTGCAATTTACATATGGCAAACATCTAATTATCAGCACGAGGCTAATTATTATTCAGCGGGTGAGCGGAGAATGAGCTGTGACGACAGTGGCAATTTACTGCCCCTTCCTTGTTGATGAAAGCAAATCTGCCCTCCCTAAAAAAACATGTCTGTCAAACACGCAGCATATAAGCACTCGCACAACACAAACAACAGAAGGAATTGGTGAAGTGACAGACTAATTGATTTCTAGACAGTGAACTGTTCTGCATGGGCGGGTCACCTCTTGCCATAACATTCCTTCAGAGCGGGGACAGCTGGTCATGCAGACTTACACGGGCCTCATTAGGCTTTTACCTCGCTGTCAATTCTTATTGTTGCTGGAGAACACCGGGACCAGAGGTGCAAAATAAACACACACACACCCTCCTCTGAGGGAAATAATGACACAAGTGCAAAGGGTTGCCTAGCAACAGGACGTGCAAGAGGCTACAGTGCACAGGAAACAAGAACACACACACACTTCAACTTATTAAGACCTTTCTACTTCAGACAGATTATAGCATATGCCACATTACAACCACAAAGTATTTTAACATAACACACACACACACAAACCTGACTTTATAATACTGTGTATTACAATGAAGGAAAATGAATAGACTTTAATTTTGATAATCAATTCATGGTTTAAGTGATTTATCAAGAAGAAATGCCAAACGTTTGCTGGTTCCAGCTTCTCAAATGTGAGGAGTTTCAGATTTGTGTCAGCGTAATATCATTGTAAATTTAATATATATTTTGGTTTTGGTCTGTTTGTTGGGACAACACAAGTAATTTGAAAAATGTCACCTTGGGCTCTCAGAAAATATAATGCCTCTTGACGGGTCAATTTTATGCTATATTATATACTACAAATTAATAGAAAATCTTGACAGAGTCATACTCCTGTGTGTTAGCTAAACTAGATTTGCCTATTTACACACACACACACACACACACACACACACACACACACACACACACACACACACACACACACACACACACACACACACACACACACACACACACACACACACACACACACACACACACACACACACACACACACACACACACACCTCTTCTGTGTCTTTTAGTGTGCAGACGTGGTAGGGCATGGAGACCAGGGTCTGATCTCGGCGGTCGGCGATGTAGAGCCACCACCACTCCTGCTTCTCCTCGGGGAAGTAGAGGCTGTAGACGGGGTGCGTCACCTTGGACTTGGTCTCCAGCAGGGCCCGCTCTCGCCGCTGGATGCTTTGCTGCAACGCCTCCCACTCCTGACAGGCAGGGTGTGGAAGAGTGGAGAATTAGGTTGGGTACAGATACAAGCAGTGCATTCATTAGCTTGACTGGGAAATCAGGGCCTTGTGTTTTTTTTTTTTCTTTCCTTCTCATGTTTAGGAAATACGGTACACAGACTGGGCGCTGCATTTTAGTGCTTCCAGGTGTGGAATTTATTAGGACTGAAACACAAGACCCATGATGACCAAATGATATCTTCATCATATTGCTTAAGCCTTAGACCAACATATGCCCCCATTTCAAGTTCTCTGACCTCTTCATCGTCGCCAGCTATCTCGTCCACCTCTGTGTCGCTTTGTTTGTCGCTGTCTTCGTCTCTCTCGCTGGGAGAGTCCTTATTGGCTTCGCCCTCGTCCGACTCGCTGCCCTTGTCTGAGACCTCGTCCTCGTCCTCCTTCACTGCTGCTGCTGCTGCTACGACGACTTCCTGTGGCATCAACACCAACAACAGCAATTTATGATTTAAAAAAAAAAAAAAAAACACAACACAACACCAAGTAGCAACGTGATTGGATACGTACATTTCCTGCCACGTTGCCATTGGCCTGTTTGGTTTTGGCGGGTGCAGGAGTGGCCTTCTTCTTTGTTAATTTTTTCTTCTTGGACTTGGCTGTCTTCTTTGCCCCTTTACTCTTGTTCTGCCACACTTTTGTTTTGGTTTTACTCGAGTCTCCCTGCTGCACACGCAGATAAAATGAGGTTAGGTAAACACTACACAATTTCTTGAACCATAAAGCTTTTAATCTTGGCTAAATCAGACATGAACAGAGTGAATGTGTTGTCTAAATGGGTCTTGGTTGACATGTGCTGTGTGTTATCCTTACTGCTTCCTCTGTGGTGGCGGCCTCTTCTGTTAGACATGGTGTTGAGTCCTGCTCCTTTTCAAACACCTCCTATGTACACACAGTACACAGGATACAGTTAACTCATGCTTTTCAACAATGCATGCAGTCAACAGTACACTCTAGTGGTCATCCATAGAAGTGTGTCTCCAAGGCCACATACAAAAATCCATTTGATTCACAAATGTTGCTTTTAGTAACTCATTAATATGTCAGATAATGGCAGTCAATCATTCCTTACCGCCATCCGTTTTCTGGTTAAGGTGACAGTTACTGTGACAATAGAGCCTGCTGTGATGTTATTGCTGTCTTCATCATCAAGGACTGCAAAGAGAGGAAGAGAAAAAAAAAATATATCTTTTAATGCCCAAATGTTTGACAAAGACGAGTGCAGAATCAGAACAGTTCCACAATGCATTTGTGGTCATTATTTATAATCTAACTAATTAGCAGTTAAACTAGACTGCGCTCACCTTTTTCAAACTGCATGCAAGACTTTGACTAAATCATCGCCAAATAAACTGCTGTCATGCTTATGCAATCTCACTACATTTTGCTCAAAAGGCACTATATGTTATGCACCTTTCTCCATGTATTAATGCTATCTTTCATGTACTCCATAGCACCAGCATCTATAATGACAACAATCATACTTGAGTGACCAAGACTAAGATGGAACTACTGCATGTGGAGGTGCAGACATGTCACAGGTCAGCTGGTGGCCAAACAAAGTGTGTTCGTATGTGTGTATTTTAGGACTAACCCTGCAGTTTGGTGTCCATGGTGATGTGAGGGAAGCTGCCCAGCACAGACAGGACCTCGTCGTACTTCTCCTCCCCCAAGAAACGCAGCATGCTGCGTCTGTCCGAGTCCTTGAGACTCACCAGATCCTGTAGGCTCCGGACTTTATACTAAAAGAGAAGAGGGCCAATTATCCACTGACCCATTTCCCGACTAAAACCTGTCTTCATCTTTTTTTTTCTCGAAACTGCTGAAGTGCCGTGTATGTGTGCATGCACAGACAGTGTGCAGTTACCTTCTTAGAGATGCAGTAGCGGAGGTGCTCCTCCTCAAAGTGGGGCAGCTGCAACAGGGGTGACTTTGACTCCTGTAGACCCTGCACTATCATTTGGGTCAGCTTCATACAATTCTCTATGGTTACCAGCCGAGGAGCATGGAAACCTGAAAAGCAATGGGCAAAATGATCAATTAAGTTGTTATGTGGGTTGTGAGAATTGTATTCAAAGTGATACCTGTGTGTGTACTGTACCTCCTCTGCTGTTGGCCATCATGGTAAGCTGACAGCCCACGTTGATCATCTCCTGGAGAAGAGCTGGACTCTTCCTCACCACAAACCTCTGATCTGGAACACACACACACACACACACACACACACACACACACACACACACACACACACACACACACACACACACACACACACACACACACACACACACACACACACACACACACACACACACACACACACACACCTAAATAACATGTCCCTGACCGTCCTCTTATTTCATATTACTTTATTAGGACATTATTTATTTTATATATATATATATTTTTTTTTTTTTTTTTTAAAAGGATAGCATTATTACGCAGTTAATGTTTGAATATTGCCCTCCACTTCTAAATGTCATTAAAAACTTCCCAGTGTCTGGATAACATGCACAAAAGTCCTAAGTGTGTGTTCACATCATACACAGTGTATTAACTACTGCAGCTCTAACTCAGCCTTCTCCAAAACAACACAGCTTGCCAGAATTGTGATCTTTATGGTTCACAAACAGCTAGGGAAACAACTAAAACTACTCTAAACAGCTTGTCCTAGTTGAGCATGTAACCTTTCCTGTGTGTAGGAGTGTAAACCTATAAACAGGGTAGGGATGTGTATTTGTAATGAAATCGTGCGTCTTCACAACATCACTCCACACAGCTTGTGCAGCTGTTTTGTTCCCCATTTTTGGGGCTCTAAAGAACCAGTTGCTGACCACTTGCGTTGCTTTGGAGAAGGCTGACATGAAGCTACATGAGCAAACTCATTGTGCTATCATGTGAAAGGGTTACCACATATTTCTTCCAAGAAACTTTCATCTGAAGAGACAGCAATTGTAATACATCTCATTGGATGGTAAAGCATTAGGGTCTTACCTTCCTCCAACTCCTCCGATACTTCCATGCGTGCCAGATGAGCAAGCACTAAGACCCTGGCCTTCAAACTGTAAGGATAGCAGAATGGAGGCTCCTTCTTCTTTACATTGATATTTCCCAACTCGCGAATCAACTGCAATACAGACAGGAGAAAGTTAAACTGCCCTTGTTAAAGTTGAGTTCTTTTTGAATTTCTCACACACAGATACAAAAGTTTGCAAGTCTGAAAAAGTTGTTTACACACATGTATACATACATTTGTGTTCTTTTATTACCTGTGGCACTTCAATGTTGTCTGTTGGTCGT
This sequence comes from Zingel zingel, assembly GCA_023566125.1. Classification (NCBI taxonomy): domain Eukaryota; kingdom Metazoa; phylum Chordata; class Actinopteri; order Perciformes; family Percidae; genus Zingel; species Zingel zingel. The sequence goes on from CM042332.1 coordinate 16,662,756, forward strand.
ATGGTGGCATCTTTATTGCTGCGAGGGTCAAACTCAAATGCTGCGGTCAACACCATGGCTAACCCTGGAGGGCAGAGTTAGTGAAAATCAGAATTAGTCACAAAAAAAGGTTGACAAGAAACAGATTCATGAACTTGTTTTGTTAGGTGGAGAGAGAGAGAGCGAGAGAATCCATTGCTAATCATAACCGTTTCCCCCTAAGCGCGCAGGAGGGTCTGGCTACTCCACACAGCATTCGGGGATGGGAGAAAAACGTGCTCTGGTTTACTGGGATTTCTTTAAACCAATCAGAATCGTCATGGGAGGTGCTAAACTCCGCACAGAGCCGCTTCAAAATAGTTGTGCGAGAGAAAACTCAGATTGGACAGATAGCCTAGCTAGCTGTCTGGATTTACCCTGCAGAGATCTGAGGAGCAGTTAACAATAGTCCTCATAAATCCACTGGAGTATAAAATTCCAACACAAAGAAAGAGGAAGGAAATGGAAAATACATGCATGCGGAGGAATTTCCTGCAGCACCAGAGAAATCCCGGAAGTGGAACGCGAAGGATATAGACTAAAACCATATTAACCACATGAACACTCATTGTATCCCAGTTTTACTGCTTGTACAATTTAAATTGTGGTTGTATCTGGTATTCTTGTTTTACATATTGCGTGACACTGCAGTATAGGAAGGGAAACTCACGCTTCATGTTCATGTTGGGTGTCTTGTACATGAAATGCATGAAGAGCTGGGTGGTGTTGATGAGGATCTGGTCTCCGCTGTATCGGATGGAGCGGTACCACCATGTGCCCTACAATATAGAAGCAAAAACAAACAAAAAAGGAATAGAAAGAAAAGTGAGAAACCCTGGGATTGAAAAATAAGAGAGGGCATCTGTTTCATACAATCTACTGCACAGGAGACAATGGGGACTTACCACAACAACAGGAAGGATGACCATAAAGGCCAGTCCATATACCAACAGCACCTACAGAAGAAAGCAATACTCTTTGGGTTATTGATGACATTGGTGCACTGCTACTAGAATACAAAAACACTTCAAGAAGATTACGCTAGGTTTATCAGTTATAACAACATTGGCATAATCAATAATTATATACCAGCATAGAGTTCTTCTGGTCAACAATCCAGGCAGGCAGGGCAATACCAAAGCTGGTTGCTAGACAGGGAGACATAAGAGGCAATGGACAAAAATGGCAAAATCTCATATTGCAGTAAAGCACCCTGCAACAACACTGGGCTGTGTGGCAACTTCAGCCCCTTTCAGACCAAGTAATTACAGGAACGTAGTTGTAGAAACAGTCCACTTCTAAACAGTGCTACTAACTACTCTCCCCCAAAACTGGTTTTGCCATTTGCATTCGCACTGGCCAAGTGGCAACGGTCTTTATAGGATCCTCGTAACGGAGTTCGAACAGCGGCGTTTAAAGACTAGGCTGGAGTACTTAACAGAGAAACACAGAAGACGAAGGCTCCAGCTTAATATGATCCTAATTAATATGATTGAAGAAGACAGAAGAGCAGAGCGCAACAGGCAAACGAAACGACGGGTACGTTTAACTAGCATTAACAATTAGCTGGTTGAATGCGTGATGTTCGTCTTATGAGTTAGCATACGTAGGCGAATTGCAACAGACAGTGAAGAATATGCACTGCGTGCGTTTCAGACGTTGCTAGGTCACAAAGGGCTCCTATGCGGAAAAGGAAAAAAACCCTGCCCTGAAGTAGGAGCTGAAAGAGTTACAGGAACTGCGGTCAGAGTAGGGCTGCAGCTATCGATTCTTTTTGTAATCGATTAATCTAGCACTTTATCGATCGATTAATCGGATTTTTTTTTTTTTTTGCGTTTTTAAACAACCAAAACTAGACCTATATGTAAATATTAGTTATACTTAACCTATTTTCATTTATATATTTGATTATAATGTCACACAGCTCTGTTACACTCATGCTATTAGATCATTGATCAGCTGTTTCTCCGTGGAGAGAGAGAGAGAGAGAGAGAGAGAGAGAGAGAGAGAGAGAGAGAGAGAGAGAGAGAGAGAGAGAGAGAGAGAGAGAGAGAGAGAGAGAGAGAGAAAGAAAGAAAGAAAGAAAGAAAGAAAGAAAGAAAGAAAGAAAGAAAGAAAGAAAGAAAGAAAGAGAGAGAGAGACAACAATCAGCTGTTTTTCTGAAGGGATAGTCAGCGCGTCAGCTCAGATCGTGGTCACCACTACGTATTTTCTTGTCTTTGATTTTGGTAGTTGTTGTGTTTGGTGTAGTTTCATCGTCCATACGACTGTGATTTACTTTTGTCGGTCCTCTTCGTGGAATGGATGATTAAGTTAGACTCTGTTTTCTGTTGAGATGCTGAAGCAGTGACGTCGTGCTATTATTGTGCTAAGCTAGTTTGATTTTGCAGTAGGCACACTGTACAGAGTTTTAGTTTTAATTACGTTTGAACTGATTCCAAACTTTGGACCCTTCCTGTGGTTTCCTCCAGCCTGTCTCTTCTCTTAGCCCCTCACTATTTACCTCTGACATGTGTCTCCAGCAGCAGACTGAGCCGTCTGGTGTGCGACAGTAGCGGAAACACCGTCCGTCAGCGATACAACGTTAGTAACATTGATTTAACGAAGCTTCGAGGCAAGTCATTTTGCATAGAGGATTTTTTGTAATCAAATTATTCGAGGAATCTTTTCAGCCCTAGGTCAGAGGAATTTAATAATCCCCAAATTGATCCAGTCGGAACACGAGAAAAAAGGGTTCTAGGAACTGCAAGAATCCCTCCGGTCGGAAAGAGGCTTTTGTGACACCATGAGAGTCTGAACCCCACACACACACACACACACACACACACACACACACACACACACACACACACACACACACACACACACACACACACACACACACACACACACACACACCTTACTGGAATAAATTGGGCTGTCACGGTTTAATTCATCTTCCCTTGTTCAACACATTCCTGACCACAAGAGGCTGGCTCACCAGTATCGAGCAAAGAAGGTGTGGCAGGCAGCACATAAAAAATGAAAATGTGGGAGATTTAAAGTAGCTTCACTCACCTCCTGGACCATCTGGGTTACCATATATTTCCCAGTTCTGTCGTGACTGTTCATTGGTTAAACTGCAGAAAAAAAGATAAATAAAAACTTAAGGAATCGCCTAAAAAATCTGGCTTTTCAATTACTGAATCGGTTTATTGAATATACAAATGAAGTCTTGCTGCCTGGCTTACAAAGTCAAGACCTGACTGACACTTACGCAGCATAGGCTTTGGCAATTCTCATGAATGTGGCCTCATTACCACCTTTGTCAGGATGGTACTTGAGTGACAGTACACGGTATTGCTTCTTGATTTCTGACAGCGATGCACCCTGGAGACAGAAATATATTTACAACTCTTTACCACACAGGTGTAAGTAGAAGATACAAATTAAAAAAAGAGAATACTATGGAGTCTCAAAAGTCCTGAAAGATGATATTTGTATCTATCTCTCTTATCTGTTTTATCTAAGACAAGTTATTTTCATCCCACAAGATAAAAAGTGTCTTTTGGGACTTTGGAGACTCTGTAGAATACAGCAGACTTTATGTTTTGTGTGCGTTTACCGGGTCCAAGTTGAGGACTTCATATGGATTATACTCCTGGTACTCTCTGTCCAGTTTGGACACCTTGTAGGCTAGCAGCAGGAACACAGCCCAGCCAAACAACAAGGCTGCTTTCCTGAAAATGGCAACACACACAAGCAAGAAAAAGATGTCACACACACAAATGTCTGGATTCGAACCTGGGCCGCTGGCAAGGACTAAGCCTACATGGGGCGCGCACTCTACCAGGTGAGCCAGAGTTTGCCCCAGGCCTGTCTCATTTTTACAAGACATAATTGTTTGGAGTTAGGATATTATGCAGAACCAATCTGCAATCCAAACTAGCCCTCAGCATTTAAAGTAATTTGAAAGACTACAGGAAGTTTAATCTACTGCATAGTGCAAGTAGAAGGGCAGGGCCTGTTTTGACGTTGTTGTTTGGTATTTATGCATAGAGGTTGAACTTGTTTCCATGACAATGGAAAACCCTATGGCCAGCTCTCCAGCATCCGTTGCCATGACAACCACTCACTGGCCTGGAATTGTCTGGGTGGCTTTACCAGGAAAATACATGATGGATTCCCATACTAAACACCATGGTTATGATATGGTTATGTTTGTGAAAAGGAAACAGATGCTGAGATTTTGAGAGAAAGGTTGATTCATTCCACCTAATAAACATGCTGGATGCTTCCACCAGCTTTAGTCACAAATGCAACCATGCAAATGAAGAATTTAGGAATTTTGAGACTAAAAACAAAATGTGCGTCTCGTGACAGAAGGAGTGGAAAGTGAACGTATGAAGACAAACAGACGAGGAGGCAGAGACCGAACAAAGTGGAGATGCTCAGACAGAAACACTGTGACGGAGGAGGCAAATGAGTGAGAGAAAATAGGCAGAGTGAGACGCTGAGCCGCACTTGAACACCCATCCTTCCATTAACCCACACACGCAGAATGAACAAACAACACTGAGAAAACAGGGTTGTGTTAAGAGAAATTTTAAACAGTACAACACAATGTTTACACTGACAGCTCACACTACTGAGCGGTTTACACATGAAAACAACATAAGACGAATTTGTGCCATAAATTACCCAATATAAAACACACTCATGAGCTTGAGTCTGCCTACATTATGGACAGCGTGGCCTTTGCCTCATCGTCACACAATGACGTCTCTGTCCATCTGGAAACACTCATTGAGTGAATCAGTAAGATATGAGGAACAGCTCCATGACTGAAGGATGTATGAGTGAGCTTTCTCAATGCAAATAGCTCAGGCATGTCACAAGGGTGATGTGACATTTGACAACAAAGGAGATGGGAGCATACAACCAAGGAAACAAACCTGTTATTAAACTACCAAGAAAATTTTGGCCAATCCTATGTCAAGAAATGTATACAGCATTAAACTGCACTTGGACTAGTTCCATAAATAACTACAAACAGTGAATAAGTCAAATGTATAATCAACTCAAGTCGCCTCAGACCAACTTTAAGTAAAAAGAGCATAAGAATTCACCCTAGCTGAATTTGTGTACATATGGTATTTATTTTTACAACGAAAACTACAAAACCAAATCATTGGACTCACTTTAGTGTTGGGACAAAGCTCTGCTGTGACTTCATCAGTCTGAGCCGGTACCACAGGCACCTGCCATGTACCCTCCTCAGGCTCTTCAGACGCAGTTGTTCTGGTAAGAGGATGGACAGAGAGAGATTACTGACACATTAGTACCATCAAACCAGTCACAATCAATACTGATAGTTGAAGTTAACAATCTAAATAAGGGCCAGGGGTGAGTGATATTTTCACTGAGAATATAGGCCTATAATTATTGTGGATATGTTAACCAAGCAGGGAGAGGCAAATGTTACCTTCATTCAGCTAGAAATAGGAAATGTGTATTAATGTCTTAGTTGTTAATGCCATGATGTTAACTAAGATAGCCTAACTAAAAATACCATATTTAGTCTTAAATCAACATATCAATATAATAACTGTTAGCAACGTCATAAGCTCCAATCTATGGTGACCCGTCATTCAACTATTCCCAGTAGACCAGCTGAGTAAACTTTGCTAGCATGTTAACGTGACATAACCCATGTTAGATATGACTTGTTGTTGACCGATATGAACAGATAGCTGTAGCTAGTGACTAAGATATGGATATATCGGGATAAGGTCAATAAAGCTACAAAGGTAAACTTGAGAACCTGCAAAAGTGCTGCCTTTTAGTATCGAAGCTATCTTAACTAGCTAACGTAAGCAAACACTTAGCGTTAGCTTCATTTTCACCCACTGATGAAGGAAATACTGACTAGATATGTGACATTAAGACAGATGGATAACCAATGGGATGGTAATTGGTAAAGCTGGTGTGGTAGCTAACTGTGTTAACACTGACTGACTTGTACTAAACTCTGAACAGTGAAAGAGACGTGAGCATCATATATGCAACGTTTGCTATCTTGAAATTACAAATTAATGTAACGTTAAGGTTGGATTAGCTCGTACAGCCTCTGCATCTAGCTAGCTAGATATCAGCAAACTAGCCAGATTAACAGACGGCCAACTGGTGAGCTTTTAACGTTAATTTACAAGACAAGCTGCTGACTGAACACTTCACGTTACACTAGCTGTGGTTAGTAAGTTAGCTAGCTAAGTTAGCACTGAGTAAGACATCGGGCCTTACCAGCATTCTGATCCCGGGGCCAGAGGTAATATGTTGCTGGGATCACAATAAGTCCGACGAAGGACGTTAGGAAATAGAAAAAGGTGTTGCCGCTGTCATCGTACTGGAACTGTTGCCCGGCCATTTCGTAGCGGCGCTTGGGTCGCCCTTCTTCTCCACCGCTGCGCTTCCCCCTTCTAGCCCAATGTGTGCGACTTAACGGACCGTAAGCTAGCCAACAGCTAACATCCAGCCAAGACAGCTCTGATTAACGGTGTACGTGGTGTACGCTTGCGCAATGTGGCCTTTCTTCTTCTTGACTGGGTGATTCGATAATCGTGTGCTTTTCCTTGGCGCTACTGACCCCTTGGGTGGCAACGTAGGCAGGGAAGAGATGCGGAGTGTGACTTTTTAAACTCTATTAAAGCAGTCAAATGGATATGATGTTAGACATAACATACCCGATGACTTAATTAAGAGCAACATGGTCAGATTCTGCAACTCTAACACATACTGTAGTAGTAAAGAGATGACTTAGAGGTACAATATTCTTTCAGGGTTGGGTCATGATTTTGTTAGTCTTGCATTACAGACCTACCTTTTGTAGAATACTCTAACCTTATTGAGTAGCTATTAGCCTATATGCTAAAATAACAAAGATGTAACTATACCCCACTTATCAAGAGGCGTTGTCCCCACTCTGAAAACATGCAGTGAGGTAGGCCTACACAGCTACATATAATACACATAATCGTGTGCATATCTATACATTATGTATAATAATAATAATAATAATAATAATAATAATAATAAGAGATACTTTTATTAATCCCCAAGGGGAAATGACATTTTAGGGTTAACCCTAACCCTAATTGATGTGGAAAAGAAAAAATATTGAATAGCTATTTTAATGTAGTTTTTTATTATTTACATTTCTGAAAAAGAAGAAGTCTGGGGCGGCCTCTAGCTCACCCAGTAAGAGCGTTTTCCCCATGTTGGCTGAGTCCCGCAGCGGCCCAGGTTCGGGTCCGACCTGCTGCCCTTTGCTGCGTGTCATCCCCTATCTCTCTCTCCCCCCTTTCATGTCTATCCACTGTCACTATAATAAAAGGGAAAAGCCCCAAAAATATAATCTTAAAAAAAAGAAGAAGTCTGGTGGGAATTATTATAAGACCAACACATAACTTAAACTCTTTATTTGATGCCCAAGCACATTACATGTCTGAACTATTTGGGTCAGCTCTGTTATAGTTACAAAAGAAAATTACACAAGCAATCACAGAGCAAACAACTGAAAACAGATTGTACTTTATTCTTGGCAGCAGTGCTGGAACCCATCTAGATCTCAGTTTGTTTAGTAAGAGTGTGGTTGACCTTGTGCTTGTTTGACTGATTTAACATTTTTACCGGTGGATATTATATCGCAGTGAGATATCCCGTATAATGATGCACAAGGTTTACACCTGTTTCTTTAAACCATAACAGTGTGTTAAAATTATTAGGATTAAGACACAAAACGGACTGTAAAATATAGTAGTATGATAAAACAAAAAAAAAAGGAATTACCTTTATTAAATGTTTATTGTTTGCATCGAATAGTAGTTCTACTAAGATAAACTCAACAGGATTGGCTGTTTATTTCCCCATTTATTAACTCTGGACATATCAGAATAAAACAGTCTATAGGGCTACTTTCCCTTCAAAATAAAAGTAATGGCATATTAAACTATGCTTGTCAATCAGGGATTTATTTTGAAGTCTATGAAGAGATTGATGGCATCCATTTTAAAACATTTCTAATCACATTAGGTTATATGTTTTCAGCTGTGGGAAAAGAAGATGATGGAGAAAAAAAAACATTCTCTGCAGACTGATTTTGTTATATGTGCACCATAATATCATCCAGCGGCTTGCGTTTTAAGTCAGGGACTGTAGCGTCAGAAGCAGGATAACCTACAGGAAGTAAAATCAACAGCTTCTCATTGGCTGGCCGTTTGAGGAGGAGCCTGAGCTGGGGGCCACAGTTTAGGGGCGTCGTTGTGACGGTGACAAGACCCACGTTCTGATTAGCAAATGGACAGAAAGAACAGTCATTCAGCCGCTTTACCAGACATGTACTAGTTAATCCTTAATTGCATGCATTTATAAGTGAATCCATATAGTTCTATACAATCTTAACTCTGTTATTCTTTACCTGTAATGCAGCCAAAAGTAGTCCACAGGATATGGAGACACTGATTTCATTGTAGTAATGTGTCCTTTTCTTGCCGTTTGGTAGAATCCCATAGGTCTGTTTGAAGACGAGGACTAGATATGGAGCAACATCCAAGTACTCCTTGATCCAGTTTGTCCTGCATGAAGGAGGATGTTGTGAGAAAGGGGGAAGATGTGGGTGAAATTAGAAAATAAGGTTAGACTTTGCATTGGTCCTAAATAACCCATAATCATTGCGTATGTTAGGCTTACATTTAGAATCAGGGGACAGGCTTTGAATGCTGTCAGTGCAGTTACAGTTGGTTTATCGTGATTTAAGCCCCCAACGTCTCCTTCCAGGCGGCGCTGCCTGGAAGGCACTAGGATTAGGCAATGGTTATGGTTAGGGTTATGTGCCTTGATGTCAACGGTCGCAGCGCTGCCTGGAAGGAGACGCTGGGGGCTTAAAACACCATCAAGCTTACAGTTGCTTGTTCTGTTTGTGGAATAAGTATGGGTGCTCACTTTAACTTGGCCAAATCATGGACCCACTTGTCCCCCATCCTCTGACGGTAGTTGACCTCCTCCTCTTCTTCCACTATCTGTCTGATTTTGTGCTTCATCTCTGGGTCTGACACCACGACAAACGTCCAGGGCTCTGTGTGTGCTCCACTAGGGGCCGTACCTGTCCAGAGGAAGGAGAGGCGGTGTTGCAAGTAGTCCGAAAATAATTAGAAAGACCCAAACATTACATAGCTGCATCTAACTCTAGACCAATTTTATTTTTTTATTTTGTTTGATAGCAGATTAAAAGTGACCCATTTGTTTTAAATTTGCACATGCCTGCGGTGCGGATGACATTATCGATGACTTCCTGTGGGAACGGCTCTGGGCTGATGAATCGGACAGACCTCCGCTCGTTCATCAGAGTGTACAAATCCTTGGATCTCGCCAGCATCGTGTCCTCTGGGTAACGTAGTGGTGAGTAAGGCACATGTAAAAGGTCTTCATCCTCATTGCTGTCCGCCCAATCACCATCCTCTAAAAAGGTTGACAGACAGAAAGCAGGACCAGTGAGCAGCTTCAGATATGAACATTGTAAATTGTTAGGTGTAAATAAGGGCATTTGCAAAAATCAGTTAAAGAGTGACTGAAAAAATAATTATTCAGTTTAAAACTTAGATGACATTATGTTGACACACACACATAATGTACGGATACTTTGTGACAGACTGGCACCTTACACATTATAACAGTTAATTCACCCCATACTGACTATTAAGCAAAATTATTATACACCAGGTCTTCTAAGCTCATTTCTGTCTGTTGTAGCCAGAATCGACTTAACCTGCTCAGGTGCATGCACATTGTGTACATTGTTTAAGTGCACTCTTACCTTAAAGTACCCATCAAGTACATCGCAGACTACAAGAGTCAGCTTCATTATATTTTGCCTGCTGCACCAGACACCTTTTTTTTTTAATTAATCACAAACATATTTAGAATGCATCATGTAAGCATAATTTTCTGTATGCAATGATGTATATTATATTAATATTATAGGATTACATTTACTGAAGCATTTATGTGTAAACATTGAATGTTAGCTGGTAAAGGGCAGCTACTTCATACCCCGCTGGGTAACTTGTCAATTTGCCGGGGGAAAAAAGTTTTAATGTAGAATGTAATCATTTATTAGTTGATTATATGTTGTAGGCCTATTGAATCTACAAAGTAACTAGTAATTTAAGTTATCAAACAAATGTAGTGGAGTAAAAAGTACAAAAAGTTCAAGTACCTAAAAAAGTGTACTTAGTTAGGTTACTGTCTACCACTGGTTATGTCTCATAACGCAGGCAGTTTGTCATACACCATTCTACTTGAACAACTTTTGGAAACCAGGTACAAAGGTGTAAAACTAACATTTTCGAAGTATTTATTTTGTGCAGTCTTTCATAAACTGCATGCTTTTTTAATTAAATTGGAGGAAAGATAGTCACTCTCTCTATCGACGTCAATTTTACGTCCACACATGCTAACCCTAGGCCACTTACCATTAGGCCTATTGATTAACCCAGCTGTAAATGAATAGCCTATGTCAACAACACATAGGCCTACACTTGACAAAGGGTTTTTACATTGTTCCAAGTGTGTTTATATTGTGATGATATGGTGGTTTGGCCAAGGCTAAATATCATTAGTTTCAACCAGCCTGTAAAAAGTTAGAGAAAGTAGGGGAAACAAGTTTCTGTTCAGCTCTTACCGCCCTCTTTTGCTGTGATTTCTGTATCGTCCTGTAAGTCCTGGTCCACCCACGGTCTAAAGTCCGCTTTTGAAGCCCCTTCGGTTTTTCCCGGGGAAGTCGAGGTGGTCTTCGTGTCCCGTGACCCCAGCAGCACGAAGCCTATCACCAGGCACAGGACCACCACCAGGACAGGCGTGAGGACGGAGAGCAGAGCCATGACTGCCAGTGTTGTGCCAAGGTACTTATCCCCGTCAGGATTTGTATCCCCTGGCCGCGGGAGCGCGCGTGCACTCAGAGCGGAGCTTCGGTCCCCCTACAGGTTGTCTCATTGGAACTGCAGCTGCAGCGAAAAGTTTCATATTGCTGCTTTAACTGCTGCACTTCGAATTCACCTCTTAAATGGAACAAATAGCGGAGTGGAAGACTCGATAGGGGTTTCCATAGTAATAAGGGTCTAATTTATCTACATAAATATGTTTATTTGTCTGTTCCATTAAGGCGACGTGTGAATTGTTTAATGCGTCGTTTATTACTGTGGATTAATCGACAGTGCACGTCCAAAGTTCCATATGACATGGAGCCACATAGGTCGATTGATAGGCCTATCTATGTGAGTCATGCAGGTTAATGAACAATATTTTTTCCTCGTCTTTGCTAACCCGTCCCTCCCTGCCCTCTGACGTGATTTATGTTTTAATTTAATTTAGTTTAATATGGCTTTTAAATTAACCGCTTTGTTCACCTGTCTACCATATAAGTTACATAGGGGATACACATTATATCAGGCTGTTTTTCACTTGATATAATGTGTATCCCCTCCCCTAACATGCAAAGGGTCTTATATAATGGCTAAGCCTAAAAACTTAAAGCCACTGAGGGGCTGATACAGGTCTTGAGCGTGCGGTATGTAGCGATTTGATGCGGTCAAAAATCTGTGCTCCTCCGATTAACAGCACCCCATCTTACCTGCTGAAAGGTTCCTATCTAAATAGACATCACACAAAGCACACTAGTGACACCACTGGACAATTTGTCCTACACCCAAAACAAATGAAAATGGCTCTTACAGCTGTAAGAGTCATTTTCATTTGTATGAATATATCTGCAAATATTATTATAACACAAATGATTTCCTCATCATTGATGTACATGATCAATGAATAACATCATTTGTGTTATTGTTTGTGTTTTTCACACCATTGTGACTGAACTTGATGCTTACATTTTTGTAGGCTATATTAATGATCATAATTACAAAAAAAATGTTCAGAGGTTTTTTAAATGACATCAAAGCCAAAAATTACAAGTTCCCATGGTGACGTTACCTGATGTCTGAGGTCAGAGGCTAAGGTGATTACGAGTCAAGAAACTACTGTCAGCATTAGACATCGTTCAAAATGGATCCTGAAGAATACAAAAAAGATAGTTAATTACAAAAGCAGCCAGGAAACTTCAAAGACAGAAAAGTTGCTCCTTCGAAGACCTTTATGATGTTGAAGGTAGGTTAATTTAAATTTATTTTGAGTTTCAAACTTTCTTTGATAATGTACTCTGCCAGTTAACGAGCATGGGCCGATATTATGTAATAACAGTGGAGGCCTACTGAGATCCATTACCCCATTATTAGGCTACTGGTTAAAGCTTAAAGCATTGTGGCTTAATCAAGTCTATTGCAAAAAAACTTTTAGATTACATATTTTCGCTGTCGATGAAACATGTATTGCATTGCAAAGAAAAGCCTGTGTGGATATATTTCTATAGGTCTGTCTATTTAAAAAAAAAAATTGATTTGTAAATAATGTGCAATTAGAACAATTCTTCAAGCTTTAACTATTACCATGGTGATTACATTACAGGTACAGGTGTATTAGGTTTTATGTAAATCAATTTGTAAGCATGTTTTTTGTTGACACTTAGGTGACGAGCTCTACTACACCCGTTATAAAGGGACTGCCAGAACAGTGAAAACAAAAGTGGTCTGTGGTGCTGGTGAGGCAGACAACATTGTTGTTGACTTAATGCCAGCCCTACGGGGGCACACTGTGGCCAGACCAAAACCCGGCAGAGCATATCCCGCAGATTTTACTGGCCTGGGATGTCAGTTGATATCAACAAGTGGGTAAGTCAACAATAACCGTATGTTATTATTCTATAATAAAGCTTGTCAATAGTGTTATTTTTCTATATATTTAAAATGATTTACAAAAACCTTTTCCTATTATTTAAAGTATGTGTTTATTTATAATTTTCAGGTTTCCCGATGCTCTGCATGCCAGGCGGCTACAATAACAATAAAAAAGCCGACAGAGTACACCGCAATAAAGGTTAGTTCATCCAAAAACTTTAAAAGGCTTTTTAAAAAAGTCTTTTAAAAAGTATGTCAAAGAATTATAAAAACATTGAATTAAAAGTATTAAATAAAAAACAGCAACATAAATATTCCGTCACTTGTTATCATTATAGTATTACTAGCTGATTAATGCTGCTTTACAGACAACTCAGAAATTGGATATTTCTGACTTGGAATTTCCACACACCAACATTCATGACAACAAACATAGAAAAACTAGGATGACTATAAAAAGCTGCCACCGGGTGACATTATTGTTGTGTGACATCAGACAATTGCTTGTAGCCTACAAGTTGGGTTACATGCCATGAGTTTAGCCTAGAGTAGTTATGGCGGTTTATTTCCCCCCTAGCAACCCATTTATATTAATACTTTTTCAGTGAATGATGTTTATTCTTCAGTTCTTGTGCCTTCTGTCTTCTGGTTTTGGATCCACCTGCTCTTCTCTTCATAGTGCTTGATAAAATAAAAGTTGTAGAAATGATGTCTGAAATAAAATTTAAACGTGAACTCTTTTGTTTGTCTCTACTTTCAGATCACTCAACCATTTGAGTTGTTAGGGATGGACCTGGTCGGAAAACACAAAATGGACATCAATATATTTGTGTCATGATTGACTACTTCACTAAATGGCCACAGGCTTACCCTCTGAAATCGAAGTCAGCCAAGGAGGTGACTTCTTGCATCCTAAAATTTGTCCATCAGTTTTTTCAGTTTATCTTGGGACATTGAGGAAATGGCGGTGGGCAGCAAAGCAGGTGTGTCAGGAGCTCTCCTTGCAATTTTAATTTTTGGAGTTATTTAAAACTTAACAGATTCGGGACCACCGCTAAACACAAAGCAAGCCTCCAGCAACATAACAGTGCACCAAGAAACAATGAGAATTAAGTTCTTTGGATATGGAAAGCATATTTTACTGCAAGCGTTTGTAAACACTGCGGCTGAACAAAGTAGGCCTAATGCAGTCCGGGGCAAACGCCAAAGTGATAGTGTCATCATCATCACACTCTACCTGTTGTTGTCTGGAGATGTGCACCAGTGCCCAGGCCCGACTTGCCAGCCACGAGGACCCTCTGAACATATGTAACTACTGCCCAATCAGTATTCTGCCTGTGATCTCCAAGGTTGCTGAGAAATGTGTATCAGAGCAGCTTGTTTCTTTTTTAAATAATGGTCCATTTAATCTTCATCCGGTGCAGTTTGGCTTGAGGGCCCATCACTCTGCGGAAACTGCTAACTGCTTATTTACAGAGACGATCCGAGCATTGGTTGACAAGGGAGGTGTTGTTGGCGCTGTGTTTTTAGACCTTCGTAAAGCATTTGACACAGTCAACCATTAGGTCCTTATTGCCAAACTGTCTTATTTTAATTTCTCCCCGTTAGCAAAAAAATGGATTGAGTCGTATCTAACTGGTAGAGAACAATATGTTTCTGTGAGCAGTAATCGTTCATCAGCTCTTGGCTTATGCACAGGGGTACCACAAGGATCGATACTTGGCCCGCTTTTGTTTAGTTTATATATTAATGATTTGCTGTTTGTTTGCCCTGAAGTCCAAACACTAATGTATGTGGACGACACCGTAGTATATGTGCATACCAAGACAAAATATCTGGCTGCTGCCAAACTTACCACAGCCATGGCTCAGATCACCGATTGGCTAAATCGTTCTTGCCTTCATCTTAATGTAAATACAACTGTAGGAATGTTCTTCACAAAAAGACAATGTAACATTGTGTCAAATATAACCATCTCAGGGCAAAACAATATGATTGTGTCACAATTTAACTATCTGGGAATTATTATCAACTCTAATCTTGCTTTTAAAGCACATATTAAGAAAGTGTGCAATAGGATCAAGTTTAGCCTAGCCAATTTTAAATATATTAGAAATGCACTAACTTTTAATACTGCCAAATTAACATATTGTCGGACAAACAAAACAGCTCATCATTAAAGCCACTAGCTACTCTTTTCAAGAAAACACTCCAGTTTTGGACCAGAAGCCGAACAGCTCACATCACTATTATCCTAAATAACCGTAAACTGCTGAGCTGGGAAGATGTAATTAATCACAAAAACATCTGTTGTGGTGTACAAAATTCTGCATAACACTGCTCCTCCTCCTTTGAACTCATTCATAACCCAACGTAACAACAGCAGTCAGATCACTAGAAGCACCGCACGAGGTGACCTTCTAATTCCATTCAGGAAAAGTACATTTGGCCAATTATCATTTTCTGTTACGGCATTACAAAACTGGAATTCATTGCCCACTACAATCAAAGATATACATACATATTCCACCTTTACAACACACCTTAAAACATGGCAGTCTGATAACTATTACTGCACACAATCTGTCAGATGTGATGTGTGTTCGATGTGACATAGTCATTGTTGCTGTTGCTCCATATCTGCTGCCTGCCTCTGTTATGTCTTGTATGTGCATTCAATGTGGCCTCTGAATCTTTTCTGTTTTCTCTTGTCTCATTCGTATTGTATTAACTGCATGGACTGCTTTAATGCCATTACCATTATCTGTGCTTGTTTGTTTGTGTGCCACTTCTTTGTATGTTTTAACTCTTTTTGCTTAGGCCTGCTGTTATTATAGATGTAATGTAACTCATTTTAATATGTTAACCATTGTATTTTAGGATGCCTATTGTCAGCTGGCCGGGGACTACAGCTGGAATTTAGCCGTTGAGGCTAAAGCTGCTCCTTTTACTGTATAGTTAATTAAAGGGGACTGTCCATGACATTATAAACTAAACTAAACTAAAAGGATTCTAACTGACCAGGGCAAAAAATGTGTCAATTCCGTAAGTAGCCTACTTCACTGCTTGCCAAAAATTGTGTACATGTTGTTGATATACCAACTATTACCTTTACAAAATGTATTCTTGTAATATTGTTATGACTTATGTAATTTTTGGAGTCCCACTGAAGGTGTAATAAGTGTATTTCTTCTTATGATTTTGGCTTATGTTTGCAGATCAACAAGACAATTTGTGAAATTATAAACATCAAAAGGAGCCTGTGCTCACCTTATCATCCACAAACTAATGGTTTGGTTGAGTGGATGAATGGCACAATTTAGAAGTGAGCTCTTTGTTTATTACATTAAGATTTTATACTGATGTGTTATTATAGTCTTATACAATACTATGGAATATTTACACTGAAATGGCATATTGAGAAATATATAAATACAATTAAAAAAGAAGAAGATCCCAGTCATAAATAGAATGTTTTGAAATTGTCTTCATTCTCAGAGCCCTGAGCAAACTGGTGGGTCAGCATCCAGATACTTAGGAAGATTATCTGGATGCTGTAATGTTCGGTCTCTGAACCAAAAAACAAACAACAACCGAATTTTCGCCCTACTATCTCATGTTCGTCAGAGAGGCTCGATATCCATCGGAAGTCCCTGAGCATTACATGGTTGGTTTGTCATATATTTTTATTTTTCAGTCCTTTTTTCTATCTTTATCTCTTTATATGTGTATATGACAGACATGCATAACACACCCTTATGTAAGAGTTTAATGGAAATGTAATTTTGGTTATAGCTTGGCAGCACTGTGGAGGACGTTGTGGGGCAGGAAGTTGTGGCCGAAGACATAAAACAACAACAACAACAACAGTTATTGGACCTTGTTCGAGAAAGCCTGGCCAAGGGACACGAAAAAACAAAAAACAAAGGAAAACCCAGTGAGAAAACCCCAGTCTTCCAAGTCGGGACAGTGTTTTGAGGCAAAACATTACGAACCAACAAAGGAAGGGGGGGAAATTGGAGGTAAATTTTGTAGGGCCATTCATAATTATGGCAGTCGAACATAAAAGTACTGATCTGCAGGATGAAAATGGAGCACTCCTGCGCAAAATAAACATTGACCAGCTCAAGCACAACATTAGGGAAACACCCAAGTGCCACACTGGGGGGATAAAACCAAACGCAACGCTCCAGTGGGTGCTACAACAGCTCCCCAGCAGGCCACAGCCCCCCAGCAGACCACAGCCCCCCAGCAGGACACAGCCCCACCAGCTGCAGCCACCCAGCAGTTCCACTGGCCTCAACATCAGCAGCACTTCAATAAAATCAAGCTGTTGCTGAGAAATGTACGTATTATATTTCAATTTTCAATATGCAAACGAATCATTTTCTTGTCTGTCCTGTTTCTGTGGCCAACATGTCTCCAAAAAGTTGGGACAGGGTCATGTTTACCTCTCTTCATCACCTCCTCTTTAACCAAGCATCTGGGAACTGAGAAGACCAATTTTTTTTATTTTAAATGTGAAATGTTTTCCCATTCTTGCTGATGTAGGATTAAATGTGGGACATTTCACCACTTCTTTTCTTTAAGCATTTCACAACTTTTCCAGTCTTTTGTTGTGTGTCCCAACTTTTTTTTCCAACGTGTTACTGGCATCATATTCAAAATGAGCACAGGGACTTTTATAAATTATAGAGTGTGGTCTAGACCTATTCTATCTGTAAAGCGTCTCGAGCGCCGACAGTGGCGAAGGCCCTATTGAAACTGAAGGAATTCTTCCTTTCCTTTCCTTTCTTCCGGCAAATGAATCGCCTTTTTGAGGGGCTTAACATACTCAAAAACTCACCAAAATTGATAGTCTTATGTGAGTTGTCATTGAACTCAGCAGAGTTCCTTCTTCATTGGTGATGGTTTGGCCCGCCCGCTATGCTTTTGCCACGCCCACTTTCATAACATTTGAACCGTTTAAGGTAGACCCTTGTGTGCGGTGTCATTGAACTCAGCAGAGTTCCTTCTTCAGTGGTGATGGTTTGGCCCGCCCCCTATGCTGTAGCCACGCCCCTTTTTATAACTTATGGCCCGTTTGATGTACACCCTTGTGTGAGGTATCATTGAACTCAGCAGAGAGTTCCTCATTCATTGGTGATGGTTTGGCCCGCCCCCCTTATTCTTAAACCACGCCCCCTTTCATAAGTGGTGACCAGTTTAAGGTAGAGTCTTGTGTGAGGTATCATTGAACTCAGCAGAGTTTATTTTTGATTGGTGATGGTTTCACCCGCCCCCTATGCTGTAGCCACGCCCCTTTTTATAACTTATGACCCGTTTGATGTTTACCCTTGTGTGAGGTATCATTGAACTCAGCAGAGAGCTCCTCATTCATTGGTGATGGTTTGGCCCGCCCCCTTAATCTTAAGCCATGCCCCCTTTCATAACTAGTGACCAGTTTAAGGTAGAGTCTTATGTGAACTTATGTGAATCAATGAACTCAGCAGAGACTTCCTTTTTTATTGGTAAAGGTTTGCCCCGACCCCTAAGCTTTGGCCACGCCCCCTTTCACAGCTAATGAACTGTATGACGTAGAGTCTTGTGTGAGGTATCGTTGAACTCGGCGGGGAGTTCCCTTTTCATTGCTGACTATTTGCAGTGTCTGAGTGCCGCGCAAATGCACGGTCGCAAAGAGCGGCATCCGCCAGTAACCCCGACACGCACAGAGGCGCAAGAGCCCGTCCATCACTGCTTGCAGCTTTCATTTTGTTATCTTATTCTATTTTGATAAGGACTAAGATTTTAGTCTTTTTTAGCTCCTTATGAAATATATTAAGATTATATCTGTAACACAAGAATGAAAATGTGTAACTTCTCACTGAAGACATTTCCTTTTTTTCTGATTCAATGTGACCTTTGCTGCCGGTGGTTCCAGCATTTGTTTGTCAAAAGCCCACCAGCAGAGGGATCATTCATTTGTTCTGCATGTGTGTAATGAACCCAATTCTGCTTCAAAGATGTACAAACATGTACATATGATTTTTTTATATTTAGGGCCCCGACATTGTCAGTTTGGAGACTCTATTGAAATCACTTGTGATTATTATTATTATTATTATTATTATTAAGCACTTTAATTGCATTTTTGAGGGCCTAAACAGGCATTTGTATACTTGTTTTAGGTAATGTTCTTTATTATAATTTTTGTAAAGCCTAGTCTGTTTTCTAAGATTTTGTATAATTTAACTTTTACAAGTCAGTTAGTACTTGTTCTGTGAAGGCCTATTTACTGTATGTATTTTTTAATACAACTTTTGAACTAAATAAAAAACAAACCAAAAACACACTAACACACATGATGACAGGACAGACCCTTTGCATGTTAGGGGAGGTGATACACATTATATCAGGTGAAAAACCGCCTGATATAATGTGTATCCCCTCTGTAACTTTTGCTAGAAAACAGCAGACATCTCCATGTTATCTCATGTTGTTTATTGTGACCTGGTAGACACAGAAAATAGCACACATGATGACAGGACAGACCCTTTGCATGTTAGGAGAGGGGATACACATTATATCAGGTGAAAAGCGGCCTGATATTTTGTGTATCCCCTATGTAACTTTTGCTAGAAAACAGCAGACATCTCCATATTATCTCAGAAAATAACACACGATGACAGACCCTTTGCATGTTAGGAGAGGGGATACACATTATATCAGGTGTAAAAACGGCCTGATATAATGTGTATCCCCTATGTAACTTATATGGTAGACAGGTGAACAAAGCGGTTAATTGAAAAGCCATATTAAACTAAATTAAATTAAAAATAGAAATCACGTCAGAGGGCAGGGAGGGACGGGTTAGCAAAGACGAGGAAAAAATATTGTTCATAAACCCGCATGACTCAATGATAGGTCTATCAGTCGGCCTATGTAGCTAAGGTGCATGTCAATATGGAACTAACATAGTATGTTAGCTTTGTTAGAAATGTTAGAAATGCTTTGTTAGAAATGTCCCCTCAGCTTGCAGCTCTGCCCCACTGCGACCAGCAGCTGCTAACATGGCCAACATATAGGCTAGTTAGTGTTTACATGTGCTACAAAGTTAAAACTCACCTGTGTTGAGCCCTCAATGCGTTGTTACATTGAGCCTAAAGTTCACATCTAATGCACTTCTTACTCTTAAAGCTATAGTGCGTAGTTTCTGCCGCCCCCATGAGGAATTCAAAGTAATAATTTTAATAATAATTAGTAGCCTAATGATCTTCACTCGAGTTTCTGCGCGGGAAAGTCACCGAACGCCACAATCTACTGAGAAAGAGTGTTTTGTGGAGCTGATAGTCTTAATTAGCTTTGTAGCAACTCGTTGGCAATGGCTTGAATGTAGGCCTAACGGACGTTCTTAAAGTAAAAAAAAAGTTACGCACTAATGCTTTAACAGTTTTGCTGTTGGCTAGGCTACTTTCATTTTTTTTCAATAATTTGACTATTTCATTTTCGCAATACTAGGTTATGAAAATAGACCTGCAATTGCCAGTGAATAATTATAATAATATGTCATGTTTTTCTTTTATCGATGTTGTATTTTAGTTGAACAAACATGACTTTATCCAAAAGTGAGAAACGCATACACAGATTAAGATACAGTTGCACAACTTTCTACATACATTTGCATGTTACAATAATGGCCCCATAGGATATGTAAATACTGGGTATATGATCAAGCTTATGCTGAGGATTTTCATACAGTAGCCTATCTATGTGGCAAAACAAAATCTTCTCCCGACGACCAACAGGTGGCGCAAAAAACTCTTCCTATGCCAGGCTAGAATCTTTGGGCTCAAAATTGTTTATTTAAAAAAAGATGCTGATACTTTTAGACACATATGTAAATCACACAAACATAAATACTCAAAAGATGCATTTCAATGAATGAATAATAACATAAGGTGGCAGAAGAGCATGGCTAGAATTGGGAAAGACCCTCTGCTCAAGCTTTCCAGCATCTGCTCACTCTTCAGTGCGCGCTGGTGCACACACAGAATTTGTCTGGTCCACTGCAAAAAAAATACCAACTATAAGTAATAATTTGACCACATATCACTATTTAAAGATCGTTTTACTGCATAAAACAAGCTTTTGAGACTGTGAATGGCGTCTTTCAGAGTCAAGTGTCCTCAATTAAAATAATAACATGACTTCCCTCAATACTCTGCCAATTTGAGCAATAATGGTCAAGTCTTTCCATGTTTTACAATTATTAGGCTACTTGAAATCCCCCTGTTGAAACATAGTGTTGGAAACACTTATTTTTAAGACCACTACACGAAGAGGTTTTCCTTTTTTAATGGAAACATCGATTTAAATTTTAACACGAGACAAGCGCCTCGGATGTTCATTTCTTGCAGTGTTCGCTCCGCCTCCTCGGCTGTCTCCGGCGCTGCGCTTTAAATAGCAGCTGTTTAAAAGCTCCTCACCATTCTCCTGTCTGCTGTGCAGCTCGCAGTCTCACTCAGCACAGCAGTAGGCCTATCCCACTCTTTCACACACTTTTTAAATAATAAGCCCTCGCATCCCGCAATGTCGGCCGCCAGCACCGAGACTAGCGCCCCGCTGCCCACCGCCGGCAGCCGCGTCTTCTTCCAAGGTGCGCCCGGAGTTGGCTGCGTGGGGTCCGGACCCATCACCGGGGACGACCCGGTCCAGAAGAAACAGGGCAAAGTGACGGTCAAGTACGACAGGAAAGAGCTGCGGAAAAGACTCGTCCTGGAGGAGTGGATCATCGAGCAGCTCAGCGAGTTGTATGACTGTGAGGTGAGTGGGGCATACATCTTAAATCACACAGAATGACACACAGTGGAAATGGTCCAAAATACCTGCTTTGTCAATGTAATGGGTTAATGGGTTTAACTCAACCGTAGGCTATATGTCAAATTTAGACTCGCTTAATTTGACCGAGTTTACACTCCATATCTGCCTTGATAGTTGCATTATCTGGATTCATCTCATGTGATTTTCGATGCTCCGATCCTTTGCAAAGGCGTCAGAATAAGGCCATATTTAAAGCGAACCCTAACATCCTTCATTAAACAGTCAGTGTCTTTGAGTTTAACGGTGTCTCTTTGTCCTCTGCAACACTGATACCTGCTGGATTATGGCTGAGGCGAGAATAGCAGGGGTGTCTGAGGGGTGAAAGGCTGTTTGGTTTAGTAATGTTGTTGGTCTTTACTCACTCTGACTTTGACACAATTATTGTATTATCCGTTCTGTCATTGAGAGAGAGAGAGAGAGAGAGAGAGAGAGAGAGAGAGAGAGAGAGAGAGAGAGAGAGAGAGAGAGAGAGATGGCTGGTTTACCTAAACCGAGAATGAGAAAGGTGCGAGAAACCGCACGGTTGCGCCTTTTACGCACCAGTCGCCTTGGTCTTTTTTGGATTGTGTCCATTTTCGTATTGTTTTTCTAAATCGGGTACTCCTCGAGAGCAAAAGGCCTGTTAAGAGGCCATGATAGTCTTTCAGTTTTCTTTGAAGCAACGTTCTGTGCGTTGGAATTAATTCCTCAGTCGTTTTCTGACCCTTTAAACACTCTTCACCTTTCGAGGGATGATCTATCGCCAGTCCCATCATTCTTTGCTCTCACGTTCACAAGTGGCGAGTGTGTGTGTGTGTGTGTGTGTGTGGGGGGGGGGGGGGGGGGGGGGGGGGGGGCGCAGTGGGGGTTTGTGTGCATGCAGGTCTGAGTGTGTGTGGAGAGAGATGGGGGTGCAGAAAGAAAGATATTCTATGGGTGATGTGTAAGTGCATGTATGAGTGTGCCCTATAGTATGCTGCTGGGGGATGGGGTGGACTAGAGAAGAGGAAAGAAGGGCAGTGGGTTAAGGATGTGCTGATGCTGTGACTCTCATCACCAGCCAATCACCTTCTCTGGCTCTGACCCCCTTCCTCGCAACAGAGGGTCTGCACAAGCGCACACATATGCAGCACACATACACACCGCAGGCACACAGTTAGCCTGTCAACTCAGACTCAGCCAATCAGAGATGAAACAGGCAGTGTGAGCATGCATCCACACATGCCTGCACACATGAACCTGTCAAACTACACTATGGGGATGCATTTTATTTAAATATAAAGCTGTGGGATGTTCATTTATGTGATATGCTGCATCTCTTACCGTAACTAAGATTGATTACAGTGTGCGTGCATGTGCAGAAGGGAAACCTGCACAAATCACAGCAGGACATTGAACGTCAACATTATTGTCTGTCCCAGTAGTTTGTCTGTTTGTTTGCATTGCAATGCAAATATCTATTCCTCATACTGAATGCAAATAGACTGTTTGCGTGTGTGCAAAACAATTACAATTTCCCGCAGCTCCAAAACTGCTTCCATCTACCATCACCGAAAGCGAATCGTCATCTATAAACCTAAGCTGCTGTTTTTATAGCTGTCGTCTTGTTTGCAAGCTTCCTCATCTCTTTCTAGTCCTGCTGCTGTGGTTCTCACTTAAATTGAAAAGAACAGCATAGCCCATCGGAGTGTGGACTGGTTTACATTTCAAAGCCGGCTGAGCTCTTGGCTGCGTGTCAGTCTGCCATCAGCAGGTGCGCTTGATATGCAAGTCGTACGATGCCTCCCCGCGTGGATTGACTGAGCTATTTGATGTTGCGATAAGGGCTGAGTGCATATCTCGGTCGTGCAATATTTGGATCCAATGGATGTTAGCCTGTTATTTGTTTAATGCAAATGCATGTAGCTCAATAGTCAAAAATGCGCTGTCTTGCTAGAGTGTTGCAGTAAGTAAGTCTCTATCCCCATTGCTGGATGGAAATCAATCTTTTATTTCACTATTGTAGCATTACTGTTGAAAAAGCCCCCACTCTGTTGTCTGCAGATGTCCCTTTTTTCCCTGACTTCAATCCAGATTTCAGGAGATATTCCTAGCAGCATGACACCTCCTCATATTATATCTTTCACACAGCAAATGGGATAATATGATAATCCCCCCCTCCCTCCTCCCAGTCTGAAATCATGCTGGTTGCTGCAATAAGCACAGTGTTGATTGGTGGTAGAAAAACATACAAGCTGGCTGCATTTCAGAGGACAGTAGGGAATGAAACCAGTACATCATTATTTTGACACGTTGTCACCGTGGTGCATTGTTAAGGCTTACTTTCATCTGTTCATCCATGAATAGATACATGACGGCAGTGTTTAAGCAGGTGGACTTTACTGCTTTACTGATGATGATGATCACATGAGTGTAAACAGGAAGTCACACTCACTTCATGCCTGTTAACACTTCCATGTTCAGACCTAAGATAGACAAGGTGTGTGTGTGTGTGTGTGTGTGTGTGTGTGTGTGTGTGATAGAGGGAGAGACTGCTGATTTGGCGGTGCTGGTCTGGCTTAAAGGTCAGCTTCTGTATCAGTTTCATAAGAAAACCTGATACTACAGAGCATCACAGTGTGTTTGTGTGGGGGTGGAGGGCCTGTAATGATGCTGAAGGTAATGGAGTGCAGAAGAGGTTCAACTCAGATGAAATTGGATTTTGTTCTCAATAAAAGCTGAGTGAGAATCTCCGTTACGAATTTGTCCTGTCCAAAATATGTCTCAGGTCGTGGGTTGAAAAACCCAGGACAAACAAAGACCTAAAGTATACTCAAACAATACCTGCTAGTCCGATACGCTCATCTCTTGCCGAGGGTTGATTGATACACCTCTCACTTTTGTATGCTAAATATGAAAATACAGCTAGTAGTCAATTAGCTTAGCTTAGCTTAAAGCCTGGAAACAGGGGAAAACAGCTAGCCTGGCTGTGTCCAAAGGTAACTAATTAACACAGTATATATTTTTGTTTAATTTGTACAAAAAACAAAGTGTAAAGAAACAATTTGTTAGGAGGGGGTTTACGGAAAATTAGGTGCAGAGCCAGCTGTTTCCAGTCTTTATGCTAAGCTAAGCTAACCATCTCCCAGATGTAGCTTCATATTCAGCGTACAGACATAAGAGTGGTATCAATCTTCTCATCTAAGTCTCTGCAAGAAAGCTAAAATAAAAACCTCCATACAATCGATGCAAGTTGTTGAGAAACAGACGCTGGTCTTTACTTGGTGTGTGTGAGAGAGAGTCTAACAGAGCGACAGAGATTGATAGAGCGGTAAATCTGACTCTGCAGTTTCATGTGTGTTTTGTTGGGGTGCATGCTGCAGAATGAGAGGAGAGAAAGAGAGATTCTGTAATGCCCTACTTTTTCATGGCTCTGCGTCAATAGAACCCCACTCAATGAACCTTATTCATGTGTGCGAGCGCAGACACTGCCGACATACAGCGCTCGACCCCTCGGGCCTTGTGTGTGTTTGTGTCTGTCTCTGGCTTTGTATGGATGTGTGTAATTGAGGCGCTACATGCTTTTTTTGGGTTGATTCCGCATCTCTTTGGCAGATATGGGGTGGCGAACGGTTCCTTTTCCATGAATGAATGAGCATGAGCCCTTGAACTCAAATGTAACACACACACACACACGTGCATATTTGGACCAAATAGAGCAAGAGGAACTAAGACATGGAGCATCTTCTCGTGGATAATACTAACTCTTAGGTCTGCTGCCCTCTTTCTCTCTAGATCATTCCCACAATATGGGGGGTTGGTTAATTTCCATACTGTTTTGTGTAGGAGGGCTGTCTCAAGGCAGAGTTTGTGTGTGTGTGTGTGTGTGTGTGTGTGTGTGTGTGTGTGTGTGTGTGTGTGTGTGTGTGTGTGTGTGTGTGTGTGTGTGTGTGTATGCACGTGCAATGGACAAAGGAATGTGGGTTTTGTTGCTGACATAAACACTGACTTCTACTGTAGGTAGAAAAAAACCCATCTTCATCTCTTTCTGTGCATCATTATCCCCTCTCCTCCCCCTGCTTTTCCCTTGACCTTGTCAATAACATTCCCCTTCGCTCGCCTTTCATGTTTTTCTTGCTGGGAAGGAGGCAACCGTGTGTCACGTGAACCTCATTGGGCAGAGGTGGAGGTGCAATTCAAGCCAAGTCATTAGCAACGTTCAATAGGTTTAAGAATAGCACGCTGGGGATAAACACACAAATATTGACACACAAAGGCATTGTGTTACCGTTAAGGTTATAAAGCAGATACTATTGTATCATCTAGGATACTGTTATGCTGCAGGTATATAAGGGGTGTCTTCATTATAAGCCCATTTAAATATGCATCCATCAACTGTCAGAGGTGAATTCAGTGATCAATTGAACCCATCTCACTTTGACTGGTGACAGGAAGTGGGCTAAGCTTGATTACCTCATTATTTTGAAAATGGCTCCCTGTTACAGCTCAGAGTCCATTTATAATCAGCTGAAAGGTCAAAATTGTACAACAACAAAAAAGAGAGCGAGGGGAAAGAGCAGTGAGGAAGTGTGGGAATTAAACTGAAAAAGAGGAAGAAACATACATGCACACCTTAAAAACTTGGATATGGAATGGCCACCATTCATTTAAATACAGCCAGGCTGAAGGGTCTTATAGACTAGACGAAGCGTGTGCAAATGTGACGTCATGGGATCGCCGTGACTATTTATACCCAAACTGGTGCTCGCGACACTAGTTGCAGTCTTCTCCTGAACAGAAGTGGCGCTAATGAGCAAATGCTACCAACGTTGCTCTTTCTACGAACTAGAAGAAGAAGAAAAAAGGTAAACAACGGCAGAGCTGGCTGCAGCATTGCCGTCAATGCTTCAATTTGATTCGATGTCCTACTTGGTGGGATCAAGCCTTTCATTCGTCATAAAATAATTCATCTTAACCCAGTACGTTTACAAGAGAGACTTGCAGTCACTGTGAGAGTCCTGGCATCCGGTTGTTGGCGAACCCGTTCAGGCCTCCCGTTTCCGCTTTGTCTCGCGCCGCTGAAAAAAAAAGAGCCGTGCGCGACAGCTATGATGACACAATATTACGTCATTTTGGCGTCACGATGGCGCGCGCCACCTTGGATGCGTCTAGTGTAAAACACGCTTGACAGATCCACCCCCAGTGGGAGACTTAGTCAATTGGATGTTTGTTTTAATGGGTGACCCTGATGTGTTTATGGATCTAGCGGGGAAGGTCATTCTTGTGTTTTTTATCTCTGCTTGGCAGGGAAGACATTTATCTCCCTGCCATTTAAATTACATGGACAAAAATAGTTGCTCACTTAGCATCTGTGTCCGAGGAGCATGCGTTGACACATTTCACGCAGCACCTGCAGACACATGCATCTGCTGCTAAACAAATCAGAGGTGTTGACATGATGGCCTTTTAGCGAGCGGAGAGCCCCCACCTGTTGAAACGGTTATAAACAGCAGAAAGGTGTCAAATGTCTATCTCAAAAGCAAAACAGGGTGCAAAGGTTACAATGTGTTTGTTCCCCTTTTTGTCACTCTCTACATGCTTCGTTCCTGAAGTTATTCCCTACCCTTTCCCTCTTCTTTCTCGTCTCAACTTTCAACCCACTGGGACACCCACCCACCTGTTTTCTAACCTCTTCCCTCTCCTCTCCCTTTTGTTCTGCTGTCATCCCTGTGGCTTTCCCATATATGGAGATTCACCATTTTATGTCTGTAATTGACACTGTTAATCACATATGCCTTCCAAGTATACAAAAAGGTTTATTTTCTATATCGATAGTGTGATAACCTCGCCAAGAATGATGCCACCACAGAACACAGTGCTGAAATATATCATTACCCCAACATGTAATGAAATTATAAAATAATTTCATCTTCACCCTTTACGCTGTGTTTATGGCTTTAACCCTGATACTACAGGCTGTCATGGTGGTTTTTAGATGTTTCTACAAACTCCAGGGAGGCATATCAGTCTGTCTGCTGCATGGAAAAGAAAATAAAGATGGATAGGGTGGATAGGGTGAAAAATGAAACCTGTCTGCAGGTTATTTACTTGAATTACAGGTCTTGCAAATATATCCATCGAGTCCCAAGACATAGTGATACGGAAAACAATCAAAATCTTAAAATGGCAAGTGCAATTGGCAAACATAATCGAGTGACATGCTGTGGAAATGCAAATATGGAAAGCTGCTGAGACCGTGAAAGGTAAGAAATGTTGAATTTTCACACTCACACACTGACTTTCTTGTCTTCCTATGACATCCCCTCCCCCCCATCCCAAGATGATGCAGTTAATCACTGGTTTCATTGTCGCCAGGCCGACACAATTTATAAACTGGCTATGTACAAACACTGACTCACTCTGTGGTTGGCACTGTGAAAAAAGATGCAAAAACACTGTCGTCATTTACGTGTGTCTGTGAGAATGAGACTAAGGGAAAGACAGAAGGAAGATTATTGTTTTGACTTTCAAAGTCGGCGGGGTGTGTTCATGTGGGTGTGTAGTTTTCTTTGTATGTCTACCTTTGTATGTGAATGACTGTGCACATTTGGCAACGATGGAGCCAATCAGTAAGGAAGCATTCTTATCTATTACATTTGTAAAAAATAAATTAAAAAAAACTTTTTCTTGGTAAGTTTAAGTTGGTTCATTGCTTACACTCTGTCCTCACAACAAAGGGGTTTCTAATTGCCTCAGAAATGTAATAAATCCATTAATTTGACTGGCTGACAGCATATGACCCTGGTGCTATTGGTGTTTTAAGTCCAGTTTGGCTGGAAGCTTTGCTTTGCACTGAGAGCAAAGGTCCAAATGGGCCCCAGTTGTCAGTACATTAGCCTCAGGGAGAAACTGTGCCTGGTAAACACAGTAAAATGAATCATGCTCCCCCGAAATCACAAAACTGTGACAAGACAGTCACAAGACAGATGCTGACTGTTTCATGGTTGAATCCACAACAATACTTGGTCTGAGCTTTAAATCGGGATTTTGAACAAAGGAGGATGAGATGATTGTATGGGTTTTGACCTTGTACAGTTATAGCACAAGACAGCATGTGCACGTCAGCAGTGGCTAGACAAAGCTTTAAGAAAGAACTGTTTGAGTTGAATGTGAGATGCCAATAACGAGGCCTGTTGTTAAATCTACTGTTCATGCACATCAAGCTGCTTCTGATGTCTGGGTGAGTCCTCAGTTTAGTGTCGTGGCATCTCTGCTGTTTGCAGATTATGTTGTCTTTCTAGCTTTAAAGTACATGATATTGTTCGATATTGTTTAAATATGGGGACAATGGTGCACATTTTCAGACTTACCTGGAAGGCATTCAGTGTTGTACTCAGGTGTTCACATGAAAAATGGCAGATATAGTTGTGTAACAAATTAAAAAAAGACAGAGCGAGAAGTTCAAAGCCTGGCTCCTTTCCCACCTCTGCGCAGCTGACCAGTCACATCAAGAGGTAGGCATGGATGTCGGATAAAAAAAAAAAAAGAATTTCAGGAAATTACAGAAATGGACAGACACAGCCCCCCACAATTCGACTTTGGAAAGGTGTCTGGGTTTTCCAAAGTTATTCGACCATCCGACAAGCGCTTCTGAGGAAGCATACTGGCACCTTAGAGGCATAGCTGACCATCAATCTGTATCAGAATCAGAATCAGAAAAGCTTTATTGCCAAGTACGTTTACACACACAAGGAATGTGTCCTGGTGCCGTAAGTGCATATCACATTAAAGCAACACGCACAGACACACCGAGTCGCCATATGCAGCGCCATCCCAACTCTCACTTAACTCTCGCAGGGACAGATACAGCATGACATGAAGGAGAGGAGAGGGAAATAAAAACGCAACTCTCAGACTATCCTCATAAAGATAAGAACAGTGTGGGAACAGGAACAAACACCTCAGCACGTAAGCACACAAACAGTACATTTGCACTGCTGCACATAACATAACAGAACATAACATAACAGAACATAACATAAATGTACAGTTGCACAATTAGCGGCGAAGGCGTGGGACTGGGGGTATAGGGGGGGGGGGGGGTTTGGCCTGCTGAGAAACGCACAGCCCGGCAGCCCCACTAGTGTCTCAGTCCGCAGAATGTTATAGCGATAACACAGCACGTTGCCGTGGTGACACCCCTGAACAGTCCAGAACCGATACAACAATCAGCAGGCAGTGGGGAAGACGGGGGAGGAACCAAGAGCGTCTCGCTTGTAGAGCCCCAACAGGGTGACTGTTTGTTCCAAGAAACAGCCTTGGCAAGGCAGTTCAGGATAAGGGGTCCGAAAGATTAAATTAGTTTGGTCTACACGAATGGCTGCTCTAATTTAAACATTCATTCTATTGTTCATCCGTTCAACTGGTCAAATTTACTTTCCAAATCCGTGACCTTCTTCATGATGGTATCCAAGTCGCAGGTCATTACCATGTTGTATTCCATCACGTGATTAATAGTCCCAGTTTGCGCACTGATAATCCCAGTTTGCAAACTGACCGCTTTTTCAACAGCTTCAGTCAGGCCAGGCAGCTTCCTTGGGCTTTGGACAGTTACCAGAGTCTTTTTAATTTCTCAATAAACCAGGGCCAAGCATCCTCCAATCAGCAGCAGTCCAGTTATCATGGTCCCGAATAGGTAGATATCCTCAACGTCCTCCACGGAAAGAGCAGAGAGACACACGACACGCCATTTCTCCCAGCCGTCCATCGTACACCCCGCAGCAAATGTTCCGTCAGGACATGCTGGCTCACCCGTACCAGTGCTCCTCCTCGAGAATACAGTGTCAATTGTGCTGAAAGACCAGTTAATCAGTTCCATAATTTGGGTATCGTAGAGCCTGAGCCTTGCAGGGAGAGTCTCTAGAAAGTTAACAACAGACAACACGAGACAAGATAGCAAGCAAGCAGGGTAGGCCTGGGAGGGAGAGGGAGAGAAAAGCGACCGCCTTCGCTGAGAGCAGAAAGAGAAGAATGTAAAGACGGTTACTGTGGGGAATATAATTAAATCACAATACGGTCTTATCATGTATTACACAATCCGACTCTTACTGTAACTTTAAATAAAAACACTACGCTAATAGGTATCTACAGTGGGACTGCTGTTAACCACTTTTTAAGTGTGTGGCTTTCTCCCCAGATAATAATAGGATGAATGAATGAGGAGTACAAGATAAGGACATGGTTGGACATCAGTACCTAGCTGGCCTGAGGAAAACGACAGCAGGGCTACTAAAAACCCTATTGTGGAGAAGCAACCACCACAATGAGCAGTGAATGAATGATTAAGACAATTACATCATAATTAGCGTCCAAAAATTCAGCCTGCAGAATTCTTGCTATTTTTTGACTAGAATTCTCCTTTGAGGATTTATTCCTTCCTCCCAACCCTCTCTTTCTACCAGTTCCCCTCTCTGATATACAATGTCCTCTAGAGTAGAGCTGAATCAGCGTGGGGAAGAGCTTTTGCTGCAGTAGCTAACTTTATCCAGTGAAGTCACATCATTCGTGCCGTATGGTTTCTGCAAATTGCATCGCCGGAGGGGGAGGAGGGAGGTGGTCCAAAACGGAGGAGGGATAAAAGGGAGGGGGAAATAGCTATAGAAACACTTCTTCTTAACATTGCACCCTCTGTCGTTAGTGTTCCAAGTATACATGTTGTTTCCTATACTTTGTGAGACATGAAAATATTTGTCCTCCATCCTCACCCTCCATTCTCTTGCGTACAGTAGTTTCTCTCTCTCGCTCAGCTCACACGGTCTCCTAAGATGAATTTGTCCCTTTGATGTGACACAGCATGGAGGTGTAGTGAGAGGAAGAAAGCTGAGCTGTGAGGTTTTACTTTGTTGCACAATCCTCCTCTGCCTCATCATCACAGTGACCCACTTATCTGTGCGCCCTCCATGTCCCTGCATCTTATTTTCTCCACTTATGATTTCTAATTATTGCTCTCATACAATTATTTTCACTTTTGCAGTCTTGTTGACATTTCTGTTACTCTCATATCTTATTTCATTGTTTGACTTATGGAATTATTTCCTCATTTGCTTTCTTTTCTTTGTTTCTTTTGTGCCCTTCTTTTTTAATGACTTTGATATTTTACTATTACAATTCCCCTTACTTATGTTTCTCTGCCAATTCTGTTTTTATGTATTATGTTTCTCTATAACCTTTATCACTTGCATGTAGAGCTGTGATTAAAGAAGGCATGGTTGTTATTATTTTATTTATTCAGTTTGAAAACTTTGCAGACCCAAAAGACTTCAGACTTGACTCGGACTCAAGCTTCGAGACTCGTCAACAACCTATTTTCATGCAATTATTGCTTTTTAAATCTAAATTGATTTATGTATTTCTATTTTCTTTTATTGGCGCATATACGTTGGGGAAACGCATGACGAGCTGCGTGTCCCTTGGCCTTTGCCGTAATGTGCAATGTACGCATGCGCTATGCGGCGCGCGCACACATCAAAAAATGCAGCGACAATGGCGACACCAAGTCCTCCTGCAGTTGTGCCTTTTGTCATTAGTTTTGCTTACAATAACTTCATAAACAGTGGCAGTAAGCGAACAGCTACATGCAAGGAGTGTGGCACCAAGATACATGATGCTGGATCAACAACATGGAACTTCATCAGACATCTCAAAAAGCACCCAGATAGGTCAGTCACTCACGCTAATGTGAAAGAGACGTTACATTTAGCATATATCGCCACAGGTAACAAGCTAACCATCGCAAAGTGTTGTGCTGATGCTGGGGACAGGCAAATTGTATTGTTATAGTTGTATCCATATGATGTGACAGACTTAGGTTAATATTTCACCAGTAGCAGAAGATTAGACTATACAATGTACAATGTACTATACAAGTTGAAGAACACTGAAAAATGTAATGCATGATGAGGTTGGGCTTTACAGCCAGTTGGTAACACAGACAAACATGTATTCTTTGGTGCAGATACCAAAATGTTGAAAAATACTGTTATGAAATTGAAACAGAGTCCTTAATTTGTGTTTCTTCAGATTGCATTGCAGTAGACCCCATAAAGTTATCCTACAACTGATTTTGATACTGTACTGTCTGGATGGTAGCTACAGGACATGCTTTGAATTCATAAGATTTAACAATACAGTGTTAGGGACAGATCAGACTTGAGACTTGACTTGGACTTGACTTGGACTCATGGCAAAAGACTTGAGACTTGACTTGAACTTGCCCTCAAAGACTTGAGACTTGACTTGGACTCGAGCTCAAAGACTTGAGACTTGACTTGGACTTCCAAAAAATGACTTGTGAACATCTCTGACTCACACACACACACACACACACACACACACACACACACACACACACACACACACACACACACACACACACACACACACACACACACACACACACACACACACTCTCTGAAAATGCCAACTGATTAATCAGTTATATTTCCTCACTCTAAAATACAGTCTTCAACATTGCACATTCAACCTAGCTAGATTAACAAATAGGCATAGAGGCAAAAAGTTTTATTCCTGCAAGGTTTCATGTAACGGAAGGGGGTAGCCGACCTAGCACTACCGCTAGCAAGCTAATCTGCTAGCATGTTTGCTGCCCGCTGAGCAAGCTATTATAACAATATTATCTTATAGACTACACTGGCTGTGGGTTTGACTACGTTGTTTTATGTGTTTTTATTTAACAAAATTAGAAATGTAGGCCTACTGCCAATATTTCAGGTGTTTCGGGTGTAGCCAGCGGATATCTGGGCCAAGGCTTCCTCTTCCATGCGTTGGTTATTGATAACAGTAAGATTAGCAACAAGATCCAGGTCCAGACGACATTTTGGCTAATCACTATAAATAGATATCTGCATACGAATGCAGATAAAAAAGCTATTAAAAAGCTCAATCGTCATCCGATGATAGATCGGTTCCCAGATTGCATTTTGGCCGATGTGTTCCACCCTTTTTGCTCTCCACACAGACTGTTTACCTGCATGCAACCAAAGCCCGCTCAAACATGATTGGTCAATACTACTTGGGCCACAAACAGAAATCTAATTTCTTCCTATACCAAAATCTTGTCACGTTGCCTACATACATATGCAGATATCTGTTTATAGAGATGATCTAATTATTAACTAGATATGTAATTATTAACTGTAGATTGTGGACTTTTGTGCATGGCATACTTAAAATAAAACCTCAACAAAAAAAATACTGAACCCGCCAAAACATAATAATCTTACTACTGACCTAAGCAATTATCTCTTCGGAAAGTTTTTTAGCTGCAGTTCAATACAACTGGTAGTTCTAGTTCATGTAATTAGGTTAAGAATAGGAATAATCATGAATCACTTGGCCTGAGTGAAATGATTCCCTGTCACAAGGAGTTTGACTCATTGTTTATGGGGAGTGTTATGACTAGTCTGAAAAGAGTTTGTGGTGAGTCAAAGGGTCGGGCTGCTTACATTGCCTTTGATTCAGTTCATCGCAGTTAAACCACACTGAGAACGCTGCCGGCTGCTTAGCTGTCAGTGAAAAGTCGGGCACACATGCACGCACTTTCTCTGCACAAACGCAACAACAAACACACTGGCTGGCCTGTCTCGCTCTCTTTTGCTTGCTGGCTCTCACACAAAGTTGACTCAAAGTTGCCTTCATTAGAACAAACACTTAGCTCCTTGTTATCTCTCTTGCACACACTATCGTCTACACATAGCATACACACTAACTTTTTCTTTTCCCGTTTTCATCGCTATGTCTTTCTTCTGCATTATGCAAACACATTTGCAACAAATGGTGCTTCTATTTGTCTCTAATACATATACACAAAAATTCTTATTGCTTCTTAATTTTGCACTACTGTATATAGACATTGTAAACTATACATACTACTATAATGTTGCCTTTGCAATATTTTGGCACTCACTATATATCCCATAAAACGTGTTTTTAGGATGAGGTTCTGTATGAATGCTTTTTCAACAAGTGTCTACCGTCTTACAAAACCAGCGCAAAATTAGATCTTAATTAGACTTATTTTGGTACTATTTGGAATGTATTCCTGTGAGTGTCTGCATCTTGCCTGTCCCTTTATGTCTCCTGGCATTGTGCGCTGTCATTTTGTTGAGCTTCCACTGCTGGCAAGATGGAAAATGATTTTCCCCGGGGGCAGTGGGTGTGACCTCAACTATTTCAGGCTCTCAGTCACCAGCAGGACGGTGGCAAGTTCAGTGTTTATCATCATGTTAAGTGTGTATGAGTGTGTCCATTCTTGTCATTGCATGCAGTGTATTTGCCACAGTACGGTACTTTCTCACAAGCTCCACAGAGAGACAAAGCCCTGTGGTGAGCATTTCTCTGAATGATGGTGGCAAACACTTTGTGTGTGTGTAGATTTGCACGTCGTTGGCGATTGCCTGCAGTCATGCTTCACACACACAGGCCATGCATGCCCTAGTCATCACCAATCACAATGACAGAGGGTGACGGACTGCCTGCTTTCAAGTGGAATAGTCTCTCACACACACACACACACACACACACACACACACACACACACACACTATAGATAGATTAATCTGTATTATTAGGTTAAAGTTTCTCTCTGTAGCCTATGGAACTCAGCAGACCACAGTGTGAGCAGTACACCCTCACTGTTTTTTTTTGTTTTTATACATGTTGTATCTTCTTTTTGGCATTCATGACCAAGGCCATGATCTCTGTGCTCTGTTCACATTTCAGAACTGGCAGGTAGCTGCTGTCAGGTGTAAACAAGCTGACCTTTGAAGAAGGCGCAGCTGTAATGAGTCTTTCTTGAAATTCTAGTTTGGATCTGTAATGGGTTTCATCTGTCCTAAGTGAATGAAACCTGCTCGAACTCATCTGTCGACGTTTTTGGGGCCTAAATTGAGAATATTGTTGACTGGCCATTTCAAGTTTTTCTAATAAGCCATCCAAATGGTGGGGGAGTCTCCTAACTTATACCTAGTTACAGAGAGAAGTTACCACAGAAACAGTGGAGTTGAGGGGAAAGAGTTTGAAGTTGTTGTAAAACCTTAAATGTATGCCTTTTTAGGCTGATTATTAATAATAATAATTACATACAACCTAGTCTCACATTACCAGACCTATCTCCACAGCCCTGTGGGGTAAGGTCTTATCACAGCACACATACATTATGGGGTAGGAGAAAAAAAATGCTCTGGGTTCTTTGTATTTCTTGAAACCAATCACAAGCGACAATCATCTTGGGCGACGCTAAGCTCCGGACGCAGTGACGGTGGCTCTGCAAAATGGTCTCGGGAAGGAACTTGTTTTGGTGGAACATTTGCACCCCGCAAAAGAAAATGCCACATACAATATTAACTGAAGTTAACTGTTCACACAATACAGCAATGTGAGCTATTTAAATTAGCTGGATACATGGTTAAACGTAATTTGCTCTTACCAGTGTATCGCCGTGTGTACTTTGTGTGTATCCCCACCAATCAGTCCCATAACGGCCAAGTTAGAGAGTAAATGCTGTGAACATATTCTTTTTAAATCTTTACAATCATTCCCCGAAAGAACAAAGCAGGCCTGCCTCAACGTGGTATCATGACATGTGTAAATATACACGCCGACTTTCTTATGCCAAGTGGCGTGTTATCTGTACGCATTTTGAGCATCTGTGTGTATGCCATGTTGCGTGTTATCGCGAGAAGAAAGCTATGGTTGAGTTTAGGAAAAGAAGAACCGGTTGGGTTTAGGAAAAGAACAACAGGGTTGGCTTTACACAAACAAGAGAGTGAGGAAACGCCACACGTGGGACGCGATTCCCGCTCTCCCGGGTGAAAGTCCCGTGTTTTACCCACCCCACACCCCAACCAACCTCCCTACGTGGATTTTTGCCATTTCATACTACTCCCTACAGCGTAAATTCACACACAATCGCAAGGTAATATAAGTCAACGGAGGCCAAACGGCGTTGATAAACACGCTAAAATGTGAGTATGCGTCTTTATAACACGCCAATAATGGCATACGAATTGGCGTGTGATACATACGCCACTTCATGAGATCAGTCTGCCTGCCTTGTTCCATGATCCAAATTTTCTTTCACATCAACTTCTCTGATGTTTTTTACATTTGCATATAACCTCAGTCCTCTGGTTCCACAACGCACACACTTCTATACTAATAGATGAGGGGCTTTGATATGTTCTGTAACATTCCCTCGTTTCTCCACCTTACTTTTTTGTTTCCTTAATGAGGGAGGATTTGAGAGCTAGACCCTCTTGCTAAGACGCGGAGAGAGCTTTCAAAGAAAGAGGTCGAAGGGGATGCTCGTCTGTAGAGAGACTGAGATGCTTAAAATGCAGGTTGTGTAAATGCCTCTTAACGGCTCAGGAATGGTGATTAAGGTGAAGTAGCATTGTGTGCAAATGTCTGTGTATGAATGCCGTGTGTGTGTGTGTGTGTGTGTGTGTGTGTGTGTGTGTGTGTGTGTGTGTGTGTGTGTGTGTGTGTGTGTGTGTGTGTGTGTGTGTACAAATTCAAATGAGATATGTGCACAAGGTGTGAGTGTCACTTATGTCATGTGGGATTTTTGAGGTATGTTCTCTGTGTTTACTGCTTGAACCAGAAGCATATACTGTTCATTCCTGCTGTTTTTAATTTGCATCCTCACAGTTAAGGATTGATAAGAAAAACTCCAGTTGGAAATTCATCTGTAGTCATGCTGTCAAACACAGAGCACATAATGTACCACTCTTGCCACTTGTCTTACTTGTCTTTGGTATTGTAAATTCAAAGGTATAATTGTGAGCTAATTCTGTTTTGTGCACATTAATCATCTTTAATGCTGAGAGCTAAAATCAAATTACCAGTGCACGCTCCAGGCAAAAGCATATAGGAGTCCTCTGAGAGCACGCACGCACACGCACACACACACACACACACACACACACACACACACACACACACACACACACACACACACACACACACACACACACACACACACACACACACTGCATTTCACTATCTTTGTGGGGACCAGTCATTGACATAATGCATTCCCTAGCCCCTTACCCTAACCTTAACTATCACAACTAAATGCCTAACCTTAACCCTTACCCTAACCCTCGTTTTAACCCAAACCTAACCATAACCTAATTCTAACCCCAATCCTATAACAGAGTCTTAACCCTCAAACAGCCCTTTAAAGTTGTGGGGTTCAGCATTTTGGGCCCCACAAAGCTGTCCGGACCCCACAAGTATACTTGACTCCCGGTTTTTGGACCCCACGAATATAGTTAAACACGACCACACACACACACACACACACACACACACACACACACACACACACACACACACACACACACACACACACACACACACACACACACACACACACACACACACGCACTACAATTTAAAACTGGAAAATGTTTTAGCCTGGGCAAAGGTAACCAGGGAACCACGGATCATCCACCATGCATCAAAAATGGTATTAAAGTATTTTTCGCTGCCGAAGGGTGTTAAGTCTAAAATAGCAACATGGCATCATGACTTTGCGTAAATGTACACACCACTTTCCTAAAGCCAAGTGGCGTGTTATGTGTACGCATTTTCAGACATCTGCGTGTATGTCTACGCTGTATACAGCGGACGGCAGTTGGCAACGTCACATTAGTATGTAATTACTAATGTGCGATAACACGGCTACGTGTTATCGTGAGGCTGGGTTTTGGAAACGTCACACATGGGTTGGGTTTAGGAAAAGAAGAACCAGTTGGCTTCAGGAAAAGAATAAAGCTACGGTTGGGTTTAGGAAATGAGACACGCGGTTTGGATTTAGGAAAAGAACAAACGGTCTTCCCTACGCAGATTTGAGCCATTTCATACTACTCGCTACGGTCGAGTAATCGCGCAATCGCAAGGTAATGTAAGTCAATGGAGGCCAAACGGCGTTAATAAACACGCTAAAAAGCGTGTATTCGTCTTCATAACACGGCAATAATGGAATACAAATTGGCGTGTTGTACATACGCCACTTCATGAGATCAGTCTGAAAATAGCCTTTCTTTATTTTGGTGTAGGTTCAACAATTTGAATTGAACCACTGAACCCATTTTTGATCATCGAGGGCATGAGAAACTTTCAAACAACAAAACCTTGTTGTTGTTTTGAAATATATATATTATATTATTATATTATATTATATTATATTATATTATATATATATATATATATATATATATATATATATATACATACACACACACACACACACACACACACACACACACACAGTATGACCGGCATACCATCAGCCAGTTATTTACTGTGGCAGTCAGCTGGTGTGAATGTATTTGCTGGAAAAAGCAGAGTGTGGTTTTATATGGTCATGGATTAGTGAAAGCCATTATGTATCAACCAAATACCAAATCAATAAGCTGAAAGAGAACCTAAATAGCTTTAGGTTAGAGTTGGGTGTTGATTCTCAGTGGGATTATAAAAACGGCAAAAATAAACTAAATGGAGCTTGGACATGGCTCTTCATTTGAACCTGACTGCACTGATGGAAGGAGCTGCTGAATAGCCAGGAAGACAAAAACGTCCATACTGGAAAATTCTACACAACTCCAAAATACGTTCAGTATCAAAGTCCAATGCCTACATTTTTAAATTGCTTGATTTTGCTTGATATTTGATATTGGTTATGGCATTACATTTAACTAAAAGGTAAGGCCACTAAAACACTTGGTTAAAGTTAGGAAAAGATGATGGTTATGGGTAATAAAAAGGCAAACATAATTGCATGTCTGCAATGGAACGCAAATGGTATGAAAGTCCCATTTGCTACATGCCCATTCACCTTCACTTTCCACCTCACTACATAAAGGGCACACTACTTCCTGCATTGACAATTAATGTTGGCATTGGATATAACTTGTGGATTCATCCGATATGGATGCATTTCTGAGTGATACTGGGGTGAAATAGCAGTGTCCTTTTTGCTGCAACTATGCAGTATGTTGTTACTGAGCAGTTCAGCTGTTGGTAAAGGCAACCACTTGGATGAAGAAGCTGCAGTTGCACATGGTTTCTTTGGCTTTAATTCCCAGAAGGGAGACTTTGTAAGATACATTATGTGGTAGCTGGGAGGAAAGGGTTGATCCTCCCTGCGTACCTCTTTTGCACAAGACCTGTGGTGAAATAAAATGAACCAGAGGAACACAGGACCTTTGAAGTGGTGTTGAGCAGAATACAGCCTCTAACCCCCGAGCCACTAAACGGCCCAGCCCTGGCAGCGCAGCATAGCATAATGACATTTCCATGTGATGTCTGCTCCTGATAGGCAAATATATGTTCAGGCTGTTTGGAGCTTGGAGTGCAGAGACATGGAAACAGTGTTTTAAATAAAGAGGTGAAATGAAGGAACTGAAAGTGAGAGAAAGTGCGTATTTGGGGTTGGCTTTGGTGAGAGGTTAGAGTCTAAAAAAAGAACAAGGGTGTAAAAACATGAGTCAGTGCCTCAGCGTTTTGTGAACATCATTTCCAATTTGATTTCCTCTCCTCTCGCTGGTTTTCATGACATTGTCTTTGTGACATGAATCTGTTTTAGCAGCTCACTAACCAAGAGTGTTTTTGTGTTTCAGGAGGAAGAGATGCCAGAGGTAGAGATAGACATAGATGATCTGTTGGAGGTCAACAGTGACGACGAGAGAGCCAGCAAACTGCAGGTATGCTTCTGAGACTGTGTGTCTCTCTGTGCCTACACATCATCTGAATACACATTAACAGCTAGACAGCATGTTTCCTAGATGAGATGAAGCCAAATCCTCACTTTGTAGTCAAACTTCTCATGTGACTGCTTTGCATGCTGGTCTATTGAGTACAGTATGTCAGTGGAGAAATCGGCATTGCTGCCTTTTTCACTGTAGGTTTCTCTCTGTATGATTCTAATACCGGTGCATTCAAAGACACTCTTGTTTGATTCTGGCAGAATGATACCAAAGCCTGACATCATACTCACCAACCACTGAAAAACTGAATTGTACATTAACTTTACATTTTGCCTTAGTGAATAAAAATGAAAAATCCAAGAGCTGTCTAGACCATCAACAACTCTCTGTTTCCCTTGTTTTGCTTTTTACACAGGAATCATTAATAGACTGCTACAAACCAACAGAGGTGAGTGTGTTTGGTGTCTGTCATACCATGAAATGCTCAATACCACTGGCCCAGCAGCTTGTGTGTAGATAGACATTATTAATGCTCACATGCACCATTCGATTTGCAGTATATAGAGCACTGTATGTTGAAGCATCGTGCCCCACATGTGTATGTGTGTGCTTAATTAATTTCTTGTGACATTCACATTCATTTTCTCTTTCTACTGTCATCCTGACCTAAATACGATGAAAGATTGAAAGGACTTCTTACAAATGCACAAAGCTGTTAGCAAAATAGCATGTACACACACAAAATGTGGTTACTAGTTAAGGGATGTGTGTGTGTGTGTGTGTGTGTGTGTGTGTGAGAAAGTGAGTGTGTGTGTGTGTGTGTGTGTGTGTGTGTGTGTGTGTGTGTGTGTGTGTGTGTGTATGTGTATATAGGTGTTAAGCGTTTGGGTTAGGGTGAGATGGGGTTAAGCCTGGACTCCCCATCTGTCGTCTGCACGTGTGTGTGTGTGTGTGTGTGTGTGTGTGTGTGTGTCATTAGGTCAGACTGTGACCTACAACACCTACAAGGTCACTGGTATCCAAAGCTACAGAAGTGTCCAATCAGGTTGACAGATGCCAATATGTCACATGCACGCACACGCACACATTTATGTTTATTACTTGTTTATAATGTTTATGACACGTTCATGACAGTGTCATGTCACTCTTATGTAGATACATTCAAGTAAAGTGTAACCGAAAAAGGTACACTGGGAAACTACCAGGAGATGCAGGGATGCAGAGGGATATACAAAAAGACCGCTAGAGGCAGAACAACAGACAAGAGTTTAGGGTAGAGAGAAGAAGGAGAGGGACAGAGAGGAGGGGGAGGCACCAGTAATTGGGTCATGAGCAGAGTCATCCCTGATATAATGAGGGGGATTATATTCCAACATTTTCTCCACCTCATTCAGGCCTCTATACAACCTCTTGCTTAAAAAAAGTGGGTTATTTGTCCTTATTCCTTACTGACTTAGTTTCTTCATAATCTAGTTTTTCCTTATTGTCATTTAAAGGGCAAAACCACCATAATTCAGAGTATTTTGCGCTACAGTTATTAGGGCTGGTACGGTTCACAAAATCCATGGTTCGGTTTGTATCACGGCTCTTGTTTTTTTTTCTTTTAATCTTTAACACTCCAGAAATATACTTCAGCATATGATATATAGCTAAAATTAGCATATTGAATGCATGTTGCACAATACATGCACACAGTGGCAGTTCTATCTATGGTTTTATTTCCGCTGTCATCATAGGCAACATGAAATCCAAAATGTTCCCACACACCAGACTATATACGACGCTGGCGCATCCTCCAGCTCCGGGCAGCCTTCCTCATCTCTCCCACTTGACATTTCTGCATGTGACGTGACCTGCAGCAGCAGCAGCACTCCACACTCCACACTCCACTTGAGGAGCGGTCGGCTCGGCGCCTCTCAAAATCGGACGGAAATCTTTTAAACTGACCTTTGTCGATCAAAAAAAGCAGACAGATTCAGCAACTGTATGGCCTATTTCTTGCTTAAAATGTTTTCAGAAACACTTTTCGGTGAACTATTTTCGTAAAATACGAGATGGTATTCAGAACGAGACGAGATTAGAGTCTGTTTTGAAATTCGGGAGCAGCAAGAACCACGTGACGCGTTCGTCCAATCAGCTGCCATGTGTTGCGTTCGTCACGTTCATCCCCCTTGTCGTTTCCAGTAAGTGTTTTAACATAGGTGTCAAAAGTGGGCACTACGGCAGTAAGTGGTTAGTGTACATTAACAGTGTACCGACAAACTGTGAGACACACACAAGCTCCGAACCGAGACAAGAGAACCGAGCGGGTCGGATGTTTTTTCATGAACCGTACCACCCCTAACAGTTATGCAGGACCTGTCTTTGGTCGATCACATCCCATCCAAGCCATCACACAAATAAAAGCAGGACACTTTTGCCTGCTTTAGTCTGGGAAATCTAATAGAAACGGAAGATAGCTCGTGGACATCTAAAGATTCAAATTATGGTCTTCTTCTTTACTGGGAGCATTTACTGTTATAATCCGATTTTATAACTTTGTTGCATCTTAAACCATTAAAGAAAGAAACATGATCAACTCTGGTGTGAATGGATGTGTGCAACTGTTTGTCTAACTCTTTTTTCCTCTCTTCCTTGCAGGTCTTTGTCCGCGAGTTGCTGGGCAGGATAAGGGGAATGAGAAAACTCAGTGCGCCAACTAAGAAGGGCCTATAATGGCTGTGATTTCAACTATCAATCAACCATAAACTCATCTCAGCTCCACCTACTTAACCCACTCAACATGGACTGTCATCACTCAGAAAAAAGTATCTAAACATAACAGCATTACTAACTATCCTGCAATTTGCAAACAGGCACCATAAACTCCATGCATATAGCACTAGTCATTCATTTCACAATCACGTAGAACAACAAGGTGTATTATAATATTTGACTGTTGAAAGGTACGTAAGCAAAACAGAGCCAACATGGTTAAATAGCATTACAGCCACAATAAAATGTCATGCCCTGGAACGTGCCACAACTGCAACTGTGCTTTAACACGAATACCACCTTATTCCACATTTCAGAGCCATGTTACAATCTGATGCTGTAATCCCAACAGGCATATAGCATAAAACACCAACAAAAACGCAGGTGGTAAAAAAATGTTTGTACTGCAGTAGGTGTGAAATTAGCTGAAGCACTATGTAAACACGGTGCTTCATGGTTTTGTCATTTTTTTACTGAGGTA
This sequence comes from Zingel zingel, assembly GCA_023566125.1. Classification (NCBI taxonomy): domain Eukaryota; kingdom Metazoa; phylum Chordata; class Actinopteri; order Perciformes; family Percidae; genus Zingel; species Zingel zingel. The sequence goes on from CM042332.1 coordinate 16,706,445, forward strand.
TTTTGCTCTGTTGTTACTTCTTTTAAATAAAATGTACTGTATGTTGCCATTTATTGTTCATGTGATTGAAATGTGGTCTTCAACAGTTTTCATTTTTCCTACTTTAAAGTCAACGTGCTTATTCTTACTCCGTCAGTGCTTGCAAATGTAAGGGAGCTCTGTAGTTTTATTTTAAGCTCAAGGCGTTAATACATCAATTCTGTCCTTGTGTGATGTGTAAACTCTGGAAAGAGGAAAAGGGATATTTTTGCAAGTTAAGCTAAAATAGTGTGAAGATTTTTGCTTTTTACCCACTGTTCTAGAATACTTTTCACTACAGCAAGGCATGATGGGTGTTGCAGTTCTTGTGTAAAACACCTATATGATTGGCAGCCTTTCACTTATAATGTTATGCAGTGTTCTCTCCTTCATCAGTATACATATCAGTTGGTCATTTAGGTTTAAACACAAAGCCCATACATTGCAGTTGTTTCTTACACTCTGGCTCACTTAACCCTGCTAATTTGCCTCTCTAATAGTGGTTGATGTTGCCTTTAAGGACATTCAGGATCAGTTCACTTTTTTCTCAACACTGAACCTTAAGTACTGACAACCTAAAAGGCAAATATGGTTGAGTCAGAACCTGAGGACAACTTGAAACTTTGACACTGAAACCTGTCACGTCCTGTAAAGGAAGGTGTGCCAAAACTGGGAGTATTACATAAAGCATTTCCACAGAGATTGTCAAGTTTGTGAAACATCTTCAAGTGGACAGGGAATTTTAAGATGATTAAAACTTTTCCAGGTTGCAGAAAATATGTTGTTATTGCAAAATCCCAGGTTTGAGAGGTTGATTTAGTTATACACTGTTGTTAATGTGCATCAACACATTCTAAAACCTGTAAGCTCTGGTACAATCATGACTCTGTTATGGGGTTGGGCCCGGTTTCACTTCTGAGCAGTCAATCGAGTACCGACCGGAATAGAGCAGACCTAAACCTGCCCTATGATATACCCTCAGCTGCCAAAGACAAAAGCAGGGCAATGTTTGATTTTAACATAACACTTGCAAAGCACCCGTCTTGCATGCTAGAACAGAGAAAAAACACATAGATATTATGAACTTATAATCAAGCAAAAACTACTTTTTTGACTTAGCTACCATGTCTAACTTTATAGAACTTTTGGTGTTGAAACAACGTGAAGGTCACGTTGGAGAGAATACAGGAACATTTTAAAAATGGTGCTGTTTTTGATAATTTTCCCAGGTTTTGGTTGTATGAAACACAATTTCACTGTCAATTGATGCCAGAGAAATGTGTCTGAAAGAAACGTGTCTGTATTATTTAAGGGGTGCATACAGTCTAAAGTGGCGTCCTCTTTGCATTTCCGTTCCTCAATCTGGACTGGGCTGGATGGGTGTCACCACACTCAGCTAGCAATGGTTGATTTGTATGAAAAAGATAATGTGTTTCTAGATCAGTGAAGTGAAAGGAAAATGTGAAGAGGAAGCCATTATAGGCAACTTCATCCAGGTCTCAAGTCGAGGTACTCTATAGGATTTTCTCTGTCAAGAAACAGTTCAGGGGCAATAGGCTGATATTTTATAATTTATGGGATTTCATGTGGAGAGTATTTTGAAAGTGTCCATACTAGAAAGCTTTACGTTTGCATGTATTTTTAAAGTCGCATGTTGAGGGGAACATTTTGTTGGCCCAAATGTTTTTATTTCACCAAATAAAACACTTTCCTTTTTATACCTTTATTATTATTAAGACTAAAATATTCAGTTTTTCAGCTGCAGATTTTTTTCTGTACATCCACAATTAGCGTTCTTGATTTTAAATTGTAATGTGGTGTGTGGTTTGTTTTTGCTGAAAATAAAAATGCAGAAGGACTGTACTGTTTAAACATGCCATTTCTGTGTGTTTTTTGTTTTAGTTTTTTTATGGGTAAAGGATGTGTCTTTGTGCCAAGAGTTAGATGAGAAGAGCAATACCACTCTCATGTCTGTCTGCTCACTAATTAACACACTATAACATATTTGTTTAAACCGTACATAAACGGTGTGTAAAAAATGACAAGTTCTCGTTTCCCTCACCTGTATTTTAGTCTTTATGCTAAGCTAAGCTAATTGGCTGCTGGTTATAGCTGTATTTAGAGGACAGATATGAGCGTGCTATTGATCCTTCTATCTAATTCTAAGCCAGAAAGGGAATAAGCATATTTCCCAAAATATCATTTGTGTGGATGTGTGTGTGTGTGTGTGTGTGTGTGTGTGTGTGTGTGTGTGTGTGTGTGTGTGTGTGTGTGTGCTTTCACATGCCTGTGTTTCTTCACAAGGGCCATATTAGAGCATGGTGGTTGCCAATGTGTTCAGTGCCATACAATGTGGCAGTAGTTTAGTAGGACAGCCTGGTCTGATTCTGTAAAGAGCTCATCAGGGTATGACATTATTGCTCAATGTGCGCATGAGTAGCCTTTCTCTGCAGCATGTCTAGCCCCATATGGACTAGCCTACTGTACATTGTTGCAAGGTTGAGAGTGTTCATTGATCTCAGATTTAAGAGGGTGCAAAGAATGAATGTTGCATCACCGATCTGGGAGAGAACAAGTCAACCTCACTGTAAATCAAAGCTCAAACATTTTAATTTCTAAAGGTAAGTCATGTGGAAGAATATAGGTCAATTTACAGAGACAGACAGCGAGAATTACACACTTAGTGAACATTCCACAGCTTTTTATTCCCGCAGAGAACATGATAATGAATGTCTTCTGATTCACTCACACACATTCCCAAACAGCCTTGTGGATTTCACTGCAGGAAACAGAATTGCGCACACACATACTGCATGTCGGGAGGAACAGAAAGCCAAAGTGGTGACAGCGCGGCTGTACAGTCCAATAAGGCTGCGTGTGCCTTTAAATTCCATGACCCACTTTTCACAGCTGGGGCTGGCTGGCAGGGAGCGCTCGTGCACACGGCCTTGAATAATTGGGACTGCAAGGTGAATGTGAGGAGAATAGTTAAGGACGGGAGCATCCCCCTCCCCGACAGCCAGAACGCCTCGATCAGTCAGCTGGCTGCACACCAGCAAATCTCAGCTTCATCGCTATCGGTCATGGTGTTTCAGACTATTAAAACTGGTGTAAATCCAGACAGTTGTTTGACAGAAGAAAGGAAATTGTATGGATGTATGAATTGAAATAAGAGCAAAGAGGGGCCATTTTACGAGCTATCAATGGCTATTACTGTGTAAAGCCACTGCAAATTCCCAATGAATACAACAGCAACACATCATATCTCCTAATGTGAAATAGCCCAGCAGACCCTAGTCTAAATCTAAATCTTCCCATCCCCCTCTTCATTTTGCCATTCTCTCTCTTGATCCTATACGTTCCTCTCCGCCCCCCTTGACTCTCTTCTACTACTTGACTATATTCCCCCCCTTTCCTTTGTGGATGCAGTGATCCATCATGCCAATACTTCAGGGAGACAGTAAGAGAGAGAATGGGGGAGCAGATTGAGAATAGAAAAAATACAGACAGACACTGTATTTGACCAAGGCGGTAAAGAGATAGATGAGAGATATGACATCAGCAGCGACTCCCCTCCAGTTCCCTTCATCTGGAAGACAGATCCCATCTCGTCTCCACTGCTGTGGAACCCAACTGCAGCATCAGACAAATGCTGGGCCAACGTGTCACACTGTTATAGCCTGCTCGTTCAATCACATGACAGGCAATCCAGCCATACAGCATCACTTATTACCCAGACAGAGAGAAAGAGGGGTTGAATCTGTCCGTCACCTCCATGGTTGCATTGTGGGTAAGGAGGACATGCCATGCAGGACTCCAGGACTCCCTACCATCTCTACTGTAACCTGCATGTGATCTAGTACGATGGGAACATTACTCGAAATGAATAAAGTGCATTTGCAAAGTGGGCCAGACAAAGTTAAACAAAATTGAGTCATTTCCAGCAAGATTGTGTGTTTCTGACACTTCCTGAATATTTCATTCTACTTCAACTTTAAGTAAAACCGAATCCTGGGAACAACCTCCTTTCTCAAACTATGTAAATACTTTATAACACACACATGCATGTGTTCCATTTACACAGCTTGCATATGTGTGTGTGTGGCTAAACCTGCAGTGCATCTTGTGGGAAATCTATTTAATTTCACTACGCTGAGTTCATTCCATTTCCCAGCACTCCAGACATTAATGTTATAACTCTTGCTCTTCAAGCATAAAAAGATGTAGGTGTGTAAATGATCACACAGACTTCGTTGCCAACATTTTCCATTTCTACAATTACTACTACTATAGCTGGAAGCAAACACACATAGCAGATTTGACTGAATGAGCGGGAATTGTTGTCTGAAGCCGTTTCAGTGAGATCAAGTTCAAAGCCTTTATACTAATATTTACCTCAGTTACTGTCATCACTAGTGGTAGATGATGGGTTCGACAAAGGAAGAGGGTATTCATAGGGTTAGTCAGTCATTGTGTAGCAGTGGCAGAAGAAGTAATTAGATACTTTATTTAAGTAAATGTACCAGTATAACAATGTAAAAAATACTCGATCATTTAAAATCCTGCTTATGTAAATATACAGAAGTGTCATGGTGGTAGACAAAATTCAGCAGGGATGCATACAGAGCCAAGATGTTGTGTATTTAAAGCTTTATAGTTCAGCTGCCCACTAAGCCTATCCAACACAATAAATGCCTGGATGTCAGTAAACACTGCTGTTATAAACACTGCAGTGTAGACAATGCCACCAGGGCTACCAAAGGGATTAATGTCAGAGATTTAGAATTAATAGCACTATTTACTCTGGTCACAAAGCCATATGTCTGCTGGCCTGTTTGTGCAAAACAACTACTTGTTTTTGAGGTTTGTTTTCTTTCTTGTGATTGGCCCTTTCTGTGCATATCCAGAGGGAGGAGATTGGTCAGCTGTAAAAGGGTCTCATACTTAGTTACAGCATACACTGTACAGCTGAGTGTGTGTGTGTGTGTGTGTGTGTGTGTGTGTGTGTGTGTGTGTGTGTGTGTGTGTGTGTGTGTGTGTGTGTGCGCTCAAGGCAGGGTAAGTCTATTTAGACAACATGGGGGGAGTCCTGCTGGGGGATCTGTCTATCTGCAGGGGGTGTGTTCAGGTCATTCTCTATTATGCCATCTGTTTCTAGTTAATTATGTAGAGACAAAGACCATTAAAGAGGCTATAATGTTACCAAAACAACACCGACTACATGCCTTACATTGTCTTATTGGATCCATACATAAATTATTTCATCAAATGAAAAAGAAAAAGTCAATTGGGAAACCACAGAATGGTATTCCTGGGCAAGTTAAAGTACATGAATCATCGGATTTGCTGTGCCCTTTGTTTTATAAATATGATCAGGAAAATTAACAGTGAGGTTTCAGAAACTGCTCTCAAAGCAATGACACAAGTGAGGTGTTGCTATGGAGAGATGGTCATATCTGTCTGCTGTTTAAAAAGGTAATATGAGGATAAAGACACAGGGCAACAGAGGCAGACGTAGCGACAGAGACAAAGAGACAGGTGGAGCCAGAAAGCAAGAATGATAAGATAAAAACAGTGAAAAAGCACTGTGTGGTGCAATCATGGCAATAAAATGTATAGTTAATCATCTGCTTTTGTCTATACTATGAAAAGGCAGCACTGTCAGAATACATGGTTTATGAGATGACAGCATTTAAACCTGCATAGCAATGTGCTTCATTATTATTTTGCAGGGGATTGTGTGATTTCACCATCGTGATAACATCTGCAAAACTGAATGAATGTAAAATGAAGCTCATTCTCGTTTTGTCAGGCAATATATGCAATAAAAAGGTTATGGGACTTGTGAAATGGAAAGCTAAGCTGTGAATATCCATGGCTAAAGAGATATAACCACTACACTGACATCTATTTATTTGCCTTTCCTGCAGTGCTGCCGAGTGTTTTGTAGGTGGTGATGTGTTACTATTGCCCACATAACATCGACATGTCTCTACAAGCTGGTTTTTAATGAATTTTTGCAGCCTGTGCATTGTTTACCTCATTATCTCCTTGATTTTCTACACCTGTTCAGCACCATATAATTAGCAGCTATGCTGCCTTTAATTACTGTCGGAAATATTGCAATGACAGATCATGATTTAACAGCCTAGTTATACTGGAAGTACAAATAGGAAAAGCTGGATTTTACATGACACTCAAAATTCAAAAGATGTCGCATTCTCACTTTTACAAAAACAGATTTCTTTCCCTAAGGTAATAACAATAATGGTTATTTTTGGTTATATCCCATATTCTCCTCTAATCCAAAGCAGTTTGAAGAATAATGCCCTTATCAGAGAATTTAAAGGCTCTAAAAACATATGTTCTCAATCAGCTTCTTACTATGAGCGATGTGCTACTACATGAACACACTTCCTGCCAAAGCTAGAACAATTTGATTTGCGGCAGCAAATTAGAGATTTGTTTGTGTGTTTTGTCTGTGCTCGTCTCACTGGTTTAAAGTGGATGGGGCTGAGTTACAAAAAGGAGATGCCACGTACTTCTGTGCATCAATCAGGTATTTAGGATTTTAACCAATTCCAACCAATCAAACCACAACTACACAGTCCCAATGAAGCAGATTGGCTTGAGGTTTTGATCTCTTGAATAAAACTATTATAGATAATAGATTATAGACAAAATATTTTGGGAGATATTTTTTCTGAAACTTAAACTTTGATTGTTGCTTGTTTAGTCATGGATGGGTAATGCTATATAGAAAGAGTTTTAAGGTGCTTTATTACCACATCCTTTCAGATATAAAAATATGCAGTTTGTCCCTGGATTGTCCTGCTTAATCTAGAAACTTATCTGATCTCCACTCTGATGTTTGCTGGCCCATGCTGTCGGTCCTGTGCAAGCGCACACACAAACACATAAGCGCACAAATTAATCCAAATAAATCAGTGAGGAGCAAAGACGCCGCTTGTCCTCAAAACCAATCAGTTCCACGATCTGGTTATTCCTCAGCAGCCCACTGCCGCCCTTACTTGATAGTAGAGCCTTGAGCATTAATCAACCAGAGAATCAGCATCCCAAAGTGGAAATGTCTGACATCCATTCCCTTTAAATCTTGCACACATTTAGGTTAAGCAAATACACAACATCGTTTTATGTCTTCCCTCACTTCAGATCAGCAAGTAAATACTCCATGCCATGCAGAGACTCATTGTGTATATTCTTTTCATTGTGTAGATTGATTCCTGTGTGGGAAGATCCCTCTCTGTTGGGAACCAATTACAGACAGTTTGGGGAGGCTTTCATCATGCACGTGACCCTGAATGTCACTCCAGGCTTAACCACCACCTACTGACTGAGCCCTGTACCCTCTGACTAACCTTCACGGCTTCTGACACAAGCAGCAAACAAAAACAGACACTAATCACTAAAGAAGAAGAGCAGAGGGTAGCTTTGTCTAAAAGGGTTTTTTCTGAAAAATAAGCAGGGAATAAGGGGCTTGGGTTAAATATGACTAGTTAAATAAGTAAAGTTCTGCTGAAATCAGCATTTTCCCATCTTGTGTGTGTGTGTGTGTTTGTCTGTATCTGTCTGTCAGTCAGTGTGTGACTCTGCAAGTATATACCTTCTATGCCAAAATCTTCTCCTGTCTCCTCCATCAGAGGAATTGCCAAACAGCTGGTTGCCATGGTTTCAATTTTCTGTACACCAATCAGCAGCCATTTTACTGGGGGTCCAGAGGGGGGTAAGCCTGCACAGTGCAAATAGCAGCGATACGCGCTGAGATTATTTTTGTCTCACGTCTCATTTTGTATAATTGAATTGCTTCGTTGTGAGGTGAAACACCTTTCATATTTCTATGCACTGTGTGATTCATTGACATGTTTGGCAAACACCAGATTTTGATGTCTGGTGAATTGATGAATCTGTGGGAATGTGACATCATGGATAAATCAAAGCCGTTCATGCATAAATATTCTGGGCATTAAACAATACCTCATAAATTCTAAATAGCTCTGCAATTAGCTGAATCTTTTGTTTTAAACATTTTATTGATCTATCAATGGAACATAATGAGAAAGGCATTGAATCCCTATTAGTGTAAAAGCTAGTTTTGATGAGTCAAACATTATTAATGTAAGAGGAGGGCTCCCTCTGCTGGACATATAGGACAATAGTAATACATGGAATGGTTTCCAGTATAAAACCTCTGGGTATAACTATATCATTGTTCTATAAGCGCTGTATAGTGAATGTATCTTTACATTTAAGGATTTGTGTATACAAACTAAAGAGGAAATGTTCCTTTTTGGGTTGAAAAAAAATGATCCTACTTGTTAAGTCAAATAATACTTAAAAAAAACAAAAACACATTGAATCATTAGAATAATGCATAGTCACAAAGCCGACAACAGTGCTGTTTTTTTTATTTTCTGGGAAATACACGACTTTCACCAGACAGCTATAACTTATAGTTCATATTCATATTTGTCAGGATAAAGCTGTAACAGAGCTAAACTTTATACTGTACCAGTCAAAAGATTGGACACACTTTCTCATTCAAGTGAATAGTAGAGTGTCCAAACCTTTGACTGGTACTGTATTTAGTGCTGGGAAATATAAGACAAGATGTGTTAAAGCCCGACACATCCATAATCAGCCACACAGGTGTTGTCACTTATATTTCCGGATTAGACTGTGTTTGATTGACAGCTCCCTCGCGTTTGCTTTGTTGCACTTGGTAGAACGTAACCATTACACCGTTATTATAGGCCTTTTTCATGAAACATGCGTTGATAGGTCAGAATAGGAAAAGTTCAGGTGTAAATAATATAATTAAAGATGGCTGAATTCCATTTAGCTGCTTCAGTTTCAAGGTCCTGGTATTGTGCACGCTGTCTCACTGTCACATTGTCATGGATAACTACTTTCTAGGGTGTAGGCCTATATATAGGCTTGTGTGCTGTATGTATGTGTGTGTTGTCTGTAGCTGCTCTTAATGAATTCCCCCTTGTGGGATTAATAATGTTGTTGAATTGAATTGAATGGCTTACTGGGCCATTTGAATATACAGTAGGCCTAACAGAGCCATTGTTAATGTTATTTGTAACACCTTTGCTTCACCCAACTTCAACCTGACTTGAGGTCTAATTATCCAGAGTTATTGAAAACACCTGTGAGAGTGTGCTGTGCAGGGCCTATTTGTTCACATTTAAATTTCTGGCAATCTTGAAATAGTTCCCTTTCAATCCGTAGTACCTTTGCTGACATCAGGTGTAGGCTACTGTGTATTATGAGTCAAAAAATGAAACGGCATAATGTTCAATATTTTTGCTTATATGAAGTAAGTAAAATGGGAGGAGAATAGGACAGACTGCTTAAATAGCTTTTAGGTGTTTGGTCTTGTGTTATTTTTCTCTTTTAGATGTAATTTGTAGCCATCCTTATGATATTCTTTAAAAAAAGACCAGTGGTAGCAATATGTCATAATGATATACCCACATTGCCAGTAGATGTCAGCACAATACCTTAGACAGACCTGAGACCATAGTTTCACTTGTACACCTTGCCCCATCTCAAGTTTATCAATCAGTCCTTTTTCAAGCAGTAGGCCTAGCCTACATATATTATTCAGACATTATACATTTCTTAGCGATAAGAATACAAATTCCACAAAGTGAGGCTTAGCCTATTAGGTGCATTTAAGGCCCATAATGAAGCAAATGTGTGAATGGTTGAGACTAATATTGTGTGGAAAGTTTATTCTGCCCTTAATATGTAGGATAATGTTAAACTATTATAAGATTATTTTACCTTTAGATTAGGTAGGCCTATTTGCCTGTCTTCCTCCACCTGTCCGTGGGAGGGTGCCCGGCCTGTCTCGGGTTCCTGCCGCTGATCCCTCTCAGCTGACGTCAGGAGAAATGGCGGACCAGGATGGCAGCGACGCATCTCCTCCCGAGTCCCAAGGTGAGTTCCACTTCACACAGACAGAAAAGTTAACTTTAACGAACTTTTTAAAAGCTCGAATGTTACCTAAAGTATTTAGTAGTGCTCAGCTGAGGGGCTTTAGTTGGTTGTGTCGGTGTTTGAACGCTGCCGCTGAATTCCAGAGACAAGCACTCGGAGCCGCCGGTCGGTCACGGGAGTGGGATTAACTAGGCTATCAAACCGACTGACCCAACCGGTTTCTTAACGTTTATTAAACACGACCTGTTTTCGAAACAACACAAATGTTTTCAGTTTTAGCTTTGTTGTCGTTGTTGAAAGACAGTTTGAGCATCTCCCGCGCTGGCAGACACCTGTTGCTGACATTTAGTCAACTCGTCGAAATGCCTCATTAGTTGACGTGACAGGTGAATTCATGTATGTGGGCAGAGGGTTGTTCTAGGGATGGCAGAAGCTATAGCTAATGTGTCTTCAGGCTACAACTTTGTTCTCGGGCTTTTACGGGTTTGTAAAATAATTTGTTACACTGTCCACAGTTTGGACTGGCTTGTTAATGGGCTACCTCAAACCTTTCTACAACACCGAACAGTTGTTAATTTATGGTGTTGTCATTTATTATATCATATTATGGCCTATATTACCGTTAGGACTGAAAATGACCACTCTGCACTACAGTAACGTTACGTTTTACTGTTCTGTCTGGCAGTTTGCTGGCCTAATTTGAATCTCAATTTGTCTTTATAGTACATTTTCACTATGCATATTGCATAGTGAAAATGTTACATAAATTGTGGTGTGTTTAGCAGTGTTTGAGCTGCTGTCAGTCTAATAATTTGCTGTTCAGGGCAAAGCATCAAAGAAATAACCACTTATCGCCAGTGATGTCGCCAAAATCAAAGAAAAAAAGAATTATTTAATTACTGTTTGGTTATTAAATACTGAAAATGTCTTCAGCAGTATTTACAAGTAGACTATATTTGTATGTTTCACCTCGGGCCACACCTCAATTAGTCATGACAGCAGGTGTTTTCCATTAGCTGTCAATGGCCTAATACCTGCTGTGACATCACTGATTGGGATGTTGGATGTTGTTTACGTAGGCCTAATGCAGTCCTGGATTACGTGTCAAAGCTGAATTCCTTTCATCTGATAAAACATTGAAATGTTGCTCAGTGTTGAAGGTGTCCAGTTGACAATGTCAAGCTGTCTATTTGTATTGCTTTAGTAAATAATCTCACAAACCTGATGCTATCATGCTACGCCATCAGGTGCTCTTTAATCTTTCCTGGGGTTTGAGCATGCAGAATCTTACAAATTGCAGCATTGACTGGGAAATGTTTTTTTTTTTTGTTTCAGTGTAACTTGTCACATTAACTTGTCATCATGCTTTTTAAAATATCTTTTTCTTATGGAAGTGGTAGTGGAAATCTGGCATTTGACAGAACATTAGTTTAACCCTGGAATGTATGAATTAATCTTTAAAATGATAAATGAACAACATGTTTTAACTAACAACATGTGCTGGTTGTAAATGGTCCACAGTATGACGTGTTTGGTTAGTCAAATCAGGACAAGTTTGCCTCAGAGACTGTTTTTAAAGGAAGACTAGACTAGAGGTAACAAGGAAATGTGTTCTAGAGGGATAGAGGGTCACATGAATTTGTCAGCTGTATGGGCAAAGTTAGCAACCCTTTCAGCTGCACAGCCTCTGGAAAGGCTGCTCTCGTGTATCCTCGCCTATAGCTCCTCGGTGATCCCGAGGTGATCCCTCCTCGATGCTCGCTCCTCGGTGCAGAAGTCAAGGCTTTGAGACGGCCTCCACGAAGGAGGGACAGAACAACTTTTGGTTCAGCCGAGGTGGGAGGAGTTATCACATAAGAGCCATGAGATGCACCTAGATAATGTGATTTTAAAGATCCCTTGTGACAAACAGTATTTCAGTGCTAACATTCACACAGGAACCCCACTTCAGGTGTTTGGTGCAACTTCACCTGTAGTTACGCTGCAACAAGCTTAAAATTTCACATTTTAATTGATAATTTGTAAAAAAAAAAAAAACAACAAATAAATAAATAAAGCCAAAATAATAGGATAAAAGGGCAGCTTTATACTTAGAAGTTTAATCAGCAAGTACAGACTAATATGACTAACATTAAGACTGTCAAAAGAAATAATGACAAACCATTTCTAACAATGCCATGCAGCTTTGTTCCCTAGTTGCCATTATGATCTTTGCCTGTTTATGTTAGTCTAATATAACCCTGCTGCAAACTCTCGGCATCCATTTTCTGTAACTTAGTTCTTTCAAGCTTTCCACTACTGCTGCTATTTTAGTAAATGTAAATATACGCAATCCACTGTACCTTAGACCACAACAGTGAAGGTGGCTCTCATATCACCGCTGTCCTACGAGATTATCAGATGTTTTCTTAAATATGCCATTTTGTAATCTGTGTCATCCAACGGTTGCCACAAAAATATGCCTGCACAAAATGCGTTTTATATCTTTTCTCACTCTGTGGTCAAACCAGTTTAATTATCTGTTTCTATGTCAGCTGACAAACTGATTTCCTACTTGTTGCTACTGTGAGACAGTAGAGCTTGACTCATGTAACCAGGTGTAAATGTGTTGCAGTCTACCTCTATACTCTTCCCTTCTGGCAGGATCTTTTCCATTTATATATATATATATATATATATATATATATATATATATATATATATATATATATATATATATATATATATTTCATTAAATGGCCGCTCTTTGAAAGAGAGTCATCTGGATTGTCTCCTCTGTTTGGTCATATTGTGTCCATATAGGATGTCCACATTGTAGGATTTTCTGGAGGTATCACCAGTGACTTGCAGAGGTGTTCAGTTGGGAATTAAAGTTGATTGACTTCATCAATATTAGTCATCCCTATTTGTATTACAGCTTGTAGCAGTTTTTTTTTATTTATTTTTTTTATTTTTAGGGCTGCAGCTATCGATTATTTTAGTAATCGAGTATTCTACCGATTTATTCCATCGATTAACCTAATAATCGGATAAGAAATACTTTTGAAATACAAAAGAAATACACAAATTTTTGGGAAAAGCAACATTTGTATTGCCTACATTGCTTACAATATCATCTCTCAAAAAACTAAACATTAAGTGCCATATTACATTGTTTTTAAAGAAAACATTTCCTGAAATGCAATAACAACCTCAAACTAAGACATACATTAAACAGACATAAACATTACCTTAAGTTGTGCATCTTAACTTTCAGAACTACACGTTTCAACCTGAGACTGATCTTTATATAGGCCTATATGTAAATATTAGTTATACTCAACCTATTTTCATTTATACATTTGATTACCGTGTCACACTGCTCTGTTACACTTATGCTAGGAGATCGTTGATCAGCTATTTCTCCGTGAAGAGAGAGAGAGTGAGAGAAAATGGTGCGCAACAATCAGCTGTTTTTCTGGCTCTTTAGATCAAATTGTGGTCACCACTACGTATTTTCTTGTCTTTGATTTTGGTAGTTGTTGTGTTTGATGTAGTTTCATCGTCCATACGACTCTGTGATTTACTTTTGTCGGTCCTCTTCGTGGAATGGATGATTAAGTTAGACTCTGTTTTCTGTTGAGATGCTGAAGCAGTGACGTCGTGCTATTATTGTGGTGAACTAGTTTGATTTTGCAGTAGACACACTGTGCAGAGTTTTCGTTTTAATTACGTTTGAACCGATTCCAAACTTTGGACACTTTCTGTCGTTTTTTTCCCAGCCTGTCTCTTCTCTTAGCTCCTTACGCTCTTTCTTCATTTTGTAATCAGTCTTCATGGCACATGTCACCAGCAGCGTCAGCCCGGTGTGTGACAGTAATAATCCTCCATGCGGAAACACCGTGAGCAATACAATGTTGGTAACATTAATTAAACGAAGCTTCGAGGTAAATCATTTTGCATCAAGGTTTTTAGTAATCTAATTATACGAGTTACTCGATGAATCGTTTCAGCCCTACTTATTTTATACTGTGTCAAACCTCATCTCAGTAAGGGTCCCAGCAAAGTAAACGGTGAACACAGATAATAATTAGCTTTTAGCTTTATCTTGCTGTAAGACAATCTGATTAGCACTTCTAGTTAGTGAAAATATGCTTGTGACAACAGCTTTAATATGTTTGCTTACAAATCATGTTGTGTAGTGAGCAACAAGGAAAGTCTATAGTTTTATTTACTAAACTACTATATTTACAACTAAATCCACACTTTATGTGCATTCACGTCATCATCCCTTTTAATTGAAGGAAGCATGTCAGCTGAAACTGCTTTTTATTTTTAAAATTTAAATGTAACATAAAGCATACTTGCATTGCTAAATGTATCTGTATACAAAAGTCAAAATATTCCATTTGTTCCCCGGTCTGTCTCTCACATATTCAATAGGTAAGAGAAGGTTCTGTAGCCTAGCCTCTCTGGTTTAAGTCTGAGGGTAGGATTACAGCATTACTCTATCCTGTAGGGACAAAGATCAAATTGCTCTTTCATGAATGTGTGTCAGGGCTCGACATTAACTTTTTCAGGCACTTGTCCTTTGGACAAGTACATTTACGTTTCACTTGTCCATGCAAAAAAGTCACTTGTCCGGGTAAAGATTTATCATTTTATAATATTTTGTGTGTTTTGCTAAAGCAGAATTCGAACAAACGTTGAAAGCATCCAAACACTATTAACATTAATAAAATTCAGTAGAAACAAACGTGTCCCAACAATAGATTTCCCCTTCAACAAGAAAGGATTTCCAGAAAAAAATTTGTTTCAAATCGGTAACATAGACGTAATGAGTGGCACATAACGTGAAGTAACATGGTATTTTATTTTGTTTTATTTTAGTTTTAACTTGTCTAGTGGGGCAAGTAAATTTCTCTTCCACTTGCCTACAAAAAAATCCACTTCTCCCGGACAAGCAGACAAGCCTTAATGTCGAACCCTGTGTGTTTGTACAGCATGTGCTCCCTAAGGAGATGAGGCAGCAAGTCTTGTCCTGAATGCCTTCATATGATGGGAATTTGAAGGTAGGGCTGGAGTAAAACAAATATCACGATATTTTTGACACCTCGATGTCGATATTGCAACGATATTTTGGTTGACAGTTGGTGCTTTCACAAAATATCTTCCACATTTAGATTTTAGATAAATAACCATCATAATGTGGATATAATGAGTGTTTAAATGCAAATAATAGAACAGCTAGAACAGTCTGGTAAATTCAGAAAATGACATCACTTTACTGTAATGCAGCCTTTGAAACCAGGAAAAGACTTGTAACGATATTACAATTCTTCAAAATCTAAGACGATATCTAGTCTCATATCACGATATCGATATAATATTGAAATATTGCACAGCCCTATTTGAAGGAATTGTGAATTGGATGCACTCTTTGTGCTAAAATAGTAGGCTATATATTAGGCTATTTACTTTGCGAACGTTGGCCTATATGTGAGGCCAACTGCAAGATGAAGTGCACCTATAAAGGGAATTCAGCCAAAATGCTTATCGGTGGTTGTGTCTTTAATCATTTTGTCACCTTGCTGTTTTAAGCTACAGCATCTTGGAGAAAGATTTCAAGCTGTCATGCAGGTTGTTTAATCTCTGTGTGTATTTGCTTTGGTCGATGTGAGATAAGCGGATGCAAGCACCTGCCACTATAATTCTGCTCAGGCTTATATTTGCACTGTTATTTGACAGGCCTGCAATAACTTTATTGCCCTATCATTTCTCCTTCCCTTCTATGGCACCTACCATACTGGGTGTCTCTGATACGTTCAAATGATCAGCACATCCTCTCTTTACCATCTTTATTTCCAGTTATTACCACATCCAGTGTATTTGCAGTGTCAGTGTGGGAAATTAAAGAGAAGCACAACTTAGTATCTGTTATTACTGCTTAGACATAACTATTGATCTGCATATTGTAATTTCTGTGTCCTTCTGTTCCTGTAAAGAGCCAGCAGGACATGAATAGAAAGATTTCCTGTACTACCTTGGTATATCAAAATAGCTGCTGGCTCTTTAAGTGGAGAATGGGGCGGGGACATATACCATGTGCTCTATGACCACACCCCTTCCAGAGGGGGGGGGGGGGGGGGGGGGGTGTGTGTGTGTGTGTGTGTGTGATTAAAGTGATCCTGTCCTCTGCTCTCTTGCTTCTGCTCTGCAACTGCATTATTGGTCCATGTGCTGCTGTTGTCAGGGAAACTCTTTACCGGTACCGGCTCACCTTCCACTGCTGGATATGCACTGAATATTTTAACATCCATGTTGCCCTCTGTTACCCGTCTATCTGTGGGCCAAAGTGTGTGTGTGTGCGCATCTACTGTACAGCAAGTGCCTGTGTGATGTGATTCTTCTGACAAGTTTGCATTTACAGAATAGGCCCAGCAAGAGAGAGGCGAGGAGGGAAAAGGGGGGGCTGCAGTAACAGTAGTAGCAGCAGCAGCAGCATCTCTTGAGTGAGGGAGTCAAGAGAAGTGCAGTCTTTTCATCTTTCGACCGAGCCAGTCTTGTGGATTAAGTCTTCTTTTCTAAGCCCAAATACAAGAGCTCATCCTCAGACTCTGTCGCACTCTCCATCTCTTTCACTCTCTCTCTCTCTGCCTGGCACTGCCATCGTAGACAGTATTTACTGTACACGGCACAGTGGGCAGCTCTGTTTGCCTCTCTTTCACGCTTTCCCTCATCGTCTCTCTGAACTTTATTCTTTAACTGTCTAATTTTACTCTCATCTATCACATTTCATAATCTCTCCTGCTCTTCCTGTTGTGTCCTCCTTCTCTCTTCCTCTCGCTCTTCTTTCTGCTGTCTCCGACAAACGCACCAATGTGCAGCAAGAGGAATTAGCTGTTAGCCTTAGCTTTTAGCTATCTACGTCTTCACTGAGAATAAGGCTTTTAGGGGTGACCCCTTCCATCATCATCCTCTGGTGTCCGACACTGACCTGCCCCCCACCCGCCACTGCAGGGTGGGATGGGCAGGGTCTGGGGAAGTTAGCCTGGGACTCGAGGGTTAGCAACAGGGCAGGCGATGCCAGATAGTAAAGTACAAGGTGGAGGTGGGTGCTCGCGGGGCAAGTGGAAGCTGAGAAAGGGAGGCAGCCGTTCAGCCATCCCAGCACTCTTCACCATCACTGAGGAAGAGGAAGAACGCAGAGATGCTCTCAGGAGGAAGAAAAGAGGTATGGAGGGAAAGGACAGAGGGAAACTGACAGGGGTGTTAACCGGAGTGTGTGTGTGTGTGTGTGTGTGTGTGTGTGTGTGTGTGTGTGTGTGTGTGTGTGTGTGTGTGTGTGTGTGTGTGTGTGTGTGTGTGTGTGTGTGTGTGTGTGTGTGTGTGTGTGTGTGTGTGTGTGTGTGTGTGTGTGTGTGTGTGTGTGTGTGTGTGTGTGTGTGTGTGTGTGTGTGTGTGTGTGTGTGTAATTATGAATATATGTGCTAAGTGTGTTGGTGTGTGTGTATTTGGTCTTGCAGAGAAACGTCCTCTTAACCCATCAAGCTCAGCCATCTGGAGACAGGTTGCTGACAGGTCTGATGAGAAAGCACAGTGTGTGAGTGTGTGGAAACCAGCTGACAAGGCAAGATTGGGTCAACACAAGGGCAACAGTTGAGTGAAGGTGCAGTCCACTTCACACGTGTATGTGGTTATAACGCATCAGTAAGCAGAGCATTCAGTCAACAGGATGTGTCTGCAGTCACAGCAGGTATAAATGTGCACTCTTAACTAATCTTAATCTAGCGTATTGTTTATTTACAAATTAATTTCTTTATTCATTCATTTTATTCCTTTTCATTCAGTGTTGACGTGAGCTGTGTCGTATTTCCAGGGACAGTTGGTTTCAGTAACCCGTTTGTCTGATTTAGGAATATGGTCTGACAAATTAGTGTTAGTACTGGAAAAGCAATGGCCAATGTTTTGTGGTTATTACAGTACTACAGACTGATTCTGCAGCACTGCATTAGTGGTTTGGCCAAATATGGGTCAACAAACAAGAGTATAGACAATAAATTGAGCTTCTCGACTTCCGAATCTGCAGCACGCTGCAGTCCCTAAAACAGAACGTAATATACTGTAAGTATTAATTAGGGATGCACCGAAACAGGAGGGTAATCAAATATTAATGTGACATAAAGATGATGTTTTTATGATTTTTACCTTATTCACTAAGCTTCAGTCATACAGTTTTACCCAGCTCTAAGATAACCTGACTCTCCATGTAACTAAAATAGTCGTGTATGCAACAGCTGTATGGTATAAAAAGAAAAAGGAGATGAGATGATTTTGAGCTCTTTCAGCGAGCTTGATCTCAAATGATCAGGGAATTGTTAAGTTGTTCGACACATTTTTATTTTTTGTTTTTATTTTAAAAGACAGCCATGTTGTGATACTATCTTTATTTCAAATGTGCCAAGTGTAAGTATTATGCATGGAATAGAGTTCTGTACTCAGATCAAACAAAACGTACTGCAAAATGTGGTTTAAGGAGTACTTTAGCTACCAGGTTGAATGTTGAAATGTGAAATCGACTGGGCACATTGAACTTCCTAAACTTAGGCCCTTTCTTTTTAGAACTGTGGCAACGTTAGCAGGAGGTACTTTAGGTTGTTGTTCGTCCACGTCTTTAATGTTAATCTCTGGGTGATGCCGTACCGTGTGAGTTCTCAAGTTTGTGGTGTTTCCAAAATACATAACTTTCGCTTTGTAAAGCCTGCATATAGCATGAATCCTATCAAGTTCCGTCTTAGAAAAGCCGAAATGTGTCCAAACTCTTGCCTTCAATGAGGATGGAGTGTTCTCTTAATACATCCATGAGAAGGAGCAGGTTGAATAATTCTTTCTGTGAGGTTTGCCATCGTTTGCGCCGACTAAACTACTTCCCCTGCACTCGTTCTTCTGATTATGACAAGAGTGCCCAGGCGTCAATGAGAATTTGACACAGCGTCATCTATGGGAATGGCGAGGTAATGTCATTTCAGGACAATAGTGTCAAAACTAAGAAAAAAAACATCTGAAAACAACTATTTTGAATCGGTAGAGCTTGAATCTCGATTCAAATTCAAATTGATTTTTTTGCAAACCCCTACTTTTTAGTGATTGTTAATCTCTGACATGGACATATAATATCAATTTTTATTTCAACTCTAAAGTAATCCAATGACCAGTTTCTAATAACATAACTAATAACAACAAACTGTAGAAGAGATGGCAAAATTTCAATATTTGACAACAGCTGTTTTTATTATCTATGGCCCTTTTTGTCAAATGTGTTGTCAAAAGCCATAATGACTCTAGACATACCTGCTGTCATCTGAGCTGAAACCTGTAAATGCTATCTGCAACAAATGCAGTAGCACCCTCCTCTCATGCACCTGTTATCCAGGCCTGACTTCCTGTCCTGGGGCTAGAAAGGAGGACGATCACCCTCTGCCCCTTTTGCCTCTCTGTCGACTGGAGCTTAGCGTTTAGCTTAGCATAAGCAGCAGGCTAATCCTCTCAGGCTGCAGGAGAGGCAGGAGCCACACAGCATGCTCGCCTGTTACCCAATAGCCCGGACAGCAGAGCATTAATCACCAACTCTGACCATTTAATCTGACTGCCATTGAATGCAGATAGATTGGGGGTGGGGAGCATCTACACACACACACACCCTCAGCACTAGTGGAGGGAGGGGCAGATTAAACAGTCACTCTCTCCCTATGTCTCACTCTCTGTCTCTTTTACACACACATAAACACGCACACACATGGACAAAAGGATGGGGGTTGGAGAGTCGCCACAACCTGTCTCACAGTCAGTCGGCCCTCAACAACATTGACGCTGACCAAAGCTGACCCCTCTTTCTTTCTTCCGTCATGCTTTCCCCTTTACTCTGAAAAAAGTTGAGTTTTGGGTGGTCCCTTTTTTCGTTTGGAATTTCTTCTTTTTGCTTTTTCCTTCTTCCTTTGTCGCCCTCACTGCAAATGAACTTTGGATCTGAGCTTATGCATCCTGTGGAGGATGTTTGCAGGAAGCAGAAATGTTGATTCTGGCCCTCCGATCTGACTAGTCTGAGTGGGACGCTAGCCTGGGGTTCAACAGGTCCTCTCCTGGCATTGACACCCCTGGAATCATGCACCAAACTCCAGGTAACGACTTGTGATTTGATTCCAGAACACCTGCATATTTCACTGATAAGTGGGCAGAGGTTTAACAAGGTGCAGGGCAGGGAATGAACACCGGTGAGGTGCAGTCTGTCAGTAACAGGACCGTTTTGTCTCTGAACTCCAGCTCATTGGATTTAAAACGACTGACGTCTGACATTTAGCTTTAAGTTATACCCCAAACGTGTTAGTGTTTTCACCAAAGGGCTATTGTTTTTTGTTTTGTTTTAAATCCAGGGGGTTGAAATAAAGCTAAAATATTTAAAACATATAGTACTATACTGTAAAATCTGCCTATGGCTGGGGAGTTTTACTGGTTTCTTTCAGAATAATTTGCAGTGCCTCAATACTGTTGCACCTTGTGTTTCGTGAAGCCTTCTCTTCCTCCTGGTTGATAAAGTATAGAGGAAGCAAAATGTGGTTGTGGTCTTTGTAGGTTAACTGGAAGCTAGCACTATGCTCCAAATAAAAATGTCTTTGGTTTATAAATGGTGCTAAATGGCTGTCTGGTGCAGACAAGCAAATATACTTTCTGCTATTTGAAATTTGTTTAATGACCTCAACAGCAGATGGACAAAGGCTGTGAGATGCAGCAGAAGGAAACAACTGCACCATAAATAAGTCCACCACATTATACTGTTAAAGCATTACATGTGATTGTGTATTGGGAGACAATGAACTATTGTGTGAAAGTTTTTGATAAGTTCAGTTTGACAGCCTTTGACTGCCCTGATCTGCACACTGCCTCATCTGCAACTCCGAGCCACAGGATGTCCTTTGACCTCAACTAACCTCTTCTTATATGCAGGATGAACCCAGTTTGTAGCTTTTTATTTATTTGGTGGGCTCTGTCTAGGAAACTGGGCTATGCAAGGCCACATCCATAGACATTTGTTTGTAAGTTCAGTCAGACTGCTGCTGAGTGAGACTTGTTTTCTTCTTGTTTGTTGTGTCTGTGTGTCTTAGTCAGTACAGTATGTGTAGAGCAAAGCTGGACTGGCTGTAGGGTTATTTTTAGGCTACATTCAGACTGCAGGCAAAAGTGGCCCAAATCCATTTTTTTCTTTTTTTTTTTTGGGGGGGGGGGGGGTCAAGTGACCAGGTCAGACTTTTTCAGAAGTAGTGTGAACACTCAAATCTAGCTCGGGGGCCTGTTGCACAAAACCAGGATAAGGGATTAAGCCGGGATATTCAAGTTATCCTGGATGAATTTAGCTTGGATTTGGTTGCACAAAAGCAGGTTGAATTAAACCCAGCCAAGTAACCATGGAGATTTATTCGTTGCAGCTAGCCTGCTCTGGAGCAGGCTAACAGCCAGGCTAAGATTAATCCTGGAGTCTGATGTGTTAAATCAGCTGCTGCTCTGATCCGAAATAAACGTGTTTTAACAGTTATTCCGTTGTCTTCTGAATGTGTTCTGCTTTATTTTTATTAACATGCATTGCTTGTCACTATTGCTGTGACAAGTTTGATTTAAATCCTACTATTGCAGTTGTTTGGATGGTAAGAAATGGTTGCACATGCACTGGAGATAAAGTGGGACAAGGAGGAGGAAATGGGCTTTGGGGGAGGGGGGAGGCAGGGTGATCCTCCCACACCGTGCAGTGGACTCTAAAGGAGACTTTTGGCGTCAATAACGACGACAATGGCACCTGACCAAATGTCCGTATTTTACGAGATTGGAGTGAGAATGTGTTGGAATGCCACAAAGCTTCTTAATGTTTTTATTTTGGTGCGGTCACACATCTTGGAGCTTGGGAGTGAGAAAAAAAACCATGAATAATAATAGGCTATATTGTTTTACAGATATGCTTATAGTGTGTATTGAAGTCACTTATTTTTCTAGTTTTTGTCCAGTCATGGTTTGTTCTGTATGAACATTAATTGTAGAAAGATATATTTAGAATTAGACATAGCTTATAGAGATTTGTGCATATGGTTGTAAAACATATTCTCACATGAATAAGGGTTTGAAATTAAGCCTAGTCCTTTAGGGTAAATTCCCCGAGGAACATGAATTCTCTCTGCTCACTTTTAAGGCAAAGTAGGCTAAATAATAAAATATTTTATTTATATAGTGCTTTACAGGCTACTCAGACACTTTACAGTAAAACAGTACATTTAGCACATAAAAACAGATACAGCAATAAAACCAACACAAAACAAGCATATTAAAAGAAATTACAACTTTGTAAAAATATGGAGTGACTAGTAGGCCCTAAGTAGATCTTTTTAAATCCTTACGCATTCAGTCGGTTGTTTTGTCTGTTGGGCGTTTTCTCTCTGTCTGATAACAGCCGTATTCCCTTTTTGCATATTATATGTTTCACCTTCACGTAATTGTCCATTAACAGCTGCTGCTCAGGGTTAAACATATGCCACATGCATCTTCTCCATTTCTGCATCAGTAAATCTGTGATCGATACCATGGTCTGTTTAAGAAAGCCGTGGACGTGCACTTATCCCAGCTATCTACGCCTGGCTTGACCAAGGGGGTAAGCTTCCCCCTCGGACCGCGAATCTCCTATGGCGCCATTTTGATGCTACAAAGCGATCACCCGACGTTAGCGTTCCATTGACTGCCATTCATTTTGACGTCACTTTGACAGCGAATAACTTTACATCTGAAGCGTTTAAAGACTATTTGTCCATTGTTTATTTCTAAAGAAACACGACAATGTATAAAAGGCCATTACCTTGTACCTCACGTTATGGCTCCATAGCAGACGTTTTTGTAAAAAATAGGCTAACGATTGTGTCATAACCACGCGACTTACTGTCGCATAGTAGAGGAATTACCGTATAGTAAAGGAGAAGCTCGCAGGCAGTTTCGACTTACATTAGCTGTTTAAGTTTAATTACGTCTCTGCAAGATTGGGAATGATTGAGATTTCTCTTGGCACAGCTACCAGAAGACTTACAACTTTCAGACAGGTTGCTCACGTCACATTTACGTCGTCTATCTCAGTTGGAAGCTGCGCAGTAACGCTTAGCGCTCACCGGGAAAACTGCTTCTTAGGGCCTTCACTGGTCTCCGTCCAGAGCAACGGGATGGGATCTGTTGGTCCATTCTTATATACAGTCTATGGGCTTGACATAGCTTCACCTTCTCATCCTGGCTCGGCAAACCTGCAACCGATTAAGCCGCGATGAGCGGACCACACTAAGTCAAGCTGCGCTTTTTCAGTTATCCTGGATTTCTTCATTCCACTTTTGTGCAACAGACCCCCAGATCAGATTTTTTTTCAAATCCGATTCAGGCCACTTCCATATGTGGTCCTGAATCAGACCCAGATCTGATTTTTATTTAAATTTTTTATTTGCGGCCGCAGTGTGAACAACCAAGGCGGATTTGATGCAACATTTACCTCAATAACCCACGCTGCGCCCTCTCTCCCCGCAGGGAGGGGCGGGGCCCCCTGCTCCCGGTGCAGCTGTCAACCTGGGCGGACTGTCCTCAGTGTGCCCCAACCGCGTTGTGTCGCCATTGCGGGGATCGACTCACGTAAAAAAAGCGATGTCGGCAACCCACCCGAGCCGTCTTGAAACACCGTCGGAGAGGTGGAGCGTGAGCGCGTGCGAGGGCAAAGCCAGAGGAAACTCTGGTGGCGGCCCATTGCGGTCCTGACGTGCAAATCGGTCGTCCGGTCACACAGACCTCTGTAGTGAATTTGCAGCCATAACCCCACAAAAGGCCATGCGAGTCATTTCATTTAAAAACTCAGTTCACACTTGAATCTGATATAGGCCACATTTTAAAAGATAATCTGAACAGCCTAACAAAAAAATCAGATCTGAGCAAAAAAATCAGAATTAGACATTAAGACTTGCGGTGTGAACGTAGCCTTAGTTAGATGTCAGATTGCAAACATTGAATATGGATGTTGACATTTAGTTATAGCCGGACAGATGTACACAACTGAATTTTAGGTTTACTGCACACGTTTTTGGGTTGTCAGAAGGTCAACTTCATCAGTCACTAGACATTACCTTCCACAAATGGAAAGGGCTCTTATTTTATACCAAAGTGTCTTTTTGATGCAAATTTATAGTCCTATGACCTCTTGGTGGAAGTAGCGTATAATGCATACTTAAAAGCCATTCGTAGTTTTCCAGTGGAGTATTTGGCTGCAGCACATACCTCTCTCAATGAGCTAATATTTTGCTTAAGTCAAATTGCTTTAGGGGAAGGAATACATTGACTAGACATTATTGTAACCTGGCCCAGCCTTTCCTGTCATTACAATAGTCATTATGAAACCAGTTCAAGGCAGGTGCACCAATGAAAGGGCAGACAGAGGTGTATTGTGTACACAATTACACCTCTGTGGATGACTGTGAATTGAAATACCCTGCAGTTATGACCTCACCTCTTTGTCCAATATTTCTTTTGTGAATTTCCGCAAGAAATATCTCAATAAGTTAGGGTGGAGACGGCATTGGCACTTTAGATTTATAACATGATCTGCAACATTCCACATCACAAGTCATAAAGTGTAGAATTTTTTTTGCCTTTTTGCCATCCGCTGTTATGTAGACCATGCAAGCATTTTAAAGCCAGGAAGAAGTTAATACATGTATCTTGAGTTAAGACCATTTCATCAAACATACTGTTTATTTTTTGGAAGCGGAACACAAATGTTTGCTCCATCCAAGGCCTTTATCTGTTCCTAAAATTGAATTTTTATTCATAAGCTGGTATTTAGTTTAGATATTATGTGTATGGTACATATAGCATACAGTTGTAATAGATGTAGTATAATGTATGACATGTGGCTCAGTGCAGTGGTTCTCAGTTCTTTGTGCCTTATTACACTTTAGCGTCACGTTTACCACATTATCTTAATTGCATAAAGGCGGATGCAGTTGAAGTTTAACTTGAACAAGATAAAGTGCACTTTGCATCTAAACGTAACATCAAGGCATGCAAGTCCACTTGTACTTGCAATGGATATCAAACTTGTACTTTGCTCCTCACTTCCACCGGCATCATTAATTACCACATTAAGCTAACATGTCACTGAAGTAAAGAGATAAAGAAACCATGTGGAGAAGAGAGGGAAATGTAGGATAGATTGTTTATCTTGTGTTATTTCAGGTAGAGTCCATGTGTTGGAGCTTGTCACTTTAGTCTGGGTCAGGCCGACTGATTTAATTCAGTCTCCAACTTTCTGGGACAGATTGGTTTCCATGGAGACTTGACTCTCTCTCACTCTTCACCACACTCAAACCCAAAGGAGGTGTTAGAACAGTTATTGTGCACATCCACTGTACCTCTTCATATAGTACACACTTCTTTCAGTTAAACAATGTTTGTCTTTTTTATCCTTGACTGATAAAGCCAGCTTTTAACCCTGAATCACAAAGGTGTGTGCTTTGTTGTCATTTTGAAACATTTGGGGCAGGCTCATCTGTTATTGCATA
This sequence comes from Zingel zingel, assembly GCA_023566125.1. Taxonomy (NCBI): domain Eukaryota; kingdom Metazoa; phylum Chordata; class Actinopteri; order Perciformes; family Percidae; genus Zingel; species Zingel zingel. The sequence continues at coordinate 16,732,028 of CM042332.1, forward strand.
AGGCCCGATGTTAAGCTCTGTTTCCTGGAGGCTGACCTGAAAGTGCTGAGTCACCCAGAGCCTGATAGTGCCATTAATCAATAACCTTGCTCTGAGCTGAGAGGAAACACTGTGACACACTGGGAACATTTAAGAACACAGAGAGCATGGTATATCTTGTTTCACCCCATTTAGTTTGTTGTCAGGCTACACTGCAGAAGCCCGCCTGTAACTGTTGCCAAAACTAGAGCTTTAGAGTGCATCAGAGGCAGCACATGCAGACTGTCAGAATGAAGGTTTATGTGTAGGTGACCATCCCCTTCTTAATCAGTCTTTGCACTGTTTTTTTTACTCTTGCTTGTTTTCATACATAATTCACACACAGCTATTTTATGTTTAGACCTTACATCACTATGTGTCACACCTAGTCTGTATCCACGACGTTCCACTTCAAGGATTGCTCCAATTCTGCCGGATGTCACTCTTTTTGGCCAGATGTCGGTTACCTTCCGCTATCTTTGTGTTGGCATTTTAAACTCTGGACAATTTATGAGGACTATGGTTAACTGCTCCTCAGATCTCTGCAGGGTAAATTGAAACAGCTAGCATGACTATCTGTCCAGTCTGAGTTTTCTGTTGCACGATTAAAACAACCTTTGAACGTACACATGTTCCCGAGGCTATTTTACAGCGGCACCATACTCCTGGTACCTCACAGGTCTAATTGACAAAAACTAGTATCATAAACTCTTATGACCTATGGCAACACATTTTGGGTATTTTTATGTATATTCATATTAAAAGTAAAATAGGTAACAGTCACAACAAAAGGTTGCTACAGTGTAAATGATCAAACGTTCTGTATTCTTCCAATACAAATATAATTTTAGCAGCTGAGGTGAGAGGACACCAGTAACACTGTTGCAACAAGGCCTGATTTACCTTAGCTAGTTAGCACTAGAGGTGTTGAAATGAATCAAATAATCGATGCATCGAATTGTGGACATGGACGATGCTGCATCGATAATCGGCCGGGCCATAATCGATTATTTGTTTGCAATTTAATGTATGCCTAACAACCTTTCTGTTTACATATTCTGTTATGTTTTGCACATTTAGGAAGTGCCATGTGCTCAGTGCTGTAGTTTTATGTATCCAATTTATTTAGTATTAGAGCACTGCAGAATGTTTTTGAAGCTTGAAAAGCTATGAATTAAATATCCTATATGGCTTGATGTGACGTGATGCATCGAGATATCGAATCGCTGACATGATAATCGTAATCGAATCGGGAGATCAGTGAAGATTCACACCTCTAGTTAGCACACTGTATTCAAGGCTCTTTATTAGTCATGTTCACAACAGTAACCGAAGTAGTCATTGGCAATGAAAATCTTAGGCCTCAGGCCTCTCCAACAATGCTCATTAAATAACAAAGCAAGAAAGACATGAGTATGCAAGTGTGAATGGTATTGGAGAAATACTATACTTCATATTATAAATGATGCATTAACATTAACTTGAGGTAAGTAAGGTAGTTTTAAGTTTTATGAAGCATTCAAGACTTAAGTGTATGACATGTTTGTGTGTTAAAAAGAGGCGTGTTATGAACACACTGCAGTACCCGTCCTTGATTTCCCCCATGGAGGATAGAGACTGTGGTGACGCTGCTGAATAGATGCTTACTCAGTTGTAAAACTTGTATTACATCTGTGGATGGTTATGCATATTTTCTTGCATGAGAAGTCAATAAAACTTTGTCAATAAAACAAAGATTTTGTTATTGCATTGTCTTTCTTTTCAGCATCTTACTCCCGGTATAAATCGGAGGATGGCAGAGCGTCTTCAGTCACCCGTCCCAGCTCCTCGGGCTCTGGACAGACCTACACTCCCACCTTGACCCCAACCCCCACCCTGACTCACACCACCACCAGCAACAGCCCTGGTAACAATGTTGCCACCAAAACAGGTAAGTCACACTGGCATACAGGGAAATGTTTCTCTCGTGTTAAAAACAACTGTATTGAGACATAACACAGGATTGATTCTGTCTTTCAACCCAATTATACAGTAGTTTACTGTGCTGTTTAACACTTGTTTGTGTTGCAGACTCGTTGCTCTTCAACAAGATCGATGAGAGACAGAGATTAGCCCGTGAGCGCCGGGTGGAGCGTGAGAAACAGAATGGTGTGTGTGTGTGGCTTTAAATGCAACCCTCACTTTCTTTTTTGTCTTTTCTTGCAACATATCATGACTAAACTTGGTTGGTAGTTGTGGCCCGTTTCTCTGGTTGTTACATAAAGTCTAGGCTGAAGCCAGGCACCCACCGTTGCTATGGCACCAACGTTACATAATGGGTCAGGCAATGGGACAGGGTTTAGAGAGGCTTGTGTTTGAATGTGTGTTTTTTTTGCACGGGTGTGTGAGTGACTGCTAAAACAGGTGGGTTTTAGGAAGTTTGTACCCGCGTCTATATGACTGAAGTGTGTTTGTGCAATATTGTACAGTGGTCATGCTTCTGGTCCCAGCTGAGGGGCAGAGGGATTTGCTATGTGTTGAGAGCTAAAGCTCAGTCACATGATCTACAGCTGACATCACACTGCTGCTATAAGCCTGAGTGTGTGCATGTGTTTGTACACTTTTTTTTTTTTTTTTTTTTTTTTTTTTTTTTAAAAGGTGTGTATGTGCATCAATTCATTATTAACTGTGTGTATGTGTGTGTGTGTGCACCATGCCATAGCTGTCAAGGAGGCCCAGTGGCAGGCACGTGAGGAGCGAGCCAGACAGCACTATGAGAAGCAGCTGGAAGAGAGGAGGAAAAAGATGGAGGAGCAGAGGATAAAGGAGGACAAGAGACGGGCTGCCGTGGAGGAGAAACGGCGGCAGAAACTTGAGGAAGACCAGGTTCTGACACACATGGCTCTGTACACACTTTCACATTGGGATGTTTTCACTCTTAACGTAAACACACATGCATACACACCTTTACTACAAGATCTGAGTGAAACATGAGTCTCATCCTCATGAACAGGCTAATAAATATCTGTTTTCAGTAAACCATTTACACACTCTATGCCCCTTACCTCTTTAGTGAGTTGGAGTTTGAACTTTACTGCCATCTGCTATCTCCAAACCCTAACTTATTTCTCGTTTTTACTCACACACAATATCATAGACTGTAGTAGGGAAACATGGACGCAGTGTGTTGCAATGTCACCCATAGGTTTCGGACAGGATGTTTTAATTTGGGTTTGATTTCAGAAGTTATTGAAGCTGTATAATACAAATATTGTCAAAGGCTAAAAGTCGTGGCTGGAGATGAGGTAAGCGGAGAAATGGAAACCACCATGGCTAAATTTGATAAGCCGAGACCCTCAGTCAGTCAAGCTCCAAAACGTACAATACTGTAGCACTACTGCTGTAATTGATGAGTTGTTGTGGAGTTTTGTTTAGTCTGAGGTTATAGATTTATATTTGCATTTTGCCTTTATTCAGTAGAGACAGTAGAGATGCAGACCAGGAATGCAGACATCCCCACCCAAATAGTTTTCACTGTGCATTCTGGAGATATTTTAGAAAGGTAAACCAATGGACAGCCTAGACATTCTCTTTTGCTTTCATTTTAAGCCTGTTGTATAATCATAATTTAGATTTTATCTGCCAGGTACCTTTACAACTGGTGTGCACAAAACACACTTCATGGCTGTAGACCAAACATAACACACCACAAGTGTCCTTTCAAAGCAAAAAGTGTTCCAGTCTTGCAGCAGAATTTGCATGTTGGGGCATTGTTTTTTAATGCTCATTATGTGTTGTTGTTGTTTTCGTGACTGAAGGTTCGTCATGAGGCGGTGATCCGTCGGACGTTGGAGAGGAGCCAGAAAACCAGACAGAAACTCAACCGGTGGTCTTGGGGAGGGGTACTGCACACTCCCAGCACGACAGCCGGTACATTCAGACGTCACGCACCTACACACATTAACTGCAGAAATTCACAACACTGAAAGTATCAGTGCTTTCAGCTTTATTGAATACTTTTGATTTCTCATCTCCCTAATGTACGACTGTGTCTTGTGTAAATATGTCTGCGTGCCAGTATTGTTCTGCCATGTTTATATGTTAACCTTGCAGATCTGCTGCCCTCTGTTGTCACTGCTGACTCACACTCTGCTCTGCCCCTCCCTCTCTTTCTCCCTTATTCTCAAACGCAATATCTCTCTCTCTCTCTCTCTCTCTCTCTCTCTCTCTCTCTCTCTCTCTCTCTCTCTCTCTCTCTCTCTCTCTCTCTCTCTCTCTCTCTCTCTCTCTCTCTCTCTCTCTCTCTCTCTCTCTCTCTCTCTCATCTCCTATCTGCTCTTTGTTTCTTTGCCATTGTCCTCTCACCTTCTGGTCCAGGTTTTGTCGAGTCAGCTTTCCTCTATCCACTCGACCTTGCTGGACTGGAGCACATGCAGAGTGCTTTCAGTCTCTACCGCAGATACGGAGTGACCTCCCAATGTGAATATGATAGCACTGTGTCAGTTAGCGTGCCAGTGTTAGACCGCTGGCTCTAGCACTGTAACTGTACAGCACCGTTATAGCGCTGGCATTAGTGTAAATGTAGGCCAACGTGAATGGCATGATTAGTGTTTGTTGTTTTATCTGCATGTAGCAAACCAGTTTAACTTGAACGTATATCCCAAGACACAGGGTCATTCATTCAAACCACTTTAGCTCCATTTTTAGACTACATAAGACCCATTAAGCACTAATTCCTTTACTAATATATTTTCCCCTTCAGCAACATGTTGGTAGTTTTTTTCAAATCTAACCCCCTAACCAGAATAGACTAGAGTAACCCTTCAAAAATAGATTATTGGCTCCAGCTCTCTTTCTTCCTTTAAGTCCACCTGTTCAATACATCATTCATTTTATTTTATGTTTCTTCTTTGTTTCTAGATGCTGACAGGCGGTCAGTGTCCACAATGAATTTATCCAAACACACAGACCCTGTTTTTACCAAGCGCCTCTCCTACTCCTCTGCCACACTCCTACACTCACCAGACCGAGGTAATGAAAATTAACTTGAACACACAAAAAAAACAATACTTTTCATTATAATATCCACCGCCTTTTGGCTGTTTCTCATGTAATTTGTGTTTGTTGTGACTCTTGTGCTCATTGTTGTTTTCTTTTATTTACGATATAAGACTTGGGGATACGGTGACATTGATATGGAAAAAAAACCAAAATGATACATTAAAATACATTTTGGTTTAGATGAAAAGACCGGTACCACTGCCATATCTGTAAGGTTAATATGAGGCTACAGCCAGCAGACAGAAAGCTTAGCTTAGCATAGACTAAAGAGCTAAACTGGCTCTGTACAATCGGGGGGAAAATACAGCCACTAATTAACATGTTATATCTTGTTTGTTCATTCCCTACAAAAACGTATATCAATGACGATGTGGCCTTATGAGAGTCTTGTCTTGAGGTTGGCAGTCAGCAGAGACTTCAGGAAGTCATTGCGTCCAGACAAGAAATAGCACATGACCCCCCTAAAACCTGTTGTTTTTTACACTTAAGCTTTTGTACGGCTCAAACAAATAAGATATAAGGTACGTTTTAGAGGTGCTAGTAGGTTTATTTTGTTATGTGTGGACAGAACTGGGCTAGCTATTTTCCATTTTTGGAAGTCTTTATGCTAGGCTAGGCTAAGTTAACACACTGGCTGTATCTCCATATTCAATGGGCAGATATGGGAGTGGTAGTAATCTCCTCATCTAACTGTCTCAGAATGTCAAACTATTCTTTAAGTATACATTTTTGAAGTGCTAATTTACTTTATGTATTCTTTTGATGTTCATATGTTGCTGACAGGCTTACAGATGAGAACATCCTCCTCCCCTGTCATTAGCAAAGCTCAGTCAAAACCCCGCCTACACCAGGGAAAGACCACCCAGCACAAAAACACAGGTGTTTTCTGGGAACTTTTTGCAGCTTGGTCCCACGTATTATATGTTACACACAATGTTGCAAAGCAAAAAGATCATGGGCTGGAAACTGTTGAGAAATTGTAATTGTGATTAACATCTGTAAATAGATCATTTTGGCTTTGAACCTGGATGACATTAATTTGACAACTTGAGTAACGAAGTCCTACTTTACAGAATTATATGATCTGCAATATTTACATTATGATATAAATGTGAATGTGTTTGCACTTCTCTGTGTTTCATCAGAGGGATTTTTCCCCTCTACTGTGACCCCTTTCTCTAATCCTCTGATAATCTTTTTGTTTTTATGAGAACACTGGATGCTGTTTTTATCCCAGCTGAAAATCACCCACATTTCGACCATTAGAGGTGCACATAATTATAGACATGGCATGTGATTATGTGCCACGTTTCGTGCAAACGCTGCACACTCAAACAGACACATATTTACAGAGTGGAACACTAACTCTGAAACTACTGCATTGCTTGAATACAAAGTGGTGGTGTAGATTAGAGACTTAGGATCCTTGGCACAGTTTCCAGCCCAGTTGTATCTTCGGCCCTCATCCTGAAACCTGCAACCTTGTACTCTGCTTCATTATTAGAGCGAGCAGTGCTGCATGTTTTGCCTCAGAAATTGTCCTTTGTCTCTCTTTTAAGTGGCAAATCAGCCTATCATGAAGATTTTACATCTTGCATTGTCCACTTCTGCTTAATAAGCTACCGTACACATTTTGTACAGTATCCCAACATTCCTACCCAGGTACCAAGACTGCATAGCCAAATAGTTTAAACTTAAGCTTTCAGCATTTTTTGAACAATTTGCCAGATTAATTCATATTTTTCTTGAAGCTTGGGTAAAGATAATTTTCTTAGAATGCAAATGCCCTTTGTTCTGCTCTGTTTATTTGAATGCTCCCCTCCCTGTGTCTGCTCTTGGTTTGCGCTTTACTCCAGGCTGTTTGCTTCCTCTCATAAAAAACAGACTGGTGCATGCAGGTGTAGGTGTAACAACCGCCTGTGCATGGTTAAGACTTAATTTAAGCTCTGGCCTCCACTGCTGTGCAGTGCGAGGGAAGGAATGAATAACAAATACAGTAATTACGCATAATTTATAATCGTCTTTGACTGATTGCTTAGGCTAATCAGTGGGCGGTTAATAGTTTAAGTTGTTATCAAACCTCAAATGTTACATGTGTTTGGGTGTGTGCTCAGGCCTGCGCCATCTTCCGTTGACGCCATGGGAGACCAACGTGGTGAACCGCCTGCAGCAGCCAACACACTCCTACCTGGCTCGTAGCCGCAGTGCCATGAGTCTGTCTGGAGAGCAAACAGGTAATATACACACATCCCACATGAATGACCCCTCCTGGCTCTTATGGTCAATTGTGAGTGAAATAGAGAATGTTTACGAATGCTCTTAAAACTCACAGCTCATACTGTAGTGTGAGAAGTATTTGCTGTATACTGTGTATATTTTAGCCTCTTGACCATTGCGGTTTCGGATGTTAATCAGATTTGGCCTGACTTAAAGCATTACACTGTCTGAAACTTCCTTACCCAGCCTGTATCGGGCACTCAGAGTTTACACACACACACACACACACACACACACACACACACACACACACATATATATATATATATATATATATATATATATATATATATATATATATATATATATATATATATATATATATATATATATATATATATATATATATATTACACATACACACACTAGTAAGGTGTTCAGGAAATACTCTCCTATTATTGTTCCCTGTTCAATAATGTAAATGATTTAGAAATATTAAATATGAAAGAAGATACTGTGCAGGCCCATATAGGCTATAAGTGGCCATTTTTTTGATGGCCCAAAATGAATGTGTTTGTTTGTTGAAGTGCACTACTTTTCCTGGCATTTTACAACATCCTTTTGTGTATTTCTGCCTGTTTCTATTGTGTTGCATTGCTGTGTTGTCCTTTTGTGTTTTTTGAATAATCTTTCTCTCTCTTATGCTCACATAAACCTACTCACATTGACCCGCATGCAACACCATGTATCTTCTTTTGCTTTCCTCTACTCTAAACACTTTTATACATTCAACATTGTCTACAGTGTGTTGAGGTGCACTTCTTGTGTTTTTTTTTCTGCATGCTCACTTCCTCAATGTGGTGTCGGGTGTAATGCATCCATAATAAGTAGTTTATTCTGACTGAATGAGTTGCTTCCAACACTGGGACCTTTTAAGAGTAGGGATTGGTTTTACAAACCACTCCTATAGTTTAACAGCACAAAGCGAATGGAACATTTTCCATATTGCTTTGTGGTGGGTTTAAAAAAACTTTTTCTTAATCTCTAACCTGGCCAATCAGCCCTACTAAATCCTTCTCTAAAAGCATAACATGAATTTCTTTGACATACAGTTCCCAAGTGATGGTTGCAGTATATTCGCAGTTTTGCTTCCAATCAGTAGCACTAATGCCTTTTTTCTCTTCTTCTCTGTTTTTTACCAAACATCTTTTCATTCCTCTCCATCCTCTGCTGGCCTTCCCAAAAATAACGGCTTCTCATTGCATCCCTCTCCTTACCAATCTCTCGCTCCGTGCTCCTGTTTATCAAACCCTTGCTCATCAAACCCTCACACTGCCCTGATCCATACCTTCCTCGAAACACTCCAAATTCCCACCTCGTACATCACCGTAGCCATGCCTGTTTGTCCTCGCTCAGTGTCCTGCCACCCCATGGGCTCCATGTCCTTCAAAGCCCTGCAGGCCCAGCCGCTTCCTCACTGCCGCAGCCAGGAGAGGAACCTCAGCAGGGGGGTGGTCTCGTCTACCACCACGACTGCTCGCAGGAGGACCACTGGCAACACACAGGTGGGTCATGTCAGCAACCTGCACCTGTGACAGAATAGCTAGAGGATATGGGTTCTCAATATATAAGACAGTTGCGATAGTGTCAGAAATGTAACCTGTGGCAAATGTGAGGTGCTTCTGTGTTTATGTGATGGAAAACAAATCATACTCCATTACATAATAAACTACTTGAATCTATTTGATGTTGACAGATTTACTATCTGTAAGCCTGTTTATGAACAATGGTGGTGCATTTTTTTTGCTGCCTTACTATACTTGCAGTGATTCATTGCTTTTTGCTTCTCTTTGTCTTGTTCATCTTTTTAATACTGATGATGCCCCAGATCAGTCGTACACAATATATCTGAGTATCTGTGTGTCTCTGCTCCACACACACACAAACGCTGCACACTGTACGCACTGTCCATCTGTCTGCTGCTGTATCACAGCTTATACCATTAAGGTCTTAGAAGGAGGACAGCTTTTGCACTTTATATTCCACACAGGGACCCGGAGACACAGGCATAAACCATAAATGTACACAAACACATTCATAATCCAGACCCAATCCACCACACCGGTGATACCACTTATGTGCTGTATTGTCTGGATCCTGTATACTGTAGGTCAGTGTTAATGCGAGTGAGGGTTTGGTGCCTCCTCTACAAACAGGAGATGATAAATGCTTTGTAAGTTGGTCTGAGTGAGAGAAGGTTGATTTTTAATTTTGACAACGGTTAGGGTTCTGTTTTTAGGTTGGTGCCATGGCTTGGTGCCAGAGGTTATGCACGGTCAAAGGAAGGCTGTCTGAGTCTAATCCTGTTACTGATCATCATCTGCTGCTGTCATTGGGACAACCTGGGACGGTGCACCCATCTGTACCACCCGATTACTTTGTGTGTTGCTAAGGACATTTTTATGAAGAGCTTATCGGGTAAGAAAGAAAATTCCTGCCCATTTTGAATAATGATCTTTTCCCCCTCCATCTCCTGCACCAATAGCAGAAGGACCGTGACCATGTCAGGAAGTCATGGAGCAACCTCTCACTCCCATTGGCTCCCATTCTGAGCTTGCCCCCCAACAAGCGCTCCTCTTCTCCAAGCAGGAAGACCAGCAAAGTGACAGCTCCCTCTCCTGGCAGGTAGGAGAACACACCCATGATGGCTGACAAAATGAAGTACATACTGTAAGTAGATGTGTGACAAATTGGAGTTATTGATTATAGGGAGCAGGGTGGGAGGGTGTATCAACTTTGTAAGGTTTTGGAAAAAGTATAACTAAGCAAGGTTTCATGAAAAACATTCAAATTGCTAAACACCAGTAGAATTACATTTGCTCTTATTTTAGCCAGTACTTTATAGACCACTGTTGCTGTTCTTCCTGCACACAGGACTCCACAAAAGATAGGAGGGCGTCCCCCGACTCCCAAGTTGCTTAAGTCTCCGGGGACAGAGGACCCTGGAAATCTTCGTCCTTACAGGATCACACCTGAGAGCCCCCAACCCGCCAGAGAAGGGGAGGAGGAAGAGCAGGTCCTCACTCCTCTTCAGCCTCGCCCTCAGCCACTGGGTCAGAACAAGACCAGTGATGAGCAGACACCAGCAGCCAGCGGTCAGTTACCACTCACAAACCCTTTTCACACCCACACTATCATACAGCCTGGATTACTGTTTATTAGTCTGTTTATAAGATACACTGGCCAAATGTTCTACTTTCTTTCATGTTCTTCTAGAGAGTGTAAGCAGTCCTCCAGCCAACAAGCCCTCGGCAGGCACCACAGATCCAGAAGAGGCGAGTCGTATCCTGACTGAGAATCGTCGGCTGGCCCGCGAGCAGAGGGAGCGAGAAGAAGAGGAGCGCAAGCAACAGGAGGAGCAGCGCAGGTAAGCTGGCTGCGCTGTATGTGAACATGTGTTTGTTTGTGTGTGTGTGTGTGAGATCCAGATTAGTGTGCAAGGAGATGGATAATACTAAAGGTGTGTGTATCTGCATCCCCGACAGTGATTAATTTGTGTCTGCACAGGTTAGCGAAGGAGGAGATGGCTCGCCGTAAGGCCGAGGAGCGGGCAAAGAGAGAGGAGGAGGCTCAGCGTCAGGCGGAGGAGATGAGAAGGAAGGAGGAAGAGGAGAGAAAGGTGGAGGGACAGAGGCTTCAGAAAGAGAGAGAGGAGGCAGAGAGACTCCAGAAACAGGTCAGAGAAAGTGTAGAAGCAAACTAAAGGCTCAACTTGACAGACCCACCCAAGATGTCTCTTGGTCTCACAGGTGTGTGTGTGTGTGTGTGTGTGTGTGTGTGTGTGTGTGTGTGTGTGTGTGTGTGTGTGTGTGTGTGTGTGTGTGTGTGTGTGTGTGTGTGTGTGTGTGTGTGTGTGTGTGTGTGTGTGTGTGTGTCTTTTAGAAAGAGGAGGCAGAGTCTCGACAGAGAGAGGAGGCAGAGTCTCGGCAGAGAGAGGAGGCAGAGCGACTGAGGCAGGAGAGAGAGAAACACTTCCAGAAAGAGGAGGCTGAACGCCTAGAGAGAAAAAAGGTGACTCATGTTCACACACACTTGTAATATTCCTCATGTGCAGTGCCTGTAAAAGCTCCTTTTTCCCACCAGCGTCTGGAGGAGATCATGAAGAGAACAAGACGTTCAGATACAACAGAGAAGGTAAAAGTTAAAATAAATGTGGTATCTGACTAATCATAACAAATCTATGTATTGTTCCTGAGTGCTCATTCTCTTTGTATTCCTTCCCATCTGTAGAAAGTTGTTCCCAACAGGAATGGAAACAATGCAGGTAACTGAATTGACCTTTTTTCTATAATCATACACATTTTATTTCAAAAATTGCATTTCCTGTTGCAGGAATATAACTTTCCTGTCGTATCTTTTTAAAATATATCCACTGCAGTTGTTCCCATGATGCTGTATCTCACCGCAGTGTTGGTTTTCTCTCATAATCAGTGACCCCTGCCGCCGCGAGTCCATCTGCAGTGACGGTGTCACCAACACACAATAGCAACGGTCGCCAACCTGAGCCAAACCCCAACACCACCGCACTGAGCCATCCTGACCAGAGGTAGAGTTGTAGACGAAATGCATAGCAAAAAAATAATATCATAGAACATATTTTTGACTGTAGATTGTCACATTCAGGGTGCGATTTGCCCGGGGGGGGGGGGGGTGCATGGGATTTCCTCCTTTCTGGTTTACATATCCCTGCCTCAAACCCATTGTTTTCTTTATACTTCACCAATACACTATTCTATACCCAAAATAGAAGTACTTTAAACTAAATAAAGTGCTGTAACGTGAATAGTCTATAGTGCGATAGAATCCGAGGGGCAGTTGCCGCTACAGAGCTCCAGGATGCCGGCTACCAGCGGCAGTTGTTTAGCCGCCAATAGGTGACTCTGAGCCGGCTACAGGCACCGCCAGACGACTGTCCTTTCAGGGGCCATGTAGTGGAGTTTAGCCGGAAAAAGTTAGCGTCATGACAGTTAAGTTTAGCCACCAAACACCTAATTAAGTTTAGAAAAAAGATTGCGGTTTGGAGTTTCCTGAGGAATGAACGAGCGTTTCCTAGGTTAAAGTATTTTGTTTTTGCCGCGAAGTCAACTCCGCTCTCTGGCTTGAAAGCGCTGCGTTTTCCATTGAATATTGAAGTGCATATTTAAGTGTTTGGCCGAGTGCCAATATGTCCATGGTATTGGAAGGGGGATTTAATTCTTGCATGTTTTGTTTTGTTGTGCATGATCAAAAAAACACCCCCTCTGTTATTTGTTCACAAATCACACCCTATTCACATTGATGGCTGTAATGAGAGTAACATTTTCCTTTCCATCCTCTGTTTTTCCAGGGAAAACGGGGAGTTTGAAGAGGTGATTGTACTGCCTTCACATTCCAGGTTTTCTCCTCCTGAGGGAGAGGAGCAGCAGGAGAGGGAGGAGAGAGTTCCTGTCTTAGCCTTCAGGGAGAACGGCCTCCTAAAGCCTCTAGGCGGAATAGAGGACATATCAGCCCAGCAGGGACCAGGTCAATAAGCATCCTCTTTCTGCTCTGCCCCTGGTTCTTTCATTTGTCATCATCTATGACACCCCTTCTTCATTCTGTTAGTGTAGTTGCAGAGGAAGTCGCTTACTGTGGTTAGCTTTCGGTGTGATCGTCGTACATAATTAATCTGATCTGATAAAGTTGATACCGCTCACACCATTAGAGAACGAGAGGGTATGTAACATGAGTCTGCTGGATTAACTCTCTTTAGCACATACAGTACAAGTTTCCACTAAGTCTACATTAGCAACCCAAGCACATGTACAATTTTTCTCGACTAGTTGTTAGCACAAGGACAAACTAAGCAGCGTGTTTTTTTGTTTTTTTGTTTTTTTAAATCGAGACTTTTAGATCCTTTTTGAAGAGGTGGGTATTTTAGTTTACCTTAGCCTTCATAGCAACTGACAGTTTTCGTTGTTGCCCTTGGTTTTTAGATGTTGCCTGATGCCCTGTTAGACCGACATGATTCCACACCCAGAGAGACAGGAAGTGAGATGGCCAGAAAGAGGTAACGCAGAGCTGTCGGACTGAATCAAAGGAAGGACTCGCAGCATCACAGCCAGACACTTCTAGAGGTTTTACTTTCTCACCCTCCCGCATCAGAAGAACACCGCAGCCATTTCCCAAAGTTGGTATCTTCCAAAGATCTCCAAAAAGCATCTCTAGAGAGAAGTTACTTTTCCCTCAACAAACTACCTGGGGAACAGATCATCTCTCTCTGTCTCTGACCATGATTACACTCGATCACCAACGCTGATTCTGAAGTAAATGTCCTGAAATCACAGGGTGTGTGTGTGTGTGAGAGAGAAACTGCGATCAGTTTAAGTCTTCAGCCATGATACTTGAATAGATTTTTGTTGTTGCTGTAGAACACACTGTAATCAGATTGACAAAATCAGCAATGTGACGTTATAACTGGAACTCTGGCTCTGAATTACAAGGTTTCATTAAAGTTTCAACGTTTCTATTGAAATGTTACAGAAGAGATGGGATATAGCAATGTCGGTGCATGAAGTTGTATTAAGACTACAGGAGTCATGTAATGTATTTTTGCTGTGTCTACAGTGTTTAAGACTAGTTATTATTGGGGTGAGGCAGGGGCGTTGGAGTATGGAGTTTAAGTTAAATAATGACAAAATGAAAATACTGTTCTCAAATGAGAATTAGGGTGTAAACTACTGATTTTTTTTTTGTTTAGTTTAATTCAATTGCTGTACAGATGTAATGTGATTATTTATGTCCTCAATACTCTCTGTTTAACTTTAAATTGAGGAAAGAAAGATCTGATTTGATGTTAAGTTCAGCCCTTTTTCATTTGTTTACCTTTTACATTTACCCCATCAGTGCTGCATCCTACGTCCTGTCACACTGTCTAAACTCAGCCAGTGTTGGAGCACTCAGCTGTAGCTCAGCCACCTTGTGTTGGAGGTTGACTTTTGTTTTGGCCAAGCAAACTACAACATAATTTGTTGTTAATTCTGAAATAATCTGATTTGATTGATCTTTTTGAGTGAGGGTTAAGAAGAAATGCTGCTAATTTAGACGTTCCTTTGCCTTACCGCATCGTAGAGAGAATGAGGTGACATGTCTTTCTCACTAAAATGAAGAGATCCATTCGCGTGAGCTTTGACATTCTGACCACATGCCATAACTCTCCAGTGGCTTCAGTTTGATTTATGTTAAAATTATTAAAGATTATGAAGTTATGTCATCATTTGAGAGCTATAATGTCAAACAATTTGTCCTTTTATACAGCTTTTCACTCATTTAAGATAGGAGGGAGGATTATATTAAATCCTGGAACCCAACCATTACACTTTCATGATATTCACTTCCATCTTTTACACAACCTTCCAGTAATGCTGCTCTCTTAGCTTTTGGATCTTTGTACTCCTCAAATCTTGCAGTACCACCAAAATGGAAGGATACTCATGTCTTGGTTATGTAGTGCTGGTTTCTGACAGTAGTACATAGCATGCTGTTCATGGTAACTTGACTTAGCCTGAAAATAAATTGCTTGTAAATTACATTATACATACATATCCTATAAATTGTTTAAAAGTTGATATATTTTGCTAAGACTGACAATGCTTTAAAGAACAAGCTCTTTACTTCAGAAGAGGGGCTGTGGGATGAGATCCACTGTACAACTCAAATCACTAACTGTTGCAGTGGTACTGTTTGGCAAGTAAATAAAACTTTTTGAATTGATTACCTATTCACTGATGGAGTAGTGCAATGATTTTGTCCTTTTTGATCAAAATACAGAATAGTGCACATTGAAAACATGTAATACTTCGTAGATTTATTTTAGCATAAACCAAAACAACTACAAACAAACAGCAGGATATACAGAAAATGCTTTTCCAACTGTGTAGAAAAGTAGTTTTGTTTACATGTAAGGAGAAAATGGACAGTTTGACAGATTAAGAAAATATTTACATTTAATGAGAATACTGGATAGAAAACAGCATTATGCAAGTCCAGAGACAAGATATTTGTCAAGTGTGTAATCCTCCATGAGTAGCCAGATAACCATAATAGCGACTTTGAGTTTGTGAAAAGCACTATATAAATTCAATTTATGATTATTATAATAGAGCAAAAATCAGAAGTGCTTTTGCACATATTGACAAAGTGTAGTTTTTCCGAGAACTGATGGCAAGTTGGTGAAGTTCAGACCATGCACACAACGCCAGGATGTAGGTCTTTGGTGTGCTAACTTCCAGTAATGTCCACTCATTCAAAATACACAGCAGTTGCAGTCTTTTAGCACAACTTTGCACCACTGGATCTCAGGGAATTAAACTGCGCCAGTTTCACCAGTAGAAAGTTTTGGTGAGGAAACCGGCGGCGGCGTTGAGCCAGCTTCCATTAGAATCTTCCTTAGCTGTGGTGCGGGAAACGGCTCGGTCGACCTCCCTCTCCGGGCTCTCCTCTTCTTCTGGGAGGTAGTCTGGTAGAGCTGAGTTTTGCTGCACTTCCCCTACACATGGGTTCAGAGGGATGAAAACCTGAAGAAAACGAGAATTAAGAAAAGTTAAGAATTCAATGTGAACACACACACACGTTGGTTATTCTCCTATGGACACGCAAATAGTATACGGTCTTCAACACAGTCACAATGTTTGCTCTAAAAGGCAGTGACACACCAACCCGATAATCGTCTGGCGACGTCGGTGACTCGAGTCTGTTTGGTGTGTTCCGTGCCGTCGTCCGTCCCAGGAGCTGTCGGCCTTCATTTCGGCCGACCTGACATGTTGTGTCGGAGGGCGGGCAGTCGGACTCCGTGACCAATCTGATTGGTGGAGTGCTAACGCAGAAATGACGAGCAGGATGAGTGTGACTAAGCCTCTCAAAATCTGACAAAAATCTTTGAAACTGACCTTTGTCGATCTGAAATGAAGACCGATTCAGCAACTGCACGGCCTATTTCTCGCTACAAATGTTTTCAGAAACACATTTGGGTGAACTATTTTAGTAAAATATGAGATTGTATTCTGAAGAAGCCGCCATGACAGTCTGGCTTTAAATTTCCAGAGAAACCAGACCCACGTGAAGCATTCGTCCAATCAGCTGCCGGTTTTAATTATTTGGGGCGACAATACAGATTAGCGCCGCCTGCTGTTATGGAGACGTATTACATGCTCAAGTCGGCGTCGCTTCGGTGTGTTCTGAGGCAGTGATCAGTCCGACTGCCTTTTCTGCCAACGGTCGGCCGTCAGGTTAGTGTGTCAGGGGCTTAAGACCATCACTCACCTCTTCTCCTGCCTCATTCCTCACCACCTGCTGGGCTGACAACACCTTAGTGGCAGCGATGGCTGATGCCAGACTCTGCAATTTAAGAAACATCAGGGAAGGAAGTGACTGAAATGAATAAACATCAGCCAGAGATCAGATTTACTGTTTTCTTACTCCAGATTCCTGCACCATGTGTAAATCGGTGGCTTTGATAATGCTAGATTATAAATCGTGAATATTACGAGCGATATAAACTAATATTTTATTTTGACGCTGATAGTAAATGTTTGTCTTTGTGTTTTACCTCAGTGGGCAGGTCTGAGCGGATGCGGACGGTGCATCTCTTGGAAGCCATCTGGAAGGTGAAGCTGATCACTCCTCTGACCTTCAGAAGAGCCTCCTCACACAAGCCTCGCT
The DNA here is from genome assembly GCA_023566125.1 of Zingel zingel. Lineage (NCBI taxonomy): Eukaryota > Metazoa > Chordata > Actinopteri > Perciformes > Percidae > Zingel > Zingel zingel. The sequence continues at coordinate 16,749,041 of CM042332.1, forward strand.
GGTCCTTAATAAGTGAGGGAGACTATTAGTTAAACTGGCAATAATAATAATCTGCACTGTCATGCATAGGAGTGTATATGTCAGTGTGTGTGTTAGCCTACTCACAGTGCTATCCAGCCCCTGGATGTGCAGAGTGACAGACTTGGCCTTCTTGTTGGTGGAGTTGATAAAAAACTGGGATTTCTTTCTCCTCTCCCTCTCAGGCGTGCGTGGCACAGGATTAGCAGGTGCACTCAGAATGTCAAACACCTCCTTGGCCAAGGCTGTGATGTCAATAGACAGGCCCTCCCTATATGGAGAAATATGTATATTTATACTATATTTCACTATTTGAATGACTGAAGTGAAATACAATGGCAATTCAGTCTGTTTATCAGGCTATTTAATCCTATGTGTAGGGTGACTGAACACATTCTACATAAACCTATAGCTATCCATCCACAACTAATGTTAAAGTACTAATATATCTGTGCTGTAACATGAAATAGTAAATGCAAATAGGGAAAATGTATTGGAAATTTCGAGTTAAACATAAACATGATAAGAGAAATCACTCTAGACAGTTCACTCTAGCACATCAACATGCAAAGGTAGCCAAGATCCTGTAAAATAACCTTCCTCTCACCTCCCAGTTAGATTCTCCAAGCTCACCATCATACCCAGTTCATTCTTCATGGTGGAGATGTTGGGGGGCAACTCAGCCAAGTAGCGCAGGGTCTGAGGACAAAGGAAGGCAGAAAAGGGATTAAAATATACACTGCATTTGTTCAAACAGGTACACCCATCTACCCAACACGCTACAACTTATCTATAGTAAACATGCACATATACCGTGGTCTGGGTGAATACTCTATTCTGACTGGCTGCAGGGTGTCCATTAAAAAGTGATATAGGACATCTACTAAATAGTTCCAGTGAAACTGACTCTTTTCCATTATAAATGAATGTGCTACATCAAAAGAAAACTAAATAATATCTGATGTACACTGAGTAGTCTTAGTGCCTCTTCCTCTGAACACCACAGGATGGCGCTAACACACAAGCTGCAAGAAGAAGATTACACTGCTCCTCTGACAGACTGATCTCAATTCGTATGCCACTATTGGCGTGTTATCAAGACAAATACTCGCTTTTTAGCGTGTTTATCAACGCCGTGTGTCCTCCACTGACTTACATTAGCTTGCGATTGCGCGTGAATTTACGCCGTAGCGAGTAGTATGAAAGGGCAAAAATCTGCGTAGAGAGGTTGGTCGGCGGGTAAAACACAGGACTTTCACCCAGGAGACCAGGGATTGTGTCCCGCGTGTCACGTTTCCTAAACTCAACCGTCACTTTCTTATTATTCTTATTTGGCTTTCTTATTTTCCTAAACCCAACCCGCGTGTCACGTTTCCTAAACCTAACCCGTCCGCTGTATACGGCGCTCAAAGTGCGTACTGATAACACGCCACTTGGCTTAAGAAAGTGGCCGTGTATGTTTACGCAAAGTCATGATGTCATGTTGCCTCTGAACTTACTTTGTTTCACAGCTATTAAACTTTAGATTTTGACTGCAAAACACATGAAGATATACATTAATGGTGTCAAAAAGTGTTGTTTGGTAAGTGACCATGTTATAAGCGGGTTACGACTAGGGCTGGGCGATATATCGATATTATATCGATATCGTGACATGAGACTAGATATCGTCTTAGATTTTGGATATCGTAATATCGTGATATGACATAAGTGTTGTCTTTTCCTGGTGTTAAAGGCTGCATTACAGTAAAGTGATGTACTTTTCTGAACTTACCAGACTGTTCTAGCTGTTCTATTATTTGACTTTTCTCCACTTAGACATTATGTCCACATTACTGATGATTATTTATCTAAAATCTAAGTGTGAAGATATTTTGTTAAAGCACCAATTGTCAACCCTAGAATATCGCCGCAATATCGATAGCAAGGTATTTGGTCAAGAATATCGTGATATCTGATTTTCTCCATATTGCCCAGCCCTAGTTACGACCCTTCAATGTGTCCATTATCAGGTAATTAATGGAATCATTCTGGCCCGGTCTTGTTATACTTCCATGTTCTGGCCTCAGCATCGGCCATTCATTCCTGATAATGGACACCTGTCTGGCATGTATGACATAAAACACGGAATACTTATGTTATGTGTATTTAGCAGAAGGGTAGTACAACCACGAACAGTACCAGCACAGCCTCTATTTCCCACCTGAAGAGTGGCGAGTAGCACGTCTGGGTTCTGGTGGTCCAGGAAGAGAACCAGCCCGGGGAGACAGCCCTGGTCCTGGACTATCACCTCTCGGTTGTGCGGCTCAGAGGCCAGGTCCCGCAGCTGACTCACCACCGACAGTGCATCCATCATCTTTGTTAACTTTAAGTTACTAGACCTGCAAGCGAGAGTGGTAACGTTCAAGTTATTAAGTTAAGTGTGTATTTAGCCTGATTTAGGTTAACGTTATAATTAGCCACGATGTATGTGTTACGTTGAACCTGTATATATATATATATATATATATATATATATATATATATATATATATATATATATATATATATATATATATATATATATATAGCTAGTTAGCTAGCTAGCTAGCTAACTAACGTTAACGTTATAACATTAGTCTAGCTAACGCTATGCATTGAACTAGCTAACGTTAATATAATCCAATGGATGATTTAGGCCACGTTACGGTCACTAATGTATGTTTTAAGATAGGAACACCAAGGTACGGAGTTAACGTTAGCTAGTTGGTAAAAATGGTCATGTCAAGTCGTAGCGCTAGCGTTAACGTTGTGGCTAGCTAAAGAAGCTAACGCTAACATTAGCTATTTTTTAAACGTGAAGAATATGGTCAACTTAAGTAAAATACATTTTCCATTATTTTATTGCACCGTTGGAACATATAATTACGTGATTGCTACAACACATAATAATATAAGTGCCCTGGAAGTGCAATACATGTGGTTAATGTACGCTTATTGCGATGTTTTCTTACCCAGGAGAAGAAGAAGTAGCTCGTGTATCAAAATACAAATTTCGTAGTAGTAGGTTTCGTAAAACGCCATTGGTCGACGACCGCTGCATGATCGCCCACTCCTATTGGCTCCTCATACAACTTCTGTATCTACAGCCAATTAGAGGAGGTTTTGCTGCTGCGGCTTTATTTGACTTAACAGACTTGCCTGCTGCCTGGCTGGACGAGTGAACTCGGGGAAAGCTGAAAGTCCTTAGTGTTTCTGCAGTTACAGTTTATATCATCGGTTATTATGAAGATATCGGACAAATGTAGCTACAAAGAAACGTTTTAGCAAGAAAAGTCCACGGTAAGTGCACATATATTTCTGCTTATCACGCATGTTTCCTGGTAGCGAGGTTTACGTTTGATGAGCCATGCAGCTCAAAGGGACACACTGCGGGGGTTAGAGAATCACAAGGCAATATCTTATCAGCATGTTTTAAAATAATACAATGTATAAAAAATAGATACATTAAAGAAACACAATAATTAGAAAATACAATGCAGCTGAATCCAACGGTACTATTTAAATATCAATTCTTCGACACACAGGAAGCCAGACTACAGCTCTGAGAACTGGACTGATGTGGTCTCGGTGAGGACTCAGCATCTTTCTGAATCAGCTGTAGCGGTCTCACCCATGCATTTTTCACAGAGGCCTGTAAAATCTCCGTTATAATAGTCAAATCTACTGAAGACAAAACCAAGTTTAAGTCTCTCTGAGATACATACGTTCTTAAATGCATGCAATAGTTTAAAACGTTTGTAATCGTCCTAATGTGGATGTTAGACTTTATGTCTGAGTCCTTATCTAACTTTACACTAAGATTTCTGGACGTGATTTGCTGTTTAGTGATTCAAGTACTGTTTGAGATCGTTCTGTTTTATAGCCTAAAGTGATGTATGTTTTGTTTTGTTTCAGGTGTAAAGTATGTGACTTAGTGGCATCCATTCTGTGTTGGCATCTTACCAAGTTAGTCAATAGAAAGAGGAGCTTTGCAGTCATCAGCTGGTGCAGAAAAAAAGTCCTTCCAATGTCTTTAGTCGAGGATATTCTGGATGTGCTGCGCGTTGTCCTGGAGTACTTTGGCGTGCCTCCAGACATGGTGAGTGTACAGACTAGGGGTGGAACGGTACATGTATTTGTATTGAACCAAAACGGTAAAGGGCGTCTCGGTTCGGTACATGAATTTACACGGAGAATACACGGTATAAAAATAAATAAAACTTGCGTGCAAATTAATGAATGTAATGCAGAACTACTGTTAGATACACGTTTCTTTAGGGACACCTAATCTGTAGCCCCCCTTCTATGTAATTTGCACTTTCATAAATAAGAGATGCTGTATTTCCAGTTTTATAGCTGATTGTCTTATTTTGTTTACAAGTTCCAGATGGAGTCTGGAGATGATGTGGGGTACTTATTGTTTACTGTTTACATCTTACTTTACACACTTCAGGCTGTTGCAGCTAGCTCAGAGGAGAGACTGTATGACACTAGGTCAGGGGTGGGCAATTCATTTTCCCAAGGGGCCACATGAGAAACAGTGACTGTTGTGGAGGGCAGGATAGGCTAAACTCAATTCTGCTCAATATTAATTTTATGTCAGGCGGCACATAAAAAAGAATGTGCCGCCTGGAAAGCGGTACATTCTCAAACGTCTCTTTTCTCTCTCTCTCTCTCTCTCTCTCTCTCTCTCTCTCTCTCTCTCTCTCTCTCTCTCTCTCTCTCGGCATATTAGCGCAGAAAAATAAACTCCCCTTCAGAAAATGGCTTACTGTTTTTGGCGATTTTGTGGGATATCACAAAGCTGGTCTTGATGCTTGGTAAAAAAGCCTTGTTGCTTTTGCAGCTCAACTAGCAAAGCTTCAGATGTCCGTGCCCGCTCTGCATCAGTCAAGTTGTATTTCTCTGCGTGTTTAGTATTGTAGTGGTGATTCAAATTATTATCCTTTAACGCAGCGATCTGTTCTCCGCAAACTAAGCACACGGCTTTACCTTTGACTTCAGTAAATAAATACTTAGAAGTCCATGTTTGGTTAAAAACTCGGCACCCTGTATCGACTTTTCTTTCTTTCCCATGAGCTGACATTTTTGAGGGATAACAGCTCATTCACGTCCATGCTAACGTCTCTCGTGAGCTCAGTTCGTGGCTCGCCAACACTGGGTCCGACACATTGCATTTCTTCTTCTACTTCTTTTTAATTGCGACTTGCAACCAGAGAGGAAGAAGCTGCATATGTTCGCGCACAAAAAATGTTTGCCTTCAAAATAAAAGCAATGCAGTTGTATTCCATGCATGATGTACACTTATTTACGTTTGATTGCTAACTTCCCATTCACCTCACGAGGGCCGGTTAGGGCCGCCCAAAGGGCCGGATGTACAGTGTACAGTGCCCAGGTCTGCAGTAGGTGGTACAGCCTGAGACACGCACAATAAAAAAATAAAAACAATTGCCTTCTGCATTTTTGTTTTGCTTTTCCCTCCATTGTACCGAACCGTGATGTCTGAACTGAGGTATGAACCGAACCGTGACTTCTGTGTACCGTTCCACCCCTAGTACAGACACACTTCTGTTATAATTATGTTATCCAGGAATATCATGGGTTTACAAGTTGTTTGTATGGGTGCCAAGTATCATCACCAGTAGTGTTACTTTGCTCCCTAAAGGTTAACTGATTGAGTGAGTTGTAAGGATGGCAATTTTCAACCAAGATTGATTATATGTGTGCGTGTGTCTTCTTGCCTGTAGCTGGTTCCGGTGTGGGACAGTCAGCTGTGCGGTCAGTATCGCAGCATTGTGCGGATGATTGGGACCAACCTCCCACTGACACCTACACCACGCGTCCACTTTCAGGTACTGTGATACTTGTGTTTTCTATCAGACTGAAGATTGTCTAAAATGACGTATTTTTCTTAACTCGTCAAATTCAACGCAGCCAATCGAGTGAAACTATGGACTTTCTATAAACACTTGTTTATAACAACACTAACAGAAAAAAATATGGGACTGTGTTTAAATTATATATTTGTCACATAGTACTTCCTAACAGAAGCAATACTGTATTTTCAGCTGAGCTAAAGTGCTCATTTGTAAGGTGTAAACTTTTTTGTTTTGACAAGCACCAAAGACACACTCTACAGTAAGTTCTACAGTAATGCGCCTTCCTCGTTTCTCTTTACACTCCTTCTGCAGAATCATGTTCATATTTAAGCCCACTAACGAATGTGATTTTCTTAGGTTTTTATGTCACGCAGTCAGGGTCGCAGTGTGTAATCCTTCCTTGTCCATGTTTGGTCCTTAGATCCCTCTGCTCACCTCCAGGACACACGGCCATGTGGACATCACTATGGATACACCTGCCATCCCCTCGTTTGCTGATGTCCTGTGGGTGTTTGAGGATGAGGGGGAGAGCTTCGCAAAGACCAGGTAAGGACACAAATCTACACAATGCAAACACGGTCAAGTTAATGTTTCCCAATACACATTTACAGAGAACAAAACCATATTTTCTGTTCATAAGACAATACATTTTGTCCTAATAGCAGCAAATTAGTGGATCGTATATTTAATTAATTAATAGTAGTCAAGGATGATGTTGGTTGTTCATTGCATTAGTACATGAAATACATATTGTCTTCTTTTCTCAAGCATGCATAAAGGCTTGAACATTTTAAAAAAAGTTTAAAAAAAAATTAAATGTTTAAGCTGCCAGTTAAATATACCCACTCTCTTCCTGGCACACACACAGTGTAAACTGGTAACTAAGTTGTAGGCAGTCTGTCTGTGCAGGAGAACACTGATCTATGTAAAGAAAAGCACTGAATTGGCCGTAGTCTTTCTGGACTACAGAGACAAACTGCACTGTCTTACAGGCCACAAAATAATTTGGTCATACAGCAAACAGTCCAAAATGACCCTTAAAGCTTTTATTTCTATAACTACCACTTAATTCACTTTAGAAATGCATGTCTGCACAGCTCTACATATTTTTCAGTTTCGAAAACACGCGTTTGAATTTGGTCGGTATTGGTGGGAAAATGGTCAAATGTTGGTAATGGTAACTATGTACACTGATGTGTATTAAATATAGGTGCATTTCTGGAATTCTTTCAGACAGTTTAACATAAATACAAAACTAATGTATGTTCTCATTAGGAACCATTTACCTCCAAAGAAGCAAAGTACCGTAAATCGGGATGTGGTGAGATACCCAGGACCGGCCCAGAATAACGCACAGAGAGGAGGCAGATCTGTGAGGCAGAGAACTGAGCCAGATGCCCTGAAGAAGATCACAGCGCTGGAGAACGAGCTGCTCAAACTACAAGCTCAGATAGCCATGATCGTTACTGCCGCTCCAGCCTCAGGTACGCGCTCTTTGTACCTCTTATTACAAAACGCACAAATGTGTTCAGCATGTTATACTCTGATTTAACAATAACCTTTCTGTGCTCTGTCAACATTTCCTTAGGTCTGACAGAGTCCCAGAATACTGTAGGTATGCTTTTGATGTCTCCTCCCCCACCGCCAGCTCTCACCTCCACACCTCGCTGTGCTCCTCCACCTCCTCCACCTCTTCCTCCCTGCCCTGGCTCCTCTGCTAAGACTTTGTCTCTATGGGAGCTGATCCGCCAGCGCAGGAAGAACGACAAAGACCTCAAGCCCCAGGGTTCAGACGTTAAAGGGATCCCGTCCATGCTGGATGTTCTCAAGGACTTAAATCAAGTTAAATTGCGTTCAGTGGCAAGGTAGGCATTAGGATTGATAGAATATCGGTCTGTCAACATTTCTGGTTGATAATAAATAAATAATGTATGGTTCTGCTGCACTGCTAGCAAATCATGGACAAGTTTGTGAAAGAACTGCCAGGTAAACGTAAAGGAGACGATGACGCTACAGCAAACACCACAACTACCACAACGACGGCAAACATTTGGTAGTGGTGACCCCAATTCTATTTAAGGAACTGACTGCCAATCTCCCAGTCAAATTGCATTGTGTTTCTTTGACTATCCCTTTGTGGAAAAACAGCGGATTGTTGCGCACCTCTCACTCTCTCTTGCCCTTTTGCGGAGAAACAGCAGATCTCAATTCAATTCAAAGAGGCTTCATTGGCATGGGAACCAGACGTTTACGTTGCCAAAACAATTGTGAAATAAAAACAAAATCCTGTGCTAAGATAAAGTGTAAACAGAGCTGTGTAACATTGTAATTAAATATATAAATGAAAATAGGTTATATATAAATAATAGGGGTGTGCAAAAAAATTGATTCGTATTCAAATCGCGATTCAAGCTCTACCGATTCAAAATGATTATTAGAATTCCTAAAATGTCTTATTATTTTTTTAATTGTATGTCTACTGCTATATATATATATATATATATATATATATATATATATATATATATATATATATATATATATATATATATATATATGGGAAAAAGTAACTACATTTACATACTGTGAATTTTTTTTGTTTTGGAATCGAAAATCGATATTGAATCGAATCGTGACATTTTCTGAATCATACACCCCTAATAAATAATATATACAGTACACATGCCTATACATATGGGGGGGGCTTAAAATATTTGTATTTACAAAGGGGGGACCCTGCAGAAAAAGTTTGGGAACCACTGTCCTAGAATATGATGGTTTATGTGCTAATGTTGCAAATTGCCTTCATTTTAATTTTTTCCCTGTGTTAACCTACAACAAACAAAAACAAAGATTTTCCCTTCTGTACTTTGTAGATCACCAGGGGGGACACCAGTCGGAAGGAGACGCAGTAAGGGAGGCGCAGCATTGCTTAATGACCCAGCGGCTCTTATCGCTGAAGCGCTAAAGAGAAAGTTCGCCCAGCATCGTCACAACAACTCCTCCGACAAAGAGAACTCACTAGAACTCTCGCCGTTCGGCAGTCCAGAAACACCCAAGGTTTGTTTCCCATAGACCCACACATCTCATAGTCACACCTCTGTCTGCAGGTCATCTAATCTGATGCCTCTATTTCAGGTTCCTCTCCATATCAGACGCAGTCAAGGGCGCCTCCACGTCTGACCTGTTGATCTGACCCCGAAATGTCAAAAGTCAGACATCCCATCAGCCAATTACAGCACTCACGGATGTGCCTCACAATCGGATTACTACTGCACCTACTGTCTTACATTTTTATTTTTGTTTGTCTATTCTTTTGTTCTTGTAGGAGTGTTTGTCTCACAATGAACAAAGTGCTTGTTTCTGTTACGTATCTCTTTGTTGGGAGGCTTGAATGTATATTTGTGTTACAGCGATTGCTGTGAAGGCTTTTGGTACAGATATTTTGTTTTTGTACAGTGGAGTCTTGTTTCCAGTGTTAATCATATATCGATGATCTTTTTAAATGCAATAATGTGTTAAAGCAGGCATGCACTGAAGCTTTTAGCTACCTGCTTTAATGTCTTTTAAGTCACTTTGTGTGAGGCCTTATAATTCTTACCTCGACCTAAAGTGAAAAGCATAACTGGGTATTGAGATTCACACAGTTCTATTCTATGCAACTGCTGTTTCAGGTTGTTCTATTTTATTAAATTGTTAAAGTGCACTGATCAATTTTGTTGTTCTTGTGTTTATGTTCTCTAATATTTCAGGATTTATGTCCAAATCCAGTTTCAGTTGAAATTTGTAACGGTTTGAACACTTTTGAACACATATTTTTTATTTAATAATTCAAGTTTATCTTTTTAAACATTTATTGTTGCATTATTTCTTATTCTCTACTGTTAACTTACTTTTTCACCTGTAGTGCTTCTGCTCACTGGACGTAAAAGTGAGAATGAGCTTGCAAGTGACAAAGAATAGGCTTTAACATAAATCAGAGAAAGGAATATGTGTAAACTTTTTTTATCTATAAAAGTCACTTATTCAGTAATTCAAAGAATATTCATCTTAACTTGCTGGCCTTTTTTTTTTTTTTCTTTGTCTGCTCTCAACTCACTTTATCCCCTGAAAAGCTACTGTTCACTTTGGACTAAACGGTGAGTACTTTAACTGAATCTTTATAGTACATCATGTTTTTCATGTATTTTTTACGAGTAGCCCAAAGAATTATTTGAAAAAAATATATGGCCGGTCAAAGACTTTGCTGTTAACTGTTAAACTAAACATGGATCCATATTCATTACTACTATTACATTCCTTGGGCCAGTAAGAGTGGTTTTCAACCAAACCACACAAAGGCCGCATCACACAACCGATTTCATCTGAAGATAATGAGATCATAAACGGCACACAGAGCACAGTCCAATGATCCACCTTGATGGAAACAAATGAAGCAAATTGAGACTTTTATTCAGTGCAAGAGATGTTTGTCAAAACATATACGCACAACCTTGTAGTAATTGATCAAGAAGAACATTGTTTTATGTAATACACAGTACGTAATTGATACATATGCAATATTGTTTTTACACAGTAAAATAGTAGTATTAGTAATTGTCAGACGTGTAAATGACTAAGCAACCATCTGATGGATTGTGTATGTATATGACATTTACCAACACAACATACATGTTTTCTTGAAATCCTTGTACAAATAGTTGTTTAGACTTCCCCTCCTCTGTTGTTGCTCTGTATAGGTCCACTGTCTCAACTGAGAGGCGGTTAGTTAGTAAGTAGCATCTCTACTAGAGATGTAAGATCTTTGTACAAAACCTTGATTATACTTTCACAGGGTTATATTCCAGACTATTTCTTGGCTGGGACCAGTAACATCCTGACATCTCAGTTGCCTGGAAACTGCTCCCAGCAATGAAATAGTAAGGCAGATACAATTCTGTATCTCTTAGTTTGGACCAGCAACAAGTGTTCGTGAATGATCACATGGCATTACAACATTCAAAAAATTAAATATATCACAAGAAACAAAATATAAAGAACCAGCCTATCAAAAAGCCAATAAAAACGCTAAATTGCACTTTGCCAATTTTTATAGCTGTAGATGCCTCAAGTTATCCTCTTTCCCTCCTCTTCCTCCTGGAGACTGTGGAGAAGTACAACAGAGAAGTTTAGAATGACTTAAAACTACTGATCTTATCACTGGTATAGCAATTATCACATCCAGTAATACATTGTAGCATTGGACAAACTATTCAAAAGTAAATACATGCAAAAATAAAAAAGACCTAACAGTAAATGTTTAAATTTAAAAGGGACTGGCTAAAAACGTACCACATCTCTTTTTGGACTGACAAGTCGTCAAATACCTAACTGTGTACTGTGCATCTTAATTTTACTTTTAAGCAATTTGTTTGCAAGAAAAAGCAAAGCAGAAATGACTACTGGAATTTATTCAAAGCAGTTAAATGCCTCAAATAATATTGGCCTCATATGCGACTGTAGAATGAAAGAAGATCTCTTTTTACCTAGGGGGTGAATTACTGTCAGTCTCTGGAGGATCCCCATCCAGTGTGGCAGGGTCATCATGGGCAATTTGGAAAGGCTGCACAGAACTACAGTACAACAGGTGCACAGAGAGATAAGTAAATTAGGCAGGTTTAGCATGTAGTAACAGATATCAATGATAATATTACTAAAGTAAGTATGTCCACATTTTGCATCTACAAAGTGTATACAAGTTATTCACATTAACTGTAGTTGTGGGAGACGTAAGACATATTTCACATTCCAGGTGCTATGGTCTGTGAGATATCTAAGAAAAATCTAAATATACAGTATATATACTGTGTGTGTGTGTGTGTGTATATATATATATATATATATATATATATATATATATATATATATATATATAAAGAAAAATATATTTCTAGAGAGCTTAGCTTCTGTTGCTAACATCAAATAATACAAACCAAGCCAGAAATCTTGGTGCAGTCACAGACTCAGACCTACATTTTTATCATTCACGTTAAGTGAATGATAAAAATTCATGAAAAATATCATGAATTAAAGGATTTATGTCATGTCTCAGCAGGATTTAGAAAAACGGCACTGTAATTTTTACTTTAATGTTTAATCTCGTATTCTATTTTAGCTTATTTTAACCCTCTATTTTACTACGACCTAATTCTTTTAAAATCTATTCATGTGTGTCTTTTATTTTGTATTTTTATAGTGTCTTGTCTTAATACCTTCATGTCCTATGTAAAGCACTTTGAATTGTCTCTCTTTGCCTTGTCTAACCTGTAAGAGCCTGAAGCATGCCCCTCTATGACATCCTGGCCATGCAAGAAAAACAAAACGGACAACATGCACATCAGAAAATGCATTATTTAAGGCTATATATTTAAATAGATTTTGACTTTACACTTCAAATGAAATAGTATTAATCTTACTTGTTGAGAAGGAATGGGGAATGTTTTATCATCATAGATGACCACACCAGGAAATCCATCAGCATTGTCCACACATTCGATGGAAATCTGCAAAATCTTCAAAAATGTGTTGCGATAATATAATGTATTGTATAATTCCCAACTGTACCACTTTAACAGCAAATTGCTTAAATAAATGTTGAATTCTTCAACATGCTTCCACATTCTTTACCAAGACTTGTACAGGTAGCCTATGTTCATTTTGGCCTAAAATGTTTACTTACACGGTTTGTTTCATTGTCGGACGCCATCTTCTTCTTCCCTTTTCTGGCTCAAACACAACATATATACGTCACACAGGCGTGGTTTCATCACACCACTGTTACAAATTTTATCCGGTATTGTCTTAACTAATGTACAGCAATGTTGAGAATGCCAAAAAACACTGTTTAAATAACTACATAAAACATATTGCTTGCTGGATTATTTCTGATAACTGGTATTCATTTAGGTCCGACTTTTTTGTTACAGAAAGAAAAATCTCTTATTAATTTAGGTTACAAACTAAGATTATTATTCATTTTTAAAATAACAATCACTGTAAAAAATATAATACCTCTCAGCCTCCATAACAAAATACTAAAACGACTAACTTTAAAGCATGTTTCCAAAGTATTCCCTATACGCTGATGACACATGATTCAACATGTGTTCCCAAACAAAGTGCATAAAACAGTTCATTACCCCAAAACTTAAAAAAACAATCATACCTCTTTTCTTGAGACTCTTGTACAGAACGTGAGTTACTGACTTTTCCTCTCTTCTTGTTGGTACTTGATAATCCATCCTTGTTGGTTGAATTAGAGATATCTGTCTATGTAACATCTGAATTATACCATCTAAGATCATTTCATAGCCCAAGACGAGGCCAACTACTTGGCTGTGATAATGAACAAAAATGAAATCAATTTCTGTTTCCCCTTTGCATGCCACAGATGAGCAAGTAAGTGTTTCAGTTCTCAAAGGAAACTTCACAGAAATATGAGGCTACACACCCACAATATATGGTATGTGACAGGATGTAAACTTGCACCCACTGCTGTGTTTAAGTTTTGTTAAACCCAACTTTCCACCGTCACCTTTTGCAATGTTAAGCACCTTTATGTGACCTGTGCTGGTTACATTAGACAGTTATTAATGACACAAACCAAACACAAATTGTTGTTCCTCAGTAAAACATCCTACAGTACATATGTATTAAGTATATGGAAAAAATGACCACACCTGTTATTGACAAACAAAAAGTCTGTGGGTAACAGTGCATGAAGTGCAAATTTTTATGACATACTGCAGGAAGTCAGGAGGCTCTGTATTTACCAGAGGCCCTGTACAATCATCACACTACTTCATCACTCTTTTATACTAAAGAAAACTAGTGTCACTAATTAAACGTAAATGTAGCTCAATGGATGGATGTACAAGAAAAGTATTTCTGTATATAAGGCCATTAACTGCTTAAATTGATCAGTTCATTACATGCAAAATTCATCATATTGATTAAAACCTTCCTAAGAATATTTAACCAATAACATTTTTTATATTTCCTCTAAATATTATGTGTATCTCTTTTGTATCTGTAGACATCTTGCTCTTTTTAAGAATACCACTCCTGTGGTCTTTGAATGAATTTCTACATAACAGGATATATTAAACAACATAACATCAGCTGAACTAGTTGTTACCCACATCCTCATAATTAACTCATACAGACCCATATCTATATACTTATATATCATTCATACCTTGCACTCTGTATATACTGTAGCATATACTATTTATTCATACTGTAGCACGTTATCAGGGCCCGAGTGCCGACAGCGGTGTAGGCCCTATTGAAACTGAAGGAATTATTATTCTTCCGGCAAATGAATCGCCTTTTTGAGGGGCTTATCATACTCAAAAACTTACCAAAATTGGTGGTTGCATCAAGCCTGGTGAAAATTTACGTATTTTAAGGGTTTCGGGAATAGGCGCACAAAAATGGCTCGCTAGCGCCCCCTATAACATTAAATAAATTGAGCCCCTGCAGTACGTTTAACGTAGACTCATGGAACTTGGTACACATATGTAGCATGTCAAGACGTACAAAAACTTAGAATGTGTGGTCTACTTATGATACTGAGCCGGCCCCTATACTTTAACCACGCTCATGTACTCAGGCAATGCCCCCTTTTATGGCTTTTGAACCGTTTAAGGTAGAGTCTTGTGTGAGGTATCATTGAACTCAGCAGAGAGTTACTTTTTGATTGGTGATGGTTTGACCCACCTCCTATGCGTTAGCCACGCCCATTTTTATAACTAATTACCCGTTTAATGTAGAGTCTTGTGTGAGGTATAATTGAACTAAGCAGAGAGTTCGTTTGTCAATGGTCATGGTTTGGCCCGCCCCCTATGTTTAAGCCACGCCCCCTTTCATAACTAATGACCCATTTCTTGTACACTTTTGTGTGAGGTATCATTGAACTCAACAGAGAGTTACGTTTTCATTGGTCATGGTTTGGCCCGCCCCCTATGCTTTAGCCATTGGTCAAATTTGCGGAAAAGTTGCAGTGATTGGTTGTAATGAGTTACGATACAGCACATAAAAAAATGTATCGGAGTAAAAGTATTAAACTCATCGAAAATATGTACTGAAGTAAAAGTGGAAGTAGGAGAAAAAAATAATACTCCAGTAGAATACAGATACAGCCTTTAAGTACTTAAGTACAGTAGTGAAGTAGTTCTACTTCGTTACTATACATCTCTGATCACACTACAATTCAAAAACGCTTTTAGCCTGTTTTATACCTGCTTATATTTGAATTGATTTATTTGAATTTTATTTGTAGGTATTGTACCAGACTTGCAGCATAATAAAGGGTTGAAAAAGTGAAACATTTGCAGAATTTCAATTGTTAGACTTTATTTAAAGGATAGCCTTGTATTTTCTTTTTTTGTAGAATAGAGGAAATGAATTAAAGGAAACAGATCACATTTTGATATCCTTCATTATTCATTGCTGCTATATTGTTACCTGTTCACCCAGGCCCTAAATGTGTTTTATAGTTTTAGTTTGTTGCATGACCTTGGCTCACTCATGCACATATGTGCTGTGTGTACATATTGTAGAAACCTGACATTGACTTATTTTCCAACTCGTGTCAGTATTGCCTATTAACCCAAGCTTTGACATTGTTATAATTCAATGCATATTTTTTTTAAATAATTTAATCTAGTTGCATTTATTTTACAAATTTATTTTTTTAATGTTTTTTTTTTAAACATGATGTAATACGTTTGGTCAAGTAACTTCTTTTTTTAGTGTCTGGATATCCGTGTTCATAAGTGGCCAAAATGTGAGAGTGAGCAGTTTTCTGTTCCTAATGGTTACTAACCACACTTCTAGGGTTACAGACAATGTAAAAATAACATTATTAACTCACTTAACAAAATGAAGTAATATAAAGCTATTTAAATGACCACTGAAACTTCAGTAATAGCATCAGTGTGTTACAGTACTGTTTTGTCACGTTTAAACCTGTTTAGTGGTTTTATTGGATTGGACAGAATACACACACACACACACACACACACACACACACACACACACACACACACACACACACACACACACACACACACACACACACACACACACACACACACAAAAGCATGACAGTAACATTTCATTTTTTACAGTCTATGCATGACACAAACTAATTTGACAGCACTAATCAGGGATCACAGGTCCCGCCCCTGTTATGCTTCAACCAGCCCCTCCCCTCTCCGCGCTCTCTGCGGCTCACAACCACGGCACGCGGACAGGCGCGGCGTGTAATAAGCACAGCAACTTCACCTTCCCTTTAAAAAAAAACAAAAAACGATAGGCCTACTGTCCTAAACAGTGCAAGTAATGTCAGACATGACCGCGGAAAGTGGATGTAACAGTTAACGTTAGTTTTTTAAACAGGTGTCAGCCAGGGCAGTCACCTTTCGTCCTGCTCTATGCGGTTCACTCGTGCGCTTCCCGTGACATGAAAACACTCCTGCACGAGCCTGATTCCGTCGCATTCACTTGCTATCCACGAGCGGCCACCATGGTTAAATGCCTTGTTTAATGGTCGAGGTATGTAGACTGTGACTTTATATGGGGCATGGTGCCTCCAGAAAGACACACACAGGCATTTACACAGTAAATTTAACAGAGTTGTTTTGGAATAGGCCTGCTAACAAAAAAGCACATACCAATTATGTTTTGTAAGGACTTTTTAAAGTGTATTTAGTGTTCAAAAGAGAGTTTATAGAGAGTTTTTAATGACCGGATTGTAGTCTACCTAGTGTATGCTATGTGCTATGGCGTTATTATGATATATAATTGTGGTGGTATTGTCATAGGGGGCTAAAATGTTATGATATAGGTATAGTGAGTTTAGTGACATTGTTTGTTATGGTACAAATCGTTTTTTGGCGCAGACTTCTTCATATAGGCCTATATTCTATAAGCTGCAGTGATCGGCTAGTAGGCCTTGTGTATTTCTGCAATGTGTCACGTCAGTGTATTGACAGCTTTACTACAGTCAACCCTTAATAATGTATCTTAACACAGGAAGTAGCCTACAGGTAAAGTGGTTGTGCAAGAATTTGATTGTGAAAACAGAGGAGTTGATGAGGATTTATATTTTACGTTTAAAGTAGAGTGACATATCTGTCATATGTAAAACAAATATTTGAGCATGAAAGTTCATTCTTGACCTTAGAAACAGTAATGTTACTTTATAAGAAAAATCTTAACTTACTGTCCTCTTCCCAGCTTCACACTGAGCTTTCAAACATAAAGTTCATACTTGAACTTGGAAACCATTTGACAAAAAAACTATTCAACTCAAAAGTCACTTACTATCTTTTCCAAAGCTTTCCAACCCCTTTAGCAGATGGAGTTGCTCGGTTGTCGTGGAGATGAGAGAGAGAGAGAGAGAGAGAGAGAGAGAGAGAGAGAGAGAGAGAGAGAGAGAGAGAGAATATGAAAAAAAAAAAAAAAAAAAAGTTAGTCGCAGCCGTAATTCTAATTCATGGATACTGTGGTCCCTAACCACTTCTCACTAACTTTCAATTGTGATGGTGAATGTTTCACTATGTACAGCCTTTATCGGGTTATGATGGAAAAAATGGAAAAATTATATTGACTTTATGTGATGTACAATTTTGTATTTTTTATCTGTTATAGTATGAGTGTCTGTTACCAATATTTTCTAAAAAATAAAATAAAAATAAATAAAAAAACGTGACTTAAACTTGACATAAACGCACCTTTGATAGGAAATGGCTAAAAAAAGATGACTTAAGAGCCTTGACCATGTAGTGATGCCACAGATGCCCTTTCTCACTGAGATGAGGAACAGTCTTTAAACTTTAAACACCCTTTTATCCATTTCCAAAATCATGATTCCGTTTGTGATTCAGAAACAAGTAGATAAGATGTCCTAACACAAATTGTCACCATAGTTACTATTAAAGTAGCAGTGTGTAGGATTTAGGGGGATCTATTAGCAGAAATTGAATATAATCACAGTTATGTTTTCATTTGTTTATAATCACCTGAAGGCCACCATATATTCTCCTATGTGCTTGGAAAGGAAGGGGTGAAGGAAGAGGTATTCAGTTGGTTGCAACTTGCAACCATACCACTAGATGCCACTACATCTTACACACTGGTCCTTTAACTTGACAATAACTTTCCAAGGATATAAAACAACAAATAACACTAACATGATACATGTTATGTAGGTTAGAGGCTCAAGAGTATTTTATTTTTTTTTTAGATAATTTTTTGGGCTTTTATGGCCTTCAATTGACAGGATAGTTTGAAGGATAGGGGAGAGAGGGTGGACGACATGCAGCAAAGGGCCGTGGGTGGGATGTGAACCCGGGCCGCAGCCAAGGACTCAGCCTACATGGGGCGCTCACTCTACAGGGTGAGCTAAAGGTCATTCCAAGATTAGGTTATTTTAATTGTATTATGCCACAGCCATTTATTCAGAATTAGTTTCCCGTATTTTAAATTATGTAGATCTTATAGTGAACCACAAATTGATATATGTTTTAATGTTGCATGCCTGTGAAAGAATAGAAAGCTAAATATTAAGTGAGATTGTGAGGGCTTGTGTGAAAACAGGGCAGAATGGCACATCAGGGTGAAAGAGGTCTCTGAGTGTGTGAAGCCTTTTGCAAAGAGGGTCACCATGACTTTTCGCACAGTTTCTATTTATTAGCTAGGTTCATCAATGCGCTTAGATAGCAGTGTGTATTTTGGGGTGTTGTAATATTAATATCAGCCTCTCTTTCTCTCTCCCTCTTTCTCTCTGCCACAGAGGTGTGGAGCAGTCGCATTTAAAAGGTCGGCGCAGAATGCCTTACAAGTCACATGCTGGGTAAGAACGCTAACTGACCTGAATACCACAGTGCAAATGGTTGTTAATATACTGTATATAGCCAGCTGCAAATTGATGGTGCAAAATGTGTCCAAATATTCCGTTACCGTGCTTCGGGCTGTCACTAACATTTGGCCCGGTATAATCTCTTGTCAAACACTAAGGCATATTTCTGCTATCTCTGTATACACTACAATGTCCAGTCGAATGGCTTTTGTTGAATAACAGTGGTGCTCAATACAGTAAGTTTCATAACTCTGAAAAAGTCTAACTTGTTGAAAAGCCTGTACACAAGTGTAAGTGTTCCAACAGTGTTGAGTTTTACTCTAGGCATGTTTTAAATGTAGTGTCCGGACTGGAGACAGTAAACTGTAGCTGCTTATAATAAGCACAGTCTCAGACCTTGAAGATTCAGACCTTGAAATTTAGCTCATGCTATTTTTTTTCCATAGTAATGTCAAGGTTTTTTAAAAGTTCCCTGAAGAAGTGCGTAGTTGCGTGCAAGGGTGAGGCAATGTGTAGATAAAAAGACAAATATTGTGTGTGTGTGTGTGTGTGTGTGTGTGTGTGTGTGTGTGAGTGAGGAAGGGAGGGATCTATTGAAGCCAGCAGTGCTCTGGCGGACTCCCAAGTTTACTCCTCAAGACTACCACTGACCTTGTCAACTCTCTTAATATCTTTTTCTCATTCTGTGCCATGATCTTTGTTTTTTTTTTTTAACTTTTTGTCACATTATTTCTTTTCACACATTCACAGAGTTAGGAATCTTAGCTCAGCTTTTTTGTTGCAATTGTTCATTTGCAACTTTGTTCTCATCTATTTGAAGTCACATACAGTATATTGCCAGTGGCAACATGAAGAAAGTTGTCGGTACTGTCCCACTCCTTCAGACTGATAATAGCTGTTTATGATTGTAGGGCTAATTAGAATTTGTAGGGGTGTCACCAATTTCAATGATCCACAAATCGATTCAATTTAAACCAGTGACTGCAATGCCACAATAAGAGCTACTTGAAAGACAGAAGGGTACTTTACAACAACAGTTTCTCAAAGTTTTACGAGGAACAATTGAATGAGTGAGTACAAGGTGTACCTGAATGCACCATGAGGTCCCGTCTGAGTCCACATGCTTTAATGTCACCTTTCGTTGTTTGTCTGTATAACTCACGGAGAAGGCAAGTCGCACCGACTTCACGGAAGCAGGAGGATTTTTGAGGTATTTTGTTTCTCTGTCATCTCCCACTCCGGCAGTGGCCATGGTGTTTGGAAAAAGTACAGCTGCAGGCTACTGGTAAGCTAATGTTACCCTGTGTCTTTAGCTGCATGCTCCCAGCTGGTAAGCTGCGTTGTATGTTTTTTTTCTTCGGACTTGCGTAAGTAAGCCAGGGTGGAGAGAGAAAACAATATTGGGGTAATCGCTGATTCTGCTTTTGATTTAGACAATTGGAATTAAAACCTCTTTTTGATCGTTTAGGATTTGAAAACGTGACACCCCATATGATTTGGCGTCATGGTTGAACATAATAAGTTGGACCGAGTCCATTATAGTCTGGACCAGCTGGACTGTAATCGTAATCTACCTATTCTGTTCTTCAGAATGTGACTCTCAAGACAAACAAATCTGTGTATTTTGGTAACAAAACGTGTGAAGTATGCTGTCGTTGTAGGTTTCAATAATCTTAAAGCATGTTCATGGCTTAAAGGAAGAAATTGGGGAAGAACCTATTGACCGTTTCTGATAAATCCAGTTCTTGCTGTTGGATTTTAGATATTATATTTTAGATATTAGATATTTCTCATTACATGACTACACCCAACAAGAAAATACAATATTTTACACTATACCTGCTGATTGCAGCTACAACAAAACAATACATGGAGTACATAGCCATGGTGCATTTCCACTGAGCAGCTGTACATTATGTCCCACTGCCTGCCTCTCACAGTTTCTCACAACCTGTATAGTTTATCTTAACGCTCTTTGTCTCGTGATTTCTTGCAACTTCTTATGTCTGATATGTGGCGTTCAAAGCTGTCTGTCTGTGCCTGTGTGTGTGTGTGTGTGTCAGTACTTTTGTCTGCATGTGACTGTTTCTAAAGGGAACATTTCCACAATGGTTATAATGCAGCACTCCATCCTTCATAAGTACATGCAATGAGGAACACAAAGGTCTTATTTACTTACATTCCCCTAATTGTATTCATGTTAATTGATATCTGGTTTTCAGCTGTCACAGGAAAGCCTTTGGGTGTGTGTGACATTTAAGGACAACAAGACTGTGTTTTCAGTCCCAAACAAATGTTTAGTTAATCAGAGTTAAAACCGGGTTAGTTAAGGCCATTTAAATCATTTGATTTAAGGAGACTGAGCAGAGCACAAATAGTGTAAGATAAGACAAGCAATATGAGTATGTCGCTGTACGCTCTGAGAAATTTGGATGGATACATGGACAGATGTTGGATAAAAAAAGAAAAATTGTCATAGAGATTGGTGTGGGGAAGGTATGACTCTATGTGTGGTCCAACTGACGTGACCATGAGACCGTGTCCGTGGACCCAAAGCCCCACAATCATTCACACAATCCTATTGGTCGGCCGTTGGTGTAGCAGCATATGTAGCAGAGTGAGAGATAGCGCAAGTGAGCTCCAAGTGGGGAGAGGAGGGGCTTTTAGACTCCACAACAACACTGGCATGAGTGAGACTGTGGAAAGGAGAGAGAATGTGGCAGAAGGAGGGAGCAGACCGCCAGTGGCTGACTCTGGGAGAGAGCGATAGAGACAGATTCTCACTTCTTTTCATTGGCTTTTCCCTGCTTCTTTTCTCTGCACTTGTTTAGTCTTTTTTATCACTCCGCACCCATTTGCGCTCAGTCTCTCTGTCCCTCTTTCTTTCCAGCTGCTGATTCTGTCTCTCCCTGCAGCCTTTACTCCTCTGTCCAACATTCGGACTTGCTACTATCTGTCTGTCTGTCCTCCTCCTTCTCACCTATGGCTACCTGACAGTCAACTTGCTCTCCTACTCTCTTTTTCACAACCATCCCTTTTTCTCTCTCCTTCCTCAGTTTCACCCATGTCTTTACTTTGATCTTTCCTTTCCTTGCACCGGTCTGTCACCTATCTGTTGTCTTTTGGTGCGAGAATGCCAGTACTGGATGGGTTCTGGGGCCCTGATCTCAAGATGCGGGACTCCAATCTTGGCGTTGAGGTTGAAGTTGGGGTCTGTCCAGACGAGGCTCCCCGCTCGCCGGTCTGGGGGCCTCTCAGGACGCCTCCTATTACCTGTGGGGGCCTGTCATTGGCCCTGGAGCTTCCGGCTCTCTTACGGCAGCTCAGGGCAGCCTGGAAGGCTCGCAGAGGAGGTCCCCGGGGGCCCGAGAGAAGTCAGGCGAGCACTTGGGTGGAATCAGAGAAGGAAGAGGTAGAGGAGGTAAAGCATGACGTAGAGGACAGAAGCGGTCATCTGAAAGGTAACTTGCACATAATACATGTTACAGTAAGTACAGCTAATCTTATAGGAGTCAGATTTCTCATAAATGTTTAATGTCGTTTTTACCCAGTAAATGTGTATGCTACATGAAAACACATCCATTGTAGAAAACAGATAGTGTGTACAATTTATTGTTTATTTGTCTTATAAATAGTGTTAATTTTTTTTTTTGGCAGGTCATGTTTATGAATAAGCGTTTCTGTGCGTGGTTTTTTGTGGGTTTGTTCATCAGTTTTTGCATTTGAATGTTCGACTTTTGACTCCATGCCTTGGTGCACGTTTTCATTTTTGACAAGGGTTAGGTGTGTGTGTGTGACAGATTATCTTTGAGAACTGAGCCTCTGGCCGTATGTTTACGCGTACGTGTTTGTAATTGACGTGAGTCGAGACGAGGTTCATAGCAGTTCAGATGCCCAGGCAGAGTAGACAGTGACATGAGGGATTTAGGCTGTAAAGCCAGAGTGTGTTACCATCTGCTGCGCTGCAGCTATACTGATGACACTGAAGTAATACCGACAATCAATCCGAGTCTGTCTGAAGTGCAACACCGCAGAGATGCAAAGTTAATATTGTTGACAGTTCGATGTGAATTAGTTCAATTAAAGAATGGTTTTATTAATTTCAACAGTAATGACAGGAAATAAGGTAAATCCGTTATTGTACAATTATGGTAATAGACAACAGTGACATGACATTTTTCCATCTGTACATGCTAATGTTTGCTTTCATATTAGCTTATAAACAAGACTAATGAATACTAAGATGGGCAATAAGAGTAATACTTTAACCACTAATCAGTTGATAATAAAAATGGAACAATGGACATATAAAATCTTTAATGTGCCTTTGAAAAGTTATGATGAAGTGATGATTCATACTGTGGGGAATTACCTGTGCGCAACCACTGACTCATAAGGTGTGAAACGAACAAATGTACGCCGTTCAATGCCTGTGACTTTTCCTTTGCATCGTGATGACCTCGGTCGTTTGATAACTCCTTACAGGGTGAGAGGCTATCTGCGTACTGTTTGATTCACCACATACCAACATGTGGTGAATCACATACAGACACTGTGATAACTTGTCAGCGGGGATAGTGAGTCATTCTGACATTTCCAAGGATGTAAAGGGCTTAAAAAAGACTAGTATTTCTAGGTACATTTAGGTAGAAAAAGTACATAGTTTCAGAGTTCAGCATTTTACCCCAAGCCTATGGGCAAAACAGTTCATGAAATCTTGAAAACATTTTTTTTGAAAATTCTTCTTTTTATTTGGACATTTGTGATAGCAAAACAAAGTAGAGAAGCTCGCTGGATTAAAAGATAATGTGTAAAATATGTTCAGTTTTGAAGATAATTCACCTGCAGGTCAAACACTATTAAAAACAATATGGCAAATTAAGGCACATCCTTCCTTCCACTGGCAATGCAGAACAGCCAATAGGAATGCTCTCTCTCTGAAATGACCTGTGATTGACCAAAGTTTCGTGGGATTTATTTTCTAAAGCCAGGAAACAGAGCAAACAGAAGTATAGTTTTCTCTCAGACCACTTGAATTACAGTATGCTGAAAGATTACTATGGCATTTTTGAAGTGCCTACCAGAGCTTTAATCAGCAATTATTTTGCTAGTCAGTTAATCATCCTTTAATTTTTTTATCCAAAAAAAAAATTAATTTTCACTGGTTCCAGTCCCCCAAATGTCACCATTAGCTGGTTTCTTTATGTTCTATTGTGGGCCTCTGTTTGGACAAAACAAGACATTTGAATATGTCAACATAGGCTTTGCCATCATTCTTTTTTGACATTTTATAGACCGACCAACTAATCAGTTTATTAAGAAAATAAATTTCTGGTGTTCTTCAAAAATGATAGGAGGGTTGAGGGAGTAGTCACGGAGAGAGAGGTGTGGATACTAGAGCCAGAGGTAGTGGAGGTATTAAAAATGGACTAACACATAAAATGGAAGTATGGAGAGATAGCTGGAGTGAAGGAGGAGAGCGAGAGTGTTTGTCTGTGTTGAAGGGGGTGGGGGTGGGATTTCCCAGGTTATGTATTTCCCCCTCTCCTTGCCCACCAGCACACAGGATTAAAAAAAAAAGCAAAGAGGCTTTCCCTCTTTTCTTGCTCAAACTAGACCAGCAGGACTCTTCTGCCTTACTTTACCAGACTGCGTCACTTCCCCCAAACACTTTATATTCGTTCGTTGGACGTGGAGATGCATAAATAGAAAATGATGCCCTTTTTTTACTTTGCGTTTCATGTATAGCAGCCTACACAGCACACCAAAACCACAACTCATTGCCTTCAAACTGTGCCGCTTTGGCAACACCCACACTTGCCAGGCAAGATCTGGCAACCCGAGGGAGTAACCATAGTGACTCCAACTCCATTAACAGGTAGTTTAGCTGCTCTCATAAGTCACAGAGGTGGTGTGGACTGACAACCGTGGGGACATAATATGCTCCAGTTCCTCACGTCTGATCTCTAAATTATTTAATAGTTTTCAGTTTATTCATGTGGAAATTTCATGAGTGTGTGCTGTGACTTGGGACCTAGTTCTGTTGTGTCTTGTCACTGGCCTCAGGGTGTGTGAGTTGCGCATTTTAAACAGAGGCAGTATTCAGTATTCAAGGACCCATGGTGCTGCTGTGTTCCCTCTCCGTCTGTTAGGTGCTCACACGGCAAGGATAAGAAATACAAAAGGTTGCCTCTGCAGACATTTTCAGTACATACAGTAGACAAAAACGCTTGATATCCATTTAGGAGAAAATGTGCTGTCAACATGTCAGTAATACACATTTCCTTTTTTCCTCATCTTGTTTTAGAATTAAACTTCAAATAGCAGAAATGAAGACCGCTCCTAAAAACGAGAACAATTATGAAATGAACAGAATGTACATAGTCAATTTAGCGCCAATCATGCACCATAGCAGCTGCACAGTGGCGGGGAAATCCATTCTCCTTGGGCAAACTCGTCCCAGATGCATGATGCCCTGGTGATTCGGTGATGTCAAAGATCCTCTTGTTTTCAGAGAATCTGGTTTAAGAGACACTCTAAATCTGCTTCTATGAGGCTGATTATGTTGGGAACACTTTTTCATTCTCTCATCATCCCGCTGCCCTTTTGATTACTTTCTTCCTATATTTCCTTAGCTCTATTCTCTACACTCACTTCCCCCGAGTGGTTTATATTTGGTTGTTGCACTATAAGATGAATAAATATGGAATGATGCCACTTTTCCACTGTATGTTTACCAGATAGCTGCCTAGCCTACACAGCACAAAACACACACACACACACACACACACACACCTCTGAATCTGCTTTTATGAGGGTGATTATGTTGAAAATCTACACCAGTGAACACTTTGCTCCATTGTTCTCTCATCACCCCTCTGGCAGCTCGACTTATTGTTTAGCCGTCAACCTCTTGCTTGCTTTGTTCCTCTATTTCTACACTCATCTCCCCTCTCTACTTACTATTTATATTACCCATATTTTACCTCTTTTTCTCTCTCTGTCTATGTGCAGCTGATGGCAGACTGAACACTGGTCATGCTGGTGTGCTGCTGGTTGAGAGACGAGGCTCCTACCCGCTGATTGACCTGCGAATCCTAAGAAGTAAGTCTCCTCACCCATTTGAATGCAAAACAATGTACATACCATATTGACCATGTCAGCTATTTTCAGTCCACTAACACTACTCTCATCTATTTGTTTTCTTAGAAATAATATATTTTGTCAACAAAAAAAAAACAAAAAAAACAGTATAATTTTTCAGGAATCCCGTTCAAACATTCAAACACTGATCACAGTGAGTACAGCAAATGTGTAACCTTCCAGCTGAGGGTTGTGTGTATTCAATGTATCTTATTTTTGCACTATAAAAGTAAATGCATGTGTATGGTAAATCAAATGTCAAAATTTAGCCTATCCTCACTGATGTAAATGGGGTGGACAAAATAATAGAAACACCTGTCATTATACTGCAAAACAATTCAACAACACCATGTACTGTAGCCTCCAAAATGATCAAACAGTTGAAGCAACAGCTCTCTAAGGGAGGATTTATTACAGGACTGTTGTATCAGACTGCATTAGTTTTATCTCGGTGTACCTAATAAACTGACAACTAAGTGTAGATAGATGCCTATCTGTCACTGATGCACTACTTTGTCAGGTATCTGCTGCATGGTCTGTTAATTAGGGGTGGAACGGTACACAGAAGTCACGGTTCGGTTCATACCTCAGTTCAGACATCACGGTTCGGTACAATGGAGGGAAAAGCAAAACAAAAATGCAGAAGGCAATTTTTTTTTTATTGTGCATGTCTCATGCTGTACCACCTAGTGTCATACAGTCTCTCCTCTGAGCTAGCTGCAACAGCCTGAAGTGTGTAAAGTAAGATATAAACAGTAAACAATAAGTACCCCACATCATCTCCAGACTCCATCTGGAACTTGTAAACAAAATAAGACAATCAGCTATAAAACAGCATATACAGCATCTCTTATTTATGAAAGTGCAAATTACATAGAAGGGGGGCTACAGATTAGGTGTCCCTAAAGAAACGCGTTACGCATTACATTAATTAATTTGCATGCAAGTTTTATTTATTTTTATACTGTGTATTCTCCGTGTAAATTCATGTACTGAACTGAGACGCCCGTACTGTTTCGGTTCAATACGAATACATGTACCGTTCCACCCCTACTGTTAATGCAAATCGTTTGTAATTTCAGACGGTCCCCAGCAGGGGGAGGTAGAGGCCGGCACCAGGAGAAATGTGAAGCGTCTGCTGAGCTTTCAGAGATACTGCCATGCCTCCAGGCTGCTCAGGGGGTTGGTGCCCCACACCCCCGGGTCACTACACCTACTAGACGACGACTACCTGGGACAAGCTGCAGTAACAACACACACTCACAGCCCATACAAATTTAAAATACAGGTACCCTATAACTCTTTGAATGTGTCAGGTATGAATCACTGATCAGTCTGTCTTTCTTTACAGCACATGCTATCAAAAGTAGGCAAATGGAACTTTGACATTTTCCTTTTTGATCGTCTTACAAATGGTAAGATGGATGTTACCTACCATGTTCCTTCACCAATTGAACTATTTAAGTTAGCATTGTTTTCTTTTTGTTACAATTAATTCTTAGATTAGATTTGAAAGTGTGTTTTCTTTCTGGCACAATAAAGTTATTAAATACATTGTGTACTGTAAAAGGATACTTTCAAACGTACTGCACTAAAAACATCTTTTCTTGAATGAATTTGTGTGCTGTAGGTAACAGCCTGGTGACTCTGATGTGCCATCTCTTCAACGTCTACGGTCTCGTTCACCACTTCCAGCTGGACATGGTCAAACTGCACAGGTTTCTCGGTAAGCTGCAAGCAAGTCTCAGGGATTACACCCATCCACCCTCTGTCCCGCTTTGTCCTCCAGCGAGAAGAGATGTAAAAGTGCATCCTAATATTATAGTCTAATTGACTTGAATTTGCTAGACTCTTAAGCCCAGTTCAGACCAAAGATTCACGACGAGACTAAACCGCAGCGGTCAGAACTGGCCCATCGCAGCTCGACTCAAGCCAGCTGATGGCGTCGCCTTGCGACTCAGCTGGTCAAGTTGCCAGAAGCTGGTTTTAGAACGTAAGGGACGTCACCTGTTTGCCTGTTTGCCTGCGAGCACGGTATGTGGTCAAGTGAGCTAGGGAGTAACTGAAGAGAAGGAGCGGTGTTAGAACAAAGCAGTGAATCGCATAAATACGTTGTTTTCGCTGATTTATCACTAGAAATGCAACTCTAGCAAGCATCTCACTATCACATTAGCCACATTCATATAGATGCAATAAATTATATGTCCAGCTACAAAAAAAAAGCCTGAAAGTCGGAAGTTAGAACTGAAGAATGTAAGATGATGCACCGTCTAGTCTTGTCGCATTGGTGTCATCTGGCAGGTTTAAGAACATTGTAGAACTTGTTTCAACTCGTTTCGTCACGAATCTTTGGTCTGAACTGGGGTTTAAACAACTTGCAGTATAGCTTGAGACAATTTTTTAAAACATTTACATGGTTAGGAGCAGGGGCGCCGCCAGGAATTTTGGGCCCCATAACAAAAAAATCTAATTGGGCCCCCTCTGCGCAGCTGTTGTCACCACATCTCTAGGACCTGACTGTCCCATCAAAAGCTTTACATAACTCTAATTAAAGGCTTGCAACTGTCTTGCTTCTTGTAGTTCAATACTAGTACTAGCACAATATTTACTGCTGGTGATTTGTACATGCATGCAAGTCTAGTATGCAGTTCACTATTTGATGCAAGATTAAAAGCAACCATAAAAATGTGCTGAAGGCCATCTTTTACAGTCTCAATGTATTTTTATTGTAAAGTTTGACAAAATGGAAAATTCTCTTAACAAAATTATTATTAATTATTATTATAATTATTAATGAAAGACAGAGAAATCCCCACAGACTCCCTGCAATGATGCTAACTGGCATGTCATTGAACACAATGTTGTTCACCTTCTTCACTGGGACAGGGAGGGGCACAGTTAGGGGGAGACTGGGGTGCTGCTGACTCATCTGTTGTTAAGTCTGCTAAAAGGGGCAGGGGCAATGATTTAATATGAATATCTTGCTAAACGTTTCCCTGCACTGATTAAATGGTGATTAAATGTAGGCTAACACTAGTCTGTAGCTAGCTAGCTTATTTCACTATAGACATTAAGCCAACAGGTTAATACCACTCACAGAGGATAGGCTACCCACCTTCCTTGGTGAAAAACTGGGTTACAGTTTGACACCCTTTCCTTTGTCTTTCCTCTTTTACTTTTTTGAAAACCATATTTGTATATAAAGTTACTTGGCAACACTGTGGTCACTGTAGTTCTGCCGCATCTACTGACTGCAACTAAACACTGGCCCAATCCCAAAGTCCAGACTCACGGACTTTGATGTGCGTCCTCGCGAAATTCGTAAGGGCTTAGGGTTGTCCCATTGTCGAATTTCAAAGGGCGTGTTGGTTTGAGTACACACTTACCGAACCCTTTCCGTGAGTCGGCATCGCTGCAGACTTCACCAAAGGGAATTACCCACAGTTCAATGCGTTGTGACGTTTACCGCGGAGACCATAGGGAAATCCATAAATTATGAAGGTAAACAACAGCACGACCACGACCACGGAGCACAGACTAACCTGTTGTCCAGCTTGTAAAACAAGTTTGAAAAAACGTGGAATCAGGCAGCCGTCTCCTGTGCCTTGGCCGTGTGGAAAGCAACAAACTTAAAATGAAAATTCCCAAACCGACAAGTGTCAGCAACATCTTTGTTATTAAACATCGCCAAGGTAACATGAAGTGCTGTCCCAATCCCAATTCTACCTATCTGAGCCCATGTGGCCTCACACACTCACTCACTTAGCACCTGAGATCAATTAAGTCTGTGAGTCTTTAGTCCTTAGTCCTCAGGGCTCACTTTGGGATTGGGCCATTGTCACTGAGTGCGCTATGGCTGGACTAACCATTTCATGCAGATACATGGGGGTGGTCGGTCTATATACATGTTTACTTGTTGGTCAATGGGGATATTTAACTTTTACTGCCAAAAACAAGTAAAAACAAAGAGATCATTAATTGTATTATTATATTTGAATTATATATATATATATATATATATATATATATATATATATATATATATATATATATATATATATATATATACATATATACAGTATATATATATATATATATATATATATATATATATATATATATATATATATATATATATATATATATATACATATGTACTGAATGATGATGGTTTAATAATTTTATATTAGTTTTTACCTATTTTTTGGGGCCCCTGTCAGTCATGGGCCCATGGAAAAGTCCTAACTTTTCCCCCCTATACGGCGCTCCTGGTTAGGAGCACTGGTGTATTAACACATAGCATTCCCCCCATTAGTCACCACTTCATAGAAAGCATTTACTCCCTAAAAAGTGCACCCGGCGGCCTTTTTGGCGGGGCAGAATGCTCTTGAAAGCTGAGAAGGGAAGCCCAGACTGACGTCAACTGGTTCTTTTGTCTGCCAATCAGTCACTACAAAAGAGTCACAGGGTTTATGTTCCTCACAATAAAAACATATATGGATAAAGTGACATTGTTGTAAGGGAATATTAATCCCGTATCCATAGCATGCTAAATGCTGATATCAGATATTGCAGAGCAACAATGAGCTGTGTCGCTATGGAAACGAAGCGCACAGTCAGCATCTTCTTTTTGTTCTTTCTTTTGTGTTTTTTACGCACACAAAACGTGATGTATAAAGAGAACCTACAGAAACAGGATTTTTCTCCACTCGTCGTTGGACTAGCTAACTGTGACATTGGTGGTCAAAATGTAAACTTTAAAATCATCAGTTGATTATACATGCATTTTTACATTACCACATAGATAATTATTGTGGCTTCAGTTTCTCCCTGTCTCATACGTTCATTAGATTTCATCGACCCTAATCTCCAGCTACCCTCGCAACCACTGCTACTATCAGCTTTCTCACTGTACTGTGTCGGGGTTTAACACACACTTTTCGATGCAACTTGACACAGCAGTGATGTTCCCTGGGTTCATCGGTTTTTCAGGTCTTTCAACATCAGACATCCTCGCCCAGGCGACCCTGCCAGAGTTGATCAGGCCCCCACAGATCACCCTGCTTTATCCACAGCCAACTCAATGACTTATCCGCAGCATCTGTGATCTTCTTGATGGCTCTCCTGCTGTCCAGTCCAGTAATTCCAAGGAGCTTGAATATCCTGCAGAGTGACTGGCCTGCGAAGACCTCGATGGGCTCACGCCCCGGTCCTCCATCCCCTGCTTTGGTGCTCGCCTACCAGCCCCTCGTACAGGGCCCTCTTCCTCTCGAAGGTCTCCTCCATCCGGACTTACTCCCCGCAACTCCACTTACCTTGTTGTTTCCAACATCAGCACCGTGTCTGGCCTAAGTGTGGTCACTGCGATGGTAGTCTGAGATTCTGAGCCCAAGGTTGACCTTCAGCTGACGGTCCCGTGCTGCAGCAGGGAGTCCCCCTGGTGGGCTTGGTTGCTGCTGTGCCCTCTTCCTGGCCTTGACAAAGGCAATGGACTGCCTCGCTGGTTGTTGCTGCCTGCTATGAGACATCCCTGTGCCCTTGTCCATTTGTGTACTGGATTGCTGCAGCTGTTGTCAAAGTATGCAATTTGAAGAACTGTTAAGAAATCTAAATTGTGTGTTCACATGCCCCAGTGAATCAAAACATTGAGGTAAAATCACTGAATCATACTTACACATAAGACTCTGCTCCGATTTTCAAATTAAGGCATTTATATAAGAGTTTCAGTAGTGTTGCTTAAATGGTATTAAGATTGGATAAAAAATGTGGAAGTAGAGATAATTTAATGGGGTTTAACCTTGTGTGTCTTGCCAGGCATGGTGCAAGAGGACTACCACTCCCAGAATCCCTATCACAATGCTGTTCATGCTGCTGATGTCACCCAAGCCATGTACTGCTACCTAAAGGAGCCCAAGGTAATGAATAATGCTGTATACACACACACACACACACACACACACACACATACATAGTGCGTTTCACTATCTTTGTGGGGACCCATCATTGACATAATGCATTCTCTAGCCCCTTACCCTAACCTTAACCATCACAACTAAATGCCTAACCTTAACCCTTACCCTCACCCTAACCATAACCTAATTCTAACCCTAATCCTAAAACCAAGTCTTAACCCTCAAACAGCCCTTTAAACTTGTGGGGTCCAGCATTTTGGCCCCACAAAGCTGTCCGGACCCCACAAGTATACTGTATTCCCGGTTTTTGGACCCCACGAATATAGTTAAACAAGAACACACACACACACACACACACACACACACACACACACACACACACACACACACACACACACACACACACACACACACACACACACACACACACACACTCACTCTATAAGGCTTCACCAGACCTAAGCTTCTCCTTGACATATTCTATTAGCTTCTCTACCTGAGGGATAATTCCTGCTCACTTAGACTCGTCAACACATCCATCCTCAGCCTGGAGAAATCCCTGAAGCCCTCTGACCAGATTAAGATTCTCTGCATCTTTCCCTTTTATTCAGTAATTGCTTTTGTGTCCTTTTGTTGCGCTGTAAAGCACTTTGTGGTGCAGCTATTTAGTTAGAAGCACTTACATAAATAAATTGAATTCAGCACAGCACACACACGTCAGTGGGTTCTAGATAACAAGCACACACTCACAATATAAGATGTCAAGCCTGCTGCTTCTCCGATCTACAGTGTATGCCATTAAGCATTTATCTTAACCTGGTCACACACACACCTATGTCTGTTATAAATTAAAATCAATATGTTTTAAACTTTGAGGTAAAATGATTTAATGTCAGGTAAATTTACTTATTTTACCTATTTATTTTTTATTTATAAAATTATCCAGAAAGTGTCCTCTGTTATACTTAAATCACAAAAGGAACTATTTGTTTTCCAAAAGCGATGATGAACCAACAAAGAATACAGTTGTATAAGTTACACAGTCCGAACATTTCTAAAATACTAAGAGTGTTTAGTGGAGCTGATAAGTCTTAATGAGCTTTGTAGCAACTCATTTGGCAATGGCTTGAATGTAACAGACGTTCATTAATATCAAAAAGTTACGCACTAAAGCTTTAAAGCTCATCATCATAGCAATCAAGTTAATTTGAAAGGAGTCCAAGTGTCCCTCCTACATAAGGAACAATCATTGCCCTGTCAACCCTTTGTGTGTTGTAGCTGGCAGAGCAGCTGAGTCCTCTGGACGTGTTCCTGGGTCTGATGGCAGCCGCCACCCACGACGTTGACCATCCTGGAGTCAACCAGCCTTTCCTCATCAAGACCAGACACCACCTGGCATCCCTCTACCAGGTACACACAGGTGTGCTGAAATGTGTCAGCGTGTGGGTTTAAATGTGCGGTAGGTTTAGTGTCCAGCCTGTAACCGAGTCTGTTTGAAACCCGTTTACAGAACACGTCTGTGCTGGAGAGTCACCACTGGAGATCCACTGTAGGCATGCTGCGAGAGTCACAACTGCTGTCCCACTTGCCTGCTGACATGTCAGAAGAACTTTTACAGAAACACATAATATGAACATTATTTATGAGGATTCCTTACTCCTTTGGTCATTGAAGAATTGTTACCAAGGTACAAGATACAATGTTTTGGCTCAGTGGTGCCCCCTCTACTCTGCAGGCAGGACATGGAACAGCAGCTGGGCTCTCTCATCCTGGCTACAGACATCAGCAGACAGAATGAGTTCCTGTCAACCTTCAGAGAACATCTAGACAACCAGGACCTGGACCTTCAGCTCGCTTCTCACAGGCACTTCATACTCCAGGTATACTGCTTATCATATCAATGCATGTTTCACAAACAAATCAAACTATAATGTATACTTAATTTAAAGAGTAAAGCTAGCGTAGCTGCACAGTGTGTGCGTGAATCTCTCTCTCTCTCTCTCTTTGCCTTCAGATTGCTCTGAAGTGTGCAGACGTCTGTAATCCATGTCGGTTTTGGGAGCTGAGCAAACAGTGGAGTGAGAGGGTGTGTGAGGAGTTCTACAGGCAGGGTGAGTAAAGTGTGGTTAAAAAAGATACAAAAAGATCAAATATTTGGTGTCTTATGAAAGGGACAGCATGTAGCACTTTAATGCTGTAGTGGTTTTCAAATACCTAGATACCATTAGCATTTATTTTACTGCAGTGGAAATTATTTATAGTCTCAATTTCACGTCAGAAATATTTTTAGAGCAAGACCACAACACCCACAAACCACCTTGCTTCATATTAAATGACGATTGAAAGAAACTTACAGGACAACTCAAGACGGTTTTAAGATTTAAGCGGTGGCTGTGTGAGAGTTAAATATACTGTCACCAACATGGCACTATATCCATAAATATGGAGTTCCTTTTCTTGAAAAACAGACTTTAGCATACGTCTGGCATCCGTGTTTGTTTGGTTTTCAGGCACCTTTTGTACATTAAGCACCAAGTCGGATATATCTGAACAATTGGAGCTCTGAAGTCTTAATTAAGACCTGGATGCAAATCTTTTCAGACATAGTCTCTGTTCAAAGTAATTGTATTGATACCTGAATACTGTTTGAACAAATACTTGTGTTCCCTACCTTTCTTTGGCATTCATCAAAGTGTTAAAATATTACCCTAAAGATTGTATGATGGTCTGCATCAGCATAATATGTTGTTATGGCGTCTCTTTTATTCATGTGGATACTGTTTTCTGAATTTTGGCTATTAACCTGACAGGTGACCTGGAAAGAAAGTTTGACTTTGAGATTAGTCCTCAGTGTAACCAGCAGGCTGACTCTGTCCCAGCCATTCAGATAGGTAATAACTACAGTGCACACACACCAAGACCTGTATACAGTATTATCATCAACATGTCCCTCAACTTATCAGTAGATGACTCCTTTGTTATGTTTTTCCTCAGGGTTCATCTCCTACATCGTGGAGCCTCTGTTTGAGGAGTGGCACCGCTTCACCGAGCCCAGCCCGCTCAGCCAGAACATGATGGGTCACCTGTACAAGAACAAGGCCCGCTGGAGCCGCCTACGATGCGCACACACACCGTCAGACACCCAAACTCACTCCCATGCCGAGGAGCCCGGAGGAGGAGGAGGGAGAGAGGGGGGAGACATCTCTTAATCTTTCTCTCGTTTCTCGAGGTATTTGATCTTCCTTTTGTAAACAGAGGAGTGGAGTGTTTATCCACCTCCTTGTTTGTCCTCCAGCATATTTTCTCCAACTGCCGGTGGTTTACAGGCTCTAAACATGGGAGCACTGGATGGGAGCCTGGCTTCAATTCATGAGATATGGCTCCCTCTGCTGGAGCGGAGGACCGTAGCCCTGCAGGGGAAACAAAGAAGACTGAGAGAAATTCATGGTAGGGCATATGGATGGATAATCTTAATAAATATGCCAATTTGACAAAGTCATGCCTTTACCACAGTGGTATCTGCTGCAAAGTATCAGTAGAAAAGCAAGAATTAAAAGGTTAGCTGAAAGCAGAAGAGGGATCAGTGAAGACAAGTTTTAATGTGTTTGCACAATTCTGCTAGAATAATAAAGAAATGAGAAAGCCAAAATTGTGTACAAGTCAGACATAAAAATGTATGAAATACATACTGTATTAAGCTCTTTACACTGTTTCACTTTTTTTGTACAGCTTGCACTTCTATTGGATACTCACTTATCTACTTTTTACTAAAGTGTGTTTTTAACTCACTAAGTTGGTACTATACTGTACAATGTATTCTCTTTGAACTGTGTAAGACTGATTGACTGAACTGACCGACACAATTAATGACCGACACAAATTGGCTACAGCTGGTGTCGCTCAGTTGCTTAACGCTGATATTGATAGCTCATCAGCTGGATGTTTTTGGACTCACCGATGTGGAGAACACAAACCGGAGCAGTTTTCCAGAGTGTTTGTGTTCATGTAGTCTATAGCCACGACGTTCCACTTCCGGGATCGCTCTGGTGCCCCGGAAATTCTGCCGGATGTCCCTCTTTTAGGCCGGATGTCTGTTACCTTTTGCTTTCTTAGTGTTGGAATTTTAAACTCCGGTGGATTTATGAGGACTATGGTTAACTGCTCCTCAGATCTCTGCAGGGTAAATCCAGACAGCTAGCTAGACTATCTGTCCAATCTGAGTTTTCTGTTGCATGTTCCACCAAAACAAGTTCCTTCACGATTAGGGCTGGGCGATATGGAGAAAATCAGATATCACGATATTCTTGACCACATACCTCAATATCGATATTGCGGCAATATTCTAGGGTTGACAATTGGTGCTTTAACAAAATATCTTCACACTTAGATTTTAGATAAATAATCATCAGTAATGTGGACATAATGTCTATACATAAAGTGGGGAAAAGGCAAATAATAGAACAGCTAGAACAGTCTGGTAAGTTCAGAAAAGTACATCACTTTACTGTAATGCAGCCTTTAACACCAGGATAAGACAACACTTATGTCATATCACGATATTACGATATCCAAAATCTAAGACGATATCTAGTCTCATATCACGATATCGATATAATATTGATATATCGCCCAGCCCTATTCACGATGCTATTTTGCAGCGGCACCGTGGCTCTGCCCGGTGCTTAGCGCCTTCCAAGACGATTGTGATTGGTTTGAAGAAATGCCAATAAACCAGAGCATGTTTCTCTCCCATCTCGGAATGCTGTGTGGACTAGCCAGACCCTCCTTTGCAGTGCTGTGGAGGAAGGTCTGGCAAAGCGAAACTAGTGTTCATGTAATGGGTATTAACAGTATATTATGTACACACTGTGATGTACGACCTCAGCACTTCACATGCCAAAATCTTTGCAATGTATTAACCTTTTTAATGGGTATAGATATTGGGAAATATAACTTTTAAACTGGGGTTACCTTTGTGACAACTCAATGGGTGCATTTATTTATCTGATAACCTCACTTTACAAGCTCGTAGACAACAAAGCCTTAACAGCAACTTGGTCTGTCTGTGAAACACAATTTGTGTGATGTTGTTATCATTTTCTGGACAAGCTTTCTTACACTTAACACTTTCTTCCTGTTTTTCTTCAGCCATACCAGCATACTGAAACACACACACACACACACACACACACACACACACACACACACACACACACACACACACACACACACACACACACACACACACACACACACACACACACACACACACACACACACACACACACAGTAGTGTAGCAGCTTGTTTCCTGTTTCACCTTTCACCCAGTATCAGGTTTAGACCCAGTGAGCATTGCCAAGGTGCCAATGTACTGTTCTGACTGACATCGACTCACTGCTGTTACCTCTCTACGGCTATTACAGTACTTTCTTTTTACACTTGCTGTACTGTGTGCACTGCATCGTATGTCACGTACAGACTTGGGCCAATTAGTAATTGCAAAAACCTCTAATTCTAACATCTAATTCATAATGCATTGCAGTGAGTATCAAGACAATTAAGAAAACTATATAGCATCTTTAATATAAAAAAATATGTACAATTAATTGTCTTAATGTTACTAAACTGATCCATATGGAGCTGATATAACCTAAAACAAAGCATATAAAGAATTTGTGAATACTACTTGGTCCAAATGTAAGATGTACCGCTATAAAATGGCTCTTCTTTTTTTTTTTTATACCACTCTGCTCTAAATATG
Source organism: Zingel zingel (assembly GCA_023566125.1). NCBI lineage: Eukaryota > Metazoa > Chordata > Actinopteri > Perciformes > Percidae > Zingel > Zingel zingel. The sequence goes on from CM042332.1 coordinate 16,786,683, forward strand.
TATAGTTAAGGTTGTCACGTTTAAGATTCCCGTCTGGCATGGTCGAGGCTGTGAACTGTACACGGTGCTAACAGAAGCCCCACGTCTTCCCGGAGCCATAACCTGAGCTTTATGATTCCACCAACCCAGCCAACACACAGTGTATTCTTCATACAATGAATTCTATAAGACTATCACAGATATATTGACAAATGTGTTGAAACAATTCTATAACAATTTCTTACAAAGTTAAGTCACTGGCCAAGTTGTAAAAAAGTGGCTATATTCATATCTATCTATGTTAATAAGTAAATGCATGTCTTAACTATAGCACTCTATTGGCTTTGCTGAAACTTCCACTATATATAAGCTGTGATATTGTCTAAAGTACAAACTGTTGTCACTGTGTTTGACTTCTCTCCTGTTATGGGGAATCAAAGACTATCTCTCAGCGGTTACTAAGAATGAACAATGTACTCAGAACACCACTGTATACTACCTAAAACCGGCTGCCTTGTATTTCAATACCTCTCAGAATCAGAACTGATACAGGGTCACTGAGCCATACTGGTTTCACTAACAAGTACAAATGTGTACTGTATGTGATACAGGTTTTCATGCCAGAGTGATTATTGTATCTGATTCACTGTAATTATTATCATATTAAAAAGACGTTTACTGCAATGGTTTAAAGAGATTTGTTTAGGCCCACCTGGTATTATATATACAGTACAGTAGCTTCTATCATGAGGTCGGACACAAAAAATGAAAAAGAAAAAGTTAGGTTTTCTGTTTTTTACCCCTTTAAAGGGCCATGCATGTTCAAAAGTAAGCACTGTGTTCAATTAACTAATCCTGTGGTGCAGTTTCACCCCAAATGTAACTGTGTGTCCAATAGTATAATCTCCATCTTCACATATAGAGTATATTGTTATCCCAGTGCCCAATACTCAGAAGTAAGTAGAACACATCCTTTATCTTTTGGTGAGTTTGAGTCAAATCTAGTGCTGTTATTGATGAAAGGTTAAATGCTGTTTTTTTTTTTCTGTATTTTGGTCATTTGTTTTCGAGTGTGATCAGCACAGAGACTAATGCACCGTGTGAGAAAATGAGCATGGCTTCTGCGGAGAAAACAATCACTCTACAAGGTCAGTTTAGTGTTTTAGTTTTTAGTGGATCTGGAGCTTATGTTTATACTCCCATTTTCTCTGAATACTTTAAACACTTCTTGTCCATGTTTGCTTTAAAAAGCTGAAAGTTCATTCTTGACCAGACAGTTTAAAAATATGTCAAAACAAAGTTCATTTTCCTGGGCGTCTGGAAAGCTCAGTTGGTGCAGCGGGCGCCCATATGTGGAGGTTTGCTCCTCAATGCAACGGGCCCAGGTTCGACTCTGACCTGCGGCCCTTTGCTGCATGTCACTACCAATCTCTCTCCCTTTTGTGTCTTCTGCTGTCCTATCAAAATAAAGGCTGAAAATGCCCCAATTTTTTTATTTTTTAAAGTTCATTTATAAAAGCTGCTTTTGGGGCTTTCAATCATATCACATGGAAATGTCGATTCAGATAGCAGATAGCTACAGTACATGCTAGCTACCTTAATGTCTTAAGGTAAAGTAATCGTATGCTTAAGTATCATGGAATTATTAAATGAACCCGTTCAAATAAAGCCTATAGTGTCCAAAATGAATACATGTACGGGTGAGTTAATAAGATGTTTGCCATCTGAATTTTTGAACGTACATTTCTGTTCTGACAACCAACCTCTGAGCACTGTGAACAATAAAATAAATCTTTTTCAATTAACACCCAATGCATTAGGTGGCTCATGTGTATTTGTGTGTTAAATTTTGACTGAATTCAGATGGATGCAGGGGACCAACAGCTCATCTTCCAAATAACATGTTTGACCACTAGAGGGCAATAAAATCATTTCAGTGGCATTGTGCATGAAAGAAAAGCTCCTCATGATAGGGGGGGGCACATTATTGGTGCCTCTCCCTGCTGCTTTGTTTACAGTATAAATACAATAGTCAACATGTGGATCAACATGGTGATTTATGTGACGTAGGTGTAGCTGGGGGCTAAGAGCTGATGTGTTAACAGAAAACTTTAAGGAAGGGAGAAAGACCGGCTGAAGTCAAACAGCGTTAAGTTGCGCGTAGTTGTAGTTTGCAGGACAAACAACAGAACGTGAAGCTTGAATGAGTCACACTGTTGAATCATGAAACTGCATGCTAAGATATTGCAGGAAGGTTGTTCACATTTCATCACCAGTTTAATAGAAAACTTTTACAGAACATATGAGGCAGGAAATGTAAAAAAAACAAAAAGTAAGACAAAGGAATATAAATGTCAAGAGGATTTAGGGCGATTTAGTATTCAAAGAGAATAATAAAGACAAGTGAAGATAATGTAAATACAGGGTTGAAAAAGAGGGAAAACACAGAAATAGAGATACTGATAGTGTAGTGAGCAGAGAAGTTGTACAGAGCCTGTTTCCCTCCCTCATTTGCATATCTCTGATTTGCAATGCAAAAGAGGCTTGTAGATTGTGACAGAAGTCCACTTGTGCTTGGTCACCTATTAAATCACATTGCACTGTACTGCTTGACTCTTCTAAATCATCTTGTCGAGCTGCAGAGGCCCAGCTGTTTCGAATGCTACAGCTCAACTCCTTCCACCGCTCTGGAACTTTCTGAGTACTGCTTTGGGTATACAGTATGTGAGTACACACAATCCAAAACAAGATAGAAGTTTTGTTTTTGAAGGCCTCAATCTATTCATCAGACCATGACATCTGACTTCCATTCATGCTGATAATTCTGTCTTTCCTTCTTACTGCCTCCCGCTCAAACACATACATGATTCCACTCAGTCAGTCAGTATTCATTTAGCATTGTGTCACTGTAAATATTTACACTGCAAACAGAGCCCCCTCTTTTACCCCTTAAAAGGCAGTCAGCCAACCACTCCCTCTGTAAAAACATGTGCCCCATAGTGCAGATAACCATCTACAGTACCTACAATTGCAAAACTGGAAAAGGTTTTGGCAATTTTCACCAATAGCTGTGTGAGAGTAACAAGGATCACACATGTCACAACCTGGCTTATAGGCTGGAACAAAGATGGGAGACCAGATGAGGTATAAGCTTAAAATAGACATTTATTCACAGATACCATACTAAAAAACAGAAGTAAAGTCAGTAGTAGAAAACGTAGTAGACTACGTTTTTTTTAAACAAAAATGATCTCTGTCCACTGTACACAAGCGCTTCAGCTCCGTATCATAGGCTAACTATTCTCTGTCCAAATTAACTTGACATATCACATGACCCTTCGCATACACTGGGCATGTGCGTGCCGGTGTAAACAGAAAGCACATTGTCTAGCGGTACTCTGCGGTTGAAAATCATGGATGTATAAGTTGAAAATACAGAAAATACTTTGGAGAAAGAACAATGGCAAAAAGAAAGACCAGGGATTTATTTGTTTGGACTGACGATGAGGTGAAACTGCTACTGAAAGGTATGTAACATTAAGCCTACCTAACCGATAGACTGACTGACGTGCGGCGTCGTTTCAAAAGGTCTTCGTTTCTGCCCGTCCAGACTACAAAGCAAACCCAGAGTTTTCAAACCAAAACGGGGTCAGTTTTTCCAAATATCTCCATTTTAGTGGCTTGGGAATGGCGGAGTAGTGTGGTGCGAGGCATAAATGTAGCAAAAGACGTCACACATTTGAATGCTCCATTATATGGAATACACCTTATTATTTGTTTTTTACCTAAAAAGAAAGAGCAGTTAATCACATCTGAGCAGAAAATGGCAAGTGAACTCTGAAACCTCTACTGCTGTGAGATGAAGATTAGAGGCCGAAAGAAAGCGAAAAATGAAACTTGTGGTGTACGTGTGCTGTGTCTGTCTCACCTTGTCTGTCTGGCTCCTGTGCTCTGCACTGAAAGGGTTAATCTCTTGTTAGTCATATCCCTGCTTTATGTACAGTGTGTGCTCCCTTTGTGTTATATTTCTTTCTTTATGTCAGCATAATGTAATCCATTGCAATAACACTTTTCGTGTGTCTCTGTTATTCTGTCCACCCCTTGTATATTAGCAGTAAGAAGAGGTAAAACATGTGAGACAGTTATGTGATGCATTTCATACTTTACATGTCACCATATAGACCACCAAATGAGCTATTTTATTCTCAGTGTCAAATAAAGAGGAACTACTGTATCTCTCCACAGTGCTGTGGGAATGGGGCACTCTGGTTTGCTCTGACCGCACAGAAAAAAGAACACTGAACATAAATGTAGCCTTAATCCTGCCAAGGGGGTAAGTGTCTGTCAACAACCCATAGCTCCTATGGCGCCATTATGATGCTAACAAGCACTCACCCACCGTTAGCATTCCATTGACTCCCATTCATTTTGACAGTGAATAACTTTACATCTGAAGCGTTTAAAGACTTTATTTGTCCACACGACAACACAACAATGTATAAAAGGCTCCATTACCTTGTATCTCACTTTATGGCTCCGTAGCAGACATTATGGTAAAAATAGGCTAACGATTGTGTCATAACCAAGCGACTTACTGTCGCATGGTAGAGGAATTACCGTATAGTAAGTTTAATTACTAATGTTAACTAGAATTTTAGTTAGCAATAATTAGCCTGTGCCCATGTTATCGCCTTACATATACCTACGCTCTCCGTCTCTGCAAGATTGGGAACTATTGAGATTTCTCTTGGCACAGCTACCAGAAGACTTACAACTTTCAGACAGATTGCTAATTTCACATTTACGTAGTCTCTCTCAGTTGGAGGCTGCGCTCAGCCATCACCGGAAAAGTGCTTCTAATATCCTTCGCTGGTCTCCGTCCAGAGCAACGGGATCTGTTGGTCCTTTCTATATTGAACTGTCTATGAATCATGCACCCGGTAGAGGTGATATTTGTGTTTCTGTGAACTTCCTTATCCCCAATTACTGGATCTGGATCTCAGAAAAAAATTATAAAATGATGCACAACAATAGTGCAAATGAATCAGTGGAACAAATACATACACACTATGTACATTTAACCAAACTTTGAAGTTAAGGGAAAATTCCAATTTTTTATTAAATCTCTAATTATTTGTAATTTTTTTTAATAATAAAAGCTATGCATTCACATCTTTACAGATGTAGACTACAATTAGTTGTAAACTGGATTTAGCAGGTGACACTCCACTACATCCCTACATTTGAGTGTCTCTGCGCAGCAGGTGGTTTCCAAGCAGCACTCTGTGTCGTGGAATGACTAAAGCGTACACTTAGGGGAAATAAAGGGTTAATTTGTCATGCAGTATTGAGATCTCTGACATGCAACACCCACACATTCACAAACACTCTGCAAACAAATACTGTATGTACTTGATCAATATCCAGGAGCAAAAAACTGTTTGCACCTCTGACTGTGTGTTTGCGTAAAGATCTTATCCTACTTTCTTAACCACTATCCCTCTGCTGTAACTCTGACCAAGTGATAAACAGCCCTCAGGTAATGTAGAAGCACACCTGCCACATTTCACCTGCTCTATTTCTGTGTGTGTGTGTGTGTGTGTGTGTGTGTGTGTGTGTGTGTGTGTGTGTGTGTGTGTGTGTGTGTGTGTGTAAGAACCATGGATAGTGAGTACTGTACATCTTAGCACAGTCATTTGTGTTCATATTTTGACTGTGTGGTTATTTTGTGTTTTTTGGGGATTAATGTGTGCGTATGCACAGATTTGTTGGCTGCTTCGGGCAATTTGCATACTGCAAATATGTGTAGGGAATGTGTGGGCAGATGGGAGAGCTTTTAGCATATGAAAAGAACGATGTACATTAGGGGTTTTCAGTATTTTTTGACCATTTGACACAAGTCCCAGCAACAGATTATTATGCAAGTGGCTGCAGCCTGATTGCACTGAAGGCCTTACTAGATGTTCATGTTCAAAAGAAAAAGGTGCAGCAACCTGTAGTGACTTGCTCATTATCACATAAAATGACAAATGTTTTTGCACCATTTGTCACCAACATATATATATATATATACGTGGGTTGTTATCAGTTTCCTGTGTTTTCCTGATGTTTATCTTCTTCAAATCTATACTCTGGTAGTGACATTTGACCTTTGCAGTACAACCCACACATAGTGATAAAAACAATATATGCATGGTTTGAGAACTTTGCATGTACTGATGGAATATATATTTAGTTAAAGGACTACTCCAGTGATTTATTATTGCACTTCCATAAAGTAGTGGAACTCAAAAGAGGAAAAAAATGTCTATTAAAGCTAAAAATTATTCTGACTTTTAGTCCCTGGAATGGGTCAAGCTCGGAAAATGCTGGACCCTGAAATTCCCGTAATGCAAGTGAATAACATTATGATGGCATCATTAGTGTTATTTTTCATTCTTCAAGCTCCATCCAAATTATCACTTAACTGTATTCACAGGCTATGTAGTACTCCTCATTACCAGTAAACTGAGCATCATGTGTAACATTGGCGTAGTGTCCCTTTTTAAAAGGCCATTTGTGAGTATTTATTATAAAACTGCTTGTGAGATACATTCTTGTGGGCTTCAAACTCAAGATACTTTGAAGAAAAAGACAAAATACTTAAGAAGGTTATTTCTTCTAGAGTGCTGGCCCTCCAAATCATTGTAATAGGGGCCTTTAACTGTTTTATTGCATATATTCACTGTATACAAGAAGCCAAATCTCCACTGGTCTGTGCAATTCCTCTTCAGGCCCGCTGAGAAGCTTCCTGTAAGTCACGTCTCCTCTTGTTATTACAAGTACAGGCCAACCTGCTTGTCCTGTTCCTTTGTCTCGGCATCATTATTCAAAATATATTGCTATCAAAGACACATTTACACAGGCTCAGTAATATTGTTGCTGCTGTAAACAAGGCTTTAAGTGCTGGATTAAACCATGCATGCCAGTGTTTATTTAGTCTATATTATTATGTGCCTCTGAACTGTTTATGTTTTGCACGGGCAAATTTCATGGTTGGGTTGTGTTGATAGTTTTAAAGAAAAATGCACATTTAAATCCAGAAATTGTCCTCCAAGAGAACCTCAAATTAATCACTTTACATTATAGTATCATGTTTCTTTTTTGAGTTGTGTTCATGTTTGTATCACGAAATACCCTTAACTCCAGGATATACTCTAAAAGCAAAGTGTAATACTTATTATAGTGTATCAGTAATATTTTCCTATATTAAAGGACATCATCTTTGACATGAAGGTAGACAGGCAGCCATGGCTTAAACATGAGACTAATGTGAAGCCTGTTGAGCATCCTATCAAATTCCTAATTATCCAAAATAGAGGTAAATTAGCCTCAATAGTATTATAACTTAAGGACCAATTGGCCAAAGGGAAGACCCTCACATTTGCATATTCAAAATGTCACCCAGTCAGTTCAAAGAGGCTCAATTCACACACTTTATGGAGCGTGTCCCTATAACTTCCAACTCACTCTACAGACTTTACATTGATAAAAAAGCTAATTCATAAATGTGCAAACACACATTCATTTTTTTTATAATAGTTGTTTTTAATTTAAGTTTTTGATATCTACAGTACTTCATTAATATCAGAGGTAATGTGTAATATGAGTATTGCAGGGATTTCCAACAGATTATTTAAATACATATAATGTATACACACACACACACACACACACACACACACACACACACACACACACACACACACACACACACACACACACACATTTATGTTAAAGAGGATAATAATCAATTAAATAGAATTACAAATCTGCGTGTTGTGGATTTTTAATTAATGTATTGTTACAATAACTAGTTAGCTACCAACTTCAATAACCTGGCAAGTGAGCAATGAAGTTAAATCTGTTGTGATAAAAATAAGTTATAAAAAGTAATACAAAAAATGGTCAGGCAAATGGATGATTTATCATACCTCTAAGTCTGCTTATGAGCACCTAAAACTCCAACATGGAAATGTGAAAAACATTTCATGCTTCGAAAACGCTGACCTTAACATGAGGATCATGGTCATGTGTGTGAAATCGAAGCCCCTGAAGGGCAGCAAGATCTTGACCCCTCACGCATCAATTAGCAGAAAACAAAGACAACATTTCAATCTCGATTAACAATGCATCTTCAAGCAAAACAAAATACAGTGACGACTTTTATTTCAGGAATCTGCCCTGAGGCTGATTTGGGTGAGATACATTGAGAATATCAATACAGTGTTTTTTCTCTGATATAAGTTTGGACACAGATGTGTGTGTGAGAAGCTTATTGTGTAATGTATTTTGCATGTATGTGCGCAGCTGCAATGCATCCATTTGACCAATCCCAGAAATCAGTGTGATAAAACCATTGTGAACATGTCCAACAGTTTTGAACTATACTAAGCTATCTTCTAAAAATCCCACCTGACCTTTTTTTCTTGGAAGGGATTTGGGAGTCTCCCAGGAGAGGGGAATTCTAGGGGAGTTTGCTCTCCAAAGTTACACCCCTACTCTCCATGCATCTCATTTGACTGGCAAATATCTATGCAAATCCGCTGTGCCAGTGAGTTACACACGGGGAGAGGTGGGTGACTGAGTGTACCTGCATGCTCCATCTTGCCCCCTCAGATCCCTCGTTGTCCCAGGACTAACAGGAGACTAACAAGAACTAACTATATTTTTTGTAATGAAAATATATCCAGGCGATACATAATATTTTGCATTCAAGATTGGATAAGATACGGGAATAACGTGAGGCTGTGTGTGTGTGTGTGTGTGTGTGTGTGTGTGTGTATGTGTGTGTGGGTGTGTGTGGGTGTGTGTGTGTGTGTGTCCATTGAGTGGTCCGTGTTGCGTCACAAAAACAGTGAGTGACACATGTACCTTCCTCTTTCTAGTTGCAAAACAACTCTTCTCGTTCTCTCTCCTCTTCTGCATGTGTGTGTGTGTGTGTGTGTGTGTGTGTGTATCTTTCTTCATTCATATGCAGCCTAGTAGTAAGTAGCGCTGGTAGTGAAAACTGTGAGGAAGTTGTCACAAAGAGGGGAAGTGTGTAGTAAAACTATGTCAAGATATGTCAAGTATTGTTCACCTCATTGAAAGAGAATTTCCCCTTTTCTCTTCTGCCATGTGTGTGTGTGTGTGTGTGTGTGTGTGTGTGTGTGTGTGTGTGTGTCTGTGTGTCTGTGTGTGTGTGTGTGTGTGTGTGTGTTGCAGTAAGAGGGATACACCTAATACATATTAAATAACTGGATATTGCTTTTGTTGTTGTTCCTCCTACATCGAACTTCCTCCAATTAAGTTCTCCATGGGGTGATTATACCAAAAAATAAAGATGATTTCCCTTTTTTTAACTAAACTGCTTCCCAGTAAAACTTAAATTAATTTACTTTCACTTTTGTCTTCCTAACAACACACACTTCCAAACTTTTAATGTGACATTTGCTGACCTTCCCCAATAGTACAGAGAAAAATAATTGCTGTAGTTTACAAGAAAGCAAGTACGCTGGCTGGTGTATGGGATAATGTTTAAAATGTGTGGAACTAGGTGAAACAGAAAACACCTCCTAACATATGTGAGTTTGATGTGTAATGCCACCTGTTATGTCACTTGCATCACCATACGTGCTAGTCTTCAAACTTGCATGTGTGTCTGTGTGTGTGAGAGAGGTACGTAATATGTATTTTTTATTAATGAAATACCTTGCGAGGCATGGCTTTACATTTAATATATCAATTTATGTTGGTGGCTAAAACAAAGTTTACTTTGCTTCACCATCTTCATATTACAGTTATTAGTCTTATATAGCAACAGATAGATACATTACCTCATCGCTATGCATCCTGAAAACAGCTGTTTAAAAAGTTATGTTGTTGTTGAAATTATGTTAAAAATAAGTTGCGTCTTTCTTTCACTCTTTTCCAAAACAAATGCACGCGCTGGCCAGATTGAGATCTTTACGACACGAGGCGTGGTGCTCATGGAAACACTACCTCTTTTTCCACAGGGGCCGCCAAAATCAACACAAAATGAAAGTTCCTTTTAGTTGCTTTAACATTCTGGGCACCTTTAAAGTTGCCCTGCTACACAAAACCATTTTTACTTGCATTTTTTGAAATATGTCCATATGTGTTTGTGTTATGTCGTGAATGTGAAAATGAACTGCTATCGCCTCTGTCAGCTCTAGCCACTGAAAAGAAATAAGCGGAGAAAACAGGCCAATTACAAAAGCCGGTCAGTCTGATGTGGTGTTGCCTGAGCTCATTACTATTCATGAGCTCGCCCAGTTGCGCTGGGTAAAGGATGCTGATAGCCAGGCTCTCATTGGCTAGCTGTTAGCCAATCAGAGTCAAGCAGCTTAGCTCATTGAATATTAATGAGAACTGGCACAAATCCAGCTGAGTCTTCCTGCAGGCTTTCTACCTCGCTAGAATGGCTTGAAACAAGGTAACCAAGGCATTTTTTCCACAAAAAATGTTACAGAGTCCATGGTAGAACTTCAGACATTACCATAAAGTAATGAAATACGTATGGCAGGGCACCTTTAACACCCATATTGCAGAGTTGTTGAGAAATTATCCTCTGGACTTGGTCATAGTGACGTAAAAATAATATGAATCAGTGTGTTGTGTTTTGTAAGGGTTTAAATGCACTTAGTGACTCTGTTATTTTAAAAAGATGTATTCTATATGCTTTGTTTAAAATACAGCTGAAAACCATACTTTCCTTCTCACTCGCATTGATTTCCCTCCTTGAAGAAGATACCGCTTACTGAAAAACTGAAAGTGACTTCAGGAAAAGTCCTTCACTTGACTTGCTTGGGGAGTTTGACACGTAAGGGCTGGCAGCAGATGTACTCTAGATATACAATGAATGAATGAATGAATAACTGTATTATTGTGTCAACATAAATTAAACAAATAAACCTTCTTGTCTTTTTTGCCATGCTTTTGAGACAAAAGTCGCCAACTTATATCCATTAATCTAAACAACATTATATGCAAATGTATTGGATCTTTTGGTTGTTAATACTGCTTTAATTATCACAAAGGCCATTGCAAGATGCCTCTATGACTTGACTTCCTTCCTCAATTAAGGAAGGATGATTAAAAACCCAGTGATGTAAGAAAAGAGCAGAAAAGAAACAGGGTCAGGGAGAAGTAGCAGCACATGTGCTGTGTACAGCCAAAACTCCAGAATCCAGCTGAGCGAGAACAGGCGAGAGTTTCCTAACACCGCGGCGAGTCCTGACACGATGCCTGATCGTGACACTCAGCCGGGGATGGGATCACGGAACAGGGAGTGAGACTAGACCCAGAAAAACGGGATTCCACTCTCACTCCCTGCTCACGGGGCAACATACCTCTCCCCAGAGTTTCCCACGAGAAAATCCTCCGGCGTTTTTCGGTCTAGGTAGAAGCAAGAAAAAAAAGAGAGACTGGGAGATGGATATATAGATAGATTATAAATGGAGCAGCATGGGAAGACTAGGGGCATGTTTCGTTGTATTACAGGGGTGGGTGGGGTGAGGTTCTGACAGCAGACACACACTCAGAGGGATTAGGTGTGAGCTTCATGCGAAAAACCACTAGATAAGCATCAGCTGGTCATCTCTGGACCACAAGGTTTTCATAACTGTCTACTAAGTTGTGTTCAGCTTGGAGACAGGCACTTAATAGCCCAGTGGATTTATCAAGATGTCAGGGTGAGAAGCCAGGAGAACACCTGAGTCAAACGTGAGTGGTTAAATACACATTTAAAGCTGTTTACCATGTAGACAAACAAATACAGACATATATGTACAATATGCCAGGGTGTGGTTCATTATCCTGCCAATTGCATCTCATGTTACCCACTAATGTAGCAGGAATTGCCGGTGATGTGACTTTTTTTTTTTTTATGTCTGCTCTCTTCTTTCCTTCCTCCTCCCAACGCCTCCATCCATCCCTCGGTGCCTTTGTTGGGAGGATGAAGTCATAGCTGTCAAACCTGTTCTTTGTCTTCATTTCAGCTGGATCTGGAGGGATTTCTTTCTTTCACCACCTCTTCCTGCTCTTTTATGGAACATACAGGGGAATTATTATGAGCAAGTCGATTATTAGACCTTTAATCCCTCTATATGTATGTATACTGCGTATGCCACAACATTAAGTACATACTCTAAGGGTTGAGTTCAAGCTGGTGTTGACTCAACTGAGATGCCCTCAAACCAGGCTACCGACTGACCTTTGACCTACCTACTCAGGGAGCAATTAAAACAAGAACTTTACATACAACAAAAACATTATTTACTCTTAACTATTTTCGCTGCATGTGGAATAATGTGCAATTAGGTTTACCAAAAAGGTATTCTAAAAAAAAATAATTAAAGTGTAACATTGTTGCAGTGGTGGAAAACATATTCCAATCTTTGCTTAAGTTGAAGTACAGTAAAAGTATTATCAGCAAACTCTACTTAATGGCAGGTGTTAGGTTAGCAGGGTTGATAATGTTGAAAAGCTAGCAAGATTTGAAAGTAGCATCTCATCTAACCCCTCCCCTTCCCTCGGGGCTCCCCCCAAAATTTTGGATGAAACGATATACCTGCCAAATAAATGTAGTGGAGTATAAAGTAGCACAAATGAAAATACTAAAGTACCTCATAATTGTACTTAAGTACAGTACTTAAAGTAAATGCTACTGTCACCACTGATTGTTTTTTAAATGGTTAATGAAATCGTAAGACATCACATTTTATTTACTTACTCACTAAAGGGAAAATGTGTCTCCTAGCCAAGAAGAAATTTTCCATTGTAGGGCTGACTCACTCTTTGCATCTTATTTGCATAGTTTTGCATTCTACCCTGTTGCTTGCCAAGTTATCCATTCAGCTGTATATTTGTAAAATATTGTGCTTTTCTGCGTGTGCCTGAAGGTACTACATTATGATATGATGTAAATCTCAAACTAAGATTTTTAAATGGTGGTACCTTCTCCTCCCTCGGACGGACAGCTTGTGGTAAAGTCATTGCGAACTGGAGACTTACAGTAAAAGATCTTTGTTGTTATTGCTGTTTCATCTCTTGTGCAAACACAAGCAAAAGAACCTTTTAGGCGTTTGCACAGCTACATCCTGTTCCAGAGAATCCCCCCCACACACACAGATACACCCCTACCACAGCATGTACAGTAAACACCCCTAAAGGACAAAACCATACGTTTACATAGCGCTTATGTTTAGCAACAGGGGCCAGACAGATGTTGTCTCAGGGTCCGGCTACTGTGGGGCGCTTCTTTACCTTTAGAGTTACCAGAAGAAGAAAAAAAAGATTTGTGCTGTAGTGGTTTGTTATTTTTAGGAATGAAGAACCCAATTTAATTTGAATAACTGCATTGTGCGTGTTATGACTGCAGGACCAACAAAAAAATCCCTAAGGTATTGTATAATGTCCAATTAATGTGCAATAACTCTGCATCTGACCTGACATGTCTTCCTTAGAATTTTCTCTTGTCAAAATGCTGAACTATTATTATATTACAAAGTCAGTATAATACAAATGCTACAAAGACCGGGTGTTCTGACTCAGTCCACAGATGTAAATTCAACTTTTTGAAGCTGCTTCACATTAATACTCATCCAGCGGTGACGGCTTGCTTTGTAACTGTATAAAATATAAACCAATACGATGCCCTCATTTACATATGTAGCATTGAAACAACCGAAAATGCATGCCAACTGCATGGATGGCAACAAATTAATCTTAAATGGTGAAATTGATGGGAAAATGTAGTAGATTCTCCCTGATAGGCCAAAGTGTTGGGAAGTACCTGTCGTGCTCATGATGATTATTAATTGAGACTTTAACGACAAAAGTAATTTTTGTGAATTAAACGTCCACTGCTGCTTCCAGTGCCACCAGCTGTCTATTGAAATGTGCACTACATTTGGATGGAAGCTTGATAGAAAGAGAACAGAAAACACTCTTCCTCTTTGAGATCATTTATTTTCAACTCACTACTGTTGTCCAGCGATGGCACAATTTCTCTCTTATAGACAAGGTGCCAAATATGAATCAATGTTACTGTAATAGTGTCATTTCTGAATGAAGCCATGACGGACATTTCTGTTTTTTTATATTAGAAAAAAGTGCAGATGTTTCATTCAGTTGGAGGATGATCAAGGTAAGAAACTGACTTTTAAAGAATGTTAAATACAGATTTTTTACGCTAAAGGGAAATATACAGAGTGGTAGCCACATGACTGTACCATTCATGGATGTAGGATCTTTTGTCACGATTATAACTTCAGCAATAACTTCCTCGTGACACAATCCTATCATGTTTCTGATGAAGTGTTAACACTACGCTAAGTGTTGGTTCATCATGTGTATACTGTGAGTGTTTAACTTATCACAGGGTGGTGCATGTTCAAACTCGTCCAGGATTCACAGAAAAGACAACACAGTGTTTGTGTGTATTACAGAGAAACAGATACAGAGAGAGAAGAAGAGGAGGTACTCATCCATCTTACTGTAATGAGCACTTACCCATGTTCCTCAAGCATAAGTAACTCACATGTACCTTACGCTTATGATGTTTTGCCTTTATGTTTCTTTCTTCTTTCTTTCACTTAGGCCTCCTTCTTTTGGTACCTGTTAGTCCTGCAGAGCGAGTAATGGCCAATTAGCTAACAGTTCCATCAATCACACCTTGTGATCATCTTGGCACTTCTTGTAAACCCTACACACATCTTCAACTTCACAACTTGCCCTCACACACATCCTGTACTTACTGAAATGTTTAAAGAAGAGCATCTGAAGGGGCCCTGTTGCTGTGACACATACACACAGTCTTTTTTAACTCTAACCCATTTCCAAGTGCCCTACGACACATGCCCACACACTTTTTGTATGTGCAAGTGCCTTGTTTGTATGTGTGTGTGTGTGTGTGTGTGTGTGTGTGTGTGTGTGTGTGTGTGTGTGTGTGTGTGTGTGTGTGTGTGTGTGTGTGTGTGTGTGTTATCAAGGCCCTGTGTTTCCTGTTTTGCAATCCTCACCATGCCCTCCCAGAAAACGTCTGCCGCTGGCTGATTCAGGAACAGCCGGTTTTCTCTGCCCCCCTTCGGAGAGGGCATTCAAACTAAGGCATCTGCAGCCTCCATTTGTTTAAATAAAAATCTCATATCATAAAGCTTTCATTATATGGTGTTATGTTACTATGCCTTTCTTCTGGCAATAACCACAGTTATTATGATCCAAACCCTTACAAATGATCCAGTATAACTTGATTTTAGGCTGCAATAACTTCCAAAGCTGAGCTCAAAAAGACGTGTTAAGGCAGAAAAGGAAGCACATTTTAGATGCAATTCATTGTCCGCAGAGCACTTCCCCCCTTAGTTATATGCAGTTTATAATGTTACCGGTGGCGGATTTACCTCTCTGAATTATTAGTAATTTTTGAAGCAATGGGTCCTTGATTACACACAGAGGTAGACAAAAACACGCTTTTCATTTTTAGCTGTCAACTTCTGATTTATGCCGGCTGTATTGACTTGAACTGTCAGTGACCAATTTTATCAGCTGTAGCTAGCAAACTAATTAAGCTAACGTTAACTCCACAAGTTGTGGTCGCTTCCTTCTTCCAGCTAACTTGTTCTAAGATAAGAATCCTTTAAAGGGGTGATAGAATGATTTTATGGGGTATTTCACACTGTTCCTTAAGGTCTCCTAATAGGGCATGTAACATTGGTTTGGCTGAATATTGCTCAAATGCTATTTTATGGGTCCTTAACTACACTGTGAATAAGGCTCTATTTGGAAGAAGAGCTTTTCTTCCAAATATGGTATGCTCATGAATATTTAGATGAGCTGCACGCTGATTGGTTTGAGCGAACCACATACACATCCATTGTAGACTAGACAGCAGGTCTCATATTTCAGACACTGCAAAGTTATACATTGTTTGTCTACTATTTCGTTATTAAATTCACTTCTGAGACTTTTTAATGCGAGAAATCAACTATATAAAGCACAAATATGGGCCGCTTTACGAACATTGATGACTAATTGCAAATTTGGTAAGACGTGTCGGACTGTAGGAGCTCCACACAGTCTGACGAGAAAGTGGCAACCTCCATAACCAGTGAAAGTCACCGTTTCTCGGTTACTGGACGACCGGGGCTCCGCGGAGCTCCGGAGCTGGCTGGCTGCCAGCTGCCGGCATAACTAGAGTAGCTATATTTACAGTTTGAATTTCGTCACGCCACTTATAAAATAGCTACCCCAAGGTCTTATAAAGTTAACAATGGTGTCTGATTTCAATTTAATGCCTTTTTGTGAACATTAGGAGTTTTGTTAGCTAGCTGCTACTGTCCCTTCAGTCCTATGTGTACAGATCATGGCTAGTTAGCTTCAATTTCGGCATAACTAGTATATTTACAGTTTGAATTTCGTCACGTCACTTATATAACATCTACCCCAAGGTCTTATAAAGCTAACAATGGTGTCCGATTTCAATTTAATACATTTTTGTGAACATTAGGGGTTTCGTTTCAGAGGTCTAAGAGGAGGCTAGCTAGCTCTCATTGATAGAGCTCCATCCAGCCGCAGGTTTTATGAATGAGACTCGCGGACAAGAGGCATTTATTTCCACGATCGTTTGTTTAAATAACTCATCACATTATATCCATATCCATTATTCATTATGAGATTATCTGGAACCTGTGGTAAGAGATTGCTGGCGTAACAAGCTCGCTGACCGCGCTCTCACTCACACACACCGACCATTTAGCAGAAAGAGGGGAGCTGCTGGCCCTGGAGCTCTGTCAGGGCAGCGGCGTTTGGTAGTCCATTAACCCAGAAAACTGTGACTTTGCGCGGGTATGGAGTACCGTGGGCTGCCAGCCGTGACGGAGCTCCATCTACCTCCCAGCAGGCCGGGGTCTGTGACGGAAGGCGGGCTGGGCGGCGAGGCAGCAACACAGGCAGCACCAGCTGCTGAACTCCCAACACACAGTCGGACAAATTTGCAATTAGCTATCAATTTTCGTAAAACGGCCCATATTTGACCTCTACATTGTTGATTTCTCACATAAAAAAGTCTCAGAAGTGAATTTAGTGGTAAAATAGCAGATGAACAATGTATACAATTTCTGAGATCTGCGCGACCTATTCAGAAGACTAAGCTGACCTCAGAGCAGTGGTGTAGCCTATATAAATGTTTGGACGTGACAAAGATAGAGACTAGAGCCAAATGAGGAGGAGCCGCCGGGTTGACGTCAACTAGGCGGCTCGTTGAGATTTGCCGGTTTTCAGAGGCAGTTTCAAATTGTGAGATTTGCAGAGGAAAGAGGTGTCAATGGGATTTTGAGGTTCTATGTATGTTCTAGTTACCCACTAAACTGTCGTTATTCAACTATGATAAGGTAAAATCAGTTTTGCATTCTATCACCCCTTTAAAATGCTGATGGCTACATACATGATAAACGAAAAGGCAAAAAGTTTCCATGTAGAAGATGTTGTATTGCAGTGTAGAACAAAGGCTGGTAAAATGTAAGTTCAGACTGTTATTTCGTTCGGTTACACTTAACTTGAAGGTATCTACATAAGAGTGGCATGACACTGTCAGGAACGTGTCATAAACATTATAAAGAAGTCATAAACGTTTATGACATAACGCTTCTGTCAGACAGTGTCATTCGGTTTTTGTCATGACAAGTTAGGGTTAGGGTTAGAGTTAGGGTTCATGTGTCATGACAGTGTCATGTCACTCTTATGTAGATACCTTCAAGTAAAGTGTTACCTTTTGTTCTAACCTTTTTTGACTGTTTAGCTTACATACTTTTTCACATTTTATGTTTTCACAATATTTGATTACGGCTATCTCAGTTAACGTTGCTGAAGTGTAAACTTCCAAAAAACCAAAAGAGCAGGACAGAGCTGCTAACGTTAGCCTAAGCTCTTATAGCGTCCAGGACCGCTTTGCAAACGGGGGAAACACAAGGCAATGTTTTTACATTGGTTGTACAAGCGGTTCTGGTCATTTTGTGACACGTGAGAACAATTAGCTCTCTGTTGTGTTTGAACTCACCTTAAGTTTGGTTGTGGGCAAGTATTCAGTATTATTCCTTTCTTTATTTAAATGAAAAAGTGTGGAAAGTCTTGTTATCATTATGCTGTATCGGCAAAAATGCAAATTTTCAACTTTCAAAAAGTTGACACAGTGTGGGTGTTAAGAGTGGTTATCTTATTATATATTGCAGGTCAAAGATTTGAGAGAAATAAATTGTAACGTCAAAGGCTTTTGGGTGATAAAATTGCATGACACCAGGTTATCTACCTGGATCCACCTGTGCATGTGTGTGAGTGTGACTGTGTGTGTGTGTGTGTGTGTTTGCATATGAAAAACCCGTACTCGCCCTGCAACAATCTGTCCAGAGGGCTGTGCACCTGCACTTTACAACTCTCCTGATTAACCTGCCAACAATAACACTTAAGACAACTGTGTCAGGTCAAATACCTATACGGGTTGCTACTGTTACATGTAGCGGGGGGGGGGTTCATGTCCATATTTATACTACCATTTTGTCCCTTATAGTGAATAATCAATTTATCTAAGGCCATGCCGATTGGGGTGGTTTCCCCTGGAGGCAGGTGTGCCTGTTTGCATATGTGTGAGTGTGAGAGAGCGACTCTGCAGCCGGGAGTTCCCCTGAGGTATGTAATTCACAACTTTCACTTATCAATACTGCACAATGATGGATGACTAAAATAACTATGTAAGATTCATATTCTTCATACAGTCAAACAGCAAGTCAGGGATTCCCAGTATAACAACAAACACTATACCCTCAGTGTGCCTGTCTGTAAAATGAGTGATACTTCTAAATTAGCATTACGTAATAGCACGGCTGGACCAGCACAGGGCCTTTAAATGTGGCCATGGGTATGTGCTGGGGATAAGTTTAATTGGAGTCAATTATGGTCAAGAGAGGTACCTAATGTGGTCAGATACTCTCTATATATGTGTGTATAGTTGTGTATAGTCCAGATTGGTGGAGTTGTGCACTTTCTCTTATCATACCCACAAAAGAATGAGGGCTCTTTTACTGAAAAATCAAAGTGATAAAGGTCAAAGCAGCAACATGACGTCACAAAAAGTGTTAGTCATATGCATTGTCTGTAGAGTGAAAAAAGAATGACAGATGCAGCATTTCCACTGCATGGTACTCTACTGAAGTCAAGTCGACACACTCAAAATTGTGGCTAGTAACTAGTACTTTTGGTATCAACTCAGTCAAGGTTTCAAGCAAGCTGAGCCAACACTAAAAGGTGGAGTTAAAACTCTGCAGACCACTGATTGGTCAGAGAGAATCGGCACTAGCCTGAGACGGGAAGTCCTGCACAAACCCGCCATTTTTAAATCACCAATATCAACTGCAATTTTTGTATTTACTAGACCCAGATTTAAAAAAAAATGCAGTACAACTGACAAAGTGCAGACTGTTTTGAGAAAAGGACCTGCTACCAAAAGTGAGTTGAGTCTAGTCGAGTCGAACCATGCAGTGGAAATTAGGCAATAGGTGGTTGCAGCCGTGGATAATTTGGGTGTGAAGGCCTCAGGTGTTTGTATCAGTGATGCTGACGACGAGAAGGAACACTACACTCAGAGTTCCAAGAAGAAAAGAATAAAACATTTGTTTCAGCACCACAGCCTTTGTTAATGAAGAACAAATCCCCCCCAGTGTTTCCGTTATATACATTTAGCAGCAGTGGCCCGCTAATACACTATGCACACATTGAGCTAGCTAACATTTGTCTTCCTTTCTCAACTTGGCCCTCGTGTGGCCCACAAAAAGGATGTGATGTCAAGGTTGGGATTTAGGTAATACAAAAATATTGAGCAGAGCAATCCCAAACTCTAAACAGTCTGTGAGACAGGTGGTGCAGTTCATATATTGTACTAAACAGGGTACATGCTAGAATAATAACTTCTCCATTTCCAAACAATGCGTGTTTCTATTGGCCGATGAATGAGTGAATATTCACCTTTAGTGTCTATGTACTCATCTTCAGGTTGGCCCTCTGTGATCGTAAAACAGCAATGTTCAATTTAAGGGGATCACTGAGGTTAAAACTGCCAATTAAAAAGGCAAAAGTCCTCTTGTTAAAGTGGCCATATTATGAAAAAAATCACTTTTTCTGGGATTTGGGGTGTTATTTTGTGTCTCTGGTGCTTCCACACACATAAAAACTTGGAGGAAAAAAAAACATGCTGTTTTGAGTGAGATACGGGTTTCTGAATGTGTCCTGCCTTTAGTCTCCGGGTAGGCTGTTCAAAATCTGCAGGGTTTTCTAAGTCACTAGCCGAAACAAGGGGGCTAAACCATGCTAGCGGTTAGCCCCCTCGTTCTCAATGGCAAAACACTGCTACAACACACACAAGTTCACCATAATCTACAAAAGAGCTACTTACATGTCCCTCTTCTGCAGGTATTCCACGCAAAGTTGGAAGTGCGCCCTCATTTAGAAGAAGTCCCCCAGCTAATCCTGCCTTGTACTGACTGCAGTTAGAGAAACAGCTAGCTAGCAATGGTGAGCCTTACCTAGCTACTGCGCATTAGAGTGCGGATCGGGCCGCATTTTTCTGTCCGAGCCCGGCCCAGGTCCGACAAAGCAGTAACCGAGCCCGGGCCTGAGCCCGACAGGCATAAAGATATTTATGTCCGAGCCTGACAGTTAAAATTAAATTTCTTTTCTCATACTAATGACACATGTAGGCTACGTTTGTTTGTGTGGAAAGCCCGCTTTTATTAAGCAACTGTAGGCATTTGGAAATGTCAACAGATGAGCGCATCAGCGCACACGGGGAAACAAGCGCACGTTAATAAGCGGTTTTAAATTTTAAATGTTCAATGCCTTATCGTGCTGATGTGACCGAGCCCGACCCGAACCCGAACATCATTTCTAAATATCTGTCCGAACCTGGTCCGGCCCGTCGGGTACCGCCGGGTCCCAACGGGTCCCAACGGGCTCGGTTCAGGTATCCATCCTCTGATGTGCAAATCCCAACAAAGATGGTACAGAAGTAGGATGTCTCACTCTGTAGCTAAAATAGAGAGCTGAACACAGAGGGTGAAAAGAGGAGCTGTAGCAATGTGCAGTACAACAAAAATATGTTTTTTTTTTTTATAATTACACCATGTAAACCTATTCTGGTACAACCTCAAAATACCATTATGAACCTGAAAATGAGCATGATATGGTCACTTTAAATACAAACCGATTACAATAAAGGAGGACTTTGTCCCAAACATTTTGTCCATTAGGTGTGCCCATTGGTCTGCTCTGTCTATGAGATTGGAGGCAGCCATGCTGTGCGGTGTTGTGTTTGTTGTTATGGTACAGAGGTGATCCCTCATGTCTCTCTCAGTGAGCAGCTGTCACTCCCTGCACCTCTGCTGTTGTTGTTGTCTTGATGAGGTACTTTCCCTCCCTCACACTTCCTCCCACATGACCCTTTGTTTATGACAGGGTGTGTGTGTGTATGTGCGTGTGTGTGTGTGTGTGTGTGTGTGTGTGTGTGTGTGCGTGTGTGTGTGTGTGTGTGTGTGTGTGTGTGTGATACATGTGGCACGTGGATTCTCAGAACATGATTTAAACCGAATGTACCTTCACTACTGATGATGTGCATGCCCACACACACAAAACAGGCACAAAAACATGGGCACTGACACATTCGTATTATGTCTTCCGCTTGTGCACAAATGCACATTCATTGGAATCTTCTCCACTAACAGATACCAGTAATCACAACCCAAACTATTCACCAGGCAGCGTTGTTTCTCATGTTTTACTCATCAAGTTAGTGACGTGCTGATCGTGTGACGATGTCGTGTCATGTTGATTGTTTTTGCATAACTCCTGCTTCTCTTTTCCACGCACGCTTTCTCATCTCGCTTCCCTCGACTTCCACTGCCATAATGTCCACTGTACAAGCATGTGGATGTCCATAAGGGGTAAGATCAAGCTTTTTTCCAGGAAGACAGGAAATGACAGGCACTGTGTGTGTTTGTGTTTAGGGGTGTGAGCTTCTGCGAGAGGATAGATAGAAAGCTGTTTTAATTTAACACAGAGATAATTTGCTTAACTCAGCTGAGCTGTGCTGCGGGTGTGTGGTGAGAATATGTGAATGCCTGCTCGGAGAGAATGAGTGTGAAAGCATTGCAACAGTTTTTTGCTGCATTGTTTTTTGCCATCACTATACATATATTGTACATGAAAAGCAGATGTGTGAGTAATCTTCTTGTTTGAGTGTTCATGCGTATACAGGATGGACAGTAGCTACAGCGCTTGTGCGTGAGCTTTCCTACACAAACATGTGTGTCCATGTATTTGTAGCGACGGTGCGAACACGCATGCGCTACAGGGAAAATAGTCCTCACAGCTTATTTGGATATTAGTGTCAAGTGGAGCCGCATTCAGGCTCTGTGTCCCCGCTCTCTCTCTAACACTGTCTCTTCTTTGAGGAATATTATCCAACACCGACCTTTCACCTTTAACTTTTTCTCTGCTTTTATTGGACTTTTCATCCCCAAATGGCAGGAACAAAACTCTGGGAGGAATTGGGAATCCCCTGCTAACGGCTTCTTTGATAAACGAAAGGTAGAGAGCTGCACCCAGCAGATGGTACGTGGTGAGTGGATAAGGGCTGAACATGACAGATGTACATTATTAACTCATGTTGTGCAGAATAAAAGAAGCTTAAAACATGTATTAGAGTGGCATGAATTCTCAATAAAACTGTTTGAACATCATGTATAATATGTAAATCTGTTTACTTGTATAAAAATATGACATATTACTCTTTTTCTGTATCTGTATTTTTTTTTCACTATTTGTTCAACACCAGGACAAAATGACAACTGTTTGCACTGTTGGTGCATAGAAATCATTTCTACTTTTTTTAAGATTATTTTTTGGGCATTTCTGCCTTTAATCACCAGGACAGCATTAAAGGGGTGAGAGAAGGGGAAGACATGCAGCAAACCTGCCGCAGGTTCCAACAGAAATACTTTCTAAGCTTTATGTTGACTATAAATAAACAATGTGTTTTCTGTTTATAAAAGCAACATATATGTAATCATTAAAGGTTCTTGGGTCAATCACGTGAGTATAATAAATACTTAAATGAAAAAGGAATTAATTGGGTATTATTCTGAAGTGCTTCCACTTAAAATGTGACCTCTAATATTTGCACTATTGCAAAGATGAAGTTGTGGTAAAACACACACACACACACACACACACACACACACACACACACACACACACACACACACACACACACACACACACAAAGAGTCTCTGTATCCATCTGTTTTCTCTGCTTTTTTCCCCCCTCGACTCAACAATCCCACAACTTCTTATCTCTCTGCACGGCTGTTCTCCTGCCACCCTAAATCCTGCCCCCCCTTTCTCACACTCTCCACATCCTCACGCACACACACACACACACACACACACACCAACACAGACACACACAAACACACACACTTTTACATATACACACACACCTCAACCCTTGCTGATGAGCTAAGGCGCCTCTGCTTGGTCACATTACCCCAATGTTGCATCCAGATAACTACATTGTGAAGCCTGTGGTTTTGTGTGTGTGTGTGTGTGCGTGTGTGTGTGTGTGTGTGTGTGTGTGTGTGTGTGTGTGTGTGTGTGTGCGTGCATGAAACTCATTTTCAAGGTGTGTATCATTTTCCATGTTACACTCAAGATGCTGTTAGTCTGAGACATAATTAAAGAGATTTGAATTTCAAAACGTTTTTTTAACTGCTTCTTTGCAAAATGCATCATATTAATATACTTAAGTGTAGATACTCAAGCATACTTTATCCATCTATGTACTTTAGCAAATATAATCTTCATGGTAGGGTAAATGTTTTAAAATTGTATGTTTAGAATTGTAGATTAGTTAAAACTTAAAGCAAAAGCTGTACCTCAGCTGCTGCATTTTTTATTTTCTATAATCCTCTTTATATAAAAATAGGTTCACTGTCACACAACAGGAAAGTGTATATTAGGATATTGTATCTGTTTATAATAATATGAAGATAATGTATTATATAGTGGTCTACAGTTTGTGTATTAGAGTTCAGTTGTCAATATCAACTCCTAAACCATGTTGTTTACAGTAACATTGTGTTACAGGAGAGGAGATAAAGGCAGCTGATCAACGAGTGACAGGTGATGTCACATTCACTTATGTAGTGAATTCATAATTGATAGGAAATGACCATAAAGTAGGTGGACGTGCAATGTACTGTAAGTTTTCCAGTCTTCTCTTCATCAAGGCTGACATATGAAAGCTTTTGAGTGTGAGAAAAAGAATAATTTCCAAACACATTTTACACTTTGCTGGTTCATCAGTCTTAGTGCTGACAATGCACATTTGTTTAAAAGTGCTGTGACACACACATCAACTTCTCTTTTGCCATAGTGCTGGTAATTAAACACTTAACATATCGTGTAATTCTTGGTTATTACTGTAGTGGACTGAATTTTTTTCTTATCTGCTGCATCCTGGAAACTATCTTTTAATAATGGCATAACATAAATACACAAAAAAGAAAACCCTGATAGATAGATAGATAGATAGATAGTCCCCTTTTGCATGATCTTTTTAGCAGTGTGTGTACATATGTGTGTGTCAGCACTATGTTGCATCAGCTCAGATAAGACCTCTGAAACACATTGCCAGCTCTCTGGTATCTCTTGGTCTTATCTTTAGGGGGACAGGTGTCTCAAAACCTGCCGTCTGCATCTCTCAGTACATTTATCACACACACATACACAGACACACACATGCCCACGCACACACTCACACACACAGAACTGTTTGTTCAAAATTTCCCGCCATTGATAACATAATTTCTCCGCAGCCACCGGAGACCTATGGAGAGCCCACTCAACAAATAATGCTTGAAATGTCATTTTGATACTACAATGTCTATTTCAGGCAATGTTTTAGTATGAAAAAAACTCATACTTGGAGACAATCAAGACAATCAAGTTTTTTTTTTTTTTTTTTTACCATCTTCTTATAACTTTTCTGCTTTTCTAAGAACTTCTACTTCTTTTGTTTGTATTTGTGCCTCTTCTGTCACAGTGACTGTTGAGCCCACGGGTCTTTTACAACTTTTGCTAACACTAAATGCTTAAGAAGGGTCACACACACACACACACACACACACACACACACACACACACACACACACACACACACACAAACAGACACACACGCACACACTCAGAGAAATTTGGGTTAGTGTGTACTTTGTCAGCACTTGCTACTCTTCCTGTCAACTACCACAGAAGAAAGGAGAGAAAAGAAAGTAAATTACATCAGCATTTATTATGAGTATGGATATGAATTGAGTCAGGAGTTGCCGATGTGTGTACGTATCTGTATTCGAATGTGTGGTCTATACCACTTACTTTGTACAGTGTCCTCCTGTACGGTGGCCGAGACAGTTAAACACAAATACAAAAGCTTAAACACAAATAGAAAAGCTACAACACAAACGCAAAAGCTACAACACAAATACATAAGCGACAACGGAAGTGAGTGTGTTGTTGACTAATGGAGCCGGAGGAGGAAAGTTCTTGTATGTTTGAGAAGTAAGTGAAACATGGTTTGTGTTTGTGTTGTAGCTTTTGTGTTTGTGTTGTAGCGTTTGTATTTGTGTTGAACCGTCTCGGCCACTGTACTCTTGACACGTCTAAGTGCAGAAGTGTTAAGGCCTTTCCAAACCAAGTCCGTAATTTTCACACCTTTAAAAATGACTATTTCCCAGAACACTTCAGTACTGTCCTATAAAGCTGTGTGATGCATTCAATGCCAACTGTACTGTTGTTTTTTGTTTTGTCTCCCTCATCATGCACTTTCCCATATGTCCTCACAATTGTATCACACACACACACACACACACACACACACAGAGGAAAAAACTGTACAGAGGAACATTTGCTCGCTTTAGCTGTCTAACTTGGAACTAATGATGTCAGGACGTGGCAGTCATCGCTCTGTTCGCCAGTTTATTTCATAACAGGTGTCATGCATACAAAGAGAACGGGTGTGCGCCTGTGTGTGTGTGTGTCTGTGTGCATTTGCCTTTTCAGCCTGGCTATGTTTTGGACTGCAGACCACAAACAAGCCTGAGGTCTGAGTATTGTTATCTCATTGGTGCAATTATGCCCACTCCTGCTTGCTCACATGCACAACACACACACACACACACACACACACACACACACACACACACACACACACACACACACACACACACACACACACACACACACACACACAACTTTCACCCCATTACCTCCAACCACACCCACCCTCCAAATGAGTTCAAGGGCAGTAGGGGGTGTATCTGAAGGGGTGTATGAGTGTGTTTTGGAGGGACGGAGGGCAGATCGAGGGCAGATTTATTGACGGCTGGGGGACCCCGGTGACAAGTGTCCCAAATCGGGGCACTCAGGCGTGATCATACCATGTGAATCGACTTGTCAGGATCACTTAGAGACAACAATGGAGTGGACGGACAGAGGAGAGGAGAGGAGAGGAGAGGAGAGGAGAGGAGAGGAGAGGAGAGGAGAGGAGAGGAGAGGAGTGTTTAAGGAGACAGATAAATGTGTATGTGTTAGTGGATGTAATAGAAGAATTGAAATGAAATGAAGAATTGAAATGTGAATGTGTGCAGTTGTGGTGATGGCAGGGCTGGGTGGGGTTGTGTTGAATAACAACTCCATGTTCAGTGTGTGTGTGTGTGTGTGTGTGTGTGTGTGTGTGTGTGTGTGTGTGTGTGTTCTTGTTTAACTGTATTCGTGGGGTCCAAAAACCGGGAGTCCAGTATACTTGTGGGGTCCGACCAGCTTTGTGGGGCCAAAATGCTGGACCCCACAAGGTTAAAGGTCTGTTTGAGGGTTAAGACTTGGTTTTAGGATTAGGGTTAGAATTAGGTTATGGTTAGGGTGAGGGTAAGGGTTAAAGTTAGGCATTTAGTTGTGATGGTTAAGGTTAGGGTAAGGGGCTAGGGAATGCACTATGTCAATGATGGGGCCCCACAAAGATAGTGAGACGCACTATGTGTGTGTGTGTGTGTGTGTGTGTGTGTGTGTGGGTGTGTGTGGTGGGATCCATTGAAAGGCCCTTCCTTCTGCTCTATTTACCTAGGTGAATGGGAAAGCTGGACCAAGTCTGAGCGGGAAAACATGTCATTCTGCGCTGTGTGTGTGTGTGTGTGTGTGTGTGTTTGTGTGTGTTTGTGTGGGTGGGTGGTTACTTGTGGCTGTATGTGCGCACAAGTTCTCAAGACAAAAAGTTTGCCACATCAACCCCCCACCCTGCCCCCCACCCCCCAATCCGAAAGATCCCAAATAGACACACAAACACGAGCACACACACACACACACACACACACACACACACACACACACACACACACACACACACACACACACACACATATGGGCAAATACACAGCACAGAAATTATCAGACTTGTTTTGGATTCATAGAGCATGAATCCACAGCTTTTTAGAAATAAACGTCATCCATGTTTCTGTTTTGGTGTGTGTAATTAGGAAAACCTAGACAGAGCCATGTGAAAGTAGACAAAATTAGGTCTAAGTGTGTCTGGAGTGTGTTTGTACGTGTGTTTGTACATGTGTGTGTGTGTGTGTGTGTGTGTGTGTGTGTGTGTGTGTGTTAAAGAGTGTTGCTGGGAAAAGGCCTTGGCCTCAGCAAGTAAGGAAACTGGGTGACAAATGTGACCACACACTCAGCGCCAAAAGGCTGTCTGGATGTCTGTATGTGTGTGTTGCTGTGTGGTTACTTATAAAATCCTGTTTAGCTCACAACACCTGCTTCAATGAGGTAGATTTATTTACAATGTTGATACATCTTCGTATATTTCTTCATGTTTTTCTATTTACACTTCAAGAAAACATCAAAAGCCATCTTGATATTCAAGATCATCTCTTGTCCTTCTGTCATACGGCTCTATTTGTCATATGAAAACAGTCATACACCCCTTCATACCTATTGTGAGCACTTTATCCTGTGTAACTTTGAATGTGCTGCAGAAAACTGCTTTTTAAGTGATCAGAGGCAACGTTATCAACAAAGTGTGAGCACATTCTTCTCCACTCCATATATTAACAATTATGTGAATAAAATATATTTTTTTTGCAATCTCATTAGGACAAATCAAACAAAAGGCAGGCGGCTCTAGGTGGATTGTCAATATAATCACAGAAGGAATACAGTTTTGCTCTGTATATTTTCGATGCATTTTACAGTAAAAAGATGATCTGGTGTAATTCGACTACATTATATGAAAGCACATAATCAATATTGGCATATTAATCCAAAATATGAATGAGAGCACATAATAAAGTATTACAGTTTGTACTTCTAAAGCCCAGAGCTGAGCAAGTATTTTTGGAGCAATGATTTTTCGAACCGTGATATCTATTTGGTTTTATGCAGAGTTTCACATTTTGTTTCACAGCACAAAGTACACAGAGTCAAATGTACATTTTGAAGTAGAGCTGAAACTGACTCAAGGGATGTACATTGCTAGGATAAAGCATGACAACCGGCGCATGAGAGACGTCCCTCCCCTCTCGCTATCTCCGTGATCGTGGCTTAGCGTTGGCAAGGGTGGTTGTGATTGGTTTACATAAAATACAAACAAGCCAGCGTTTTTTTTCCACTATCGCAGAATAGATAGGTGGTGTAGCCAGACAAGACTCCAGCACTGACACAGCGCTGTGGAGATAGGCCTGCAATGCAAGACTAGTTGATCAATAAACCAAACAATGAAACTGATAATCAAGTAAGCAGAATGATGACAATCTATAATTCAAACATATTTTTTTTATTGCAGCCCCTATTTTGAGGCTGTATTTAGCTATGTTTTTATATCATATTGCGTGGTTCAAAAATCATAAAAAGGGTGGTGAACTTTTGAGATTATTGTGTGGATATTCACAGCACATGTGAAGACTTTGTTTGCTACGGTGCTCATTTTAATTATCCATCCGAAACCCAAGTAAAAAAATATTTTGGAAATCTGGTAAAGAGCCTACGTTGAAAGTAATGTCTGGTTTGTACTTCATAAAGACCTTGGATACAGTCTATTATTTTATGATGTAAGTAAACAAAGAACCTAACTGTCTTTCATGCTTTATTCTCTGCTGATATCCTCCCTTGTTTTGTTGTGTATCCCCATTTTGGTCAGTGTTTTATTAAATCTGTTTTCTGCTTTTTGACACAGTTGGCACTGCTTTGGCTGTCCTGACCCACTTTTGTTGTTTTTCGAAATCTTTACAGTTATTGTTATGGGCTATCTGCAGCATGCACATTGCTCTATACATTTTTTGGTCTTGAAAAACAACAAATAAACGGCCAAACGAATGGCGGCCAAATCTGGGAAGACAGTAACTGCTAGAACGAGTCTAATCACCTCAGCAGCAGCTCCAACAGTCCCCATCGCTCTCTGTCTCTCTCTCTGTCTCTCTCTCTCTCTCTCTTTATGTGTTCACCTCTCTTACCCTCCTATCTCTCCAGCCTCAGTCTCTCTTTCCACATGTGTATCTGCTTAATCTGTGTGTTCTGGTTGTGTGTGAGCATATGCATGAATGTGGATTGTGTGATTGTGAGTCAGCAGGTCCATGTGGATCCTATCGTCACTACTGTCCATGTGTTATGGTCCTCACATGGCTGCAGGCATTTTGGGCAGGGGTACTGCACATTTACCTTTGTCTTCAAATGGAAAACAGTGTTCAAAACCCATCTACTCTTTCTCTGGATGGACTCCAGCTGATTAACACACACACCCTTCTACATACATTCACACAACACAATTAAAAGACTAATGTATGCTCTATACAAAATACAAAATAGTTTGTTTCAATGATCAGCTACTGGATTGTGTTGAAATGTGTCACATGTAAAACTAAATAAGCCTGGCCTTGTGGTGTTTGGTCACATACAGGTCACACCGTCCTATATGTGGGTCTCATTGGGCCAGTTAAAGGCAGGCTTGTCATATATTATTTTCATTTCTTTCTTTCACAGTAAGAACTTTTTGGATGAACCATACTGTCAAGATCAAACTAATTTACTACATGCTGGTATATTGTTGCCCATGCCCAGGCTGATTATACCACAACATCTCCCTGAGCTCTAATGAAATAAAGTGAAATAAACTTCAACACTTTATTTCATCCTCAAACCATAGGAAGTTCTGTTTACTCTGTTTTCAATACTTATTTTTTCTTCACATTCACATGTGTAAATCCTAACAGAATCACTCAGATTGAAAGATGAGTACAAACAAAGGTGTAAATAATACAGTTTAAAGCATTTGAAAACATTAACGATGGCTCTTTTTTCAAAGGCATTATTCAAACCTGTGTTTTTCCTACTGTGACATACAATAATATCTCTAGTGAAAAAGCCTAGAGCTTAGGAGGAGTTTACCCATCTGTCTGGTACTTATGTTCTGCGCCTCTGCTGTTTGCCTGACAACCTCATAGTAATCCCACCATTTTTGTAACAATTAAACCAATAAGATAAACTGTGTTAATTTGTGAGTTTTTGGGCACCTTTTAAAAAACTTTTTAACAGTACAAGCTAAAGTATAGCTGCTTGCAGTCTTTCTCTAAGCTGGCTAATCTTCACCCGGCTCTCGCTCCATACTTAATGCACAGACATAAGAGTGGTATTGATGTTCTTGTCTAACCTAAGCGTATTTGCCAAAATGTTAAAATATTATTTTAATGCAAGTTTTATTATTTACAGTGGTGACAATTCTCTATTTCCACTTTCCTCAGTTCCATTGTAGCACAATGAAATTACAAAAAAAGAAACCAGACAAACTATGGCTTCACTCAACCCCCTTGTTTTTCACTCTCCCTGTCTCTTCATCACTTGTCTTCTTCTCTGCCCTCCACTTGTCTCCTCTTCTCCGTACCATGGATGGGTAGGGTAGTTATCAGGCCCTGCCAGCCCAGCCCAGCCCTCCTACCTGACCGCTGCCAGCAGGGAGCGGCTGCTCTTGCCTGAGTATCTTCAACCACAACAGCACCCAGGGAATGAGGAAATCAGGCTAGAGTAATCTATGCAGGCCCAGAGCACACTGGCCAGCTTGTGAGTTCATGAAGTGTGTGTGTTTTTGTGAGTATGTACGCGCGTGCTCAGGAGCCCGCCAGTCCTGCAACATCCGGCTATAAATCTATTGTGACACGTCAAACTGAATTTATGAGCCAATCTGCTTGCGACAGACATGTTTGATTTGAAAAGGGAAAGGAGGACGGAATAAAAAATGTAGTAGTAAGAGTGAACTTCTGCTTTTAAGAGCTGAATATTTTGTTTCTCAAAATGTTTGAATGTTCTTTTCTATGTTGTGTCAAAATGTTAACATTGTCCACTGAAGTCTAAATGTGAAAATATAATCTGAATCTCCTGTTTGCATTTACAGTTTTTTTTTTTGATTGCTTAAGCACTATTTTGAAAACAGGGACCGGTTTTCAAAACACTACACACAGTTAGCAGAACACCTCAGACCCTTTGCAAAATGAACAACTCTTGCAAAAACTTTACACTAATTTATAAAAAACATATTTTGTTACCATATGAAACACACACGTTTCATATGACTTACAGTTTTTGCCTATTGCTTACACACTTTTTGCAGAATTTGGCTCATTATGTCAAAACTCTACACACCAGCCAATCAGACATAGCACTTGGAGATTAACAACTCACATCTATGACAAAATGAAAACACTGCAATCAAAACGTAACACTCCTTTCTAAAAATGAAATTCTTGCAACAAAACCATACACACAAGCACCATTTAAATTCCTCTTTCATATCACCTGATGGGCTTTATATAAAACACTGCAGTCTTTGTGTTTCTATTTGTATTGTCATTTTCTCAGACTCAGTCTTCTGTAAAACTCAGAAGTAGAATTTCTGCAGTAATCAAACAAGAGGTTTTTTTTTTTTTTTTTTTTACAAAAAACAAACATTCTTACAGAAATAAAGAAAAATAGAAACACAAATCATCAAATTTAGCAACAAAACAAAAGTAAAAAAAACAATTACTGGATGAATTGCTATTGGGAGAAAACAAAACAGACTTGTTTTGTGTGTGTGGGGGGCTGGGGGGGAGGAGGAGGGGGGGGGGGGGGGGGGGGGACCTTGTCAACATCACAGGCGATGTCTCTTCCACGTCCGACTCCTCTCTCTCTCTTTGTCCTCTTACTCTGACTCTCATTGCCTCCATGCTTGCAAAGTTCTCAGAATGGCTTACCTGAGGCCGATCTGTAGTGCTAAGGCTCAGACCGATTGGTCTTCTGTTTTCTGTGCAAGTGTTTTCAGGTGTGTATGTAAGTTCCTACAATAGCCAGATGAGTTTTGCATTTTGAACAGAGTGTTTTCCCAACAACAACAGGAGATTTCGTTTTTGAACAAAGTGTCTAATGTAAGAAAACGTGTGTAGTGTTTCGCAATAAGTGTGTTAAAGGATTGCAAACAAAGTTTGACAATGTGTTTAAGCTATAGTTACACTGTGTTTAAGGTATGCTACAAGAAGTTTAGGTTTTGAGGCTTTGGCCTAAGCATTTGTTTTTAATGTGTAAGCAATGGGCAAAAACTGTAATTCAGTTTGAACCAGTTACACGCTGCTGTTGCTAACCCAAAACACTTTTAGCAATTCTACTTCTCAGTGATTAGAGTACTGTATACGAAGTACACACACATACAGAAAGTGCAAATATACAATAAGTTCACCAAACACTACACAAGACCAATGCTGCAGACTGAGGAAAATATAATTTATTTCTCTCCATACACCCAAATCAGTCAACATGTCAACATGGAGAATCCCAACAAAACATGTCCCAGTTTTCATGCTACTACAGTAGTGTGTAAAACACTGTTAGCTCAGCAAACAACAAACATAAAATACTGTGTCCAGTACAAGTTACAATTACAGTAAAAAAAACAACAACCAACAAACAAAAAAAAGACTTCCCAGCTGCATTTTATAGTGCTTATACCTGATTGGTGTGTCTACAATTAAGCAATCATGTGTTTGCGCACCTGATGGCTGTGTTTCACAGATCGGCTCATAGGTGTGGTCATTTGACAGTCAGTGCTTTGGAATTGCAAGGAAGAGACATCATGATATACTTCTGTGTCTAATGTATACAAGTGTGTTTAGTGTTTTGCAAATCACTGTGTGTATTGTTTTGCAAAAAGTGTGAGGGTGACATTGTGCTTATAGTGGTGCACATCTGGGCCAATCTTTGCTCCTTGAGTGTAGGTTTTGATAACTGTGTAATACTTTTGATTTCAGTGTGTAAGCAATCGGCAAAAACTGTAAAAAAAAAAGTTCTTTACCAGTTACATGCTACATCCAAACATCATGCATTTCTTTACATCCTTGTTGGCATGGTATCCCAGGACCAAAAGCTAACCAAGTAGAGAAAGGTAAACTGGACACACCATTGCTAAAGGCGAACACTCTGAAAGCCATATTTGGGCATGTGACAGAGAAACCTGACATTTCCCCCTTTGCTGAAAGGTCGGTGCATGTTTTTACTGTTAAAAAGGGAAATAAATAGTGAATATCATTTAAACTTTGACTACAGCGTCTGTACTTTTACACACCTAAATGTAAAACACAACAGCCTTTGTCATCTTTTTGATTCTGAGTTTTGTTTTGTCTGCCCATTGTAGAAAGGTGTGATGTGCCTATTTTAACTTCAACTTTTTATTAAATACTTGGATTTGCTTTCAGTTATGTATATGACACTTTTATTTTTCACAACTGAAATTCTTTGCTCTCTTTTGCTGTGTACTGTCTGCATCTGTTTCACTCCTTGGAAACAAAAACACCCTTCTGAACTGAAATTAACTTAGTTTGCAAAACCAAAATTCAACATCAGAGTGAGTGCATTGTAAGTTAAATCTATGTTTTTATGACAATGTGAGCTATCACACTCCATCTGTTGCCTTACTCAAATGATTGCTGCCCTGCGCTGCTGATGATAACGCAGTCAGACATTCCTTCTATACTGTTTCACTTTTGACTTGATTAAAAGAGCCAACACCGAAGAGCTGGTAGTTCAATCACGTCTTATTTTCACATGTAGAACACTTCCTATAGAGAGGCGAAGTCCCTTCCCTTTCGGAATAATAATAAAAAACATCTACAGCAGTTAAGGAAAGGCAAAAGACACATCATTTTTTGATCCTGTTTGAATTGTGCAATGAATTACACCAATTATGTTAGTCTATTTAAACAAATTAAAATAAAGAATGGTATGATAACTGTGTGTTTCGTACCGGGATGTGGCGTTACTCACAGGTTCAATCTCAAAACGGTGTGCACCCATGGATGCATTAAGAGAACATGTGCGCCGTATTGCTGCGGTTTCCTGGTTGAATGACATGTTTCCTCTGAACGGTGTGAAACGTGTGCAACCAACGGGGTAAGTGAGCATCCAGAAAGCGTAACTCCTATGGGGAGATTCTGAGGCTAACAAGCCATTACCTTCCGTTAGCGTTCCATTGACTCCCATTCATTTTGGCGTCACTTTGACAGCGAATAACTTTACATCTGAAGTGTTTAAAGACTATATTTGTCCATTGTTTATTTCTAAAGAAACACGACAATGTATAAAAGGCTCAATTACCTTGTATCTCACGTTATGGCCCCGTAGCAGCCGTTTTTGTAAAAATAGGCTAACAATTGTGTCATGACCACGTGACTTTCTGTCGCACAGTAGAGAAATTACCGTATAGTCAGGAGAAGCTCACAGGCAATCGGGGGGACGTGGAGGCATACGGTCAAGGGAGAAGCCCATAGAGAGTCCATGAAAGCATCGGAACAAAATATTTCAGCAATGTTTTGATGGATTGGAAATACTATGTGCCAGGTGAATTCATATGAAGTAACATTTATCCACGAACAACTAGGATATTTTAAGAAAAGTATACGTTGTTAAATAATGAAGTAGGGGTAACGAGGTATACCTATATTCACGGGGGATGGGGAAATTATACAGGCAATGGAAAAAACCCATCTCAATGTCAATCGTGGTTAATGTTATTCCTTTATTCTGCAAGATTCGGAATGATTGAGATTTCTCTTGCGCAGCTACCAGAAGACAAACAACTTTCAGACAGGTTGCTCACGTCACATCTACGTCTACGTCACATCTAATTAACTACCTAGCTAACATTAGCTAGCAAGCAAGGTGACGTAGCTATATTGTGCGAGATGAAATTTGTAGTTTACTGAGTGGTTTCACACAAAACTAAATGGAACTACAAACTGCGACTTTCGCAAAATTGTCTTTGAAATTGACAAACATTATATGTGTAATTCATGGCACAATTCAAACGGAATCAAAAAAGGATTTGTCTCTCGCCTTTTACTACCATACATATTTTTTTTCCGAAATAGAGTTCCATACCGGAAGGGGAGGGACTTATTTTGGACGTCTCTCTTTTGGTCTTTTGAATTCTAAAATACCCCAACATCAATCCATCCTTTTCACACTACAGCATATTATGTATCCATTTGAGTCTATATTGTTTTTGTCAATAAACCGCAATACAGACACACACACACACACACACACACACACACACACACACACACACACACACACACACACACACACACACACACACACACACACATACACACACACACACATACATACACACATGCAGCTGCCTCCTCACTCAGTGGAAGCAGGTGTCTGTAAATCTCGTGGGGTTTGGGGCTTTTTCTGTCTTTTTTTTCTTTTGGGTGTAGTAGAAGATGGTGAAATTCCCAATGTGAAAGTCTGCTTCTTGCTCTGGCCTCTTCCCCCCCCCCTCCCCTCCCCAACACACACACGCTTAACCACACACACTAAACAACCCTCATCAACCCCTCACTATAATCTCATTGCTGTCTGTTTACACAATTATTATTACAATAGTTACAACCAAATGTCCTATATATGTATATATGTGTCACTTAAAGCTGCAGTAAGCATGCATGCACCCCCGAGGAAACTATTTCTGTTTAGCCCTGCCTTAAATATCACAGTTCCTGTTGTGTTCGTCATGATGGATGTCATTTCTGTTTATGTATCCCTCCGAGACTAGTGCTTGAGATGGGAATCTATATTTGAGGCCAGTGTGGTGGATCAGGGTGAGGTGGGGGTGCAGGTGGCTGGATGGAGGAAGGGAGAGCATGGGGTGTAAATATACCTCCTGGTCTTAGTCTGGGCCCCTTGGCTTTCATAGCCTCACAGGAAAACAAGTCTTCTCAAGAGACTAAATGTGGAACTCATACATTAAAGTGTGTGTTGTTGGAGAACAATGAGGACTTAGGTGTTTTATACATTTAAGTATATAAAGGAGTTGAGGGCCATTTTTTTCATCACATTTGCTTATTACCTTCGCTGGCTGATAAACTCTACTCTGCACAACTTTATGACAAAAAACCTTTGGATCTGTAGAATTGTGTGTGTGTGTGTGTGTGTGTGTGTTTGTGTGTGGGAGTTGAGAGTGGAGTATTTAAACACTAGTCCTCACAAGAATTTGCATAGTAGAGACAGAACAAATAGTTCATTTACTTTAAGTATTATTCAAGAGACAATAGTTTGCCTTCACAGTGCTATTTACACTTTAAACCACTACAGGCTATTTGTACTAAAGGAAGGACTAGAAGCATATTTCCAACTTAAATATATGTCAATCTTGTTCATTGTCTGTGCAGAACAGCTTTTAAATTGCTATCACTCTTACATCTTCAACTTAAGATATTGTTATTTCCTTTAAAATTATATATTTTCAAAATTACACTGAACACAAGGATGTAATAAAAACAACACACTTTATTTACTAGGCAGTATAGAAAAGTATAAAAAACATGAACACTTGGAATGTATAAATGTCTTTATAAAATCATTTTTGCTCAAAAGCTAGTATAAAAACAAGGTGTATAAAAAGATTGTCTGCTAAGTGTTTGACATGGGCTACTGCAGTCTTAGTAAGAAAACAAAATGCTGATTGAATAAGCATTATACAAAAATACAAAACGATTCAAAGAAATGTTTAAAAACATACAAAAGTTTCAATTCGAGGGATTTGTTTGTAGCAAAAATATAAAACATCAGTGTTTAGTACTCCACTTTTCTGGAGAATATAAGATGCAAGTGCAGCTTGGTCTTACTCTTACTGGGTGAAGCTCATGGTTTCAAATATATAAGCTCATTTAAGATTGTTTTTAAATGTATAAATATATATACTTAGACTTTTAACACATATGTTTGTTCATTGAATGTTTCCTCATACAGGATTTTGTGAAGGCCAGAAATAAATTGAAAGTTGAAATGAAAACTCCATTTATATGAACTAAAGGTGCCAATGTGGTAGTCAGGTAATACTAATAAGGCTGGCCCCTTTTGTTGTGTAAAACATGATCATTCTTAGTTGAATAACGACGGAAGAACAGATGCAGCTGCTCTTGTTCAGTAGTTAAGTGTTTACATGAGGTGGCACAGACCAACCACTTACAATTCTCAGTAGACACAAAAAATAATAATAAAAGAAACAGAAAAGTTTCATGACTGGAATAAAGAGGTCAGTTTTGAATCCATTAATATGCCTTTGGATTTATGATAATGCTAACAGGGCTTAAATACTTTACTTACAACACTGCTCCATTGGCCAATTTAAAAAAAAACAACAACAACATTATCATAATTATCAAAACAAAAGAAATAAATTAATCAACTTGTTCTTTATATTAATATCAAAATACGGAATTAATAATACAGCCCAATGCAAATTATAAAGCCACCGTTTCCCATTTATAATACAACATTGATAATAACACAGTGACAAGACCAAAAGTAATAGGACGTACAATAGAACCCAGAGCAAATTCTATATAAAAGATTTCAAAAACAAAATAAATGTTTAGTCTTTGGTTGGTTGAAATCCAACAAGTGTGAGTGTAAAACCACCAATGGCATAAAGCCTCTCCCAACTGTTGTACCACAACAAATATGTAATCCGCGGCGCTGCGTCCAGCGCAGGGATTGTTGATCTTACAGTCCAACATGTGTCTCTAGTCTACATGACCAGTGTCCTCGTAGGGTAAGTGTTGATGTACTTGTGGCTCTGCTCTGAGGCCAAAACGTGCTCCTCTGTTTTCCCACAGGTCACCTGTTCCCAGGAACTGAGCTGCTGTTGGCAAGAGAAAGAGAGGATGATGAGTTTTGATGGTTAACATTTTTTTTTACCTCCTTTGGTTTGTTTGTTAGCAGGTTAACGGGAAAAAAACTAGTGGCCCCATTTCCATGGAACTTGGTGGAAGGGTGTACCATGCGCCAAGGAAGAGCCCATTCAATTTTAGAGCAAATTCTTTTTCACTTTCGTTAACATTGCGAGATAGGGTATGGCCTTGGTGGAGGCCGGCACTCTCTGAGTGCCCTTCTGGTTCAAACTTAGATCAATACATTATTACACAGAAACGTATACACACCTGTAGTGGGCTGACCATGCCTCTGCGAGGGAGGTGGTAGATTTTGTGCCCATCTTCACTCAATAATGAACTAGTGAGTAGGTCCTGAATGAAAATGTAAAAAATAAAAATATATCTTAGCAACAGAAGTCAAGATTAAGGTTTAAGGATGTTTGTGAGTAATCAAGGATAGCTTCACATTAGAGAACATGAACTGTTAGGTCAAAAGTGAGCTTACAGGTACTTCCTGTGCGGGGCCGTTTGGGGAGAAGAGCTGTGTGTGAAGGTCTTGTCCTTCCCACTGCATACACGGGCTCCCCTCACATGGGGACTCCACCTAGGACCCAAAATACATCACGGTAAATATCAAGAATCGTGCAAACATGGATACATACAGTAGTCTCAAACAATGCTACTGATAATTAGTATATAATTCATAATACCTCCACATGAAAACAAATACTTCTTTTGACAGTCTCACATTTATCTGCATGTGTGTTTTTTTACATATGTGTACATGCTTATGTTGAGTGTTAAGTACCTCTTGTTTTATTTTCTTCAGAGGTGGCTGCTCAATGGCACACTCCATTGGCTCCTGCTTGATGGACTGTACCATCTGCTGCTCCAAAGGGGAGTTCTGGAAAAGGCACACATACCCCAGTGAGTCACACGGACACTTTAGCAAGCCCAACAGAAGGTAATATGACAAATTCAAGACTTGAGATATTTTTCAAAGTCTCTTTCTTACCAGTATTTTGAGGGGTCCATACTTGGCCTCCTGCATGGCCAGGGCTGACCTGAAAGGTGTGGGTGTACACGGAGATGACTCCAGGATCGAACGACGAATGTTTGGAGTTCTGAACCTGAGAGAGAGAAAGAGAGAGAAACGTTTATAAGGCGTCATTTGCCACAATTCTGCATAATTGCGTAATAAAATGTATCAGAGACAGAGCCGCTTACATTTCATTCTCTTTCTGGGGTCTGATAGTGTGATCAATCTGAGGCTTGGAGTCCATAGGCGAGCTCAATGGTAAACTGTCACTGTCGGAGTGTTCCGGGCTCATTGACTGGTTGAGAAACTGTGAAACAAAAGAAGGGAAACCAATCGGTCAATGTAGCTTTACAGGTTTATTTTGAAGCAGAAACAATCTGGCAGATCATGGAAGCACACCTGGTCTGAACTACAGAAATGGAGAGTAAAGGAGAAAAGAGGGCCGGTGCTTCAAAAGACAAGTCATAGTTGGAATTATTGAAATGAAACTAAAAGATGGAAAACAACAGCACATAAACAAATTCTGAATGATTGGTTGTTGATATCATCAAGGTGGCAGGTTGGTGATTGGATGGATTCTAATCAAACGCAGCTACTTTAACTACCTGTGAGGGTGAAAAGGGAAGGTTTCTGACTGGTGAAGGCTTGGGGGTTGAGCAGATGAAACCAGCCCATGCTCCGAGAGCAGTTCTTGAGCCCTGATTGGGCAAGACCCTGTCTGTTCTGTGAACGCTCCTATCCAAGAGCCCACTGGTAGTGGCCTCATCCACTGAGGAGAGGCTCTAGGAAAAGGGCGGGAAAATATGGGTCAAAGCCCACTACTTGGTAAAATCTACGTTGCTACTTGCTAAGCTATCCTATTTTCATGTTGACACAGTTGGTCACGACACACAAAATTGAACAAAATGTCGTCACAACATGTAGCCCAAGGATAAAGTAAATGCAGATACTCACTGAATCAATGACACAATCCATGAACTCTGGAATAGTATTTGAGAACGTTGGACTGCTGTGATGGCTGTTGTTGTTATTGTTGTTGTTGTTGCTGCCGTTATTGCTGTGGGCACGTGTTGCAGAGGCGCTCTCCTCAGGTAGGCAGCTCTGGTCGAGAGGCAGGGCAGGGGCCTGGTGATGAGGTAATAACATTACACCCTCTGAGCAGTTGGTCAAAGAGCTCTGGCTGGCCCAGCTTGGATAGGACAAATTCATCTGGGGGAGAAAAGGGTATAAAGAGTGAGTTCTAGAAAGATCTGTCAAAGAATAATAAAAATATCAGCACGGGGTGAGTGTAAAGAAAGTGTCAAACAAGCACAAGAGAGAAAATGCAAGCCCGACAATAAGGGAAGAGCTGTACAATTTGAGCAGATGAGAAAAAAAGGAGAAAGGGAACTTCAATGTAAAGAAGTGTTGAGTAGAGGGTTGCACAAGGGGGTCATGCACACGCGCTAAAATGGCAATACGGTCCTATTTCATCATTTTTGCAGAAACCAACCCCCCAGATGTTTCCTCCTCACATGAACACACACATCCAACCACTGTCCTTAAAGCCAGGGTCAAATGCACATGCTCATAAATAGTGCTGTCACACTTGAATATTTTGAAGCTCACCCACGCTTACGCAGACACACATGCGACTTACTGGTCGTGATGGCTGGCCCCTCAGCTCATCTTCTGTTGACATGAGCAGCAGTTCAATCTCTTTCACCCTCTGCTCCTTCTCAGGGTCCTCCTCACTATAGTGTCTCTGAGAAAAATAGAGCAGGAGGCAGATTTTG
The DNA here is from genome assembly GCA_023566125.1 of Zingel zingel. Taxonomy (NCBI): domain Eukaryota; kingdom Metazoa; phylum Chordata; class Actinopteri; order Perciformes; family Percidae; genus Zingel; species Zingel zingel. Next base: position 16,827,845 of record CM042332.1, read on the forward strand.
AGCAACAATTCATTTACAATCCCTCCTGTGGCCTTACTATCTAGTCTCACTAGTGATCAATTATGCTGCGTTTTTACCTGTATAGCAGCGGTTCCATGCGGAATGTTCAGGAGGTTCAAATGCAAGGCCATGGGGAACGGTATCTGATAAGCCAATCAGAAACACACATCCAAATCAAATAAATGAATCGCCTGCACCTACACAACCAGCATCATTTAGTTTTCTTGCTAGCATCCCGAGTTTTAGTTTAAAGCCCACTCACTCTGTGTGTGTCGGAGATGTAGGCGTAGTTGACTTGTGACAAGGGAGGCAGCTGCGCGTGACTTGGCGAGTGGTGAGGGAAACCCATGATGTGATTGTTGGTCTTCACGTAGCCATGGCTAATGGAGAGCGAGGAGTTCTTTGCTGCGATCTGAAGATAGCCCTCTTGTTCCACCTTTCGCCTCATGGTGGAGTTCCAGTGGTTCTTTATAGCGTTGTCAGTCCTGGGTGTCATAAATGACACATATTCACTTACAGGTTATTCATTACAAAACACATCCACACACCCACAAACATGATGTGAAGACATCCTGGACCTCTAGTGGTACAGGCACACACAGATGCTGCCACAGATCACGCACACAAAACTGATAAAGATACCAGTACAGAGCAATTACAATAATGTCAAAACTAAAGTATCTTTTTTCACCTAGTCTTATTTATTAGCCCTTTCTCTATAAAAAACACCCTGTCCTGACATTTGTCTTTTAACCTTATTTCTCTCAATCATTCTGTATTCCTATCTTTCAAAAACAACGGAAATACTTTCCGTATTCACACCTCCATCTAATTTAATGTTCTGTGTGCTCACTTCATCCCTTTTCTCATTTGTTTCTTCTCTCTTCATTCCTCCTTCAGTGTCCCCCCCCGCCCCCCCCCTCCATTTCACCCTCTCAACCGCAACATTGCAGTCAACCAACAAGGATTTAGTGATTTATCTAGCTTCTCTTTTTTCACCTTTCTCTCTTCATTCTCTTAATTCTCTGCCTTACCTGCCGGGGAGCAGCTTAGCGATTTCGGCCCAGCGGTTGCCCAGCTTCTCGTGTGCCTGGTAGATGATTCGGTCCTCCTCCTCAGTCCACGATGTCTTCTTCACCTCTGGGTTCAGGTGGTTGTGCCAGCGCTCACGGCACTGCTTGCCAATACGCCCCTTCAGGTGCTTGGCAATCACAGACCAACGCTTGGCTCCATACTTCTGGACAAGCTCAATCACCTGTGGTGGGTGTGTGTGTGTGTTTGGGGGGGAGGAAAGACAAGAGGGGAGGAGGAAGAGCATTGAAAAGGAAGGGAAGTAAATGGTTGTGGAGGGGCATGAGGAAAGAGGAAGGAAGGAGCAATAACAGGGAGGAGAGGGAGAAGTAAAGGGGTAGAGAGTAAGAAAAATAACAAGGTAAAAAGATCACAGGTATATAAGGGGTAGAACAGATAGGAGAGAAAGTGACAATAAAAAAGTTGTTAGTCAACCAGACAAATCTCAGAAACGTATACATTATGTCAGAGAACGCTTCCCCTCCCCTCCCTCCTTCCCCCTGTCTTTATCTTTGAACATGTAGAGGTGATTGAGAACACCTGCTGGTGAGCAGTGAGGGAGTTTCCAGTGGAACGTTAGCCACTCTGCTAATCATTAAAGTGGCATCTGAGTGGAAATATAACTCCTTTGGACTAGCCCAATAAATACTGCACAGGCTTTAAGAGACTAAGCATGCTACTTGTTGAGTAACATCAACTTTTTGGCGAACTAAAAATGTGCAACAGCAGCCAAGGAGTTGCTACAGAATAGTTTGTTCTACCCTGGATGACACTTGATTGCTTGTTTCCCGTGACTGGTATCCAACTACGTTACCCCAACATCAAAAGTGGTTCTGCATTACTACTATAAGGTGGGTTCGTCATTGATTTTCAATATTTTGTGTGTGACCCATTAAGTCCTGAGGGCATTAAAGTTTTCTAAAAGGCTCTTTTCTTACCCTCTGGTCCTCCTCTTTAGTCCATGGCCCTTTGATGAGCTCTGGGTTAAGAACCTTCTGCCACCTGTGCTGGCACTGCACATCTGTACGATTCTGGTAGGTCAGAGAGCAGGGATTAGTAATCATTCTTATACTATGGGAGATTTTTGTGTATGTGTGTGCATTTGTACATGCATGTGTAAGCACAGGCCTCCTACGTACAGTTAGTAAGCTTGCAATAAGTTTCCAGTCTTCTGATCCATGAAGCTCAACAAGTTTCTTCAACTTCTCATCCTGAAAAAAAAGAGAAAACATATTGCAGTTTGTCAGACTCCCTACAATGAACATCACTCCCAGCAATTTAACACAATAGTCAGTCAATGTGGTTAGACCAGACAACAATAAAAGGTCCTAGGGAATGATCTCTCCTGAGGTCATTTCTATCCAACATGTGAGCTGTGTTAAACATTTTGTATTGAACAGCAGGATTTGAATTGTTTTGACGGGTCTTTGTGTGTGTACCTCTTCTCGTGTCCAGCGTGTTTTGCCAAGATGGCGTTTCCCTGCCTTGGCCATTGATCCATCATAATCATGTTCATACATCTCAGTCTCCTCCTCATCCTCCTCACTACTATAAACACTGCAGACAAAGAAAGAAGAAAGACAAAGAGAAATTCAGAAGAAGAGGTGGAGGCTGTGTGAAAAATAATGTAAGATAATAGAAAGGTAAATGAAAGCACCATAAGAACCTGTCTATTTCCAAACTACTCCCTAATAATCTCTTTAAAGAGTGCATAAAGAACTCAGCCCACTCTTTAGTTCATCAGGTGTCAACACAGACAGAACCAGTCATTCTTGAAGGTTTGGGTGCCGGCTTTTAGCCAAGACACCCACAAGAGGAGAGAGAGAGAGAGAGAGAGAGAGAGAGAGAGAGAGAGAGAGAGAGAGAGAGAGAGAGAGAGAGAGAGAGAGAGAGAGAGAGAAGAACAGTAAGTGGGAGGGAGGGGGGGATGGATGAACAGGTTCCAATGTTTTTGGTTTCCACAGATACTGGGATTGGCACATGCGATCATAATTTCGTGACCCTAGCGTGTTCAGACCTGCAGTGGTTTGCATTGTGCAGCACAGTCATGCACACACACACACACACACACACACACACACACACACACACACACACACACACACACACACACACACACACACACACACACACACACACACACCCCAATAGTTGGTTAACCAATCAGAATGTAGATCATGGACAACGTGGAAGCTAAGTAAGCTACTTTAATGTCATACAGACAGAACAGGTGAACAGGAACCCCACTGAGGTGTGTGTGTGAGTGAGTCTGTGTGTGTGTGTGTGTGTGTGTGTGTGTGTGTGTGTGTGTGTGTGTGTGTGTGTGTGTGTGTGTGTGTGTGTATGTATGTATGTATGTATGTATGTATGTGTGTGTGTGTGTGTGTGTGTGTGTATATGCGTGTGTGTGTGTAATATAGGATATTTAGAGTGGATTAACTTCCTTTTTTTGTCCATTTACCCAGATGCGTGACTGATTAACAGCAATGAACATACAGAAAAATACACAAAAATGTACAGCCGTCATTTTATGTTTTACGTACATCAAATGCCGATGTGTCAATTGTATGACATTTTAACATACAATTAACAATCAAGCCACTCTTTCCAGAAAAAAAAATTAAGAAAATATGATGCCAAATACAAACTGCTGAGTACTTCGTGTACACAAACAACACGCAAACAAAAGATAAATACACGCACTTAAACAATAATTGGTCAAACTTAACACGCAAGCTCAATGCAAGTAGCCAGATGCTTTTCAGGGAAAGCTGATGCCGATCGATGCTCATCAAGAAAGTATACAAAACCGGTAAGCTGGTGAGAGTGACTTTAGTTTAAATTTGTGGCGATTCTTGTACCAAAACATAGCAAATACACAACATGCAGCCACTTTTCGAGACTTGTACACATAGAAGATAACAGTGAGCGCCCCGCTTTCAGAGATGCTGCGGCAACATTTAGGGTGTATGAAAGATTCATTAATGCGGGTTTAAAATTACCTTTATGACAGCTATATTGCTGTAGGCTATAGGCTTAATTTACAGATCGAATCTGTAAGTTAAAAACGTGAAAAAGAAAACAAAACGTGTATCTAGGGCTGCATAGGGTGATGTCAACCAAGCGCCTATTTTCAAAACCTTCATAAACTAAATGTAGGACATGGAATTGCGTGTTGCAATACGTTCAAGTCAGTGAGTGCGTTTTGACAAGACTCTATGCTGCATTGTGTTTCATTTTGTATTTATTATAAACTCCTATCCACCACACAGTCCTGCGCACAGCGTGGCACGCGCATGTCCACCCGCCTAATGTTATTATCTATGTGTGTGTGTGTGTGTGTGTGTGTGTGTGTGTGTGTGTGTGTGTGTGTGTGTGTGTGTGTGTGTGTGTAAGAGAGAGACACAGAGAGAGACCCCTTTCTCTCTCTCACCACTGACAGCAGCTCTAGAAGCGCACATGCCAGATGACCACCACCTGTCATGGGCGCGCGAGCGAGACACCCACACCACGACTCAGCTTTAACGGCCAAGAAAACAAAAAATGGTTTAACGTTACAAGCACAAAAAGAGCTTAGACAACTAAAGATTTAATAAAAAAAGATCAATAACTCTGTCAATAAGCTGCACTTTTAACGTTAATCCCTCAACTCATGCCGTATTCAACAACATAAATGATGGCTAACGTGAAAAGAAAAACAGTAACAGTTAACGTTAACTACGTGAGCAATAACACGCACATAGAGGGAAAAAGAAAGTTCAAGATGATGCAAATCAAAGAGTAAATGGTCTGTTTGAGTTTACCTGTTTCTCGGCCGCCGAGCCATGTTAATATCTGTAGAGCGGCTCGCAGGTTGCACGGAGCACGTACTTTCACTATCTGCGCTGGGTTTGTTCTCCGGGGGAAGAGGCAGGTTGACATTCATTTAAACTACAGCAGCCTCTACTACTGCTCCTCCCCTCTCCTTTAGCATCCCGGTAAATTTGGCGCTCCTGAGCGCGTGCGGCCGAGTGCGCATGTCCAATAAAGTCTACTTCAAATATCGTCCGGGGTTTTGGTATTACGATTTAAACAGACACGGAAAAAGTCCGAATTTTAGTAATATCCAAGAAAGCGACTGCAATTATAAGAACACTTATATTTCCAGAAAACATATCAACTTGTGCTTTTTTTTGCTGAGAAAAACCTTAGTAGTAGTCTACCATCTAAACCAAAATCGGTTTATGATGCTTAGCCAGATCTACACTATTACATTACACAATACAAATGCCATGATAAAATGTGGCTGGATTATATAGCCTACTGTAAATAAAAAATTGGTGCGAAAGTAGGGCCTCAAGTTCTCTTAATACATCCGTGGCCTCTAGCATATAGTGCATTGGACAGTGTCACTGTAACATTTACGAAGTATTCTTGAATGCACCACTCCACAGAACATATAGTAGACTTGTCAAAGGCGGGTTTCGCCTGGTCGTCCGCGCTAAATGCTTTTTGTCAACAATATTCGCGAGTTACCTTCTGATGAAAAGGCGAAGGAAACTAGTATATATCTGGACGTAGTAAACAATTGCGGAATTGTGTTTTGGCATGCGAGTTAAGAAAGTTAAGTTGCAATCCTTTCTGTGCTCGCGGCTAGAGTGCTTGCTAATATTGCAAGCCTATGCCTACAGATATTTCTCAGTAATAAAAAATGCAAGACCTTGGTCTTATCATCCGGCGATAAAATGAGCTTTTATGTTCGCCCAGACAAAGAAAGTAATGCAGTGGCACTTCAACTTTTTGCGGGGATGTATTGCACATAATAGGACAACTTCCTTTAAAGCACACACACGAGTCTATAGGTGTGTGAAGTTGTTCCTCAAGTTGTCTTTTGAGAATCTTAAACGGCAGCTTGCTGATGATGTCTTTGCATTTATTAAAAATGATAATAATTCACATTTAGATTAGAAACGAGTTGATCCTGTTTTTCAGCGACCCTCTCTCAGTGATGGATGCTAAATAATGTTCCTTCCCCAGCTGTATCTTCTGTATTATTCTGTAGTAATGCAATTGGCCACCAAGTATTATGATTATCTTGTTTTGGTTGAGTTCTCCGTTCTCCCTGGGCCAGGACTGTCGTCGCTCAGCCATTCATTAAAGGGGTGAGGGTATGGGGGGATGCTTTATTTGTATAAATGTGTCTTCTCATTGTATTAGTTCCTCCATACGCGACCGTATTGCCCTGGTCACTTGTAATTACCATCACCCCAGACCAGCCTATTGTACCAGGGCAGTCATCATAATAGTGGCCTGATAAAGGACTACATGTACACACTCATACACTTATTACTATTTGATGCAACAGGGTGGACAGAGTGCTTAGTGAAGGGAAGCACTTACTGCGGACAGAGAAATATCAAGATAGCCAACAGGACTGGACATGCAGTACAGCATGTAATATTTTATATTTACTGTTATTCATGCAGTCTATTGATGAATTGTTGGTTCAAAGGCTATTTGTAACATCAAAAAAACAAGATGACCCACAGAAAAAAAGGTGTACTGGTGACATAGATACAGAACAAAGGTATTATTAATCTGAAAAAAGAAGCAAAATAAGTAACCTAAATCATACTTCATGTACAGTAAAACAAATTAAATAAATTATATTCTATCTCCACTTGTCTGATTTGTGCGCATATGTGTAAGTAAGTGCCTTTACCTTTTTTCTGCACAAGCCCCAAATGGGTCTTTTCCCTCGAGGGTAATATTAAAAACTACATCTTGTTATCTGAAACCAAATTGAATGAAGGGAGCCAGGGTATGCAAATTCCCCAATAGTAGGTTGAGCAGGAAGCCTGAAGCCCATTGACTCAAAGCTGAGAAAATTTGCATGGGCGCGATTGGACAGGTTAAGGGCAGGTATTGTGATGGCTGCCCCCTTTGCAAAGCATTGTGTGCAGGTTGGCTCATTTGAATGATTTTTAATGATGGCCCCTGGGCTTGAGATATCAACCCACCAGGCTTTTAGATCCAGAGTTGGGAAGGCCAAACATGTGTATTGTTAATTGTATGTGTATGTAAAGGCCTGCATTGGAGAGTTGATCCCAAGTCAAATAGTGAATGTGATCCTGTATGGTTATGTGGTTAAATAAACAAGCAAAGGATTCATACATTATTATTGTTCTGCGGTACATTGAAATCCAGCAATCATCATTCAGGAATGTTATTATTTTAAAGAATATTGTATTACACCTACTTGCCTAATGAATGCATACTGTATGGAAATAGATAATCAAATGTCAAGTTTTATTGTTTTGTTTTTTTAGAACAAATTTAGTTTAACTAATTCATCATTCCCTTTTAATTTCACAATTTGTTAATTTAAGGACCTCACATGTGTTCTTTTATTGACTTTAGTTGTTTGGACCACCTGTCAGACTGCCAAAGGTCTAGGTTTTGCATTTTCCACAGGAGTGAGTTCCTGTGAAATACTCTTCCCATGATGCCTAGTACCTAAATTATGTAAAGCATTACCTCACTGCCAACTTTTGGGATGGACGTCACCCCTCACCCACTTGCACATAAACTTTGTCTTCTACAATTACACCAGGCTTAATGTTTTCAGATTTGCATGCTGTTGTTGACAGATTTGCAATCCTTTGCTTTCACTTGATTCCATACCATTGCCATCCACTTGCTAACAACTATTTTGTGCATCTCCTAGAATTGAATAGAATTCAGTTAGAGAGGAAATATGATGGATGCAAACCATGAAGTGTATTAGTCATTCAATTATATACATTCTACAACATTTAAACAAAGCACCCATCCTCCACTGATCCGCTCATTCTTCTCGCAATCTGTCAATCCATCTGTTTAATCCATCTAATCAGCCCAACATTAATTCTCTCAGAAATCCTTCTCGGCTGCCACTAATTCATTGATCAGGCTTTCTGTGAACTCCGTGGCCACATCCGCAGCACAGATTTGACCAGAAAGTGTTTAAAATATATTCAAAGGAAACAAATGTTCAGATCCTGTGTAGGTGTGAAAATCACACCCCAGCCTTGTAGCAGCACAAACGCATATTCATCTCTAAATATGACTGTATAAATAAAGCAGAAAGACTTCATAAAACAGTAAAAAGAAACATGCAAAAAACATTAATTTGGAATGACAATGTGCTAAAGACTTGGTTTGAGTAAAGTTCTTGTTGCGTTTTGTTTACTAGGTCTGCAAAAGGTTATGTTAAACACGGACAATGCAGGAGAAAAGCTGCAACACCATATAACAATTTTCAACAAGTTTCATGCATTGCTTTTCACTTAGGCAATATGTTCCATTTCCATTATATATCAGTTGCTCTTTGCTGCCTTTGGTTTTAGAGTGTCCTAGAAACATTTTAGTGATGCAAAAGAAGAGTACCCTCTCTGTCACCTGTGTGACCCTGTAAAGTGATCATCTTTATGTCTGTTTACCTATGTACATGTGTTCCATGAGTGTGTCTGTGTGCAGTTGTTTATTTTGACATGTAGATGTGCAACCAAGACTTCAAAATGCAGGAAGTGGAATTTTAGAGGGGAAACCTCCACCCACTTAGGCACGCACGCGCAGACACATATACGCACGCTCTTAACCTAAGGTGAAACTGCACAATAAATAAACTCCTCCGCTATCCCCCCCTGATATGAAAGATTCCCCCTCCTGTTCTTACTAGTTGCTGCCAATAAAAGCTGCTCTTTGTCAAACTGCCAGTTGCAATATGAGCCATTCATTTTGAAAAGGTCTTTACAATTACCTAAGCAGACGTCTTTCTTTATTCTGCTCTATTTATAGATTGGGGAGACACGCCAAACCTCATATTTCATTTTACCTGTGCAGATGTGCAAGTGTATACTTCACCTGCATCACTGGTATCAGATTATTGTCTGACATTTTCATCTTCTTCTCTTTCATCGGCACACAGGCTACTGTAGATGAGATCAGGACAACAAAATGTATCAAAAACCACACATGCACAGAAATGTGTGTGACCAAAAAGTACATAGATATGCAAAGACAAAGTCACAGATAAACATGTGCACAAACACACAAGGGGTTACAAACATATATTTCCCTTTTGTGGTAGACAGGCTCTAAGTTTCTTGTGGTACAAAGATAGGAAAAAATGATGTCACTCATTGGGTGCGTGTGTTTGTGCGAGGTGTAGAGTGTGGGATCAGATGGGTTGGTCTCTAACCATAGGGCATAACCTTTGACAAAAAAAAATGGTTTAGACATTCACACCCCAAGATCACAGGTGGGATTGAAAGTCAATCCTACCTGTCAGTGCAGGCAAACTATCTCATGTTCTTTCAGTGTACTTTTCTTGACCTCTTAAAATAATTTTCTCAAGGTTGTGCAGAGAGGAAAAAAGCTCTTAACCACTTTGTCATGATTCATCTGCATTCATCTGCATTATTGTGCTTCTTCTTTTACATTAAGACAACATCATCATTAATATGTATTTAAGTGTTTTCTCATTTAAAAAATTGAAACAGAATAGTGTTTGACTGTATTTTGGTCCCATGCAAACATATTGACTAAATGTATCATCTCCATAATCATCATCAGGATCACTGGGTTTTCTAAGAAAAGAAAAGAAATAAATCAGACATTTACCCTTTTCCTTCACTTCAGACCCTTGTGACCCTAATCACTAGATCTACATCCTGTTACATATGTCTACTGATTAAACTTCCATCTCTTTATGTAGCTATGCCCCAAGAAAATGTATGATAACATTTTCGTTAGCCTATATTTTGGTCCAAGTTTATTTTCCTCCTAGTCATTCCAATACATGTATTAGTTCCAACTGCAGATAATAAGTTCAACAAACATAACTTGATTGCAAGTAAACCTTGTTTGGGAGATCTGATCCTATGCAGTGATGTGTAATAAAAACTAGGCTGCATTGGAAGAACTGCAACAGGAAGTCACTATACGAGACCTTAAAATAAGAAGGCAATTAAGACTAATTTTGTGTTTGATACATTTCTCATGTATGCACATCTGGTACGGATAGTTTCACTTATAGATAATCCTTGTACATACTGTTGATGTACTTGTGTTTTTTAAATAAAGTTTTAAAAAACTGCAACAGGAAGTTACGTCGGCAAATTTTTTTTTTTGTGTCTAAAACCAAGTTTTTATTTTAATGACTATATTATTTAGCCTGCCCCGAGCCTGCCATCCAGCAAAAGACACAAAAAACGGAGAAATTTGAGACCTTAAAAAAGGAAAATTATAATAATAATTTAAAAAAAATCCGAGCCTGCTGAATCAATTCTGACAACGTTAACTTACTGCTGTAATTTCACACAACTGCAACAGCAATGGCAGTCGGCAGTGAGACTCATGTCAATACTCTGTGAGCCGAAAAACATTTACGCTGGGGGCAAGAGAAGACACTTAGCAAAATGTCTCGGCACAGAAATGTTCGAGGTTACAACTACGATGAAGGTAGATAACCTTAACTAGCTAGTTGGTAACGGTTTATGCGTTCTTGCAAGGCCGCAAACCGCTAAGATCGTTAGCCACTAAGCTAAGATTCAATGTTATTTGTCGCTCTAGCAGCTAACGCTAGCTAGTTTAACGTTAGCTGGCAAGATAACGTTGCTGTCGTGTCACATGGCACCCGGCACAAGATATATTGCACTATAATACTATTATCTACTTATCGACCCACGTTTTCAGAGTAACGTTAACACTTTATGTGATGTGACTATAATTTATAATGTAACTACACCTAACGTTATCTAATATTTGTTTACTAGCTAGCTAAAGCTAACGACGGCTCACGTTACTAGCTACCTAGCTTGCTAACTTTCCAGTGTTTTGAAATATGTAAACAAGCTTCTAATACTAAGTTGTATATGGTATATAGACATCCTCGATTTTATTAACTTATTAAACCTCCCAAATTATTAAACCTGCAGTGAATTTATTACAGCAAGTTACCGGACTCACAATGTAGCTACTTTTTGTTAACGTTATGCATTCTGTAACGTTAAAGTTGCTGGCAAGGCAAAGTGACAGCTGTAACAAAGGACTCTTTCTCAATGACTGACTACAAATGCATTACATGTGTGTTTTGAAAAGTAGAGAAATGTAAAAACAACTGAACCTTAATTATATTTTCTTCTAGATTTCGACGATGATGACATTTATGGACATTCTGTAGATGACGACTGCTGTATATCACCAGCAACAGGTTGGTATCAGTGAATGCAATATTTATTATAGGTCAACGAAAATGTATGTGTGCTGATACATTAGACAATATTAAACTATGAGAACTTTATTTCATATGATTTGTATTCATGAAGTTTATTTTAATTTCCAATAAAGGATTTATTTAAAATATGCAGCATTAACCAGCCATCACATCTCCTAATTTGTAAGCGGCCAATAAGTAAAGATGTTTGTGGTTTATACAGCAAATCAGTTTATCTACTCTCGTCAAGAGAGGCAAGCACCAAAAGAGGGGCCTTTAGAAGAGGAAGAATATGAAGATGATGTACCCATGTCCCCTACCATCACCCACAACCTTGACCCTCTTGACCAAGGTAATATGAAATCCAAACAATGGTATACAAGTGACAAATAACGGAGATCTTCTGACCTATACCTTTTGATCTTTGTGTTTGAAAATGTGCTAATTAAAAACATTAAGATCCTGTTGTAAAAGTAGTTTTCTTTGTTTAATCTGTAATTTTTTTTGGGTCGCAAATACAATGTCTGTGTCTAAAGTGTGTGCTGTATCTTATAGCCAAGCTGTATTCCTGTCTGGACCATATGCGGACTGTTTTGGGAGATGCAGTGCCAGACTCAATCCTGACCCAGGCAGCCATAAAATGTGGGTTCAACCCACAGAAGGCATTGGATGCAGTCCTGTCTGAAGACGCTAAGACAGCCCCAGTTACAAGAAGTACCAATGAAGAGACAGCTTCGGTAACAAGAGTTAGCCAGGAGAAAGCGCCGCTTCCACAAAGAACCAAACAAGCGGCCGTGGCTGAGAAAGGTACGCCTGGAGCGGATCAAATTATGACAAATTTATTGGTCAGGAGTTGCATATTAGAGAATGGTTATTGGTGCTATTTGAACATTTTCTCCAGTCATTTGCCAAATAAAGCACAGGATCTGGAAATGTTTTTATCCAGTATGCAAATTGATTGAGATATTTCACAGTTGGTTCATAATAAGTATTTTTTTTTCTTGCCATGTACACTCACCTAAAGGATTATTAGGAACACCTTACTAATACTGTGTTTGACCCCCTTTCGCCTTCAGAACTGCCTTCATTCCTTGTGGCATTGATTCAACAAGGTGCTGGAAGCATTCTTTAGAAATGTTGGCCCATATTGATAGGGTAGCATCCCCCACACCATTACACCACCACCACCACCAGCCTGCCCAGTGGTAACAAGGCATGACGGATCCATGTTCTCATTCTGTTTACGCCAAATTCTGACTCTACCATCTGAATGTCTCAACAGAAATCGAGACTGATCAGATCAGGCAACATTTTTCCAGTCTTCAACTGTCCAATTTTGGTGAGCTCGTGCAAATTGTAGCCTCATTTTGCTATTTTTAGTGGAGATGAGTGGTACCCGGTGGGGTCTTCTGCTGGTGTAGCCCATCCACCTCAAGGTTGTGCGTGTTGTTGCTTCACAAATGCTTTGCTGCATACCTCGGTTGTAACGAGTGGTTATTTGATTCAAAGTTGATCTTCTATCAGCTTGAATCAGTGGGCCCATTCTTCTCTGACCTCTAGCATCAACAAGGCATTTTGACCCGCCAGGACTGCAGCATACTGGATAGTTTTCCTTTTTCAGAACATTCTTTGTATACCCTAGAAATGGTTGTGCGTGAAAATCCCAGTAACTGAGCAGATTGTGAAATACTCAGACTAGCCCGTCTGGCACCAACAACCATGCCATGCTCAGAGTTGCTTAGATCACCTTTCTTTCCCATTCTGACGTTCAGTTCGGAGTTCAGGAGATTGTCTTGACCAGGACCACACTCCTAAATGCATTGAAGCAGCTGCCATGTGATTGGTTGATTAGATAATTGCATTAACAAGAAATTTAACAGGTGTTCCTAATAATCCTTTAGGTGAGTGTAGCTACTGATAGATCTAGTTTCCTTTTTGAAAGAATAATGCTCAATTACATGATTTCGTAAATATATGGTGGTTCCAGTGCACAAATAAGGCCTATTCTATTTGTATCACTCGATCAATAATTAGTAGTTCAGTATAGATTAATAATATTCTTACAGTGATATAATTAGGAATTACACAAAAAATATATTTAAGTAGTAGGTTTATGTGTAATTATGAATATATTTGGCTTTTAGAGTCCAGTCAAGAGCTGAGCGCTTATCAGTTAAAAGGAATACAAAGAAGGCTGTACTGTAAAGAATGAAAGATAACAGGAATTGCCCATTAAGTAGGTGTAATGGGTTTGATGTAGGCCACTTGAATTAAAACATTAATGTTAAGCAGGATCAGAGCCTAGTCTTGGTTTAAAAATAAGAACTGGGCTGATGAATGATTGAAGAAGACATAGCTTGGTGGTACTGAGAGCATCTAATACTGTATCATGATATTTTTGACTGAATACCTGTGGGTTCTTTAGAAGATGTCATGTTCATTAGTATTGTGTACATGAAAGCTTAACAGCCAGGAGCATTTCACTGTTCATTTTTCACACATGTGTGCGATGACACATTTTAGTCATGCATATGTTTAACAGAGTGCCTTCTTTCTGTTCTTCTCCCTCTTGTTTATTGTATGATTCATCTGACTTCTGTTCTGTGGTCCTCCTGTCTCTCCTCTCCGACAACTACAATTGGCTCTTGTAAGGTAAGGAGCCTGCTTGCCCGCTTCTCACACAGACATTACATCCAATGCACATAAACCCCAGACCGATTTGTGTGAACACAAATACCCACGTGTGCAAACAAGTGCACCAAACTTGCGTGACCTCTTATCGCAACATAAGGTTGACCCTGTGGTTAGCAGCTCTGAAACTCTAAATTGTATCCATCAAAACAATGGTCCAGGTGTTAGCAGTGGTGCCAGTCTGGCACAACTCATGTCACAGCATGAGCAGAAGAGTAAGGCGACGGGAGTAGTTAACATAGGGAGAGGTTTGGGTGTTCCCTCAAGTGCTTTCACCATAGGACCTAATTCACCTCCGTCCGTCATGTCTAATCAGAATAGTCTTTCATTGGGAACATTGGCATCTTTAAACATGACTTCAGCATCCCACGGCTCAGCTCCCTCGCTCCTCTCAGTTTCACTCCATAGTCTGTCGCTAAATACTCCCAAGATAACAACTGCAAGTTCTTCTCCGGCTGCTCCTCCTGGGTTTGGGAGTCTCAGTTCTGTCCTCTTGAGCAATCAGCACCCAGTGGGAGTTGGGACTGGAGGCAAAGCCACAATGGCTGATCCTAAGGGAAGCCAATCATTGGCTGATTTAATCCAGGAACATTCAAACCGCAGCCCGACCATGAGTTCCTCCTTTCCTACTCCCCAAAGCAGCATAACTTCTGTGATGGCTGCACCAGCTCAAACACTCTCGCTGTCTGGCCTCGCTTCACAGCACCAAAACAGGAATACGCACATTCAGTCACAATTACAGAGCACTAAACAACCAGCAAATGCACTCGCCTTTTCCAAACCAACCAACAATACTCCTGCATGCCTAAGTGGTACTGTCTCATTGTCTCAGCTAGCCCTGCAACATCAAACCAGCAGTTCCTTTACTTCCCCTCAACCCATCAGGGCTGAATCTCCAGCAAATGCGCTGAAACAACCACCTGGCATCTCTGAGCTGCTCTCTTTATCACATTTGGCATCTGAACACAAAGGCAAAACCTCAACCACCTCAAATGGGTCACAGTACTCCCTCACCTCGCTCCTTTCACCAGCTAAACCAGAGAGGGCTGATGCGTTAGCAGAAAGTACTACAGAGGGTGGGACAAAGCGAAAGCTCGACCACAAACCATACAACCAAAATGTCAGGCTACCTAAGCTGAAGCAGGCTATTGATTTGAGTGCGCTCATGGCCCAGTCAGATGAAGCAGGCCCTTGTCACTTTGACGACGACCTCCCTTCACCGTCCTCTCCAACGTCAGTTGCCGTGGGGCCGGATGCTTCAGTTTTTGCACAACCATCAGTATTTGCGATTACTTTGTTGATTCAGAGCCACACAAAACAGAAGAGGAAAAGGAATATATTGAGGGGAAAAGTAAGAGGTCAGAGGACAGGAAGTGGTTACCAGGCCTTCCTGTGTAAATCACAGGACAAATCCGAAGAGCATCATGTACCACTCTCGCCCATTGTACCATTCCGCTTTGACGCGCCTTCACCTGACGACATTGTCCGTGCTAATCAGCGAAAAGCTTTCACCAGGTAGAGAAGAGGATAAAAAATAGCACTTGATTCAGCTGCGTCTAGTTGGTGCTACATTGACTCACTTGGGATGAGAACCTGAGATCTTTTTGGTGGCCTTTCCTCCACCAACTGAACTAAATTCAAAGAGATGCATCATTTGATCGTCAGTCTTTTTAACTGAAATAAACTTTTGGGACCAACAGTACAACATAATAACACAGCATTATTTTTTTTTTTATAGAGGCAAGCAAACAAGTCAATGCTGTTTTAAGTCAAGCAGGATTACAGTAAATAGTCTCTCTGGCAGCTTGAAAATAATCACAGCTTTTAAAGTACTAGTATTTTATTACTACTACTAAACCTACTAGTATTTTATTTTCTCATTTACGGTAACATTTTTTTCTACTATTTAAGTCTTATTTTTCTATGCTTGGATGGCCATTTACTTTTTAATTGACACGTTTTGTATGAGTAAATTAGTTTAATCTTAGCCAGGGAAAATTCTAAAATATATATATATCTCTTTTTCTGCATGACCTCTTTTCTAGTTTTGATCTGTATGAACCCTCAAAAGAGAAAAAGAGGTTGATTTTGTTTGCAGGTGTGCTGCAGCTATTGGAATATGGATCAGTTAACCATTGTTCTGGTTTACTGCTGCCTGTGTTTGAGATCATGGGGTAGACATTTTGGTTTAGAGGACACCTGGAGATTTTCCCATGAGGGAGCGAGAACAAATGCACGTGCATGCAAACACACACACACACACACACACACACACTTTTAATGTTTGATATTGAAGAACTGAATTAACTATGAATGCAAGCACTGTGAATAAAGAGTGCACTGTGTGACTCAAAATGACTGCCTTCAGACCTGAGGTAAAAGGAGTTTTGTTTTGCTCTTAAGAGCTTTTAATATTACAATGTACAAATGAGTTTGATTTACACTGGGTGTGTCATGACACTCTGCCAGAGATTAATTTGCCAATTTCGAAATAAAGATGACTACACGTAGGTACCCTGAATGCACCTGTGTCTGGGCGTGTCTCTCTGGTTGTGTCTGGGTGTGCTTTTGTGTGTCAGTGTAAAAATGTTTAAAATGTTAAAATGGTGCATGGTACAGTGCTGGATTTTTTTTTTTTATCAAAAGAAAGTGTCACTGTTCATAAGAAGAAGAAAAAAAAAAAACATAACCCAAACACACACTGGTCACTGTTTTCAAAACATCACTGATCTATTCATTTTATTTTTATATTCCTCGGCAAGAAAAATATAATTTGTGATTTACTGTGTTGCTCTTCACTCCCCGACTCTCCCCTACTTGCGCTGTCAATGGACACACTGGCGGGATGTCTTCGTAAATGTGCCATCATATTGGTAGTATTACTGCTAGCATAAGCCAGATGTGTTGTACAGTGCTTGCACACAATTTTCCCCATCATTGTCAGGTAACACTAAATCCTAATGCTCTTATACAGCACACTCGGCAACCTGTCCGTGCCAACTACGGTTTTGTTTCACTACAGCGCAAGGCTTTGTCCCCCCCAATAACTTTTATTTTACGTTTTTTAAAAATTTTAAAAAATCTTTTTTTTTTTTTTTTTTTTTTTTTTTTCTGCAAGCCTTTTTACTGAAATTTGTGAGGCTAAACCGCACCAAACAATACATAGATGCCCTGAGCCGTGACTAGCAGACCGAACGGTTTGGATGTTTTACTTGAACTCTCCATCCCTAGTAGAGTATGTATGTTTGTTAATTTTTAAAATGAAATTTTTTAGAAAAAATACTGCATTATGTATCTGGTGCAGTGTATGTGTTTTTTTTTTTTTTGTAGGTTAGCCCAGTGTTTCTTGAGGCATCTGACATGTTTTAGTGTGAGTCATTGGTATTGGTTTGAATGGTGAATATTTCCCTTAAAGAAATGCATGATTAAGACTTAAGATTGGACAAGGACTGGTTCAAGAGTTGGGAGATAATTACATGCACTAACAGCAACAACTGTGAGGAGACCTTTTGTATATGTGGTGTTGTTAACCCTAAAAATCTACCACCTAATCTTATTACTGTCGTCGCAGTAATGATACAGGAGGAGATGAGGAGGGCTGATGTCAAACATTTCTTACTGTTTAGTCGTTTTCTTGCACTGCCTCATTGTTGTCTTAAATGTTAGGATGTTCTTTGAGTGAAGGGGTAGGGTTGTGGCTAGATGTGTGTAAACTTTATACAGGCGCAGAGAGCTGAGTGAAGTGAACCCTCAGGGTGGCAAACAGACTGGCATGCCTGAGGGAAATGCTAGATAATAAAGTGCAGATAATGGTAATAATGACAAGTCAAACATTAGTAGTCAAACAGGTTTCTCAGTGTACGTGAAGTCCCGGGAGCATTAGGATGTTTGGACATAATTTGTTGTATTAGGGAATTTGTGGTGTGTTCTGTGAGTGAAGAGAAGTGTCTACATCTTTTCTAGATGTGAAAATCTAGAAATGACTAAGTCTCATTAACTCGTGGGTTTGTCCAGCCACTGTTTAGTCCTTTTTTCTCTTAAAGCGAGCCAGTGTGTGGGTTTGAGCAGGAAGCTGCACTCTTGGAGAAAATGTCACCCCCAAGCAAACACCGACAGCGGCCGATCATCTAACTCTCTGTGTCTCTTACACACCACCTACGTAGGAAACTCTGATTATGTCTCTCGACTTTCACAGCTTTGTCAAAGGCTTTGACAGATCAAATCATTTAATGTCTTTACAAGCTCTGCAGTTCTGCAAGGCGTACATGTTGCACAAACGTAGTGTTGTTGTGATGTGGTGCCAATACTGGAAAATACCTTTTACTCACGACAAGTGGTCAAAAGAAAGCGGGTGCATTTGGATTGACTTGCCATCGATACTACTGCTTTGTTGTGGTGTGAGATGTTTACAGGAAAAAATGGCTTAGAGAAGAATAGGATTCTTTGTTTGAATGGAAAAAGCTGCAAGAAATATAGATAAGAGTTGACTTCTACAGAGGTTGCAGTGTTTCCTCTAGATTTTTTTTCAGTAGCGGCGGGGGGGGGGGGGGGTCGAACGTCAAAAAGTACAGTCTTATCTGCTAAGGCTAGCTACCGACTGTTAACTTGAAACCATCCAGCAAATAGACGGTACCGTAGGGTGATTTAACGTCGCTGCTCATTTTACACACCGTTTAACAACAAAACGCTTAACGAGTTAACATTACTAGCTACATTTTTCATGTTGGTTTTGAGCAGTATGCACCCCCACTAACCTGGAAAACAGTTTTAAAACGGTAACGTTAATACAGCGTGTCGGAGGAATACAGCGTCTCCTGCAGCGGGGAGTCAGTCAAAGGCAAAGGGACCGTCACCGCAGCGTTAGCTAACGTTAGCTTCTTGTCTCATCTGGGGTCTGATAAACGGTAAATTCATCAAATTCAGTGTCCACAATGCTGTTTTCCAATAAACTGTAGCTGTCATATTTCACGGGACCCGCGCAAGTGCAGATTTAATGTCGCGGCTTTTGTCGCTGTTTATCACTTTGCCTAAGATTGAGTGACAAGCAGTGCTCGCCCTGTTTATTTGGTTGCCATGACTTCGCGAGTGATGACGTCCTGTCGCGGTTCCAGTTGCTCACCCTAAAGGGGAGAGAGAGTGGATGACAGTTTGCTTGAGTTCAGTAGAGCATACGGCTCTGCAGAGTCGTGTAATTATGACTTTTCACAAACGGCTGAAGGAGCGACGGTCTACATAGCGGAAACCCTGTTTTGCATCTGCCCTATTTCTGATACCGTGGCGGCAGAAATTTTACTGTGGCGGGCCGCCACGGTAATATCAACATAGAGGAAACGCTGGGTTGAAGGCACATCAAATCCTAAAATATCTCATAAAGCTGTGATGTGACAGTTTATGGAATGCATGCAGTGTGGCTTTAGAATTTATTTTGGTTAATTTATGATCTACATGTTGTGGAGCCTGACTTAAAAAAAAAACCTTGCTATGACAGCAATAATGTTTTTGCGCTAATGTATCAGTGGAAGTGCAGAAATATTTAATTTAGAGGGTTATTCAGTCATCAGTCAACTGTGGATGTTCTTGGGTCAGCTTGGTAGGTACCGACCTATATACTATAATTGACATGTTAACAGTTTTGCAGTTGCTTGGAAGCTAAGCATATATGGCGTGTTATCGATACCACTGATTTTTCATTCAGATTCCCCTGTGGTAATCGGCTTGGTCTCTTTCACACTGTCTGAACTCGCACCCTCATTAGCTCTTCCCCACATAACAAACACTTGTATATTTCAACAAGTTATAATGAGTATTACATTGATATTTAGGACACTTTTGAATCGTCCTCTTCTTGCACCATCAGTTCCACCTGCATTGTCGCACATTGGTAATTTGCACATCTAGCAATGGTAAAGCAATGGATTTTGCACGTTTTACAACGTGCAGGGAAACCATTGTTAACGAATATTTATTGCATTGATTGTTAGCTTGATGAAGACATAATGAACAGTATGACAGTATGCGACTGTCATGTCAACTTTCTACAACAGAGAGACTTGACATACAGAACAGGAAAACAGCCAACTTATTCACGGAATGGTAAAAAAAATTGAGACCCTAAATTAAAAAAACATCACACAACTCTTCTCCAGTATGCCATGTCATTATTAGGGTGGATGATGATTACAAAATCAACCTCACAGTATGATTACTTTGCCTTCTAGGGAAAGATGTTCATAAAGTTTCTACCATACAGGCTGCTTTTTTGAAAGCTCAGGAGTTTTATTTTTATATATATATATATATATATATATATATATATATATATATATATATATATATATATATATACACACACACACACACACACACACACACACACACACACACACACACACACACACTCTCACTCAGTATATCTGAGTGTTTGTCCTTTTATACCCTGTTTCTTTGGAAACTCCAGATGTCGATTAATGTCTGTCACACAAAAAAAGCCACCACTGGACTATATGACTAAGATAAGTAGGAGAGCTCTGAGTGGAAAGTGGATACACCACAGACTTAAAATAGGTTGACTTTTTTTGTGTAATTATTTTGTTAAATGATTTTAATCCAAATGTGCATTGACGATGTGGTTACCATGCTGAAGGTCCTACTGTAGTTATATTTT
Source organism: Zingel zingel (assembly GCA_023566125.1). Taxonomy (NCBI): domain Eukaryota; kingdom Metazoa; phylum Chordata; class Actinopteri; order Perciformes; family Percidae; genus Zingel; species Zingel zingel. The sequence continues at coordinate 16,848,508 of CM042332.1, forward strand.
CTGTCTGTAAACAGTCGGTGAGAGTTCTCAGGTGATTGGTATATGACTCAAGGTTTACTGTCTGCTAAGTAGGTGGGTGTAGATGACAAGGAGATGATATTTTTATAGATGTCATTCTATGAAGTGTGTGTGTGTGTGTGTCTCATCCTGAAAGGGGTCAGATGGATCCTACTCAGAGCTTTTTTTTCTCTGCCAGAAACATTTCTCATTTCTCTCATAGTCATTTTCATTCATATCTTCAGCGATTTTTCAAATGTGAATGAAGTTAAACTCTTAGTTTGGGTCATCTGTATATCCATTCGTTTAGAGTAAAAATAGGACACCATGTGTGAGGGAGTGCCAGTATGTAGGTTTTAATTCCAAACAAATACTATGCCAGGTGACTTCACTTCATGTTCTCTGGTGGAAATCACCTTCTGTAGGAACTTAAAGCATCAATTGAATCTTCACACACTTTGCACATTTCACAAATGGTTCCTAACCCTCAAGATTTTTTGTAACCAGAGCCAGACAAAACAAAACTTACGCTGATACAATATTCAAATCGGTTTGTCCCCCCCACTACCCCCTACAGTAGGCCAATGAAGATTTGAGTTAAGTCAAACGTGATTATTGTCTTTTACAGCCTTTAGCGGCCTCAAGTGGTAGGGAGTCTCATTATGAAACTTTTCCAGAATTCTAATTTTTTATTGTGATGACCATCACAGCAGTTAATTTGTTTATTACATTTTTTGGGTATGTATTATGCTTTTGAAGGTATAGCATCTGACTAGATTTCTCTCCATCTGCCTCTATAGCTCTCTCTGTCATGGATCTCTCACTCACACAACCACCTTGCCCTGTGACGCTGTCAGTCGACTCATTACTTGCTCTTTAAACACTTTATTTTACTTTTGCCTGCAAACTTGTGTGTATTTGAACTGGGGGAGGGAGGGTTGATATTTGCATATCCTGGGTGGACTTCTCTTATCCTGTGCTCAGTTGGGCCCCTTAGGCCAAGGTGTACCAATGACTCATTCACTCTTTAGTCACTGCATGGGTCCACTATACCAGATAAATCCTGGATGGGAGGGCACCAACTGTTTACCTGTCAATCTAAACAGTGTAAAGAGATCCTGCTCCAAGCCTCAGAACCTGATTGCACTTTGTAGTTGTTCTCAGGTCGCCCTCTATAATGCTGCCCCCAGGCCAACCCAAATTATTATCTGGAAAGTCAGTTGTTTGCATAGGTATTACAGTTTTGACAGAGCAACGTGTCTTCTAGTTAAAAAGTGGTTGTTTATTACTTAAAAACTTGGGAGTTCCGTAGGGTGCGCCGGTCTGTTTCACCCCAGGTTACAATAGAGAGGTGAAGAAAAAAACAACAACCTTCAGGTATGATTAATACAACTTAATGATTATGGGCTGGTGATGTAGATGCTTTTTTAATGTTGTGGTTTATTTCCAAAATGTACATTAGGTTAGGTTTACTGGTTCGTTGATCTGATCCTAATGACCTTATTGGATTTGATGTGATCTAATGAGATCATTTGTTTCACAGCTGATGTTCCATATAAGTAAATTTCAAGCTGGCTGGTGTCCTGTTTGACACAGGTGGTAGAAACCTCAACGTCACTGTAGTAAGGACATGAAAAGCCCCCAGCTGCAGGAAGAACCGAAATTCCCCAGAGAGTACTTTCTCCATCTCATGTTGCCGCTTACTGCAGGACAGATAACACAGTGATGATATACAACTGTTTTAGGTGTCTTTTTCGCAATTGTCTGTCTATTACAAATACAGGTAGTTTCAGAACTTTGTGTAGAAATATATTTATCCATTGTCATTTTTGTATGTGCTGCTAGCATTTTTAATAAGCTAAAACCTTTTTTTAAATGAGAATATCTTTGCCTTGGTTGTCCCCTGCTCCCATCTTTCGAACATATATGGATCAGTGTGTGTGAATAAAACATGCATATGCCATTACTTTATAAAGAAAAAAGCCTCATTAGGGTGCAGTGAGCTGCCTCGCTTGTGAATCAGTGTTTCAGAATGAGAGGGACTTTTTCTCTAAGGCAAAGCAAGTCATTCAGAGAATGCTTGGTTAGAGAAAGTCCATTAATAATTCAGTTAAATCACACCGCCTTTCCTCTCATTTTCCCTCAGGGTATTTTTTATGATGAATAAACTGCATGAAGCATACAGGAGCACACACGGGACTAGTATGATTTATCAAATGCATTCTTAACCAAAGCTAAACCTGTTAACTAAAATCTTAACAAGTCTTAAAAGACAAACATCAAAAGGGAACAAACTCCTGAGCAGTATTGCTCTTGCTTTTCTTTCTTGATAAAAGTCTTAGGACTGAAATGCTGCAATATAATCCACGAGGACAGTGTGTGGGAGTATGTCTTGTTTTGATAATAACCAAAAATATAAAAGGAAAGTGACATTTTATGACCAATATCACTTTTTAAAGTTGTAACAAATAAACACCACGTTTTGGTGTTTGTATGTTGTGGATGTCTCTAAGTGCAAGTTTGTTTGAATCAGTCACCTCCAGCCCTGCACTTTGCTGAAGTGACACCTTTTCAGAAAGATTCATTCTGTGAAGTGCTCCGTCACACTGCTCTATTTACGTGGAGACAGGAGGCAACGGCCACTTCTGAAATTAACCCTCTCTGAACCAGGATGTCGCTGCCACACACATGCACACAGACGCACTCAGGGTGTAGTAGGCTTGGCTGTGCAGCCTAGTCTAAATGAATCAGTAGCAGGTTGATATGACTGGGAGCGGTGGCCATTTGGGACTGGGATGACAAAGCAATGACCTGAACATGTCTCACTGCTGCAGAATATGAACTATTCAGATGGAGGCTCAGAGTGCAACTGATAGCATCACATGCTCACACTTAACAATATATACTTTCAATTCCAGTAAGGCACACTGCTATGACCAAGAAAATAGTCAAAAGAGTACATTGTAGTAATATCCTCTGGATGTCTTAACATAGTAGTGGCACAATGTTACCATTTATTTTATGTTACTATTTTGCTGATGCAGTCAGCGTTTCAACCAATTACATTCACTGATAAATTATTTACTATTCTGACGACTCTATTCCCAGACTTTTATACTGTCAATTACTGTGTGTGTGTGTGTGTGTGTGTGTGTGTGTGTGTGTGTGTGTGTGTGTGTGAGAGAGAGAACTTTTACACCTAGATGATCTTTATGCAATAGTTGTCTTGACTGAGGGTCAGTAGAATTTTCTGAAAAAATCTGGTGGGAGAAACCTTTTACTGTTTACCAGTAAGCCATTTCTCACACATTAAAGGTCATAGGTATTGGCCACAGTGAGTCATGATTGCCTTTTGTTTGTGAGCAAGTGAACTGATTTTTTTCCCTCTGTTCCCTGTAGCTAAAAGCAGAGATGTGTCTCACAATAAACTGGACTCTGAAGTGGTACCCAAAGTGGCCCGTATGACCGTCTCCGGCAAGAAGCAGACCATGGGCTTTGATGTTCCCAGGTACTTAACACACATCTGCACACAAATGCACATCGTTCCTATGAAACGCCACAAAGCATTTACGCTATGATGAAATGTTTTCCTTTTTTTTTTTTTTTTTCGTTTAACATTTGGCGAAATAGTAATTTTATTTGAAATGAAAAGTAGTTATACCTGAGTTATACGGTGAGTGAGCACCCTAGTCTAGATAAACCTTTCTTGTTTAGGAATGCATCAGTGCTATTAAGGATTTTGGAATTTGTATACTTGCTTGATTATCATCTGTTGCAGAGAAGGGTTACGTTTCATCGTGATTAAACTCGTCCACATTCTCTCCTCAGCACAGGGGAGAATGGCGATGTCACGGCTTCGGTACGCCGTGGTGGCAGCCCTGAAGACGCCACCGCAACCCCTGCCTCAGAGGCCACGCCCAAGCGCCCTGAGACTCCAGCTAAAGGGTCCAATGGAGACGAGCCCTCCACAGTTCCCACCCCAGGCCGCTCCTCTGGAAAGGCTCGGCAGTCGATCAATATCAAAGCTGAATTGGAGAAGAGGCAGGGGGGCAAACCTCTGTTAAATTTGGTTGTTATAGGTAGGAAGAAAATGCATAAAACTACTCATAACTTCAAATTTTACCATTGCACATTAAGGAGCAGGGCAGGGCTAGGGAGCAGCACAATAACAAAGGAAACAAAAGTCAATTCTGCACAAACATGACTGAAAAATATGATGCTCACTTCCATCTTCCATCCTCGTATAACAATTTCTGACTTGCTTACTATCCTACAGTGCACATTTAATCTACAGTTAAATACACAGAAGAAGTGCTGCCGAGTTATTAAGCGATATACAGTACTACTGTAACATTTGTCAACATGTGACTATTTTTGATGCAATAAAAACTAAAGCTGAAGGAACTTTATATATTTGGAAATACCGTAGCACATTTTTGGGGATGAGGTCTCAAAATTTAGCGGAGTCTTCCCGGCAGGAACATTTCTTCAACCATTTCCCTCAACCAAAATCTAGTTCTCCCAGAAGGCCACACGATGCATACATAGCTGCTGTTTGAAAATAAAAAAGTCCCAGTTTTTCTGCCACATCCTTAAAATTGTAAATGTACATGTTTTGTCTCTCATAAAGACTCTGCCATTTCCTTTTTGATTTTACTGGGCAGTCACTTTTATTTTTTATTTTGGATAAGCTTTCATTTCACATTCAGTATTACATAGTATCAGTATCACTGCAAGTAGATTCACATAGCACTGTGCACACTTTTATATAAAACATTTCTAGCATTTGATATCCATTTTACAGACTGGCTCTTCCTGGTGTTTCATAACATTAGCTTTAATTATTCACAATTGAACATGCGATAAATGATATAAATGAGCAGTCACTTTTAATCTTCACTCTGCCTTTTTAGTGCACAAGTCTAAGTTTAATAGTAGTAAATGAGTTGAACTGCAGACCTGTGCAGTTGCTTAATCATGTTTTCTCATTCTCAGTTACACCAGAAAAAATGACTTAGTAGTTTCAGAAGTGCAGATGATTCTAGTTTCCCACAGACTGTGAAACCTTTCGTTTCACCACGGCCCTCTCCCTTCCCCCTCTTACCCTCGATCCTTGTTCCCATTTCTGTGCACCTCCCTCCACTTGAGCAATGCTGCTTCTTTCCTTCTCCCATCTGTGGCTTCCCTTTGCAATATCTTATCTTCTTTCTTCCACTATCTTATCACTCTTGTTACATTCCTCCTCTGTCCTCACACATCCCTCCATCCCTCCCTGGTGTCCTCTACCACTCCCCACCCTCTGAGATCCTTTATCCATTTCTGTTTCCCCCTCTCTTCATCTTTAACTCCTCAGCATTATTACATTATTCCTCTCTGCAGGTCATGTGGATGCGGGTAAAAGCACACTGATGGGCCACCTGCTTTATCTGCTGGGCAACGTCAACAAGCGCACCATGCACAAGTATGAGCAGGAATCGAAGAAGGCGGGAAAGGCCTCCTTCGCCTATGCTTGGGTCCTGGATGAAACTGGCGAGGAGAGGGACAGGTACTTTTTGAGCGTGAAGCTACACCAAACAGATACATATGCATGGACAGGACAACTCTCTGTTGTCCCTCTCCACATTGAGGTCAGGATTGGTTACAGATGGACAGGGGCACTTGATGCTTACCAAACAGCAGCCTCTCCCTGCTGTCTGCTTTGGTTGATAACATGCAAATCTTGAGAGCTAAACATTTTGTCCCACTACTGGTGCAAATGATTGTAACTTGACATAATATTGTCCTGGATGTGATCAGGAAAAGTGGCCTGTTTATGAGAAGGACCAAATCTTTCCTACACTATTTGGGATGCATTTTGCCGATGAATAGCATTTCCATCGATAACCTTTGACAAGGACAAAATGTCTCTGTTGCTGTCTCTGTTGTTGTTGTTGTTACCAGAGTGAAGCGGAAGCGACATACGCGAGAAACAGAAAGTGACTTGGGTGGGAAACCATATTCGCTTAGCAGTAACTTCTGAAGTGAATGCGAGATACTTAAAGCATCTGACTTAGAGCCTCGCCCACTAGGAGACGTTGCCCTTGAACTGAAATTGACAACTTACCTAATAAGGCAGTCCAGTTACTCAGCATCTCACCATCAACATCCATCCATTGTTTTATTTACAGCATTTTCACAGTTGAAGTTCTACAAAAACGAGTGTACACATTACAGATGCATTTTTTTCATTTGTAAGAAATCCCCTCATTTCTTTGTGCTCGCTCCAGAGGTGTGACAATGGATGTGGGCATGACCAAGTTTGAGACTAACTCTAAGGTGGTGACCCTGATGGATGCCCCAGGACACAAAGACTTCATCCCCAACATGATCACAGGAGCTGCACAGGTATACCAAGTATTTAGTCAGCCTGCACAATGCATATAAACCAACATAGTGAATGAGAGATCTCTGCGTGTCAGAGTATAGACCTCCTGCTGTTGCTGTTATAGGTGTTTATGCTGTAAGAGGAACAGTCAATGAGTGATAGAAATGGGACCCAGTGTGTCGCTTTCTTTTCCTTTTTTATTTATTTAAGTGTTACAATAACCTGAGAAGATGAGGATACAGATGAGTTAGAACAAATATATACAAATAAATCAGTTAGAAAGCTTCATGTATCTACAGTTGAATACTTTAGACCTGTGTGCATATATGCAGCAGTTATCCCAATTTTCCTGAGCAAAGTGGCTCAGGGGTGTGTGTGTGTGTGTATATATATATATATATATATATATATATATATATATATATATATATATATATATATATATATACAGTGAGGAAAATAAGTATTTGAATACCCTGCTATTTTGCAAGTTCTCCCACTTGGAAATCATGGAGGGGTCTGAAATTGTCATCGTAGGTGCATGTCCACTGTGAGAGACATAATCTTAAAAACAAAAATCCAGAAATCACAATGTATGATTTTTTAACTATTTATTTGTATGATACAGCTGCAAATAAGTATTTGAACACCTGTCTATGAGCTAGAATTCTGACCCTCAAAGACCTATTAGTCTGCCTTTAAAATGTCCACCTCCACTCCATTTATTATCCTAATTTAGATGCACCTGTTTGAGGTCGTTAGCTGCATAAAGACACATGTCCACCCCATACAATCAGTAAGAATCCAACTACTAACATGGCCAAGATCAAAGAGCTGTCCAAAGACAGTAGAGACAAAATTGTACACCTCCACAAGGCTGGAAAGGGCTACGGGGAAATTGCCAAGCAGCTTGGTGAAAAAAGGTCCACTGTTGGAGCAATCGTTAGAAAATGGAAGAAGCTAAACATGACTGTCAATCTCCCTCGGACTGGGGCTCCATGCAAGATCTCACCTCGTGGGGTCTCAATGATCCTAAGAAAGGTGAGAAATCAGCCCAGGACTACACGGGAGGAGCTGGTCAATGTTCCCCTGCTTAAACCAGCACATGTCAAGGCCCGTCTTAAGTTTGCCAATGACCATTTGGATGATCCAGAGGAGTCATGGGAGAAAGTCATGTGGTCAGATGAGACCAAAATAGAACTTTTTGGTCATAATTCCACTAACCGTGTTTGGAGGAAGAAGAATGATGAGTACCATCCCAAGAACACCATCCCTACTGTGAAGCATGGGGGTGGTAGCATCATGCTTCGGGGGTGTTTTTCTGCACATGGGACAGGGCGACTGCACTGTATTAAGGAGAGGATGACCGGGGCCATGTATTGCGAGATTTTGGGGAACAACCTCCTTCCCTCAGTTAGAGCATTGAAGATGGGTCGAGGCTGGGTCTTCCAACATGACAATGACCCGAAGCACACAGCCAGGATAACCAAGGAGTGGCTCTGTAAGAAGCATATCAAGGTTCTGGCGTGGCCTAGCCAGTCTCCAGACCTAAACCCAATACAGAATCTTTGGAGGGAGCTCAAACTCCGTGTTTCTCAGCGACAGCCCAGAAACCTGACTGATCTAGAGAAGATCTGTGTGGAGGAGTGGGCCAAACTCCCTCCTGCAGTGTGTGCAAACCTGGTGAAAAACTACAGGAAACGTTTGACCTCTGTAATTGCAAACAAAGGCTACTGTACCAAATATTAACATTGATTTTCTCAGGTGTTCAAATACTTATTTGCAGCTGTATCATACAAATAAATAGTTAAAAAAATCATACATTGTGATTTCTGGATTTTTTTTTTTAGATTATGTCTCTCACAGTGGACATGCACCTACGATGACAATTTCAGACCCCTCCATGATTTCCAAGTGGGAGAACCTGCAAAATAGCAGGGTGTTCAAATACTTATTTTCCTCACTGTATATATATATATATATATATATATATATATATATATATATATATATATATATATATATATATATATATAATCTCATGTATATATATATAATCTCATGTGTATAAGAGGTGAATAATGAATACAATGTAGTATAGGAGAGGACGATACAGATAAAATGAATACAAATGATACAAATGAAAATGAAGAAAAAAAAATTCAATGTTTGTGCCTCCCATAAGTAGTACACAAAATATTAACATCTTCCAGTACTGCTGAATATATCAGTAAACTACATTTAACCCTTGAAGATTATTAAAATTAAGCCTCACGGTGAAACTAAGCATCTCTCTGACTTAACGAACTTCTGCTCGATTTAAAATACTTCCTTTCCCTTCTATGGTATACCCTCGGCTTGCCACACCCGTCAGCATGATTTGAAATAACTTTCGTGGTTTTGGGTGTTGGTGTCACAAGGTGTTTTTGCAGGCATGGGTGTGCTTGTCTGTCTCTGTTTTGAGGCACTCGTGTAATTTCTCTTTGTACAATATGACTGTCCTCACGTTCAGCCTCATCATGTAGTGACTAAGGGGTTTCTGCTGCAAGCAAATTAAGCTGTCATTCACATGCTCTGAGGCTCAAGATGATATTTATCAGCCTGTAATTATCTTCAATAAAGTGTTCATTAATTTAAAAAGAGAATCAACATTTCTACATTACTGTTTGTATGACGTATTTCACTGTATTTAGCTTTTTAATACTTATTAAAATAAATATTTCCCATCAAAGATGAGCAACAACAGCTCACCTGTCGTTGAGCACGTTTAAAATGGATCAAATTTGTACTATGTAGAAAAACTCATACGTTTTAAATGCATTATTGTTTCAATATCTTATCTATTGTGTCATCGTGGCTTTAAGCTTAAATTACAGTTATTGTCCCTGTATTAGCCTTTGTGCATAAGACATTACGTTTTCTAATTTGATGGTTTGATGCAGCTAGAAATGCTTTCTAACATTACAGACATTCCACTCTTGAGTCTCACAAAAGCTGTCTCATTTTACATTTATCCTATGTTAAAACATCAAAATTCTGCTGTTGAATTACCTTCAGAATTGAGTTTGTGTTTGAATTTAACTCCCACATCTGCCTCAGCAGAACCAGATGCATGTGGGTCTTATCTTTCCCCTTGGTTGTCTCTCCAGGCCGACGTGGCGGTGCTGGTGGTGGACGCCAGCCGAGGAGAGTTTGAGGCAGGCTTCGAGGCGGGCGGTCAGACCAGAGAGCATGCCCTGTTGGTGCGTTCGCTTGGTGTCACTCAGCTGGCTGTAGCGGTCAACAAGATGGACCAGGTCAGACCCAGCTACACATTATTGACACAAAGTGGGGATGCATTAGGGGCTTACAACATTGGTGATTGATTTGACCGTTAACACACTTTAATGCAATCTGTTCCTTTTAAAAAAAGATACTTTTTTGGTGAAAATTGGGTTAAAAATTACCCCCATTAAACACACTTCAGAAAGAAAAAATAATCAAGCATCAGAATATATGTTCTGTAATAATGTGTAAGCTGCTATATATGCAGTTCACAGATTTTGGTCTGCAATACAACCTAGAAGGTTTTTCTGAAAGTGCAAGACTTAACACATCTAAATGTTGGTCAGGAGAGAAGACGGCCTTAGGGAAGTGTGTGTGTGTGTGTGTGTGTGTGTGTGTGTGTGTGTGTGTGTGTGTGTGTTTCCTTTTAATCACTGGCATGTTGCTGAAACATTTCCATTTCAAAGCCGTGCTGAAGGGGAAACTTTCTGTCTTTTGTATTTTTCTTTTGTGTATGTACAAATCAGGTAAACTGGCAACAAGAGCGTTTCCAAGACATCATTACCAAACTTGGCCATTTTCTCAAGCAGGCAGGGTTCAAGGTACGTTTTGCACCAAGTCAAGAGACATCTTTACATATTAGGATGTTAAACTGTTTATCAGCGTTGGTATAATAACTTGTTTAATATATTTGGCCGAGGAGAAGTATTTCCTAGCTCTTCTTTGATTTGATCCAGTGTTTATATGTTTTTCCAGGAGTCTGATGTTTTCTACATCCCCAGCAGCGGTCTGTCAGGAGAGAACCTCACCACCAGGAGTACAGTGTCACAACTTACCTCTTGGTACTCTGGTTCCAGCCTGCTGGAGCAGATTGGTAATGCACACTGGCATGCTGCAAGCTGCCCAAAGCGTTTACTGCTTTTTGACACTTAGACTAGGGGGGATCGATACAGAATAGTATCGTGATATTTACCATGGCAATACTGTATCAATACACAGATGCTGATTATTGATCTATTATTATGTATGTGTTGGTCAGTTTGTCTGCTTGAAAATCCCATTTTGCAGCAATACAATTGAAGTGAGATGAACAAACAGAGAAGTCTATCTTTTCAGGTAACACCGATGTTGACAAAAGTTTCCTTTTGGGGACATCATTTGAAATTGGGAAAAATTTGAAGTTAGAAAAAAAAAGGTAATAAATTGCAATATATCACAGAATATTGCAATATGTTTCAAATCACAATAATATCCTATTGTGACATAAGTATCTAGCTGATATCGTATCGTGAGCCCTGTGGTGATTCCCACCCCTAACTTATGGCGTTTTTCCACTACGTGGTACCTGCTCGACTCGGCCCCGTCCTCCTTTTTCCGTTGCAGATTTAGTACCGCCTCATGCGTGAGGCGAGCGTGCCTGGTCGCCATAGCGACGCCGCAGGAAACTGCCGCGACCTAACGCAACACACAGACAGAACGTCGAATGTTGTGTTGTTTTTGATTCTCGGCACGTGGCTGTTGCCACAGCCAGAAGACATATTTTGTTTCTAAAGAAGTTGGAGGCAGCAAAAAAAACAAAAAAAACACCGCTGGCTAAACTATTTAAAAATGTTTGTTCAGGACACCCCCGTCTGTCGCTAGCAATGATGATGCAGTTGTTAGTGACTCTCCAACCAATCAGTAGTCTGCATGTTTTCACGTCACCTTTTTGGTATCGCCTCAGCTCGCTTGGAACCTCAACGGAGGTGATACTAAAAAAAAAAAAGTACCTACTGGCAGGTACCAAGGACTTTTTCATAATGGAAAACCAAAAAAGGCGAGCTGAGTCGAGCAGGTACCATGTAGTGGAAAAACGCCATTAGACCCAGGTCTCTCTGGGTAAAAGTGAAAAATACATTTGAAAGATACATACGTTTCATCATGGGTCTCCTGCAAATGCGAGCACAAACACGATTGTCGTTTTTAGGTTTTTGTGCAAGTTGATTGAACTGTATTAAATGCCCATCTGTAGTAATCTAGACTTGTATCCAATATTAATAAGCTTTTACCGTTAAAAAAAAATATAAAATCAACCAATGGAATGAAATCATACTTTCATCTAACCTTTACTGTCTGGCCATGAAATAGCACTCTGCTATCAAGGGATCATCATGACTTCATTCAGTTACCGAGGATTCCAGTGGTGACAAGTTTGCACTGAGTCTTTTTAAGTTCTTCATAATTCAGTCTTTGCTGTCCATTGATATGCTCAATATGTTCCAGTCATATTTTTTTCTAAGATAAACGAAAGGCACTGCTTCCCCGTTTGAAGCTCAAAGCTGCATCTTACTGTATATACTGTGCGTATGAGTCTAGAAGGTGATTACGCTGCTGGAGTGGTTTGAAACGTTCCTACAAATGTTTTGGTACTTTTGTTCGCTGATGGAAAACATTGTTACTTAAAAGCACAAATTTTGAGTGGAATATTAACTTGAAAATGACTCACTGCAGCACTGATTGACTAATGGATAAAACGGAAGGAAATAATGTATAGTTTCTTTAGAGTTTTGCATATGGATTTCACAAGGCATTTCATTAAAGTGACGATTGTCAGAACTTATGGCCAGTAACCGCACAAAAGCGTTATTCATCTAGTACCAGGGAAAATGATTCATCACCCCTGGTCTCCAGACTTCTCGTAATATTATTCTAGACATTCTGCTTCTCATTGTTTTCTTCCTCTTTTTTTATTTGGCTTCTGTTGTTTCCCCCTCTCTTCTAAAGACGCCTTCAAAGCCCCCCAGCGATCTGTAGACAAACCGTTCAGACTGTGTGTCTCCGATGTGTTCAAAGGTAAAGTTACTGGCGCAGACTTAGTGTGTCTGATTTTGTTCATGTCCCTTTTCATTTCTCCCATTCTAAATTTAAAGCTGATGTTGGATTTCTTTCCCCAGACCAGGGCTCAGGCTTCTGTGTTACAGGGAAGATCGAGGCTGGTTACATTCAGACCGGAGAGAGAATACTGGCTATGCCTCCCAATGAAACCTGCACTGTCAAAGGTACGCACTTTGTGTGTGTCTTTACTGCCAGCCTGGCATGGTGGCTTACTTTGGTACTTCACCTTTCATTTTCATGTAGTCCTACATAGCATTTTCTTCATAGATGGCAATGAGAAAAAGCACACAAAATTTCTCTTTAAACCTTCACGTCACAAAATTATTTATCATGAGAGCAGAACAAAGGCTCACCGATGCTCTGTTATCTGCAGTAGCAGAGCATGACGCCTGTATCACAGACAGCTGCTAATATGCTGACAAGGAGGCCACTACACACGTCGTGGATACATACCTAAAAAAGAACTAACTTAACTTATTGTCAGCATCTAACGGCAAAAGAAAATACACACATACGTACAATTCATTAAAACATTTCAAATTAACTAAAGCTACTGGATCATACATTAAGATACTTTCTCAGGCAGGATTCTCCACTAAGCTGTGCTGACATTAATAACTAGTTTCTTTTCTTCTTTGAGTAAATAGCACTTAGGCTTCAACCAAACTGCATCTGAGTGCGCCTTTGTGTGCATCTCTGAATGTGGGTGACTAGTTGGTGAGTGGTGATAAACGCTGCCATCCTGTGGCAGCTGGGTGACTTCCACTCTGTCTGTGTGTACTGCAGGTATTACTCTACACGATGAGGCTCTGGACTGGGCCGCAGCAGGAGACCATGTCAGCCTGACAGTCACCGGCATGGACATCATCAAGATCAAGTAAACAAAATGTTACCACTGTTTATTTAATATAAGCACACATTTACTCATGATGTCTGTTACCCACATGTTTAGACTGCCACATTTGGCTACATATTTAGTGATAACTGCTTCCTTCCAGTGTGGGCTGTGTCTTCTGTGATCCCAAGGAGCCTATTCGAGTCTGTACTCGATTCAGAGCCCGAATCCTTCTCTTCAATATCGAGGTTCCCATAACAAAAGGCTTCCCAGTAAGTGCCTGCAGACACAGTCACACAACAGTTTATGCTAGCATGTGTACTGGATGTACATTCTTACATCTCTGTTTCTGTTCCATTCTATGTGCTTGTTTGTTCATTGTGTGTGTGTGTGTGTGTGTGTGTGTGTGTGTGTGTGTGTGTGTGTGTGTGTGTCTGTGTGTGTGTGTGTCTGTGTGTGTGTGTGTCTGTGTGTGTGTGTGTAGGTATTGCTGCATTACCACACAGTCAGTGAGCCGGCAACCATTAGGAAACTGATCAGCGTTTTACACAAGAGCAGTGGTGAGGTCCTCAAGAAGAAACCAAAGTAAGTCTGCATTCTATTACATTTTATATTACCAATATACAGTACACGTAAGGATTTTCTTTACTGAAACAATGAACAGAGTTACTGTTGAAGGTGCTTCATGATACTTTCTACTTTATTAAATATTTCATATCCTTCGTGTGTGTGTGTTTCCTATTAAGGTGCTTGAGTAAAGGCATGAATGCCATCGTGGAGATCCAGACCCAGAGGCCGGTGTCATTAGAGCTGTACAAGGACTTCAAGGAGCTGGGCCGCTTCATGCTCAGATATGTCGGCTCCACCATTGCTGCAGGGGTTGTCACTGAGGTAACTTTAGGACATAGTCAAAAACAACATATAGATTGTGTGTTATTGCATGAAAGCAGGTTGGTGTTTTTTAACTACTAGTGCATATTTCTACTCTATATATCTTTTTATATATCAGTATTCAGGTCTTTTTAAGAAGTTTTTCATTAATAGTTTTCTCTCTTTGGTAAAGTGTCCTGAGTCAGTTTCCTTTTGATGTTTCCCCACGGCAGATCAAAGAATGAAGAGCCTTTCCATCGACACAGAGCCAGTCAGACTCTGGAGACGGCATGCAGCCAGAGACAAAGTGCAATTCCTCAAGATATTCCCTTTATGGACTCAGAGTGTCATGTTCATCCAGCGACCCCTCCATCTAGCGTCAACACTAACTGCACAGTTACAATGTGGCATGATGCTGAGCAGCCTCCTCCGGCAAACAGGAGCATTACCCAGCGCCCCTCCTCCTCTTCAAATTTCCCCACCGTCTGATCATTTGTTTTTTAGTAAAACCTTGTTGCTCTAAATTCACTCTTTGATCAAGTTGTTGACAAATAAGCTGCGGTGTTAGCACGGCATTTGCTTTCTGATGTATGGAGTCCACAGTTTTTTCTGTTATGATGAGGAATAACATCACAGCTTCATAGTATAATAAGGCTCTCCTAATCAAAACCACTGACATGAAATAACTAATTTTAAATGACATATGAATGATGAATGAGATGTAATGCCATGCGGGAGTTGAAAGCAACGTTTATTATTTTTATCATAAGTATGGAGACACTGTAACCAAGGTAATTTGTAAACAAAAAAGGGAAACTTTAAAATTTTACTCTCTGGATAAAGAGACATCATTCTCATTTATGTCAACAAAAGATACTTGAAAGTGCTCATCTGTGTTTTGTTTTTTCTATCAAAGACTGAGCGAAGAGGGGGAGGGTTGAAGGAGCTGTGTTTCTGTTTTCTCCATGTGTTGGTGAAGGTAATGTGAAGGAAGACGATGCAAAATGAACTTGACATCAGTAATCTGTGGTTTGAGTTTTGATTTCAGAAGTTTGAAGTATATTTTTATCCCACTCAAAAAGAATTCTCTAAATCCTTGTGACAGGTTTATGGAGTACAGCCTGTGAAAAAGAGCATCATTAAAAAAACTGGGGTTTTCTACCTCTCAAAACACACATGTAAAAGTAGGTAGGAAGTGAAAACGTATTGGTGATTATTTCCCGTCAAGGTTTGACAGTGACACAGATGGGGTTGTTCCTGCTGGAGTGGAAAGCACCCTAAAAGACACAACTCACTGTCACTGTATAGAAGCAACAACACTTAAAGTAAACTTGTTTGCAGTCATCGACTCAGGTGACATATGCATGAGTTTTACAAAGTTTTTCGTAATTGTTGAGATGGTGAAAAGACAGAGATACGAGGAAAATGCACGTTTTGTAAGAAAGACGGGAAACATCCGAGGTCATAATTGAATCAACAATGACTAGTCAATGGAACGATTAAAAAGAAACACATTCTGCCTTCATTTTAGCAGTCGATCAAAGATGCTTTTCTGTTTTCAATTAGAAAACGTGAGTGGTCTGTAAAAGTTTGAAAACTCAAAAAGGGGAAAAAAAAAAAAAAAAAAAACTCCCTCAGGAGTACCCTGTACCCTGCCTGTCTGCAAAACCCCACACTCATCAAAAAGTAATGGTGACAGCCTGGAGGGAGATCAGTACACCAATTTGAAGAACCAAGTAGTGGTAAATAACAGTTACAATCAGATATAGGTGCATATAATGCCAGATGGCGTGTTTGAATTCATGGGGGTTTCCGGGTTGGGATCTTAATTAGATCTTTATTAGTGTGTGATTAATGTGTGACGATCTAGTGAGTGAGCAATCTCTTTAGTTCTTGTATGCGTACACTGAAAAGTGTGTGTGTATCAAAATAGGCCTAATGCTAGTTATGCAGAGAATGGACAGAAAAACTGAAATATGTTATGGTGGTTTGCATATCATGTCACACTTTTTTGCATTACATGACTTTGCGGTTTTTGTGGCTGATCTGTTTGGCTGCAACTGTCTGTCCTCTTTGGACCTGCTTTTACTGTAAGTGATATTATCTCTGTTAAAGTTGACAAATACTACTGCTAATTGATAGTCATTCAATCTAATATGACTGAATATATAATATGACTCACTAAAGCTGCCGCAGTTGCTGGCTGAATTGCCATGGCATCAGTCACACACACATGGTAACATTATATAATGTGGCTAGGGCAAAGGTCTGAAAAAATCATGACAAACTCCTTTCGACTCCAGAAACAAAGAACAGCAGTGGAATCAAATAAACACTGATTAAAAGACATATTTGCTTGCTTTGCACTGCAAGTATACAAACCTAAAACAAACCCTAAAGACACCATTAGGTAATTAGCACTTCTCTTGTAAAACAATATGTAGTTTACTTTTACACTGTCATGATAGGTGACTTTTTTCTTCAAGTGTGGGTTAACATTTCTCCTTGTGCTCATAGGAATACAAAACATGAAGTGCGTCTTATTCAATGGTGAGAAAAAGTGGTTAATCTTTAACATTTAAATAGGAAAAAGTCTTTAAGCACAGCCTGAGAAGGTCACTGATCCTACAGGCCTGCTGCTCTTCTTTCTCCTCAAGGTCCATTAATCTGGCAGCTGTTCTGGAGCTGTTCAGCAGGTTGAACCAGTTTCCATGTTTTTTTTCTGGGCACTTTCAGGACAATCAACTTCTATTTCCAAGAATGAACTGGGAAGCTCCACTTTTTTTATAACATAATAGAGAAGTCCAAGTTTATATATGTTACACCTTATTACACTCAATAGAGAGAAGTCCCAACAAAACTGACTGAATAGACCACATTCTTTATGGTGTGGATCTAAGCAGTCATACCTGTATCTTAAATGTTTTTGTGAATTTACAGTAGTGGTGCTGATTCTTCTCACATGTCTACTGCACTGAGCGGTATAATAGTCGTAACAATTAACTTAATACTTCATTTATACACTAGCTTTGGAGATCTATTTAATGAGCGCTTATCAGTACCTCGAAGAACTTTGAATTTATAACCAGAGCCTGGGAGAATAATTAGCCTACTGCTGCTGCACGCCATAGTTTACATTATTGTGAAATGTGACACGAGGCTGCTGTAAAGTAGGAGGAGCAGTACAAAGCCAACCATTTAGGATCCATGTGGTTAGACACATTACCTGCAGCAGTCAATCTCTCAGTCTGTTGTATTAGTTTGATATCATCGGTTTGCAACCATGACAAACGCCTCAGAGCAGCGCCCATACCTGGTTCTGGAGAACTATATCGGAGGGAAGTTCATCCCTAGTCTGAGCCACATTGACTCCTATGACCCATCCATCGGAGAGGTCTACTGCAGAGTGCCTGACAGCGGCAAGGAGGAGGTAGGTCATCCTCAGACACACAGGAGAGGGGCTCATGCATTATTACTGTAGGATTGTTTATTGTTGGTACTTTCTCTGCAGTAGCCTAATTTGTATTGAAAATGAATACACTGAAGATACTTTTTAATCTCATACATTTCACATAGGTGGATTGCATTTTATTACACGCATGGATTTTTCTACAAGATTTAATTTTGCACAAATTTCTTGCAGACGGCCCAGGACATGAAAAGGAAAGAGCATTTTTACCTCACATATTCTTGTTGAATATCCAGGTTCTTCCAAGCAGCATCTGAAAACAGTGTTTCATAGATTATAGTCCGAGAGAAGCACCTTTGCTCTGTACAGAGTCAACAGTGAAGTAATCATTAAACACAAACTTTGTCAATAAACATGTCAATAAACCTTAATATTTTGCGCGTAACCATGGTGAGATTACAGTGAGTTATCATACCGGACTAATTGTTCTTGTATTTTGTAAAATCAAAGTTGTTAGCCATTATCAAAATGTACATAGAATCCCCCCCCCCAGTGTATACACTGTATTTGTGATCCCGCTGCACAGGTTATGGCCTCGATGTGGACATGATATGAGAGCTCAAGCAAAGAGGAGGTTCTAGTATTTCACAAGAAAACTTAAAAAAAAAAAAAAAAAAACTATGTCTCACATCCCTTTAATCATCTTTGACCCCTCATATTTATCTTGGGACCACTTGGGTGGGGGTTCTGACCCCCATGTGGAGAACCACTAAAGTGTAGCATCACCTGAAAGTTACACAGCACAATGTGCTAATATGAGTAGGTTGATTTCCGTAATGTCCAGTCTGATTTACCAGGCTAAACTGGTTTGATTGTATGCAAACTGAGCCTGCGGCTTTATAATTTTTACACTGGCCCAAGTCTAGTGCTAATTGGTAGTTTACTGCCCGCAGGTGGAGGCAGCGGTGGCGGCAGCTAAAGAAGCCTTCCCTGACTGGTCCGCCCGCAGCCCAGAGCAGCGAGCACAGGTCCTCAACAAGCTGGCCGACCTGTTGGAAGCCCACCTAGAGGAGTTGGCCCAAGCTGAGTCCAGAGACCAAGGTGTCATATAGTGTTTTAACGCACGTTGAGTCAGTCAGTAGCAGTTGGACAGCGGGTAAAAAAGAACACCACTGCATGCTCAAATTCTTGTACAAACGTATTTAATATCCAGTTTTTTTAAACCCTTATATGCAGTTTATGTATAGCAGAAGTAACTGATGAATGATAACATGCTGCAAAACAACACATTCTTTTCATTATCGATTGGGGGTGTCACGATTTTAAATCGAAAATCAATCAAAATGACCTTTCGATTTAGACTACCAGAATGAAAAGCAGGATTGCCAATTCCTCCAGTATTTTTCCCCTCTCCAGCCAAGCCTACTTGTACATGTCCAAAGAAAAATAAGCCAGACACAGCGTAGCTTATCGGCTGGTAGCATGTAGCCTAATACACGGGGTAACCTTAGCTTTTCCAGACAGCATGGCCACTGTCGGAGTCGGAGATGACGTAGAAACTACAGAACTGGAAAATCCTTCTGCTTCTCTGAATGGCCTAATGGTGGCAATTGCACCCAGTAAACTCTGAGAAACTCAAACTGTTGTTTGCAAAGTACTCAAATGGCTCTTATTGGGGCATTGCTTTCCATGTTGACAACATTTTTTTAAATCGAAAGTCAAATCGAATCGTGGCACTCCTACTATATAGATTTCTCTGCTAATTGTTTAGTTTTTTGCAAATTGATTTGGTCACATAAGAAAATAGTACAAAAAAAGTTTCCAAATGTACCAGGGTGACTGTCCAAAACCCAAATTATTTGGTTTACAATAATGTAAAACAAGGAAAAGCAGCCTGACACAACATGAAAAGTGTCACAATTGAGAAGCTGGCACCATAACATATTTGGCCTTAATTGACAAACAATGAATCTATTGTCAAAATCAGAACCCAAATCAGCTTTACTGGCCAAGTAGTTTATGCGTGTACATAGACATTTGATTCTGGTGTTTTGTTGTTCTCAGTGTAAATATACAGAAATAGACACAAGGGTAAAACAAGGCCAACAAAGCTGACCGGAAACAATTGACTACTATACAGATATTCTAAAAAAATATTGCTTCTTTTTTTTTTTTTTTTTTAATAATTTTTTGCAATTCCTTGTGTATGTTCCGTGTACATGCCACATTACAAAAGTGCTGGACAGATTGAACAACATACTGATTATTTTGCTATTTTCTGGCTTGTACTAGTAGTAGAAATTAAAACAGGGCCTGTGAATTAGTTTATGAGATATGTTGTGTGCCAAGATGACATTTGGCCAGAGGGTGGCACTAGAGGAAAGCTCAAGCATTATACAAAATGAACAGAGATTGGGCCCTGGGGAGCATGAATGCTCAGTCAATTTCTAATAGAAGATAAAAGGACAACAGGTCATCAAAAACACTAGGATTTATATTGTATTTTTATTTTTTTATTTTATCTGTTATCGTGGTGGTTTATTTAGGGCATATTTTAAATGGAAAGCTTCTCACCTAAATGAAACACAAATACATGTTACAGTACATTAGTTAAACCATAGCCTAAAAGCAATGTGTTTTATTTAGAGTAAGGCCTTTGCTTGGGAAAGCTAAATTGTTGAGGAGATAGAAATCATCATTAAACATTGGTTGATGAATGTCTGATATCAAACTCTTTTCAAGAAGCGAGTGCTGTATTATTGTCTGCTGTTCACCTCTTCTGTGTCTTTGGTGTAACAATACAGGTAAAACTGTAACATTTGCACGGACTTTGGACATTCCTCGATCGGTGTACAACTTTCGGTTCTTTGCGTCATCGTTGCTCCACCACACCACCGACTGCAGCCAGATGGACCACATGGGCTGCCTGAACTACACTGTCCGCTGCCCTGTGGGAGTGGGTGAGAGCTCAGTGTGTTTGCCATAAAATCTTTCTATTTGAGCTTTATGTGTTTATAAATGATGTTGTTGTTGTTGTTGTTGTTGTGTGTAGCTGGTCTGATCAGCCCCTGGAATCTCCCCCTGTACCTGCTGACATGGAAGATTGCACCTGCAATCGCTGCAGGCAACACAGTGGTGGCAAAACCCAGTGAGATGACCTCCGTGACTGCCTGGATGATGTGCAAGTTGATGCAGCAGGCTGGTAAAACTACAGCACCCACAATGCAATAGCAGTCCACTTACACGCACAGAAGTTAGCAGGATTCTCTGATGAATTATTGCACATAAAACATGCTTCTTCACTCCTTAGTCACTTTCCTATTACAACTAGCAAATGTTACATCATACAACAATCAAGTTATAGCTCACACAATCACAATATGGTCTCAATTTAGGAAAAATGTTGGTCTGCAAAAAGCCTCCTTAATGGCACTTTTATGTCAAACCACCTCTTTACCCGAGCCTAGTGAGGTCTGTCTTTTCGAGCATGGAATGGGGATGGAATTCAAGTTATTAAACTTTTTGCTCGCAGGTTTTACAACACTGTGTAAATACTTGCTAGGTCAGTCTGCCGTTTCCTCTTTCTCTGTTCCTCCGACCTTTATATATATCTCTGCCTCCGACAAAGCTTTCCTAGCTTTCTGCTTCTTTTTTTTCTTTTTTTTTGCCGGCTCAGCTATGACGATAGTGTGAAAAACTCCATCGCTACCTTGCTAGCCGGTTCCTGATGCCTAAAGCAATTTGTTACATCGCGAGACCTGATATCACGCGATACTTCCTGACGCTGAGGCCAAGGGTGGTTTTTCCGCTCACAGACGCTAGAGGGAAGCGAGATGACCACCATTCAACCCGAAAAATGTCATATAACCTATAACCATTCCAATGACTCTGAAGCTGTTCAGTTAAGGTAAATTAAGCTAAAAAAAAACTGCATAGTTACCCTTCAAGTTGGAGAAGATACAAATCCCCTTAATGGGAAATACACATATACGTTCAAGAGTGTCTGGATGACTTTTCTGATTTACTCTGATAATGTAACCAGTGTAACAAACTGGAATAACCTACCTCTTAACATGAGTCTGGAATGGCCCAATTTATATTAATTGTAGGATGTGAGTAATTCTATGTGTATCTTTGGTGAACTATGTTAAAGCTGTTCATTTGTCTGTTTTTCTTCTTGATTCAAAGGTCTTGTACTTTGTACTGTCTTTTTCTAAATTAGATTTTATCTAGAGGATCTTGGAGGGATGGAGAGGGGGGTTTAATATGTAAAACTATTCTATATGCAATTTGCAACATGTTAAATCTGGAAATGTTAATAAACAGATAACAAAGAGAATTAATAAGAAATCCATAAACCTGTCTATCTCTGCAGGTGTTCCTCCAGGAGTAGTCAACATTGTATTTGGCACTGGGCCGAGAGCAGGCGACGCCCTCGTCGGCCATCCTGACGTCCCATTGGTTTCCTTCACTGGTTCCACGGCAACTGCCCAGCGCATCACAGAGCGGAGCGCCCCTTACTGTAAGAAGCTCTCACTGGAGCTGGGAGGTAAAAACCCTGCCATTATTTTTGCTGATGCAAACCTGGACCAGTGCATCGAGACCACGGTCCGCTCCAGCTTCTCCAATCAGGTAAGAGAAGAGTGTTTTAAGACTTGATTTAAGGCTTTTGGTTACTTTTACTATTGCTGTCATTATTTCTTTACATGCTCTTGTGAGGGTAATTACCCAGAACTGTGGCTCAACTGTTTTGTGCTAATTTAATTGAAAACATGTATAGGAATATGCTCCACTTAAGCACATCAACTCAGAGAGAAATATTTTGTCAAAAAAAGCATAACTGAAGGTCCATTTAATAACTTGTTCTGGTCTTCATCAGCAGGTGAAAGTTTTCTCAGTTGTAGTTGTTATTTGGAGTTTGCTCAGTCAGTTCAAAGATAGTAAAGGATCCTTAATTTAAGATGTTTTTCTTTTGTTAAAATGCGTATCAACTAAAATGTTAAAGAAATAGTTATACATTTGGAGAAATACAGATTCCTGGAGTCTCTGCTGGTTGCCAGGCCAAGAAATAGTCAAGCACATAACCCCTGCAAAA
Source organism: Zingel zingel (assembly GCA_023566125.1). Taxonomy (NCBI): domain Eukaryota; kingdom Metazoa; phylum Chordata; class Actinopteri; order Perciformes; family Percidae; genus Zingel; species Zingel zingel. Next base: position 16,871,216 of record CM042332.1, read on the forward strand.
TAACGAGTTGTTGTTGTTTACACTTCAGATTTTGTACAGATTTAACAAACAATAATGTGTAACGTGTTAATTAGTGAGCTTTAGAGGTGCTGGTTGGCAGATTTTACAACCGTCGGACAAAGCCTTGCTAGCTGTTTACCCCTATTTCCGGTCTTTATGCTAAGCTAAGCTACCGGGATGCTGGCTGGAACTTCATTTTTAATGAACAGACATCAAAGTAGTATTTACCTTCTCATTAAGAATGATAATAACCTTATTTCACAAAATGTCAAAGGTGGGTCCTACTTGATTTTTCGTCTTGAGGAAGAATGCCTTTAAGATAATCCATGTGTCAAAAGCAAACTTTTAATAAACTGAACTTCAGCTTTGCGCTTATGTTGCATATTTCTAAATTACTGTCACACACAAGTAAACACACAGCAGATCTGTGGTCACACATTGCACGAAAGTACAAAGAGTTCAAAGGGGCCAAGCAGATTTTAATTTCCCAGTGGACCCTTAGCAGGATAACCTGGCCATGGTCTTTACCTGTTTCTTCAGAGCAGTTGTAAACTTCTGTTTTTGTAGGTGCTACATGAGTAGAGGTTAGTTTTATTCTTATTATTAATGCCAATGAAAACCGGTATGAAGAACTGTTGTGTGATGAGGATGCAGTAACATGGTGTGTCCACATGGGGGAGATCACAGTCCATATTTTGTCACGTAGAAGATGCACGAAAACAATGTTCTGAACAATCAGTGCTTCCATCAGAATCCTCTATCTTCCCCTTCTTTGCTTCCCTCTCAGGGAGAGATCTGCTTGTGCACCAGCAGGATTTATGTAGAGAGGAGCATTTACTCTGAGTTCCTGGAAAGGTTTGTGGCTGCAGCTAAGAAGTGGAAGACAGGTGTGCCCTCTGACCCCAGCATTAACAACGGAGCGCTTATCAGCAAAGAGCACTTGGAGAAGGTGATAAAAATAAACTGTTAAATGCTGTGAAAAAACAATTTTAAATTGTTTTAAATAATCATATACTTGGTAATCCTTTTTTGTCTTGATCCCCAGGTTCGAAGCTTCATTGCACTCGCCAAATCTGAAGGCGGCCTCGTCCACTGTGGCGAGGGAGTTGACCAGCTGGAACTCCCTGAGCGCAACGCCAAGGGCTACTTCATGCCAGCCACTGTCATCTCAGGCATATCTGACAGCTCCCGCGTCATGCAGGAGGAGATCTTCGGCCCTGTCACCTGCGTCAGCCCATTCGACACAGAGGATGAGGCCATTTCCAAGGGCAACGGTGTGCGTTATGGTCTCGGGGCCACGGTGTGGTCCCGGGACGTTGGGAAGGTTCACCGGGTGGCCAGGCGGATACAGGCAGGTATGGTGTGGACCAACTGCTGGCTGGTGAGAGATCTGAACCTGCCCTTTGGAGGAATGAAGAATTCTGGCGTGGGGAGGGAGGGAGCAAAGGATTCCTACCACTTCTTCACTGAGGTGAAGACCATCACGATCAAACACTGAGGGAGGAGGGAAAGAAATGGATTGGAGAAACGTGGATACAGTTTTGTAGTTAATCTTGACATTCATCAGCCTCTGTCAGCAACTCTTAGGAATTTCAATGACATGTTTCTGCTCCCACCCTCTCGGATTACTGGAGCCCATAATTACGTCACATTTATTAAATAGCCTACAAAGAGTGGAACAATACAGATGAATATACAAGCAGAAATGCAATAGAAATGTCAAGTGAAGAGGAAATATATCACAGTGCAAAACATGCATACCTTTTGCATTAGTAGAATATTTTTGCATTTTTGCAATATTGAAATGCATTGAGTAGCCTAGTGCGTGTTAGGGCTTCAAGTTTGAAAAAGTGCAGACTGGAGAAGGTGAAACCAGATAAGGCAGGAACTTATTTATTGGCCCATTTCAAAAGAAGAAGTCAAGAGGGCAATTTATGAAGTTAGCTTAATCCTAAACATCCTTTAAAAGTTTACACTGCAGGTTCGTGTCCTGCCGGTTCAGCAAGCAAGTTTGACAAGAGGGTATGCAAACACTGATAATTCAAATTGAAAAGTGGAAAGGTTAGTAGAGCTAGTAGAGTATGTGCCTCAGGCTAACCAAATCCAAAAAGCAAATCATTGTCCACTGGTACTTCTTCAGCTGTTTTGTAATTTAAAACACCTTATATAAATGCTACATGTAGGTCAGTGTGTTTTTATGGGCACTTTGAAACGTTATGTCATTGTTGTCTGTGGAATGCCGTAAATCTTCATTGTATCTCTGACACAATGTCAGCAAAAGATAGATGTCAGATTCTGGGTCTGATACAAGTAAACAGGTCTGCTGACAGATTAACTTTTCATTTGAAAAGTTTCATATTTTTATCAGCACACATTCTTTACATGTATTGTGTTGTTATCCGTTAGATCTAAACACCTGGTCAAAGTCTGCTCTGTTATAGAATGTTTTACGTCATGCAAACCTTTTGTACTCAGACGTAACTGTTTTACATTGAGTTGTTTTTTATGTCCCACCTGCTAATGCAAGAAAGGTGAATAAATGCCAAACTGTTCCGTGTGGTAGTTGGACAACATGTTTGCAGAGAGGAAGAGGAATGTCAGCAAGTCAGCTGAGTGAACTGGTTGACTGTCTGACTAAAGTTAGCATGCTAACATTTGCTAATTAGCACTAAACACAGACAGTACAGCTGAGGCTGATGGTAATGTCATTAGTTTAGCAGGCATTTAGTCATAAAACGAAGTATCGGACAAATTCAATTTTGACCTGAAGGTGGTCCTAGATGAAAAGTCACCACAGTTATTAAAATTCATCCCGAAGAGGACATGAATGTGTGTACCAAATGTAATGGCTATCTATAACATTTTTGGGATATTTCAGTGTGTACTAAAGTTGTACTGAAATCACGTAAAATCTGGTACACATATGATACAGTACAATCACATTTTGACTGTTAATTTATTATTTTTTCTTCAAAAAAAGGAAATCTCAACTTAAAATGATGTCACAAAGGTATGACTCTTTAAAGTGGCCATATTATGCTCATTTTCAGGTTCATAATTGTAATTTGAGATTGTATCAGAATAGCTTTACATGGTTTAATTTTCAAAAAACACCATATTTTTGTTGTACTGCACATTGCTGCGTGTGTAAAATCACGTCTCCCAGTGTATGTGACATTTACCACAGAGGCAGTGTGTGTGTCCCACCCTCTGTGTTTTGGCTAGTGAATGGGTATTGTGCTGTGTCACGCTGCATGATTGCATACACACACACACACAAGCTCCTGTGCCTTCCTAGAACATAGCGTGTGATGAAATGGATACCACCCACAAGTCAGGTTAGGAGGTCTAAGGCCCCACATACACACACACACACACACACACACACACACACACACACACACACACACACACACACACACACACACACACACACACACACACACACACGTCATAATCTTACAAACAGAAAAGGAACAAAGTAAGTCAGCAATTATTTCATTTTCCTCCGTTTCCTCCCTTTTTTCTTTATTTATCTTTAATCTCACCCTCTTGTGAATGTTTCATTGAGAAGGAAAGTGCTCATTGAAGCAGGTCTCGCCCCGCTGTACGTGACGTTGAGGACACCGCTGTTGGCTTCAGCCAAACCAAGTATTTAACTTTCATCTCACTTATCGGGCACAGGGAATAATGAAATTAGAGCATCCTTCCATATAGCCACAAGGAAACTGCAATATCTAGCCTGCCAGAATATATAAAGCATCTGTTTTCATGCCGGCTGCAGGGATGTGATGGGCCTCCTGCAGACGGCCTTCTCATTGATATGTTGGCCTACAGTATTTGACAGCCACAGCCAATACACAGCCATTTTCTCTCTTTTGGCCAAAACCCAATGCAATAAGTCTATGAAATGTTATCTGTTTATGTGTTTTAATTATAAATGTACAGACATTAACATTTGATTTCCTGTTTGGAAAGGGGTATGTGAATGTGTGTATGAGAGAAATGCAGATAATAAGATAATAGTCGACTTGCTATGTCCGGCCAACGCCCTGTTACGCCATGATGTGCTCTACGACACCATGAACTATTACAATTACTCTAGTCATTATCTTAATTGTGACTTTTTATTGCCATTGTTCATCAAACCCCCAACCGGCATCGTCAGACACCGCCTACCAAGAGCCTGGGTCTGTCCGAGGTTTCTTCCTAAAAGTGAGTTTTTCCTTGCCACTGTCGAACTTACACATTCATGCATGCTCTTGGGGGAATCACTGGAATTTTTGGGTCCTTGGAAATTACAGTGTGGTCTAGACCTACACTCTATCTGTACAGTGTCCTGAGATAATTCTTGTTATGATTTGACACTATAAATAAAATTGAATTGAATTTAATTGAATTGAATTGAACAAGAGAAAAAGCTAAAGACAGAGAAAGGCTGACTCGACCTGGACTCGTTATGTTTCCTTGTGTCCCAGATTCCACATCTTTGTTCACATGTATCACTTAAACTAACACAACCCTATCCAGAATGACACCTGAGGCCCTGTTTACACATACATGGTTATTTTGAAAAACAGAGACATTTCCCTTCGTTTGTGTCCTTAGTTTAGAAGCAAACGGAGAATTCTCCTCTGAAAACGATTCTTTCTAAAAACTCCGGCCAGAGTGGAGATTTTTAAAATCTTCGTTTGCACGTTTGTATGTAAACTGAGACAAACGGAGGTTTAGGCAGCCGAGAGAGAGAGAGGAAGTAATTTGTTGCTGTTGTTGCTATTTTCTGGATTCTGATTGGCTAACATGGGCTTGAGCTTCTCGTTACACTGCCACCTACAGGTTTGGCGTGCTCTTGACGGCATTAACGGCATATATACACAGGTACATGTAAACAAACACTTTTCTGAAAACTGACATCTGTGCACGATGTTATTTTTGAAAACAGAGAAGTTGAAATGTCCGTTTATGGAAATAGCCGGCCATGTGTAAACATAGCATGAAATCAGAGGCTTAATGCTTGCTCACTGAAAAGAAAGGTCTTTTCTTGGTCTTACGAGAAACAAAGAATATGGAACGGTAGAGACAAAACCAGCAATCAGTAGTTTCCATTCTTCCCATGTCTTTTCTTTATCCTGGCTGTGGCATTTTCCTTTTTTCTTCTCCTATTCTCTGTCTTTAAATGTCATGTGTCACACACAGTAGGCTTGCTTTTTTTTCACAACCAGCCCCTACTTCTCTCACCACGCTTCCGTCTCTCAAGGCTGTCTGTCACATTTGGGTTCAGGGAATTTTCCACAGCAGGCGGTCGGGGTTTTGTGGCAGATAAGCCCTGAGATGAAGCTGAGTCTTGAGAAAATGCTGTAATTCAAGCAGGTTAAGCAAACCCAACCGAGAAACCCCACGTGTATGTGTGGAAGGAGAGAGAGTTACTTGGCTACAGAAGGCTGAATGTCTGCAGCTACATGCCAATCTCAGGTGCATGATATTTACCAGTCTGAAATGACAGCTAAAGCTGGAGCCACATGCAGTAGCCTACCTATTATGGTACAATTTTAAAATAAACACAAGGCCATGACTGAGAAGATGAGTAGTAATAAGTGAGATACTAATCTTTCCTGCATTTCACATCATAAATAGCCATTATTTAAAATATTTGGATTGCATAACATACTGACTTGTTTTGGCTATGAGCCAGCACAAACTGAAACCTACCTTTCTGTGACTTCTGCATTCTGTAAGTTACTCTGTGATTCGGGCACATAGTGTTTTCTATGCCAACCTTTAGGAAGTCAACACCATTTAAAAAAAAACAAACGTGTTATTCAGCAGCGGGCGAATGTAAGTCAAGTATCTCCTTTTAGCACTGTTTTTGGTCTTTTACAACTACTGAGGGAAATATCTGGCTCTTTAGCTGCTAAATGCTAAACTATGTTCACTAGCTAGTAGCTAACGACTGGAAATAACGCTAATGGTAGCAGTTAAGACAGAATGAAAACAGCAAAGCTGTAGGCTTTTTAAACCAAGACAATTAGCTAAAATATGCTAAAACGGTCTGTAGAGCAGAGGGGGACTGCAGAGTTGGGTGCTAATTCCCAGTGGTTTCATCGTCACACTTGACATCTTTCGAAATACATATCGTTATTTAACTATCACCAACTGAAACTCACCTGTAGCCTATCTGCTCACCCAATATGGTTGGAAATAAGCTATATGCCTTTTCTGCATATTGTCTTCAATTCCAGTTATTCGATTACCTAAAAAAGTTGCCTCTTTGCTTTGGTTATGACTTGATTTCCTTAGTGATAAGTTGTGTAATGCTAATGTAACATTTTGACGAACAGGCTTATATGATACTGAACAACATCATCGCACTGTAGTTGCCAAAATGTGGTGGCCTAGAGCACTTCTTCTTGACAAATTGAGTGAATGATGTGTTTATCCTGATTATACATCAATTACAGCATTATACTTCACACCATGTGGGCTGTATTTTGTTGTTTACCAGTAATGTAATAAAGAGTCCCATTTTACCTCTGGGAAGACATCTTCAATGTACTTATCCATTTTGTGTAAATACATCGTGGGACACAGGATCTTTCCATTTAAACAGAGTTATGATAGTAGGTTATATCCACTGCTGTGCTTAGTTCTGAAATTAGTATGCTTTGTTATTATGTACCAGGCTATTTTTCAGCATTCAATAACTACACTGGCACGTTTAAGGCAAGTTTGAGAAGGGCAGGGTCTTTAACTTCCATGGTGCAAACAATTAAAGTGAGGCAGTCTTCTTCCTGTTGTGGTAGATGTTTCTCAGTCCTGCATGTTCCAAATCAAATTACACCAGTGTGGACAAACAGAGTAAAGAGCAAAGGGATGATGATTTTGTTTGGTTCAAAATGGAGCACAGTGTACATGTGTCAGGAAGCAAGTCCTTGTTATTATGCCAACAATGTGAAACGTTCTGGGTCTGGGGGCAGGTCTTGACTTGCATTAGAAATGTTGTCAATCAATCCTTGCATTCTGGAGAGCAGTGTGATATTGCAATAAGACAATGTTTTATTACAGAAAAGATGAGCAGTGAAATAGGAGGGAATTGAGAACCACAGGACAATTTTGTTGAAGAAATATGTCATATTTTGGCTTTTGGAAAAATCTAAAAAAATAAGCAGCAGACAAAAACACCTTGACTGATGTAGATAAAAATGTGCCACATTTTGTCTAATTATGGCTATATAATACACTACACTTACTTTAGGGCATTACAATTCAGCTCCCCAGGGAGCAATGATTCATGCCTGAATAGTTCCTCTATCTTGAAGTGGTTCCCTGCACATTATCTTTGGCCATTGGGAATTCTCCACACCCATTTAGGAAGCGCTAGTTAGTGTAGCATTCTCTCAATAGCAAAATACAGGAACAGGTACAGGAAGCTCTGATGAGATTAAACTGAGCTGTGATGTAGCTTGTGTTGGGTTGTCCTGGTGGTTAAGTAGAAAAATGTCTCAGAGCTCTAATACGTTTGTTGTCTTGCTGTCATATCCACCTTCGTTGTCATTTTGGTGCCTGACCAAATTAGTGAACCACTGAAGAGGGATGACCTTCTCATAGTAATTTGCACTAAGCACAGGCTGTTTGTTTGCAGCACTGTTTGCTAATGTCTAATTACGGAGGACGTCACCATACTGAGGTCCTTTCCGTAAGAGAAGTTTGCATAATATTGTGTAACTAACGCATAAGAGGACATGAAAGCTTGGGTCAACTCCAGCAGAGCAAACAATATAGAGAAACCAGGTCAGCATGGAGATATTAAACGGTTACTGATGCAAAGCTCAGTCTGAAATACTAGAAGATTCCAGAAAAGAGACACAAGAGTTTATGCGATACTTGTACTGTTTTGAAAATCCTTCACCGACTAATAGTAAATATTGTTGCAGTGGGTTTGAATATACATAACGTGCATGTTGTTGCAGAAAAATGACATACCTCTCCTGTGAACCTGTTGTAATATGGTTACAAAGTATAATAAAGAGTATTTTCTTTTCTTTTTTTGGTAAAATATGACAAGCAGAAAAATGATGCAAATTAAACAGACATAGATGCAAAATATAAAGGTTCAGAAGGCACCCTTCAAATCAGAAGACTCTGCTGAAGTGTCCTGAAGCAAGACTATGGCCCTGTTAACACTTGGTTTTAAAATGCGTTTCAGTGATCCAAACATAAGTGGAGAGCTGAGACACATCTCCGTTCACACCTGTGTCTATCATGCGTCTCCAACTGATCGCTCATGTTCAGATTTTGTTTTCTGCCCACATAATTTCCGCTAGAAGGTAGAGGTTATTATATCCACACTCTCACAGTCACGTTAGCAGTTGTGTTTCAGTACAACTGGAGAGATCGCTGTCAGCAGAATTTAGCACTTTTCCTTCCATACAGCAAAATGATGGAGGGTCACGCAATATTTCGTCTGTGGTAAAGTTAGCACTGTCCACTTGTGATCCGATTGCCCAAGATTTTAAAACCTGGTGTAAACAGGGTCAGTGATTACGAACCAGCTGTTCTGTCCTGCTGATTTCTCTGTAGGGACCAATTTAATGTGACATTTTGAAGATAATAGATCCTTTTTAGAATTGTTCACGTTGTCATACCAACATCACCATGTTTTGCCCAATGTTTGTTCATGTAAGATGCTCTCCAGGTGAAGTACAGCGGCACAAGGTAGGCAGCAGAGTAAGAGGGGTCACGAGCGTTGTAGGCTAACGTGCCTGACGCTGCCTCTCTCTTGGTTACCTAACGGCTCTCATCTGACACTGGAGAACAAAATACTGAACATGTTGACACATATGTAGGTCGTCATTCAGGTAATCACTCATCTGAAGTGGAACAGTGTGTGTGCTCAGTGTGGGACGATCTGCTCTAGATAGCTCATATTTATTGTTTGACATGATGACGAATGTCTTTCACCTTGTTATTCCTATATGGTGCATTTCATAGTTTTGTACTGTGTGTCGATACATGTTGTGAGTAACCTGCTCTTTTGGATATAATAATGGTTTTGGTGTTTTTATAACATGTACATGAATAGCTCACATGAGATGGAGGAGGTGGCCCAAACAACCTCATAATGCCTTTGAAGCCTGATAGAATACCCTCCACTGTTCATGGGTACTGTCTTTGTTAGTTTCAAAGGACTGTCTGAAAAATATAAAAGGGTATTATTTAGCCTCCCTTTCATTTTCTCTGTATTCAATATCTCTTATCTGTTAATTTCAAATCTAGTTGGATCTGTTCAGCGCTAAGACCGTGACCCCTTGTGACTGCTTGGCTTAGATTTATTGAGCCTTAATTAAAGAGTTTGAATGGAGCAGACAAATTACCTTTCAGGTGAGTATATTTGGTTCAGGGGTCTTTTCACTGGGAGTCAATTTATCTTTAAAGGTGAATAGATGCAAGATACAAAAGTTAGCCAGTAATAAAGATAATGAGATTTTTTTTCATAAAATACTTTTTTTTTTAAGTATACTATTTATAAAAGTAAGTATGCTTGTGTAGTTCTGTAATGTAATGACTGCTTTAAACAGTTCTGTCGGACAAGTGCAAATTAGGCTACAATATTGAATCATATTTTTTGGAATTGTTCTGCGACACACATATTAGTTGTTGTTTGTTTTTTTACTTTCCCATTATGTAATAATGTAAGTCCCATAATCCCATAATGTAAGTGTTTACCAAGTTGAGATTTATGCATTAGGCAGATTAGGGTGAATTTGTGTGTGTTGTAGCAGTGTTTTGCCATTGAGAACGAGCTAGCATGCTAGCGCTAGCATGCTAACGGTTCCACACCCCAAATCCCAGAAAAAGTGATTTTTTTTTTTATAATATAGGCACTTTAAGCTTTTACATAGCCTACAAATCCATACATTTGTCATGAGTCCATGACAAATATCCCCTAGGGGACAATAAAGTATATTCTGTTCTATTCTATTATATTCTATTCTAATATGAGAGAGAAATTTGGTGATCACTGATCGTTGTTTAGGTACATTAAACCACATTAAGCTTTTTCACGTTAAGACTTAAATAAAGCCCATGAGAACCATGGAGAGTCAACCCACAGTCGCTCTGCTGCCCTGCTGAAAATGTGAAGCACACACTCGTCACACGGGCCAATTTTGCTGACACCTGTACATAATTTCACAGTAGGCTTTCAACCAACAAATTGATTCTTGAGCAAATTCACTCCTCTAACAAATATACAGAATTAATGTTTCCAATCTATCTGCTCTATCAAATGAGGTTACATTTGTGTGTGTGTGTTGTTGTTGTTTAGAATAACACTGGTAACACTTTACGGTAAGGGTACATGAATACATGTATGAATTAATTGATGTAGGCTATGTATTATGTAATTAATGATTTATGTGTTACTGCATTCCTTAATATCCCATGAATCATCAGGAATTGACGTGCTCATAGTCTGTCATTTGTGACCATACATGAACAACACAACTAAAGCATTAGGTATGTGGGTACATCATTATGATTTATTAAGCATAATCATGATTATTTATTTTTCTGCAAAATAATGTGGTCATCACTGCGGAAATTCTGATTTGAACACAACTTGTGCATAATGATGTAGCCACCTTATCTAATGCTTTAGTTGATGTGTTGTTCATGCACGAAGTCATGAATGAGAGGTTATGAACCCATGTCAATTCCTGATGATTCATAATATATAAAGGAATGAAGTAATGCACAAATCATTAATTAATTAATGCATGAATTCATAATTCATGTAGTGTTATCATAACTTTAGTTCAAGCCTGTGGCAGCAGTTCCAAATAATTTGTTTAGTGCCATGCAGTGAAAAATACCTTTTCACAAAGTTTTTTACAAGTTCAGTGGGTGCATTTTCCAAAAGAATGCTTTAATTTTTAAAAATAAAGTTGGTCCCACACGAAACTCACTCAATGTATTTTAATAGCCTATTATTTCTTAGATATGTAGGCTACATACCAAGAAAATTCATGAATATTAACTGAGATACCCCATTATGTTGTGAGCTGTAGGCCTATGTGTGCTGTTGGCAAAATTGTGTCTAATCTGTCTGTGTCTATCTGACCTGGGCTGGCACATGTTAATGTTAAAAAGCGTGTGCGTGCATGAACACTACGTCACGCGCAAAGTGTCCCGGTTTTAGTTCCCGGGAAATCTGGTCACCCTATGTTAGAGGCATTTGACCCAACACTTGCAAATAGTCAAAAACTGGGAAGATTAAATGATATACACATTTTCAAACACATACCTTATACCTTTTGGTCACCTAAAACTGTAATTTTCGGAAGTAATTCATTGACTTGAGTGGACGGATCTCCGATGTTTCTAAGAAAATGATTTACACTTTACAAAACTTTTTACTGGCTAAGACATTACCAATTTAGCTAATCACTAGCTTAAAGCTAACTAGTATCTATTAAGAACTTAGTGTAGGAAGGTTTTAATACATACACTTAGTCGTGGCTTTATGAATAGCTGGTGCAACCAAATCCTGTCATTATGTCCTGTCATGTTTCTTGAAATTTCTTGACCGGAAAAGACATATAGCCTTACACTGTCTCAATCTGGGCTTTTCTGCTGCATACTGATAAATAAATTCAAATTCTCTACAATAAATTCTTATACCTCATGGCATAAATGTCTTACTGGAAAAAGGCTCAAAATGCTTAATTTAATTTTCCATGCAGAGGGGGAAGGATGACACTAAATCTTCCCCTGAATGTAGAAATAACGAAGCCAACATGTCATGGTGGAACAGTGTGCGCGCCGGGCCTGTCGCCTCCAGCATGGCTGCCTCACAAAGGCCATCAGAGTTATACTGAGACCGCACAGAGCAGAGGCCTGTCTGTCAGTGCGTGGGTGGATTTGTGTGTGCATAAGGGGAGAGAAAAATAGAGACAACGAGAGGGAGAGTTGCTTACTTAATGCTGACTAGTCAGTTCCAGGCTGTGTGACCAGGTGGCCCAGTTTGGCCTGTGACTCCTCAGGCCATTGTCCAGGTAAGCTTTTATCTGCACACTCATGCACATACACAAAAACATGCATATACACATACATACACACGAATAAACTTAACGCTACCTCCCAGCCAATATTTTAGTTTTCAATTCCTACCCGAAAAAACTTTCTCTCACTCACATTTTAGTTTATAGCAGGAGCCTCTTCTCAGTCATCCCACCTAGACAGTGGGAGTGTTTGGAGAATGACAAAATGACAGAAAAAAGAAACTTTGAATGGAAAGGATAAGGAGACATATACCTATACAGTATGTTTGAATAGAGGAAGACGGAGAAAAAAGGAACACACATTTAGATGTGTCTATATGAGGGTTACAACTAACAGAGCAGGAGAAAGATGTAGAAATAGTAGTATTAGTACTTCACGTTACATATGGCTTATACATAGCATAAAAACATCATATTTCATATTATTTGTAGCTGTTACATTATTAGTATTTGATGTTAACAATGTAACCAAATGATGTTAACAGAAATAAAATTACTTTTAAAAAGTATTTCATTATCTGTTAATATAATGTTATATGATATATGCTTCAGGAGTCATAGTTATGGAAAATATGTTATTAATAAACACGCACACGCACACACACACACACACACACACACACACACACACACACACACACACACACACACACACACACACATATACAGTGAGGAAAATAAGTATTTGAACACCCTGCTATTTTGCAAGTTCTCCCACTTGGAAATCATGGAGGGGTCTGAAATTTTCATCGTAGGTGCATGTCCACTGTGAGAGACATAATCTAAAAACAAAAATCCAGAAATCACAATGTATGATTTTTTAACTATTTATTTGTATGATACAGCTGCAAATAAGTATTTGAACACCTGTCTATCAGCTAGAATTCTGACCCTCAAAGACCTGTTAGTCTGCCTTTAAAATGTCCACCTCCACTCCATTTATTATCCTAAATTAGATGCACCTGTTTGAGGTCGTTAGCTGCATAAAGACACATGTCCACCCCATACAATCAGTAAGAATCCAACTACTAACATGGCCAAGATCAAAGAGCTGTCCAAAGACACTAGAGTCAAAATTGTACACCTCCACAAGGCTGGAAAGGGCTACGGGGAAATTGCCAAGCAGCTTGGTGAAAAAAGGTCCACTGTTGGAGCAATCATTAGAAAATGGAAGAAGCTAAACATGACTGTCAATCTCCCTCGGACTGGGGCTCCATGCAAGATCTCACCAATGTGGGGTCTCAATGATCCTAAGAAAGGTGAGAAATCAGCCCAGGACTACACGGGAGGAGCTGGTCAATGACCTGAAAAGAGCTGGGACCACCGTTTCCAAGGTTACTGTTGGTAATACACTAAGACGTCATGGTTTGAAATCATGCATGGCACGGAAGGTTCCCCTGCTTAAACCAGCACATGTCAAGGCCCGTCTTAAGTTTGCCAATGACCATTTGGATGATCCAGAGGAGTCATGGGAGAAAGTCATGTGGTCAGATGAGACCAAAATAGAACTTTTTGGTCATAAGTCCACTAACCGTGTTTGGAGGAAGAAGAATGATGAGTACCATCCCAAGAACACCATCCCTACTGTGAAGCATGGGGGTGGTAGCATCATGCTTTGGGGGTGTTTTTCTGCACATGGGACAGGGCGACTGCACTGTATTAAGGAGAGGATGACCGGGGCCATGTATTGCGAGATTTTGGGGAACAACCTCCTTCCCTCAGTTAGAGCATTGAAGATGGGTCGAGGCTGGGTCTTCCAACATGACAATGACCCGAAGCACACAGCCAGGATAACCAAGGAGTGGCTCTGTAAGAAGCATATCAAGGTTCTGGCGTGGCCTAGCCAGTCTCCAGACCTAAACACAATACAGAATCTTTGGAGGGAGCTCAAACTCCGTGTTTCTCAGCGACAGCCCAGAAACCTGACTGATCTAGAGAAGATCTGTGTGGAGGAGTGGGCCAAACTCCCTCCTGCAGTGTGTGCAAAACTGGTGAAAAACTACAGGAAACGTTTGACCTCTGTAATTGCAAACAAAGGCTACTGTACCAAATATTAACATTGATTTTCTCAGGTGTTCAAATACTTATTTGCAGCTGTATCATACAAATAAATAGTTAAAAAAAATCATACATTGTGATTTCTGGATTTTTTTTTTTAGATTATGTCTCTCACAGTGGACATGCACCTACGATGACAATTTCAGACCCCTCCATGATTTCCAAGTGGGAGAACCTGCAAAATAGCAGGGTGTTCAAATACTTATTTTCCTCACTGTATATATATACAACTACATTATATTGTATAGTTATAAACCTTTTATTAGTTGTTTATGTGGTTGTTTACGTGCTGATTGTAACTGCTTATAGGTGATAAAGTGCTAAAGATCAACTTCCAGAGATCTCCATCAATCCCACCTACATCTCCTGTCTGTCTAATCCTCCTACCTCAGGTACAGTAGGTGGTATCTACCTGTCTTCCAGCACACCTCAATTTTTTCTTTCATCCTACCTCTGCTTATGCATCCATCTCTTCACCCCTATTATCTTTTGTTTTTGAGGCTGGCAGCCTTTCCTGCCATTTTATTGGTCAGCCGGTGACAGACCACCTCTGGGAACACAGCCACAAAAGATCAAACACGCCTAACTACGCAAAGATTGGCTGACCCTTCCTGGCACATGAAAAAAAGGGCGCCATGTTACTCCTCCGTCTGTTTACATTTGCTCCTTGTCCATGACCTACAGTTCAACCAGGGATCTGTCTGACTGATCCCTTGACATAAACACCTAGGAATTCCTAACATTCCTCAGGTTAACTATCCAAGCTGTGCATTGTTGTCCCTATATTCGTTTTTTATCCATTCATCAGTCTCTCTATGCGTCTAATAGTGTACTCATTCCATGACCTAAAATGTAGGACACTTATATAACACACCAAATATTTACCTATCAAATTAGTGCAAGGACATTTCTGTTTCAACATTATTATTTCAAAAGTGCAGTAACTCTACACACACACATTGTTAATATCTGCATGTGTGTATGTTTGCCTGTATGAAATGCAGGTTGATACAGGTGAGTGAGGTGTCATTAATGGCAGAAGAAAAAAGTAAATAGCTGCGATGTTGATATTATTATTGCATTACTGAGAACAAAAGTGTTATGTTTAAGAACACACACACACACACACACACATGCCGCCTCGTTTATGCTTTTCGTGACAATAGGGCCTTGTCTCAGTGCATTTCCTGACGGAGTGCGGAGAGAAAGGGACACTTTCCGGGGATTCTTTTGCTAAGTTGGCCTTGTCCATTTCCATTATTACAAATGCACACACATTCGTTCACAATGTACAACTAAACACTCCCAGGGGAAAATAAAATTATTTGATTTCATTTCACTAATTAGCAGTATGCTGTCATAAATTTCAATGAGGACAATGAGCCTTTTCGTGTCCTGTGCTCTTTGGCTGGAGTGTTAGTTCTGGTATGATCAAAGCTGGTTTTCCTTTTTAGTAAAGCATCCCGCCATTTGTTTTCTCATAGGACATTTGGTAGACCCTGGACAGTAGTTCATTATGCTGTGAATACACAACTCTGTAAAAGCCTTTTTAATGGGATAGTTCAGTTTTAAGTTGTTCCTACTTTCCCAGACACGTTTGTTCATTTTCTTTGCTTCTGTGTGGTGAGCTTATCTTATAGCTGAATTTGTCCTCTGTGGTATCCAGTTGCTCACAAGGGGAATCACTGGTCAAATTTGAAAATGGATGGTTGGTGCAACTAAACAGTAACTAATTTAATTGTAAGTTATAACTTAAAAATTACTTCAGGTGTACATGAACACAAAGAGAGCCACAGGAAATGAATAGGGAAATATTAAATATTGAATAGCAGTTGATTATATAGTAGTTTTGGCATGATGTAATACAAATTTGGCTGGTATTTATCTTAAACAAAAACCAGTAATGTGCTATTCCGATATACGGTTTTATCATAAAAGCACTGTAGTTTTTAGGAAATGTTATTCAAACAGTGAATTTGTTTGGGAGTATTTTCATCTGTGGATTAATATACATTTGATGCTTTAGTGAGTAGGCTATTTATGGCAGCAGGACAATGTTTTGGGACTGAGTCAACACTATTTGCCCATGCTCATCATAATAAGGTACTTGTCAGTGTGGATCACTGATGCATTATTTAATAGTTTATGGACAACAATTGGAATCTATTGCAGTGATTCCTAACAGAATGAATTTCAGGGTCGATAGATGATTCCTGGGGTATTAAATAAGGAACAAAAATTTGACAACACAAAATGATGTATCTCTTTAAGGCTTTTCTTTAGAAATATAGTTTCTTCTCTTCATGTCTCTAATAAAAAAAATGAAAGTCTCATGAGGGATAATCACATGGATTTGGCAGACCTTATTCATATGTTTTCATCTCCTCTTCCACTTCTCAGCTAATTGGATGATTTGGCATTAAGTATTAAAGCGTGTGTGTGTGTGTGTGTGTGTGTGTGTGTTGCGTAACCTTCTGTTTGAGGAGTGCTTGAAAAGGAAGCAGAACACTTGTCCTAGGGTGCTGTCAGTCGTGCCACTGAAACTAACTGTGGGATTAAATAAAGAGAAGGAGAGAGAGATGATCTAAGACAGACACAAAAAGAAAGAGGGCTATGTAGATGCACAATAGGACCTCACAACACCCTTAGGCCAGCCATCTATTGGCCCACTGGAATGCTGTGCTCAGGATACAACAAGAGCTCCCAGCTGGGGAGATGAGAAGAAGAAGAAGAGGAAGACAGGCATGGAGAAAGGAAGTGGCAGAGAGAAGAGTGAGCTGAAGACTTAGGCATGTCTGAGAAAAGATTTATAAAAAAAGGAAAAGAAAATCAGTAATGGATGTGAGTCAACATTTTATTTCAATCGTTCTCCATTGAAATCAATCTAGTCAACAATGTGTTTTGTGACTTAAGTTTAGAGGAGCTGCAAGGCTTTCATATGATATTTGGCACTTAAAGGGAAAAATGAATAAGTTTTTAAATTGGGTCATTTATGTAGTAGAAATGTGACATAACTTTAGAAGTTGGTGCCTTCTAGACCGAGAAAAGCCAGAAAATGTATTTTTGGCTCATGTGGATGAGAGACAACAACTCCCAGAATGCACTTGCTTCGCTTCCCTATGAGGCCACTCCCAAGCCACGCCTACCAGTTACAGATGGCAGTCAAGTCAAATCAAGTGGGTTTTATTGTCATTTCAACCATATACACTGTATATAGTGAAACAAAACAACGTTTCACCATGGCTCAAGTGGTGTTACACATTTAAAATATATAAAAACGACATTATATAAAAACAACATACGAGACAGGCTACATTTAGTGCACACAAAAGTGCAATTACTACTTAAAGTAGAGCATTTAAGACAGTCAAGGGACAGGACAGACAGCAAAAGACAGGGCATAAGTAGACTTGTAACAGAGCACTGATTGTTGTAAGTTAGGTTCACCATGAGGTGAAGGTAGAATATAAGAACTTTCTTGAGATTTGTATGGTTGAAATCACCAGCAACAATAAATAGTCCATCTGGATGTGCGCTTTGGAGCTCACTGATAGCTCCGTAAAGTTCAGCTAACGCATTGTTAGCATTAGCGCTTGGTGGGATGTAAACATAGAGTATAAACACAGCCGTGAATTTGCGTGGAATCTAGAATGGTCGGCATTTAACAGTCACAAACTCCACCAGCGGTGAGCAGTAGTTGGATACAAGCACCGCATTTCTGCACCAGTCCGTGTTGACATATACAGCCCACCTCTATGAGTCTTACCCGACAGAGAAGCATCTCTATCTGCTCGGAAGGCTAGCAGGCCTGGTAGCTGGATAGCGGAGTCCGTTACACTGTTGTTCAGCCATGTTTCCACAAAAACAAAAACACAGCAGTCTCTGAACTCGCGTTGGGAGTTTCGTTGAAGTTGGATGTAGTCCAGTTTGTTGTTTAATGTTTGACTATTCCGTCTGTAATAACGTTTCCTGCATTGGGCCTGAAGTTAACTTTTTTGACCACCAGCCACTGTTGAAAATCCACCTACCACAATTACTTTTTACCAGCCAGTTTTTTTTTTTGCCTCATAAAGGTTAAAAACAGGAATTGCTGTGTATCTATGATCCTATCCTGTCCTATACATGGTAGCCTACTTGTGGACATTGCGCCGTCATCACGTGCTGTAGTAGGGGTGCCCGCCTTGATAATCCTGCATAGGGGCCCGGTGTTGGCTCGTTACGCCACTGCATATAAGAGCTGAGATGACTGACAAAATCATGAGTAGCCTACTCGCACCACAACAACAAAAACACACTAGTGAATGTGCACCATAACACATGAAAAAACCCACAAGGGCAGTCCCTCCAGGATTTCACAGCCTTTTCTTTAGATTGTTGCAGCCCAAAATGCCTGATTTCGCGGGACTTTTGTAAAAAATGTCGATAAAAGTTGCAATTTCTTTTGTATGTTTGTTGCAATTAAGTTGCGGAAGACAGTGAAAGTTGCAAAAAAAAAGTTAAAAATAAAAAGGAAACTTGTTTTAGGGCGAATAATAATTATTACTATTAATTAATTAATCTGGGCTGAGATTTCCTAGGAACCTTACCAAAAAGGCTCAGAATGCTGCAAATGTTGGTATAATATGAAAATGGCTGGTGGATTTAAAACAAAAAATAATAATTTATTGAATGAATCAAATATGAACATATCTGTCATTGTCAGTGGCTTGTTGATCTTGACATTGTTAGTTAATTTCCTATCCTGGGCTGGGCTGGGACACACATTCATACGGTTTGATAAAGTACTATTTGGACTTTAACTTATCATTGCACTTACAATAATGTAGCTATCCTAAATTTAGGTCATCCTACATCTCATCTGCAGTTTTTCCTGCATCCACCGTGTGTGATTGTTTGTGTGTGTGTGTGTGTGTACGCGTCAGTCGCGGGGAGAACGGAGCAGCAGCCCCGCCCACTGCAGACAGCCGACAGGATTGTAACAGCAGCAGCTTTCACGACTTTATATTGAAAAATCGTTAAAGCGTACATTGATGTTAAATGTGATAGGGGGCCCCGGCTGTCAATCAGTGTCTTCCAGTGATGCAGGCCCCTGATTGGTCCGGGCCCGTAAACAACCGCGTACCCTGCTTACCGATAGTTACGCGTCTGAATCACTCAATTCTCATTGGCTAACTGCCAATGTGGCGGTGTTACCCACCAATTTCAAAATTAACCCGCATTTGGCGGGTGGTCAGGTGTTAATTTCAGGCCCTGTTCCTGCATATTCTCCAATCTGTACCAATGTATCCCGGTGGTACACATGTGCGGTAGTTTGAATGCACATAATTGCAAGGTTGCTGCTGAAAAGAGCGAGAGCCTGTTAGCTTCAAGATGGCTGAAACTGTTAGGACATTCTGGGAGTGAGGTCCCACCCCCTATGGGCGGGTTGAAAACATGTGGAACTAGCTCCTACTACTGGCTGTAGTCTCTAGCCTTTGCCTGCGATGACGCAAAATGACGATTTTTGCGTCATCAGAGTTTTTTTTCCAGACACACAATACAGAGATCTCTCTTCTCAGAGGGACTTGAGGGAGGGAAGATACTATCGAGTTTCTACTGATACAAAGCTTAATGCTAATTGGTGAAGTATCCCTTTAATACCTATATTAGTGGCATCCTTCATACTGAGGTATCACATGATAGTTTCATGGCCAGTGGACATGAAACCTGTAGGTCATTTTACTGCTAGTGGCTGGGTAAAAGGGTGCTGAGTCAGCTGGTCTGCCTACTGCTCAAAACACTGGTCCAGAGCAAGGTCTCTGACCAGATTGTGATGAAATTATATTTTCAAAATGCATGGTTTTATGTCAGTATAATAACATAACATTACATGTAAGCCCCACCAAAGGCTCTGAGAATAGCAAAATGATAAGTACATTGTTTATTTTGTATGATGTTTGGTTTAATGAACATTTAAAGGCCGTATTTTCTCAATCAGGAGTCCGACTTAACATTTTTTGCGGAAAATTTGGACAGTTGTGGTCATTTCACATGAGAGATTTCTGCATTTAAGTTTTTGCTCTTGATTGTTTTATTGGTTTGAAGTTGGAAAAAGGTGTATTCCTAAGCACCAATCAGAGTGATTTTTTGTTTGTGTTGCCGGCCACTGTCACTCAAATCTGATTAAATCACACCCTTGAGTTTTTACGTAACTATTGATGAATAATAACATGGGATGTTCTTTCCTATTTTTTACTTTGATTGTTGCTTATTTTGTCATGAATATCTAATGTTGTCGAGAAATACTTAAAACCAAGTTTTCAGGGGCTTTAAGTCTTGTTTATGCATTGGTTAGTTTCCTGCATATATTTTTGACACAGGTAGGGTATCAGTAGCTTGCAGTACACACAGAATTTGTCAGTATACAGTCCTTTTTTTGTTGTTTTTTTGTGATTGTTGCGGGCAAAAATCCTTTATTATACGGCATGTTTTCTTAAAAAATGTGATGGAATATACGGGATATTTATGTAATTTTAAAGATGTGCGGCGAAAGTGCGGCGTATTTGAAAAAATGCGGCCCCCGCATAAATATGCGGACTTTGGCTGATTATGCATTGAACTATAAATCGCATAATCGCGTTTTTCTGGAGGGACTGCAGTATAGCCATTTAAGTCACATTAGCAACAGAAAATCACAAGTGAGGATATACTCTGTGTTTCCTACTTGCGTCACATTTCCACATTGCTCAGTGTAATCACTTTAAACACAGTCTCCTGCCTCTGAGGTTTGATGCGGTGTATCATTCTGTTCACAATCTTCCTGTGGGAGGTAAAGATGAACAAGGCTGTCTGTGTCTGATTGTTTTGATTCTCATGTCACTGCATGGCACTGGTTTTCATAAAGAGTGACCTGATGCAGCAACGTTGTGCCTTCACATCGCATCCTTAACCTGTTGCTTTGTGTTTTCCACAGCACATCCACCGACGTCGCCATAACATTTAACATGTTTTTCACGCAATCATTTTCAATCAATTGACCTTATTAACTCATACTGACCTGAGCCTCCCCCTTGCTGGTCCATTCTGATTGGCTGGATTGCACAACAACAAAAACATTCACATACTTTGAACCTGTTGCTTGTGCAATTATGTGTTTTCTTTTGAAAACCCTGTGTGTTTTCAAAAGTTTGAAGTTTTTAGGGAAGGTTATTGGATTGATTGGATCTGTACGTGTGTATTTATACATGCACTTGTATCCATATCAACTATGCTCCTGGACACCCGATGTATTATTAACGTATCGCTACAGCTACCTGTTTTTACATGGCATACTCAAAACAACACTCAAATACTCAAATAACAACTCTGACGTCATTATTGGTAGAAGGGGAGGATTTAGTGACAAAAAGGGAGGGAGGGAGAGGAGGAGGAGGAGGAGGAGGAGGAGGTAAATATTTTGTTTTGGGAGGAGTATGAGGAAAGTGTGTGTAAGGTTTGGGTCAGGAGCCAGAGCATAAACACACTGGAGGTGTACATGTGTGTGTAATGTGAATGAAACACCGGACTAAGGTTACAGCCCACATGCACACACACAACGCACACACGCACGCACGCACGCACGCACGCACGCATGCACACCCACCACACACACACACACACACACACACACACACACACACACACACACACACACACACACACACACACACACACACAGGGTTGCATGAAAGGATTATGTACCCCTGCTAGTATTCAAAAGATATACTCCAACTCCTAAAACTTACAAAAAGAATAATTTTTAGCAATTAATTAATTAATAATTAACCTTTACAACTCTTCAAATATAAGTATGGTAGTTTTTATAGTTTTTGTCCTTCTTATCACTGTACATTGTTGATTGAAATGATCACCTTGAGCAAAAGTACACTATATATGTGATTTGTGCTCCTAGATGAGCAAAATATGGCTGTGGATTCTAAACTTGTATATATGTAGGTAGGCATGTATTATGGTATGGTGTAGTATAGTGTTGTGTTTTGTTGTATGGTATTGGCTGGTATAATATTGGTCAACCTTAATCGCTGATAAATTAAAGCGTATCTCCTTTATTAATGATAACATTATCTTGAAAGGGCACATCAGTGACTGACTGATTTTGTTTTTCAATTCACATGTACAGCTCTATTGTATAGCTGCCACTTTAATAATACAAAGTAAGATAGATACATTCTCAAAACAATCCTGTTCAACATGCCACTGTAGCTTCAGTTTAAAATAAGTAACAGTAATAAGTGGGGATTCACGGAAGAAAGATCAAAAGACAATGGGACGCGAGAGGATAGTGATTGGACAGTGACATGGAGCGACAGAGGCTTTGTGCTTCCTATCTATTAAAAGAGCTGTGTTGACCTCAGGGTCGAGTGAAAGTGTGTGCACTCTCCAGTGATTAAAGGTTATGGACTGTCTAAACAGGGAAGGGTTTTGTGCATCAGTTTTTTCTGATCCTACAGTAAGTCACTACCTTTTCCATAGATGGTATCATATTGTGCTTGTATTTGACCTGCAGGACACCAGCTCAGACTGCTGTCTCCATGGCGAGGGCTGCTTCCTGTCATCGGAAGGCTTGGCTTCCTGTGCTGAGGGCGCTGTCACAGCTGGTGTGTGTACTGTAGATTTCTCAAAGTGGATACTATGGACACAGAACCAAGCAGAAGGGTAAGTCCATACTTTCATGTACAATGGAAATAAAGTAAATAGCATGTCCATGTTACTGGTATTCTACATAAGGATGAAAATATTTGCCCAAAAGCAAATCTGAATTTACTCCTGACCCACAAAACCCATTGTTCGGATGGCAGCAGGTCGGGCAGACAGAATCAGCATCCAGGAAGTGCTTTCAATACACAAGAAATCCTGCACACTGTATGACTCACCCTCTCGTCTAGATTAGACTCCTGCTTGCACGAGACCAAAAAGATAAAGCTGAACTGAGTATTGGCGGGTGGCTGATGTTTGGGGCGAAACTAAAGGTGGAGGGAGCCTCTCAAAATAGCAGAGGCAGGCCAAAGCCATTGTTTGAACTGCTCTAGTGTCTGTTCTTTTCCTCCTGTAGACTACTCCATCCCTGTTCGCCACACCCCTGCACTACACTGACTGGAAAGTAGACACACAGGCACCAGGGGGGAAACTATTTCACTGCACGCTATTCTTTGAGGAATGCTATTGTAAAGCCTCGGTATAGGACAATAGGAGGGTGCTTATAGTAAAATACATTTTGCAAATGAGTGTGCCAAATGTAAACCTTAACATTTGTCATTGTATGTCTGTGATAATTACGGACATACAATGACAAATGTTAAGGTTTAAATACAGTGCATTCCAGTTATCAACTTTTTATCTTAACTTTTATCAACGTTTTGCAGTCGTAATGCAATTTGGTACCTTTTTAAACTGCAGGTATTTTATGGTTGAAGATCTCTGCTGAAGGGTAGTGCTATGGAGCAATGTTTTTATGAGTGGGTCCCGGGTTTCTTTTGCACCTGCACGAGGGCACATGTGCATGTGGATGATACAGTTACAATGATTGACAGTGGCGGTGAAATGTTAAGAAATGCAGCAATGTGCCAACAAAGGCAGGGAAGTGGAAGACTGTTAGCAAGGCATGGCAAACAAGCAACATCTCTAATTCTTTCAAAAATCAGTTCTGCAAACTTTTTATGAAGAAGGAAACACATTTAACAAATGTATTAGGCCTCAAGGATGCAAAAAAAATAGTTTAAGTGAGAAACAGGGAATGTAAACATAAAAACTCAGTGGGGCACCTTTAATTTTAAAGCCAGTTTATAGCCTATGTTTCTGTGACATCCAGCAGTTTTAACTATAAAACTACACCTCCCATGACACCAGGCCATTAGTTTGCCTATAATCCTTTCCTCAAAATACTCACTGTTGTGTCCTGTCTTTTAAGTAATATTTTGGCTGTCAGCTTAACATTTGGGATAGACAAAGTGGGAGACATATAGTGCTGACGGCTATCTGACCTTTCTCTCTTCTGTTTCTTGGACTCTCTGTACTCTCTCACAGCCCTGTGGCATAGGAACACGTTTTTGTCAAAATGTTTTTCACTAGTGATTGTTGACATCAGCAGCACACGTTGTTTCTGTGTTTTACAGTTACAACTCAAAAGTCAACTGAGCAGAGTTTTCTGCAACTGACACTTACAGTATACCTTAAAAGGTTTGTCCCAATTCCATGAACCACCCACCTAAAGCTCCACATAGGATAAAGTATACACTGACACTTATTTGACCCAGTCACTATCTGACCAGGCATGACTCTGACTGCAGCTCTGCAGTATCTGATGAAACTGTTCTTCTGACAGCACTTGACATTTCAGTCAGCCAGTCAGCACAAGACTGCTCCCTGCACAGTGAGGCAGTCAGCATCTTTACGTAATAGCTGATATGTATCAAGCAGAACTAAGAGAGGCATACACAGTGGCAAGATTGCAAAGAACACCCATGCTATCTGAGAAGCAGTGTGTGTGTGTGTGTGTGTGTGTGTGTGTGTGTTACCGTGTCTAATAATCTCATCCATAAGAAGCAGTAAATGTCACAGCAAAAATATACAGGATGCCAGAGTTACAAAAGTGAGTTTTCAACCAGGAAAGTTGCTGCCTACTCAGAGATTAGATAAAAGAGAATAGGCGCTGAGCACAGAGGCATTGTTCTGAATTGGAAACCAACCACTCAAACCTTGACCGAGCTGCACTTAAATACTTCAATTGTTCAATCTTTACTGAGTGCCATGACATGACACCAAGAAAAGTGCAATAAATCGACTCTCAAATACTTTCCTGTGATTGTCGAAACTTTATGACTCACTGTATTGTCCTGCGAGGCGAACCTACCCATCTGGTGCATGAGGAGGATAGATGAAACCCTTTACAAGAATTTGAAAATAGCATCTGTCCCATTTTGGCAGTCGGCTTCAAAACTGGCCTCCTCTCCCAAACAAATGGTGCCCCACACACACACACGCACGCACGCACGCACACATGCACACACACACACACACACACACACTAATGGCTTTATCAACGGGTAATACATAATTTACTTGGGTTTGCTTTAGAGATCAGTTATGTTATTAGGCATTAACAAGAATACATTTTGGGTTTACAAATTGCGAAAATCCTTTACTTAAAACTTACTAAGCATTTATTAATGGATAACAATAACATTTATAACTGCTTTATTACCAAAGAAAGGATTAATACCAGCCAAATGGATTATTTTTTTGGAATCCTTAAGATTTTAGTCCTGGTTGATGTGGCAACCTGTGCTCACTGGTGATAATAACAAGTGTGGTTTAATACTGCAGCACTGTCACAGTGCTTGAGCACAGTGTCAGAAATACAACAGAGGAGCAACTGTTGAATCTGTTTATAGCGCAGCCAAACAAAATCATGTTGTTCTGATAAAGAAGTCAGTCAAAGATAATAGGAACCGCAATATTAGATTGCATGCTTTCTTTATAATTCTAATCGAGCGTGGGAATGGCAGATTCCCGACTAACAATAAAAAAGAGGTAATGTAAATATATTTATTGTCTATTGCTGTAAGAAATTGCAGACCATAAATACTATGGAGTTGGACTTCATGAAAATGTTTATAACTATAATGGCTTGTAACTCATCGTTAAAACATAAGAACATTATTTACTTTTAATATATTTTAAATAATGGCATTAGTTACTACTTGTAAACACATTAAAAAGGGCCGCTTATTAAAAAATGGCACCAAGGAAGTTTGCCAAAAATGTTTTGATGTAACTCTTCTGTTACGCTCTGTCCCTTATCCCTTGACTCCAAAGACCAATCCAACCTGCTCCCATGATGCAACCATGATGGCAGTGATGTAAGCGTAACTGCAGCGATAGCTTTTGGCAAGGGTGTTAAAAGAAAAAGAACGTCACACTGTGACATCAATATTCACTGCCAGAGAGCGTGTGTGTGTGTGTGTGTGTGTGTGTGCGGGTGGTAGGTGGGAGCCATTCATTGACAGAACCTTCCTATCCTATCATTAAAATTTGATTGTCCAATTAGATTTCTTTTAACAAATACAAAGACAGGTGATTAGGAGTGGTGAGGAATGGAGAAATGAATGTGAGGGTCACACACACACACACACACACACACACACACACACACACACACACACACACACACACACACACACACACACACACACACACACACACACACACACACACACACACTTTAATCCACCTTATTTAGCTCCATTTCTTCTTAAACACTTTTATCTTTTTCCTAATTTCTATGTCTATCTTTGCATCCTTCACATATCTAAGCTTACATGTAAACACATTGAGCTGCGTTTATTAGTGAGAGTACAAGTTAAATGAGCACACTGCTGATTTATAAATGTGCTATCCTTGCTGGGAATACAGGCTGATCGCCAGCCCAGATAAACTAATTACTTTGTCAGTTGGAAGCAATATGCAAGCCTAGAGAGGAACAGGAAGGTAAGGAAAAGAGAAGAGGAAATGAAGAAGCTGATGTAGGAAGATGGGGGCTAAGGAAAGAAAGAAGAAGAGAAATGGAGGGTAGAGGAAAGATAATTAGAAAAAAAGCTTAAAAGGAGCTACTGACTGTGAAGAACAGAGGGAGGAGAATGATGGAGAAGCAGTTAGTAAGATTTGGGCCCTGATAATAAACAATTTGGTGGAAAAATGAGAACAGGGCAGAGCAATATGGAGACAGAAGCAGGGGAAGGAGAGAAATGCTTGCTGACATAGATGAGTCAATTAGTTAGGGGTGATGAGAGGATAAGGATAATGGGAGGTGACTGAGCAGACGGAAGACAGAGCGCACATACAGAGACACACAGAGAGTCAAGTAATCAGTAGTAATAATTGTGATGTCATATTTCCTTCAGTCTTTTTTCAATATGTCTTCCTCTTTTAGACTGCCTGTTCTGTATGCAGGACGTGTCCCACTTCCCCTCATCTGCCCTCTGTGTGTGTGTGTGTGTGTGTGTGTGTGTGTGTGTGTGTGTTGTGTATATGCTCATGAATTGGCATACCAAGAGGATTCAGTTGCCAAGTAGTTTCAGCAGGCCACTAGTCCACAGACCTGCCCCGCACGCGTATTGGTTCGGGGATGTGCT
Organism: Zingel zingel; assembly: GCA_023566125.1. Taxonomy (NCBI): domain Eukaryota; kingdom Metazoa; phylum Chordata; class Actinopteri; order Perciformes; family Percidae; genus Zingel; species Zingel zingel. Next base: position 16,898,502 of record CM042332.1, read on the forward strand.
GCCTTAGCCAATGAACTTGCAGCAAGATTTTATGGTAACGCTTGTGTGTTAATTTAGGTGTATGTGACAAAAGTGAGAGAGAAAGACAGTAGGATAGATTATCAAATAAGAGCATTAATAAACAAGCCTGTGTATGTAGAAAATGCAATGTTTATGTCAGTTTCTACATTTTACTCTGGCTATGAAAAGACACTAAGAAGTTAGCTTAGGGTTTAAATAGTTATACAATGGTCAAGACTTTAGCCTACAAATGACATATGCAACCACTCTGTTGTTATATTCTAAGGATCTTTACTTGAAACACAGTTTTTGGTATAACATTTTCAGCTATAGCCATTACATATAGTTGTATTATGTAAGTATGTCTTAGTTCTCATTGTTAAAGGTGGAGTTCACACTTCACACAGGGACCGATGCATGCACACACAAGGGCGTAAATCCCATCTAAGGGATGTCCCCCCCCTAAAAATATCATTAAAACAATGCTGTGTATTGTAAATGACATAATGATGTATACTTAAAATATCTGTGTAAGTAGTAAAACAATACAAACCCCCAAAAATGCTTTTTAAGTTTAGAAATATTTTGAGTCCCCCTACCTTGCCTCACAGTGGTTTGGTCCACTGCATGCTGTACGTTAGGACGATCTGCACCCGACTCACTGTCACATCGGGTAGTGACAGGAATGTAGTAAGTAGGCGGTTCTTTTTATTCACATTAAACATTGGATGAAGTTTTTTTTTTCTCAAATAGAAATAATGCTGAGTAATTAATGAATTAGTCATGACAAAAAGGTTTTCTATGTTAGTGTAATATAATGTAACATTACCTAGCTTGTTTAATAGCTTGTTGGATAGAAATGCACCCACTACAACTAACATTACGACGGCGATAAGCCTAACTTTATGTGTGTGAACCATAGACTGTATATAAGAATGGACCAACAGATCCCGTGTATCTGGACGGAGACCAGTGAAGGCCATTAGAAGCACTTTTCCGGTGATAGCCAACTGAGAGAGACGACGTAAATGTGCCGTGAGCAATGTGTCTGAAAGTTGGAAGTCTTCTGGTAGCTGTGCCAAGAGAAATCTCAATCATTCCCAATCTTGCAGAGACGGAGAGCGTAGGTATATGTAAGGAGATAACATAGGCACAGGCTAATTATTGCTAACTAAAATGCTAGTTAACATTAGTAATTAAACTTAAACAGCTAATGTGAGACGAAACTGCCTGCGAGCTTCTCCTGTACTATACGGTAATTCCTCTACTATGCGACAGTAAGTCGCGTGGTTATGACACAATCGTTAGCCTATTTTTACAAAAACGTCTGCTACGGAGCCATAACGTGAGGTACAAGGTAATGGAGCCTTTTATACATTGCCGTGTTTCTTTAGAAATAAACAATGGACAAATAGAGTCTTTAAACGCTTCAGATGTAAAGTTATTCGCTGTCAAAGTGGCGTCAAAATGAATGGCAGTCAATGGAATGCTAACGGGAGGTGATGGCTTGTTAGCATCAAAATGGCGCCATAGGAGGTTCGCGGTCCGATGAGAAGCTTACCCCCTTGGTGTGAACTGATATTAGGGTTAATATTGAAGATCTACAGAAATGTTATGTTTATTGTCCCCCCCCCCCCCCCCCCCCCCCCTACTGTTAGATCAGATTTACGCCCATGTGCACACATGATGCGGAAGACAAAAGCAGGTCCATGGACACATTTTTTTTGGCCATTTCATGTAATGCAAAAAACTTCTGCTGTCACAACTTCTTCTGTACTACAACTGCTTTTGTATTTTTGACAGTTGTCAATCAATGTGTGTTTGCTGCCCCTTATGTTCAATACACTATGAGACCACTTTGCTGCCTTTGTTTTTGCTGTGTGGAATATTAAAACCTAAAAGACTACACTACAGGAGAGTGCACTACCCACTTGTTTATTACTGGTCGAGAAATGTCAGGTCTGTTGGCTTTAGAGTTTGTATTATAACACCTCTTGCAGGGCCACAGTGGCATAATGTACATCAAGATGGTTTTCTTAGTGTTTGCAACTTGATGATAAACTGATGTCACAAAATAACTAAATGATTCATCACAAATCTTTTGCGTACTTCTATCTTCAAAAAGAAAAATCTTACAAAGTCACATTGGCCCTCATTTATCAACCTAACGTAGAAACCAGTGCAGATATGAGCGCAGATATAATCTTACGACAGGCTTCATGTGTGATTTATGAAACGTTCGTATCACACCAATCAGAGCGTAAGAATGGTCGTACATTGATAAATGCAGCGGCTGGAAACGATCGTAATTTAAATATCACGCCCCAATATGTCCTGGGTTTTGAGGCCTCGCCCCTACAATTTACGACATGGCGAGTCGTAATCCGGCTAAGAAGCGGCACTTTTCAGAGGTGGAGATTGAAACCCTGATATCTCAGGTTCATTTGCACTAACGTGTGTAGTATTTGGCAGCCTGAAAGCTGTTATTAAAGGCTGTAGAAATAATGCAGAATGGAAAGAGATCACTGATGCAGTCAACAGTGTTGCCGTGGCAAATCGGACTCCAGCTGAAGTTTATTTAATTTATACATCCTTGCCATAGTAATATACAGGCTAATATTGCAATCTCTTAGGCCTACATGGTTTACGTATATTTAAATAAACACACAGTAGTTTCTTTTATTTTACTCGTGTTTTTTTCATGAGTCAGAGCCAGGCAACAGCTGTGAGGGAGAGCGCGTGTCCTCAGCCCCCCCCCCGTGCTGGACCACCACCCCGACCCTGACTCCTGACAGCAGAGGGGCTGGAAAAACAAGCCGAAATAACTCGGTCAATGGCTGAAATAAATCGTTCACTTGTGGCCATTAACGACACTTTAAAAGAGAAACGAAAACCTGAAGAATAAATAAAAATGTTGTGCATCGTCATGTTTCCTGTATTGAGTAGGCTATCATTGCCAACCATAACACTGGCCAGGCTGACTGGTGATGTATTTCTCAGAGTTACATTAGTGCCTCTATTTGCAATTTAGTTGAACTCAAAACGTCAATTGCGCTACATTTAACACAAAGAAATTACTTTGTGATGAACATTTTGAGTCCTGTATTTCTTTGAGTTAGGGTTTTGAAGTTTGAAAGATTAAAGAGAATAGAGAAGCAGTAAGTCTTGCCGGTCTATGCTGTATATTCTTTCTATATATTATGCCTTTTGTTTTTAAATAGTGGGCTATTATTTCAGTGCAATAAAGACTATAAGAACAGGTGAAAGCCAACCCCTAGGGTGCTGGCAGTGCACATTTTCCTTTTCAGCTATGACTTTTAGCCTGAAAGGAATTTTAAGGACAGGAAATACCAAGAAAAAAATAAAACCTTACCCAGACCTTTGGGTCATCTATCCAGACAACAGAGAGCACAACTTATAACGTATCACAGTCAGTTTCCGGGTGAATAGGTCACAGAATTCAACAAAATACATTGAACACTGGCACGCTAATGCTTGATTAGCATTTGGTGTGCTAAAGGAAATTCTTTCTCTGGAATTGCTAACATTGCTATATATTATCACTCTGTTATGCTAGGTTTAACTTCTACGCCGCTAAATGAACTGCCAAATTAAACAAACTTGCTACCATGTCACCTGTTTAGATTGAATAGGAAAAGAGATAATATTGAATATCTGACATGACACTTGATTTATGATTATATAAACTGTGTAGATCTAAAATTACGTTTAAAAAAATAAATAACACAGTAGCCTATACCTCAAGCGTTATGCTGATGTCACACTGAATTCCCAAACAGAGTTTGTTAGATTAGCATATTCTGATATTCCCCACTTATTCTAAACTGTATTAATACTACTAACTCTAAAACACATTTCTCCAAACACACATATTTGCATATCAATTAAACCAAGTAAAGCCCCCAAACTGTTATTTCTAGCAGTTATGTTACTGGTTGTGATACAGTAACTTCCTTAAGTTTTATGATGCAACCCAATTTAGTAATATCATGCATGGTTTGAAACTAGCTGGTAGTTACTTAGTTAGTAGTTAACGGACACAAATTTAGGAATGGATTTACAAATAGCTGGTGCAACCCAATCATGGACTGAGTCTGCTGAAAGCAACATGTCATTGTGAGCTTTGAAGTCTGTTGAGGTTGCTGTCAGTACAGGAGCCCTTGCTGCTGCACCAAAGTCTGACTGTTGATGCGAGTGTTTTCTTCCTTTGGTTTGCATCAAAGTCTTTGTTAATCCATATGTAAACAGGGGAAAGGAACTGCAAGATAAATTAATTTAGCTCTGGGCATTAATGTTTGAATTAACAGTACATTTCACTACTTTGGCTTTCACACACAGCTCAGTGTGTGTGCGTGTGTGTGTGTGTGTGTGTGTGTTGGGAAAAGAGAAACCAGGCCACATCCCCTGGGGAGACAGACTGAGGCTCATATTCAATGCTCTTTATGAAAGAGAGCTGTCCCCCCTGTCAGATCTCTCGATCTCTCCTCTCCCTGTGCCTTTATCCTCTATACAGTCATCTTTTTCTTTTCTCTCACATCTACTTACCCCTCCAGCACACTCCTCCTGTATTTCCTTCATCTGGCTCTCCGTATCTTTTCTCAGAATCTATCAGGATTTCACTTTGAACTGGTTCCCGCTCTCTCTCCGTACATGTCCACACCATTCATGATGAAATTGAAATTCTTGCCTTACAGCCAAAGCGGACGCCTTGACTCGTGATTTAACTTTCACAATGAATAAAATCACTCCAGGAAGTCTTATAATCTGTCTTGCAATTTTGAGTGTTTTGAAGACAAATTAATAAGATTACATCCTGTGTGTTTTTATAAAGGATGGCATCAAGTATCAGTGGTGACTTAATGATGCTGTTTTCTATTGACAAAGGACTTTCCAGGCAGTATCCAATAAGAGCCTGTTACACCTTTTATCGCTAAAGCGCCTGCTGCATTGCAAAATCACTCTGCAATTTCTACCTACTTAACTTTGAAAGCAGGAATGTCCCTTTTCTTCCTATTGACATTTCTCATCTTTTGTCCCTCTGCTTTTGACCCCCTCGTAGTGTTACCGTGGCGATGGGGGGCCGACGGTCACTCATTGGTGTGGCGCCAGATAGGAAGCAGCTGACCGCTGTGCAGGAAGTGGATAATAAAGAACACAGTGAACCTCAGGCAAGTAAAGAAGAGTGTGTGTGTGTGTGTGTGTGTGTGTGTGTGTGTGTGTGTGTGTGTGTGTGTGTGTGCGTGTATGTGTGTGTGCGTGTGAGTGTGTGTGTCTCTGCATGTGTGCGTGCCTACGTACTTCTCAGTTACTGATGATCCACCAATAACTGGTGTATAAACTAATAAAAGAATGATGCTACCACAATATAAAATTGGGTTTTTTAAACATATTTATAGCACTTTTAAACCTTTCTATAAATTATATAAATTATAAATTATATAAATTTTGTGTATATTGCTTTGTATTTGTATTTGACTGAGATTTGTTTTTGTGTAGGCATACAGCTATGTTACACTGCATTATTAAGCATTAATTAACTATTTATACAACTAATCTAAGCTTAAAAATGTGCTTATATTTGCTTACAACACATAATAGTGTGTTATAAACATTCCTCAAGTGTTAATTGTTTAAACATGTTAAATAGGGAGGGTTTAAATAAAGTGATACCATTAATCCCTAATATGCATCAACAAATGTTAAAATTAACCATAAAATTGCATTTGATGCTGATAAATGACTTAAAATCTAATTGGTATTCAGTTGCTGGAGATTGGTCTGACATCTGACACTGAGATCATAGTTTTGTAAGGACATATGATTTACCTAACAGGGTAAAGAATAAATATAAACTGTGATTTCATATCCGAAACACAGATCAGGGCAAAAGGGAAATTATTGGCATGCCATGAGCCTCCTGAGAGACAATAGGCAGAAACAAAGCATGTCTGTAAATAGTACCGCTGTACGTCTGCATACTCTCTGTGGCTCCTGCAGACTTCCTATTCTGAGAGGCATCGCTTGGATCGGTCTTCTGAAGTCAACGCTTCCCATTGTTTTGGAAAGGCTGGAATTTCACAGCTGGTTCAATAGGAGTGGCAGAGAGGGGTACACAGGGCAAAGAAAAGGTTTGACATGGACCATGCATGGCAATGGGAAAAGTATTGAGCACAATTAGAGTTTGCTGTTAAGTTACCTATGAGCTAGCTTTGTGTCAAAACGCTGAAAACACTTAACAATAATACAATCTAATTAATTACAGGTACAACAACTAATATACCTAAAATGTATATACTATTAAAAAACTGAATATACAGGTCTTTCCTTTGATTCAAAATGTGTATGATTTATTAGTAATTTATCCTTTAAATATAAATTTACTTTAGAAATATTTAAAAGTTTGTGGTGACACTATTGAACTGATGACCTCAAGATTATGACACAAACATAGCTTGGACCAGTAGCTAACAGGGAGAAAAGAAGATTCATGATTCACTGTGTTTTCAAAGGAGAGACGCCACAGGCTCAATATCTACAGTATGCTCCCCTGGCAATCCACTCACTTTCCCTTGAAGTTCTGAATTTAGCAGACTTTGGGAGGATCAAAACCTACGAAAAAGTTTTCAACAGTGTAAAAAACACATCCCATATGAATAAAAGCACTTTTCAAGCCTAGCGCAAAACTTTCCAGTCTTATAACTTTTTTAGCTCAGTTGAAATGTTAGAAATCAGGGTTTGATACAGAAGTTGAATTTTGTTTAATCTTTATTTAACTGTGAAATAGTTTCACTCTATTTTTGTGCAGGACCAAATTAACTGGTGCAATGTCATCTTTGTGCCCTGGCTCCAAGCAAACTACCGTAATTTGTGCTGTTGTGGATAGAGTGTTGCAGCTGACATTTTTTGGTGATTGATGCACAAAAAGTCCGGTGTCAAGGTTTGCACTCTCTCCTGTAAAGGGAATTCAGTGTTAATCCCTTTAGAAGGATCTGCATTTGTAATATTTATAATTTTTTAGATTAGTATAGGAGTACTTTTAGTTGCTAAAACGGCAAAAGATTAGTTCACCACCTGCATGTGTACCCTAGGCCAACACCCACTGTCTTTAAGCTCAAGTGAAAACATGCAATTCATTAATTGTGTGTGTGTGGGTGTATGTGTGTGTGTGTGTGTATCTCTTTATTCCTGCCTTTGTGTTTTCTAGGCAGAATAAGATCAATATCAAGTCAAAGATGAAAAGATATGATAAAATGCCCTTCGCACGGTGCCCTGAGAGACACATGACTCAGACGTGTGTGTGTGTGTGTGTGTGTGTGTGTGTGTGTTTGTGAGTGTGTGTGTGTGAGCAGGTCCCGGGGTATTCCTGTCAATCATCCATTGAAGACTGTATTACTGAAAAGGTCATACAGACGAAGAGAGAGAGAGTTAAATATTTTAAATAGTTATTTGATAGGCAAGGAAGGGGATTAGAGGTTTGCACAAAAGTCTGCAACAAAAATATCTCCCCTAATGTCATAAATGTTTCTCAGTAATAACTGTTCCTTCCTTTTCAAGAGTTTGTCTGATCCCATGTCTTAACGTGTGATTGGAGATCAGCACTCCATTTGGAGGACACTAAGTTTCTCATCCATATTTTTGATTTGACCAAATCCCTGGAACACAATGTTAACCTGCCCTGCACAGACCAGGTGAAGTACAGTCTCAGCTATGTAGCACCAGCCAAGCTGAAGGCAGGACGCCAGGGCCACTGTTTCACTTCCTATTTCCAAGAGATTTGGTCAGGAGATTAAGATGTCAGTCACAGCAGACAAGGCGCCACCTTGTACACTGTGACTGACATCTCAACTGGGCAGCCAAGTCACAAGGTAGGGTGAAATAACACAGAGTGCAGAGACCTGCAACTTATTCATCCTCTATGGCTGAATAAGTTGCAGCTCTCATGAACTCAATGCATTATTTATGGTTTTGTTTGTCTGTTGTATGTCCACAGTCAAGTTGACAGTCAAGTCAACTAGACATGCTATATACTGTAATATACAGTATGTATTGCATCTTTACAAAAGCACTTGATGATGTATCGTGTCACACTTACAGTACATACTTCACATACTATTCCTTTCAGATCATGTGAACAGCTTTCACATGACACCGTTTTTTCAAATGATCCTTAACAATACATACTGATGTAGGCTTTTCAATCATAAAAAAAAAAAACATACATAAATATTCAACTAAAACTTAATGTAAATAACACATTATTGCACCATGTTATGAGGTCCTTGTCACCCATAAGACTGCTGTTTGTGGTTAGGAAGTCAGGAAATGAATCACAATCCGTATGGATTACACCTTGGTGCAAAATTGTTGTTCTATGATAAGATAGATTGGTTCATACATGTCTGAAACCAGCATATGTGCGCCATATAAACATTGCATGCCATGGTGATATTCACTGTATTGCAATATTACATTTTATTATGTTATATATTTTCTCCTCTCTCGACCTGTCACATGATAGATGAGTTCTCACAGCTCCTGTTTGTCCTGTCCCTGCAATCTTCAGGTGATTGGCTGAGAAGAACTGAAAATGAAAAAGCTGATGGGTTGTTAAGATTCGCAGCCAAATACTTCACATTCCTAGGCTTTCCCTGCTTTGAAAACCCTGTGACAAAAATCATGTGATGAAAACACCTTGATATTCTTTGGCACTATTTAGACAGGTATCACATGGTGAACGTCAGGTGTGTGAGTGTCAGGTGACTCAACCACAGCATCTCTGCCACCCATCCGAGACATCTCCCCACACCTCGCTACCATGGGTTTAAAAATGTTTTTTAAAAGAAATCTCAGTTGTGATTATCTGTTTGGTATTGAACAACAACAGCCTAATGTCCAAGGGTGGAGCAGTCAAACAGGAGCTGGTCAGAAGTCAATGTAAACTCCAGATTGTAAACAGTATCACTGAAACGCTAGTCTCGCTTTGCCAGACCTTCCTCCACAGCGCTGCGAAGGAGGGTCTGGCTAGTCCGCACAGCATTCTGAGATGGTAGAAAAACATGCTCTGGTTTATTGGCATTTCTATAAACCAATCACAATCATCTTGGGTGGCGCTAAGCACCGGGCAGAGCCACTGCAAAATAGCCTCTGGAAGGAACTTGTTTTGGTGGAACGTGTACATTTAGTCGTGCAAAAGAAAACTCAGATTAGCTAGCTGTCTGGATTTATCCCGCAGAAATATGAGGAGCAGTTAACCATAGTCCTCATGAAACCACCAGAGTTTAAAATGCCAACACAAAGAAAGCGGAAGGTAACGGACATGTCACATCAAGAGTGAAATCCGGTGGAATTTCTGGCGGCAACGGAGCAATCCCGGAAGTGGAACATCGTGGCTATAGACTACTGAAATGCATACACATAGTTTTATATAACATAATACTATGTTACAGTGTATAATTACAATTCATTAAACTATGAATATTACTATTAATTCAAATGTTATATTCTTGTAAATGTTACTGTATACAAGTTAACTCGTTGTGATGCTGTAACCAGTCATGTGCATAAAAATGCCAAAATATATATCTTTAAAAATCACATATTAGGTTGTCAAAACATCTTAACTTAATGTCAACTTACTCGCTGAGCTTACTCAATTAATCGACTTTGAGTTTAGATTGTTTTGCCAATGCTGTTCCCAAGTTCAATAATGACTTGCCAAGATCAATTTTAACATGGATGAGAAGTCCTTAAGTTTGAATATTTGAACAGTTCCAGCAACTGAGTAAACTCTGTTGATAAGGACCATGTGATACGCTTGAAAGCTCCACATGAAGCAAGTCAGTCAATTTTGAGTTGGAATGATTTTGTCAACTGCTGTTTCCAAGGGAAAGAATGATCTGTCAAGCTCAACACATACAAAGCATTTAAAAAGAAATGCAAAAATATTTCTTATATGCAGCAAATTTAATCAAAATAAATCTCTTTAGTGTTTCTCAAAAATATTTTTGGATTGAAAAACCTCAAACCTCTTCAAATTATGAAATAAACAAACCCCTTGTAAAACTTCCATTGTTTAAACTTAAAAAACGCATGCTAGTTTAGGGATGCTTACTGCTGAAGAGCATTTGCATTTTGAAAGTCCTCCTGAACCAACAAATCCTTGCTATCAGTAAATGGAAATCAAACATTTGAATCAACATTCAGTCAGACAGTAAACCTCCACTGAGGTGTGAGAAAGTGGCTGACTTTGCTGTTCACTCTCAATTTGCTATCGGAGTGAATGTCTGAATGTTTGTGTCCCAGTAACCCTTGCTGTTGGAAATGTCTTACAGAGTACTTTCACAGTGTGATACCAGAGCCTAGTCTACTCAAACCTTGTGAAATGAGCATAATGTCTTCAAATGCAATTACGTGCACTGTGCATAGTGTCTTATGTTCCGCTCTGAAGAGCGATCATATCAAGGTGACATGTGTAGAAGCAGGCAGTGTTCCTGAACAGGTAATGTTATTACTATATGCAATACTTTATGTAAAACACTTTGGATTACCATTCTGTTTGAAGTGTACTTTATAAACAAACTTGCTTTTTGCTCTGAATAGGCTTCTACAGGGAGTGGACAAGCTGACAGAAATTCTTCAAAATCAAGTCAACACAATAGCAAAACAATATATGTATATATATATATATATATATATATATATATATATATATATATATATATATAGAACATAACAGTGGGGTGTAAATATATATATATATATATATATATATATATATATATATATATATATATATATATATATATATATATATATATATATTTACACCCCACTGTTATGTGCTGGACTGTCTCAGGGGCATCTTTACCCAGCCTACACCTGGGGTCCTGTCTGGTATGGTAGACCCTGGCCTCTATTGCTCTTGTACCTAGAGCTTGTTCTTGTGCTGCCATGATTAGTGCCTCTGTGCTATCTTTCAGATGAGCCTTTTCTAGCCACTGGTATGATTTCTTGATATCAGCCACTTCTTCTATCTGTTGGTGGTACATGCCATGCAGGGGCTTGTCTTTCCATGATGGTTCCTCTTCTCAACATAATCACTGGGTTTCTGTTGCCTGAGATAATTACTTAGCAGGTCATTATTTGGGGCCATCTTCCTGATGTACTCCTAGATCTTTGTTGTTTCATCATGTATAGTGGCTCTGACGCTCACTAGTCCTTGGCTACCCTCCTTCAGCTTGGTGTATAGTCTCAGGGTGCTGGACTTAGGGTGAAACCCTGCATACATAGTGAGGCACTTTCTTGTCTTGATATCGGTGGCTTCTATCTCTTCCTTTGGCCAGGTTATTATACCAGCTGGGTATCTAATGACTAGCAGAGCATATATGTTGATGGCTCGGACTTTGTTCTCACCATTCAGCTAGCTCTTAAGGACCTGCCTTACCCTGTGTATGTACTTGGCTGTGGCTAACTTCCTTGCAGCCTAATCATAGTTTCCATTTGCCTATGGTATTCCAAGGTATTTGTAGCTGTCCTGAACATCAGCATGTTGCCTCTTGGTAGTTCCACCCCTTCAGTTGTGACCATCTTACCTCTCTTTGATACCATCCGACCACGTTTATCTAATCCGATTGACATTCCGATGTCATTGCTGTAAAGCCTTGTGATGTGGATCAGTGAGTCAATGTCACGTTCATACAGCTTGATGTCAGCAATGTGGCTGATAGTCACTCCACTTAGTGATAATCTGACTGATCTAGGCGTTGCACAGGTTTATCTGTCTGTTCTTGAATCTCAAGTGACTTAGGGGTCCTTCATGATCAGGATTGTCTGGCCTTGGGTTAACCATTCTGGGTAGTCCCATCTCTCAGAACAGGTTCAGTTGTGCAGTCAACTTCTGTAGCCAGTAGGTGTTGATCATATCTGGCCCAGCTTTTCATGTGAGACACTCGTTCATGGATGTCTGCCAATGTTATGGTTACTGGGTCTTGTTTTGGGAGGATGCTGTGGTCTGCTCTTAGATTCACTAGCTACTGGGCATTGGTGTTATATGTTGCCTTCTTCTCCCATACGTTTTTCCAGTATTGTTCAGTCTCAGTATTGCTGTGGTATTGCCACCCTGCCACTGAAAGTAAACTTTAGATAGTTCATCCTCTTTATTCTCCTGGCTTCTGCATCTGTAGTGTACCGCTTCAGAAGGGTAGCTACAGTAGAGCTGTGAGTCTTTGTTTGGCAGTCTAATCCCATTAAAAGACC
>CM042332.1:16918277-17038277 GCA_023566125.1 Zingel zingel
AAATCAGAATGAATGCCTGCCACTATGGGTTTATTTCTCTCTCTATTTGTGTCTAAATAAGCTTAATTACATAATGGGGAGATCATATCCAGAGAGAGGATTGTATCATGTACTGTAAATGAAAAAAGGAAATGATGGAAGGAAATATAAACTCAATGGCTCTGTGTGTGTGTTTTTCATTTGTTGATTAGACATACCATTTGGGCAATATGGAACATTTTGAAATGCAACATTTCCCTGAACTTTCATCAATATATAGTTAACAGCTTTTGAGATATGACATGTTACAAATGCACAAATAAACCCATCAAAACATGACGTAATGTATAGCTCTTCCCTGGATTTTAAAGTGGGCCACAAAAAGGAAAACATTCCTACTGCTGTGAGCACCATGTTTTTATGTCTGAGGGGAATAATAGTAAAGCTTTGGATGACACATCTCATTGGTTTCATGGTCAGTGTGACATGTTAAACAAGAGGTATGACTGCGGACTGTTGGATCAAAGGGGTAATGCCAAAACATTTCTCACTCTGCTTTGAATATGATGGAGAGAATATTCTAATTGGATGAATGTAACGTCAACTTTCATGTTTTCCTGTGAAGAAACTTGTGCATAGTATTCTTATTTTAGGTGTGTGTCATCAAACTTGTGTGCTAGTCCTACAGTGACTGGTTTGTTTTTGTGTTGACCTAGTGGAGTGTTTTTCCAAGTCTTTTTTCCTTTAGACCCAACATGCCTTGACGTGCTGTCTGGCTCCCTTTTGACTTAAGCATTCAATCTCAGTGTGTGTGTGTGTGTGTGTGTGTGTGTGTGTGTGTGTGTGTGTGTGTGTGTGTGTGTGTGTGTGTGTGTGTGTGTGTGTGTGTGTGTGTGTGTGTGTGTGTGTGTGTGTGTGTGTGTGTGTGTGTGTGTGTGTGTGTGTGTCATAGCTGTCTGTCACAGAGGCAACTGCCCCCACAATGTGTGTTTGCTAAATGTTCGATTGATGCAGCAGGACCAGATTTCATAAGGCTTTTAATGAAAACTTTTCTTTTCTTTTCCTGTCACTCTCCTTCTGTCTCCCATGTGTTTCCTCTGCACTTTCACTACCTCTCATCCATGTTTCTTCCCCCACGCAAACATGCACGCACGCACGCACACATGCACACATGCACATGCACACTGGATTTTGCGGTTAGTGACAGTGCTTTTCTGGGAAGTCTTGTGTGTATGCAATGTGCTTTCATGCACCAACTTGCCCATGTGTTGGTGATATCACACCATTAAACACAATTGTCTCACTCGTTTTTACCGTATGGCTGCATAATGTGAACATCTGTTACAGACAAGGATGTCGAAAGGTTCTGATTTGTGATAATTCATTATAATAGCCACATATGGATTCTGCAGAGAAAGCTTTCTCAAGTATTGTCGACATTAAAGCAAGTCAAGTCAAAGGCAAAGATTTTAAAGAAACTTAGACAAGAAGAGACAAGATAGACGTCACTCTTCGTCATATTTAAAAGTGCCATCAACATTTTGCTTTGTGTCATCTACATGCGACAGGTGTGTGTATTTCTAATTCATGTGTTGAACATGTGGCAGAGCAGAGAAGCAATCTGTGCCTCTTTCAAGTGTAATTGTGTATTTGTGTGTGTGTGTGTGTGTGTGTGTGTGTGTGTGTGTGTGTGGGGGGGGGCTCACTTGAAATGGCATGTAATCAGAGATAACATGAGAAGCTCTTCTGATCAAAGGTTGCGGCTGGTAGGGTTGACAATGTGTGTGTTGTGGAGCACCTGTGCGAGTACTTACAAAAAAGTGAGATCAAACCAACCTTTTTCTTCCCAAAAAATGTATTTCTCTAACTGCTTTTGACCTGAGCATTTCTTTCCCACACAGGTACGAAGATGGATGACGAACCCCAAAGTAAGCGTCGAGAAGGCCCAAGGGAAAGACCTTTACCCCTATCCAAAGTGTCCGCTGGCTGACGACCTGTGGTACACCCACGTCCCCTCGCCTTATGGCTGCTGTCACTATGGCGGCCTGCAGGGCGGCCAGTACTACCAGCAGGAGCCGTGCTCGCCATGCCCTGCCAGTGGGCAAACCAGTGGCCATGACAAGAGCAAGGGCTGCAAGGTAAAGGGAAAAACAAATAAAGAGATCCCATCATCCGCTCACCACAAATCTCCTTCTCTGGCCTGCAGGTGCAAGTACTGTATATCCACTCACGCCATTACAGAGCTCCCTCTGTTTGCTCATTAGCACTCATTAAAATAAGTCAGAGGCAAATTAGGTACTAACAGGACTCTAGGCATTTTTGTGCTTGTCTGTATTCTCCCTTTAAGCTCTAAGTGTTGTTATGTAACATAAACACTAAGAAGACAATGCTAGAAAATAAACCTGGTTGTTGTTGCTCACTACGGGCCGGTGTAAGAGCAGGAGGCATATATTCAGCTGGAAACATGAATATTGTATTAAAAAAACAAAAAAACACCAGTGCATGCTGTCAACAAACTCCTTCCCCAAACACACACACACACACACACACACACACACACACACACACACACACACACACACACACACACACACACACACACACACACACACACAGTCCATACACAGTAATGCTGCTGCAGGTGTCCAGGTTGTCCTTGCAAATCATGATAGCCATCCCACTCCCATCAGTCATCATACCCATCAATTGGTTTCCCGCTCGTGTGTGTGTGTGTGTGTGTGTGTGTGTTTCTCCAGTCCTGTGGGCGACACAAGAGTATGAGTCATCACTGTCCCAGCAGGACAAAGCCACACTGTGTACTGTGTGTGTTTTCATATGCACTGAGAAACAACATTGAATCATGTAAGAATATAAAACAGCACAGTGTTGTTGTCCATCACTTCATTCTCTTTCCTGCAGCCTTTGAGTTCAGTTTTGCTCTGGTTTTCTTCCAGGCAGTTCTGTCTCCACTCTATCTCTCCATCAATTCCACCTCTTGACCTCATAGATCTGTCACTAATGTCTCACTGGAGATTAATGGCTGTTGCGGCGAGGTGGGAGCAGGCTGGGGGGGGAGGGGTTAAAGGAGGAGGGGGCTCTGTGATGAGTCATAGCTAGTTTTCACTGCAGAGTGTGTGTGAAGTCAATGCAGGAGTGTGGAGTTACAGTAAACAGGACTGACCTAGCGGCTACATCTATGTGGTTTTGTGATCCAAGACTCTTGACCGCATTTATAGAAACGTACAACATACAGTAGCAGTTAGATGCACAACCTAATATGCACTGAAAGGCACTCTTCCTGTATTTGGCATATATGTGGCATTGGCAAAAACTCAGCACACAGATATCATGTTCTGTACTGTTCCCTGCCTACTGTATCTCGGCACACTCTGTCCAGACCCTTCACAACTCAGGCCATCAAAGTTGGCTTGCCAAACCGGCGCAGAGCATGACACTTGTTGGACAAATGGAGCAGTAACAGAAACATTTCCCTTGCATGCCAAACACACTGCTCTGTTATGGAGGAGGCCACCAACGGCCTGACTTACAGTAAATACAAATGAGCAAAGCTTCACTATGAAATTTGTCAGCTCATCAATGTGAACCGTATCAGTCGCTGTCTAACAAGTGTCTCAGACTCAGTCTTAAGAAAGTGGGGTGAAAGGCTGCTGTCCCATTTTGAAGGAGGAGATGGACATACGCCAGAGACGTTGCCAGACATTTGTCATGGTCTGATCTGATGCTCTTTATTCTTCACTGTTAATGCTGCTGTAAATCTAGAAGTTTATTATTTAGTGTTCTTGATGAAGCCTTAGCTTTTCTGCATTACACACATTGTGTGCGGAAGCTTTTTAATGTGTTACTTGGCCACAAAAGGCAATTGTTTGCCAGAGGAGCTCCATATGAACTGAAAGTCAAGTTTTCAGCAACCCCTCCAGGCAAAAAATAAATAAATCATGAAATCTGCAATATTTCAATTAATATAAGGAAATCTACCCATGTTCTTTTCCCTCCAAAATGGCTTACCTGACAGATTGCCCACCATCTCCTCCTCATTGAAAATCCATCACAGCAGCTTTTTTTCTAATTACAAAGCATCATCACCATTTAAAATGCAGGTAACTTGGCTTAGCCTTGACCCAGTGCTTTACAGAGCCTTGACCCTGCTGCTGCTTTTGATTAGCCTATCAGAGCCAAAGCTAAATGTAGACACACTTTATGGCACTGATCTTATTATATTATGAAATCAGTGTAATAAATTTATGGCGCCTGCGTTTCTTTTTCCATGGGGTGATAACTACAGAGCAAATAAGTTTTACTGTAGGAGGAAAGACAGGTAAATAAATTAGAATTAAAATTGGACAAAGGGTAAACAATTATAGTTGGAGAGGGAAATGATTAGTGGAGCTGAGGGGAGAGACATAAACACAAGAAACAGCAGTGATATATATATATATATATATATATATATATATATATATATATATATATATATATATAGAGAGAGAGAGAGAGAGAGAGAGAGAGAGAGAGATGAGAGGAGTTCAGAGGACAGTTTTATTAGAAGAGAGAGGATGGGGTCAGAGCATCTGCCCCACTGCCTGAGCATGACCAGAAATCAAAAGCATAAATCCTCTTGATAAGGACGTCCTGTACTGTCCTGTGTACGCAACAACAAACTGTCAGATACTACACACATACACACACATACGCATGCACGCACGCACGCACACACGCACGCACGCACGCACGCACGTACGCACGCACGCACGCACACACACACACACACACACACACACACACACACACACACACACACACACACACACACGTACACACACACACACACACTCTAAGCTAAGCAAATGCAAACGCAGCCTTTCCACCAATCAACCCTGTACTGCTCTTGAAGAAGACTTAATCAAAAATGAAAAGAACATGAACTTTTGTTGACTGCTGGTTGTCCTGGCGTGTTATCTCTCTTGTCACACAGTTTCAATACTTTTTTTAGAATCTTACACCAGTAACGCTTTAGAGCATTACAGGAACTTCTCATCAAGTCACATACAAGAGAACAACAATTGATGTATAGACAAAACAGCAAAATCACTCTTTTATATTATATTTAAACATTATGTATTACTGTATATAAGGTTATAGCCATTACCTAAGTTGCTTATGGCATTGTTTCCATTTCCTTATGACCTGTTCTGGGAATGGATAAGGTGATAGTGTTGTTAATAAGTCAGTGTATTCACTATGGTTTAAACACCAACTTTACCCAGAAAGGCCTGACCTGTCACATGGTCATATTTGTTTGATAGACAGAGAGCGAGCAGAAGAGAGGAGGAAGGAAGGAAGGACGGAAGGAAGGAAGGCAGGAATTGAATGAAAAAGACGGACGGTTGAAGAAATCAAAGAAGATGAGAGAAGCCAAGCGTGTCTAAGACGAACAGTGATTTTTATCTACTGCCATGCAGCTTGTGAATGTCGTCAACTATTGATTAAATCTTAGCTGAAAGTGGCGGCAAAGCAGAGGGTGAAAAAATGCATATGAATTTCTAGAAACCTCATTTCTCGGTGAGGTGGGCTCATCTTGTTAATGTTTTGTTAGAGTCAGCTGGAACTAAAAGCTTGGACGTTCTGAACCTTTGTCCTCACAGTTAAAAAAAAAAGACCCTGCTCAGATGATCAGTGGTGTTTTCAAGAATACTCGTGGAATTTGGCTGTAACGGATCGTTCTCCACGGTGTCAAAACAGAGAGAGACGACCTGTGACAAATCCACCTCTCTTGTTCTCCCTCAGCAGTGACAAGGCCCTGCAGGCTAAAGCTCTGTTCCACGAATGCTAATGCATCATGTCTGAGGCAGTGAATGAGAACGGGAGGAGGCAGTTGATGGTGGTGTGATTTCATTCAAAGATCCTGTCAAGTGAGACTGTGAGTCAATGTCAAGTGCAAATACATTTCAGGTGTTTAATCGGATGACAGGGTGATTTTAGAAGTAAAAATGCCCACAACTTTGGCCAACTTATGGCTCTTAACATCATCTTCTTAGAAAAAGATTAACCACTTTAATGGTGCAATGAGGTTTTCTACTGTGAGAACACATTTCTGTTGGACTTTGGACTCCAGACTTTAGTTCTTGAAGTAGTCTTATCTTTGAAGTGTCTAACTTGTGCATTCTAAGAGGCAGTAGATCACTTCTTAACAGAGCTAATGGTTAATGACTTGTGTGTCAAATTCAAAGGTTGCACCACGTCACTGGTGACCTTTTACTGGCACTCGCACCCGCTGTGAACACTGGAAAAATCTGGATGTGTGGCTGAGTTGGTGGTTTCTCACCAATATTTAGGTCAATATTAGAAAAGCATTTTTGTCTAATGAAATTCAATACAACACTGCACAACACAACTGCAGTCTACAAAAGGACTATCGACTCTCTGATACAGTCTCAGCAAAACTGTATGATTTATTGGGCTGTTGTATTGGATAACTGTGCACTTAATGAACTTGTGAACTTTGTTGCCCGTGTCTCTCAAGACCAACACTTTGTCCTCTCCTCACCTCCCAAACAGGTTACCTTTGCAAAAAAACTCACTTGAATTCCAGCTTTAGTTGCATTTGCCATGAATTGCATTACTGTCAAGGCGATATTTAGCTTGTATTGAGAATAAGAAAGAATTAAGAGGAAAAACCCACAAGTCCAATTATATTTGATACAAAGAGTTACACAGAGAGTACTGGGAGCAAAAATCCCTCTTCAACTGGTAGGCTTGTCATGCATACTGTACAGTACCAAAACTAGGGAGAAATGCCTGTCATTCCAAACTTCTGTTTGTACTCTTTTCAATAGTTTGGCTGATTGACTCAAAACTTTGTTTTCTCCTTGATAAAGAGCTCAGCACACATCCATATTCATTCCATATAAATGCCACAAGTCAGAACCCCCTGAGTTTTTCAAACTCTGTGCTTAGTAATGAAACTGGTGAGGTGCCAGCTCGTTGGTATAAAGCCAGTTTGTATTGATTGGGCAAACTTCCAGCTCCTTCTTGTCTTCCTAGCAATACCTTATAGAGCTGGTTGTCTATTAAACCTCCCCTTTGCCACTATTAAAATCATGCCCTATCTATATCAACCTTGATAATGTCCTGCCAACATACAATGTCCTCCTTATTGTTATGACTCATGTTTTTCTTTCCTTTGATCTAAATATATTTAAGCAGCATTTAAATAAGGAAACTCTCATAGGGTCCGGAAAGCAGATTTAAGCTACCACTGTTTAGGATACATTTAGCAAAGGAAAACTGCTAATTCTTTGGTTTCAGAGCCAAGTGCTTTGGCAGTGGAAGAATGTGGTTGGAGTAATAAACTTTCTTTTCTTGCATGATCTATCTTCATTGTTCACAGTGGATGTCATTTGTTTCTGTTTCTACTGCAGCATTATACAGTCTTTCTCTGCCAAAGCACAAAAAGGAGATAAATACAGAAGGTACTTCATACCTTGGCTGCAGTTTCCTGGATTGGTCGTGACTGCGATGTGTGAATTAGCTTGTGTTTTACCCAACCATAGCTATAGCAAGCTAGAGGATAGCTGAAGAAGGAAAAGGAGAGCAGGTTGTTTGTTAGCCATCCTGACTAATCTGTGTCTGGTTTGATACAGATAACAAAGGCATTTGGCATATGTAGAGAGAGATATACATCCGCATGACTGCATGACTGTGTGGTAAAATGTCAGGGAAGTGGTTGTAAAGAAGTGACACAGGTTTATTTTTGGTAATGCTTTCAGGGTTTCGGTGCTTGAAAAAAGAGGCAACACATTCTTACTCGTATTGAGTAAAATACTGACGCTTGGTCAGGTGCCTTTGGCGTTGTTATTGACGCTAAAAGTCTCCTTTAGCATCATATCTAAACAGGCTTTATCTAAACGCGCTGGGTCAGGACTATTGTCATCACTTTTGACGCAGTTAGGTTTAGGAAAAGATTGTGGGTGGGTTTATAAAAGGTACGTTTACATGACACGTGGGACAAGAACGGGACAGTTGGGTTTAGGTTAAGATTGTGCGTGGGGTTATAAAATAAACGTTTCAGTGACACGCGGGAAACAAACCCCGGTCTCTGGGGTGAAAGCTCTGTGTTGTTTGACCTATCCACCACCCCAACCAACCTCCTTACGGGGAATTTTGGGCTTTCATTCTACATGCTACCGTTGTCGCTCTTAATACTACGTTATCTTCACACGCCGTGGAGATGCTGCTCTGCCTGGTGCGTTCCATACACACGCTGAGGGGTGCTTATTGCATCGTATCTGACGCTGAGAGCCACTGACCACTCCTGAGTTGGGAGTGAGAACGGGTTGAAAGGGGCTAAATTATCAAGACAACTGATAATAGCTGATGGTTTGGTATATTAATTGATATAAAATAGACTATGATGTGTATATTCAATGCATAATCAGTGAATTGAATGTTCACAAGACTCAAAAGACCGGTAACAAACTCTGTATCAGTTTCTACACCTCTTGTGGCTAAATTCCCCTGTATTTGGGGGATCCACCAGCATCAATATTCCTCCCTCATGCTCACCCTTCTCCTTCCTCTCTCCCTCCCTCCCTATTTCTGTCAGCGGACCTTGACCCACGATAAAAAAGGGAGCATCCTCCCTTGCGAGTCTCATTGTGAGGGAATTTGGGAATTATTGTTGTTCTAATCTACCCTGAAAACCCAGCTAATCCCATCTTCCATCTTGATTTTCCAGAGCTAATGCCAAGAAACTGCTGCGCCACAGAGGCTCAGCAGCACCCTGACTATGCAGTGTTACTTTAATTTCTTCCATTCACACACTCAGCTCTATTGAAACTGCTTAGTGCACTGAGGTTTTGGGGCTTATGGCTTGCACCCAACAAGCTCAGAGTTGACCTGATCTGCTTCCACTTGGACAATATGCTTACTCATGGTATTACTATTGCACAAAAAAACTTTTGTAGTTGTGCTTTATTACTAGGCTACATACCACATTTTGTTGTGCTGTAAAAGGCTCAGACCTATTGGTATTATTATTCCACTTCCAGTTAAGGTCAACCTTAAGACGTCATTTTCGTTTTGTGGTGCTACATCCTTAAGATCCATGAACTAAATCCAATGTCATGCAACAACAAAAAGTGAAATAATCTAACATTCACAGTCCAGATGCAAAATTTGTGTATTGGCATGCTGTGAACCCCGTGTTTTGAATGGACAGTTAGCACTGATATCCAATTGCAGAAGTATCCACACATGCTTTGGGTCGTTTGGTCGTTTGGTCATTTTGTCACTCTCACCACTTTGTTCCAGACTGAAATATCTCAGCAACTATTGGATTGCCATGACAATTTGTGCAGACATTCATCTATCCTACTGACTTTGGTGATCCCCTGACTTTTCATCTAGCATCACCAGCAGGTTGACATGTGTGGTTTTGAGTGAAAGGTCTCCACAACTATCAAATTGATCACTTTGGTGACTTTACCTTCAGCACAAACGGAAAAATAAGGTCCAGGGAGAGGGCAGCTTTTTAATTTCTAAGATAAATGGCAGGGATTAAGGCACAGTGGATGACCATGAATATTAGTGTTTGCCAGGAAGTCAGGGTTGAAAGACTTCAGAGCTTCCCAGGATTTGAGGCTGAAAAGAGTCAGAATGTGATACCAGAGGGTGAAAATGGCCGCAAAGCAGCTTAGGGTCAATATTCCAATCTTGAAATCCCAAACTTACCCCTTGGCCCGTTCCTCTGTTTAACAATAACATTACAGTTCTATCCGTCCTGCTGTCTTGTTTCTCAGATACTCTCTCTCACGTTTTAGGTTCACTCTCTCTCTCTTTTTCTCTCTCTCTCTGGCTCTGGACAGTATTTCTGAGGCTTAATCTCCCATGGGACATACTGTAGATCAGGGGTGACCAACCTTTTTGAAACTGAGAGCTACTTCATGGGTACTGAGTCATATGAAGGGCTACCAGTTTGATACACTCTTCTGAAATAACAAATTTGCTCAGTTTGCCTTTAGTTATATATGATTATTAATGATTAATGATAGTCATCTATGTGAAGACACTGATCACGTTAATGATTTCTCACAATAATTATCAACAATGACTTAACAAGGTGGGAAACAGATAATATCATTATTCAATTTTCATTTTTAGAACAGGCCTGAGGGCTACTCCTGTGGTCCTTGGGGGCTACCTGGTGCCCACGGGCACTGTGTTGGTGACCCCTGCTGTAGATGGTGTTTGAATTCCATTTGGACTGTCTTTAAAACCTAAAAACCTGTTTGCGTTCTAGGAACAGAAGAATCGGGGAAAAGAAGATGAGCATTGACCTTGGTGTTAATGAGCAAGTCTTATCTCTGACAGGGAATGGGATAGCTTATGTCAGACTATCTCACACTCTCATTCTCTCTGTTTATCTTTTGTCTTTCAAACATATTTTTCTTTGTCTCCATATCTCCGCTCGCACCTCATTCCCTTCTACTTTATAATTCCCCCCACCGATGCTCTCTCGCCATCCCCTCATTTCATTACTCTTTGATGCTCAGACATATGTGGGACATCACACAGCTTGTTAGAGGAGAGCTGGTAGAGGACAGGAAGGGATAAGCATGGAAAAAGAGAGTTACCAGGAAAGAGGGCCAGAGGCTTCCTAATAACACTAATATAAACGCTAGCCTTATCTACTTTTTTGTCCAATTGAGCACTGATTAGCAGTATATGTAAGCTTTTATTTATTCTTTTTTTTATGTATTTGGACTGTCTGTGAACTTAATATCAAATTAATCGTATGAGTTATACTTGAGTATCTTTTAATATCTTATTGTGGACTTATATCAGACTACTGCTTAACGTCCAATGATTATCACCAGGCACTGCATGGTATAGCGTATGCTAGCCACTTATCAACCTTAAGTATCGTCCCCGTAACTGGCATTAGCCAGTGCTTTACCCCTGACCAACTTTTTAGTTGTAAAGTGAACAGACCAAGCAGTCAAACTTCATGCCCAAAGCTAACTTTGTAACCTTAACTCTAACCTTAGTATCATGCCTGCCTTTACTGTAAAACTTAATGGATAATAGAGATAAGTTATTACTGAGACAATAATACTTAAAGGGGTAATTTAGTATTGCACTTCCATAAAGTTGTGGAATTCACAAAAAACATGTAAATGAAATACAGTATCTTACAACTCCCATAATGCAACTCAATAGTGTCTTTCATTAGAACCTCCCTGCAGCTTATTCTTTCAAAGCCACTCCTCCAGTTTGTACTACAACGTAGTCGTAAAAATTATAAATAAATAAATGAACACCTCTAACAGTCTCAACAAAAACTGAATATTACCCCTATATGAATGGACTTAATGCAGAAACTTTCCTGATACATTATGCATATGTTTATCGTTATATGTGTTTGCGGTATACTGAGTGTTGTGGTGAGTGCGAGTTATGTGGTTATGATAATGTTCACGACAACAGTGTGTTCAGTTGCAGCTTCATCATACAGTACTGTATTTTATGTCTAGATCAACTGTATGAGAGTAAAGGGCAAATATAAAGGCAAAGGGTTACAAATAACTTTGTCAGTGACAGAGATGATGTGTATTGAACACAGGCCAAGGGCCGTTAAAGAGGTTAGTGAGAAAGAGGCAGAAGAAAGGGGTCTGATGAAGTCATGATGTTTGATTTCTTGATTTGTGGGACTTTGTGGGTGATGTGTAAATCCTGGCCTTAGTCTGAGCATTTCCTTGAACTACATTACATCCTGAGTTTATGAGGTGAAAGGACAGATCTTACAAGAGAGGCCTTATGAAACCTAACTGATAGCAGGACCAATATTTTAAAGGGCCGCAGCGCTAAACCAGGTCAAAGGGCAGGGAAAGGGCTCAAGAGAAAGAGGAGTCTGGAGATAGCATGCATACATGTGTTCTATCTGTGCACATACCACTGAAAGAATGCATGGTACTACTTTCTCTGGAACAGGGTTCATTAAGAGGCTAGCAATAAAGGATAATTTGCATGATTAACATGTACTGTACAGTTCAGCCTAATAAGATTAGATGGGTCTGTACATACAGTACACAACTATAATCAAATGCTGCATAGAGAAAACAGATACCTCCACTCTGTCCAAGGCTTCTTGTGTTTATAATATGGAGCTGGCAATACATATGTAATACTGTATGTACTTCACATATACATACAGATGTAATGGAATTAGTATGCAAGATGGAAAAGTATAGCCATGTAAATTCCAAAGAAAAAAATAATTTGGGAAAACAAAATCAAACATATTTGCTCACTAATTAAGACGTTATATCTTGTTGGTTCAATCCATACAAAAACCAAAGCATAAAAATGACAATTTGCTATTTTATGGGGGGTTATGTGCCGAACTATTTCTCGGCTTGGAGCACTAACTTCCATGAGTCTCGACTGGTTGCCTGGCAACTGCCTGCCCAGCACATAAACAGCAAATTGTCATTTTTACACGTTTTTATACAGATTAAACCAACAAGATATGAAATTGTAATTAGTGAATTTCAGAGCTGCTAGTAAGCAGATTTTGTTGACGTCGGACAGAGCCATAGTAGCTGTTTCCCACTGTTTCCAGTCTTTGTGCTAAGCTAAGCTAACCGATTGCTGGCTGTAATGACTTGTGAAAGCGAATACACGTGTTTCCCAAACAAAGTGGAACTATTTATTTAAAGGAGAATTCCAGTCGATTTCAACACGTAGCTCTGTTGTTTGTAAATTTGGAGTGCTATCAGTAGCAAGAAAAACTAAAACAATCGGTGCTTCCTACACCGTGTTATTCCCTGCTAACGTTAGCACCCAACAGGCTTAAACAGGGCAAGTTTTAAATATGTTTTTAGCCTCTAAACATGCTCGAAATGTCATTACAAGTGCCTACCCATGTGCAGTGATTCCTTCCGAGGGAACACAGCAAATTTGAATGGAATATTGGCTTGTATGAGTTCGACAATCGACTAGTGTGGACTTGACCGGAAAACAGGAAGTAAATAGAGGTATGTGCACTGGCTGGATTAACACCATTTTTATGCTTTTCTGTCACATCTGCTGCAGTCAGATTCGCTGTGTTCCCTCAGAAGGAATCAATGCACATGGGTAGGCACTTGTAATGACATTTCGAGCATGTTTAGAGGCTTAAAACACGTTTAAAACTTGCCCTGTTTAAGCCTGTTGGGTGCTAACGCTAGCAGGGGGATAACACGGTGTAGGCAGCACCGATTGTTTTCAGGTTTTTTGCTAGTCATATAGTCATATGTATTGATTCAAGACAATTTTTTCAACTTTGAAAAAGAAAAATGATACTGTAGCAATATGTAACAATTGACAATAATTTCACTACATACGGATAGAGGCAGTCCTACAGACACAGACACACACACACACACACACACACACACACACACACACGCGCACACACACACACACACACACACACACACACACACACACACACACAGCGCTATGACAGAATGGTATCATATTGTATTTGACACCCTCAGTAATTATTTGGATCCATTCTGTCCTTCCAGCACTGAGCTATAAATATAGTCAAGGGAGCAACCATTCACACACGGTTAAAGTTTTTTTTTGCAGAGCTGCAAGTTTTGGACACAAACACATAATCTCACTCACACACATTTCCCCATGCCAAGTTGGGGTAATGTAGAGGCCAGCAGCCACTTACAGAGGCCTTGATAAGACTAATTTGAAATGGCTGCAATGACTAAACCTGTTGGCTCTCTGTGCCAAGGACACCCTTTACCTTACATAACAGCCATTTTGGGTCAATGACACATCCACTGAAACAATTTGGTTTTCTCAAGAACTATGTGCACCTTGACCATGGCTGCCATTTCCCCATGTATCTTATTTTTCTCTCTCACACCTTCTCTCTCCTGTGTGTATGTGTGCTTGATGGGTATATGTGGTTCATGCCCATGATATGTATTCAGTCAATGTTGCCTGCCACATCCTACATGCTAAATGATTATGAAGAGGTGTTTGTGATGAAAAGTCCTAAAGAGAGCAACTCTCACGAACTGCCTCCTGTGCAATGCAAATGTGACCCGAATATATTTTACTCATGAATTGAAGGAGTTCACTAGAGCTGTTAGTTGGTCTTAAATGTTGCTTTCATTCCACATAATTGGTTTAAAACTTTTTCAGCCCATTGCAAAAACAACTTCACTTATCTTCACTTACAGGTCGGGAAGTGGAAGATGCTGGCCCGCCATCACGCTGACGGTACAGGCAAGCAGAAGGAAGCAGAGTCAGACGTCCACCTGGACGGTTGTCATTCCTGGGGGATCCACGCCTCACCCCTCCTGGCCAGCCCTGTCATGCTGGAGTGCTCCATCTGCAGTGGGCCCTACATCAGCTACGCCCTGGAGGATACCTGGCAGCCACGTCAACGTACACAGGCAAGTTAGCCTACAGCAAATTAAATTACGGGTAGCAAACACTAATTTGATTGCATTAATCAGTTGATTCCAAAGCAGGGGACTTCTAGGTGTCCTTGATGGGTTTCAGGTAATCCTCAAACTTTGTCATATTATACAATAGATGTTAGCAATGTGCAATGAAATTGATTGTGTTGAAGACAAATCAGATGGTTAATATGATAACACCTACTAGGAGTTGACAAAATAATGAAAATACTTGTTGTTTTCTTTAATAGGAGACAAAACCCAGTCTGAAAAAAATGTCATAAAATAAGAAATCATTGACAGT
The DNA here is from genome assembly GCA_023566125.1 of Zingel zingel. Taxonomy (NCBI): domain Eukaryota; kingdom Metazoa; phylum Chordata; class Actinopteri; order Perciformes; family Percidae; genus Zingel; species Zingel zingel. The sequence goes on from CM042332.1 coordinate 16,933,047, forward strand.
CAGCTTTATTCAAATGGATTTTCATGGTATTAGGAAATATAACATCAAAATAAGTGATATTAGAAAGCACAATGAATCTATGTGTGCTGCCAGTATGGGAAAATTCAGAAAATTCTGAAAAGCAAGAATTTGAGCATTCTAATACAATGCTAAAACAGCATTGTATTTCTAGCCCTTTTGCTGTTAAATGTGCTTTATGTTATGAGTCACAGCCAAGCCTGTACCTCTCCTTGACATTCACACAGAAAATAAATATGGCTCTCTTTGCCACTGCTTGAACAACCCAAACTTTCTGTCTTCTTTCAGAAACATAATTCTGCAATGAAATATTAATGAATGGAAAGCCTAGATTCACCATCACTATGGATACAACTCCATCAAATCCTATACTGAATCAATAAACAACCCCAAAGAAAAGTGCATGAGAGGCAAATCCAAGGAGAAAGGGGCATGCATGGTGAAGTGATTGTTGACTTCAGAGAGACCAGCGTGACTACAGATACCTCTGAATGAATACACAAAGTGATAAGATTCAAACAACTCTCTCTCTCACACACACACACACACACACACACACACACACACACACACACACACACACACACACACACACACACACACACACACACACACACACACACACACACACACACACACATGCACACACACATGCCTCAGCTTGTCTCGTTCTCAGAAAACACCCATGGCAGAATACTGAGAGCTTGGCTAAGTTTTCAGAACTGCAAACTAGGCTAAGACTATATTTCACAGTCGGCTTCAGGGAAATGTCCTGAGATGCAAAATCTGCCAATTATACTGGTATTGTATGTGAAAAGACTCAAAGTAGTTGCTGTTGTGCACATTCAGGAGTGTTTACTTGCACATTTCTAAATCATTCAACCTTCCACGTATATAGAGCAATGTATTGACTTTTATAATCAAATGGAGTACGCCAAAGGTTAACACTCTACATGCAGTGGTGGAAATGAACTTAGCACATCTACTCAAGTGCTAGTTACTAGTTTTCAGATTTAGATTTTACATAAAACATTATGTGGAAGGTTTATAGAATGAAATGCCTTGTTAAAGATTAAACCAGTGGTTCCCAGCCTGTATGGCGTGTGGCATCTTACAACAACATATTGTTGAGGCCTTTTGTGTATAAGGTGTTGTCAGTTTCCCCTCTAAACCTCTCAAATCGTGAATTCAAATTTGTGTAGCAGACCCTTATTTTTTATTTTTCTTTCCTTCTAGATTTATCGTGTGAGCCTTTGAAGGGGGCCAATCCCAACAGTAAAAATGAATACTTTGCAGAATGAATACTTTTACTTTTTAAACTTTACGAACATTTTGATGACCACTTCCACCACTGGTCTTTTATTAAATAGATACATTTGATACTCTCTTCTATCTCTATATACAGTTTAAAGATATTGCCCGGTGAACTTAGCCCAGCTTAGCTATACGTAATCAAGAAGCAGTTCATCTTCTTTTCATCCTGGCATTTAGTCTCACTTAAGCACAATAACACTGTGTCGTCATGTTGTTGGAGCAGACGTTTCCCACCGCTTTCAGCACAGGACTCAAGTGATTTAATGCAGTCTCACCCTGGAAACCCAGCCTCATTAAAACATGTCATGTGGGGAGCCAACTGAAACTGGAGCACGAACAAGTCTGGGGCAGAACTAGTGGTTTTAGAAATGCTGATTAAGAGTGCTGATGTTGATGTCACATCTCTTACAGTCACTCTTTTCAAGAGCTTAGAAAAGCAGCTTAGATCAATGGTTACCAAACCTTTTGGGTTGTAACCCTTTCAACCAATGTTTTCTTGTGACCCCTTCTCACAGTATGTTATTTGTTTATAACCTGTGTTCAGTTCAACCCAACCCCAGGTTGAGAACTACTGACAGATTGTAGCTTGGCAAGCCTATTTCTTTTATTTATTTATCTAATGGGGACTTACAAGAACGTTATACGGGCTGTACATTTGTATTATTCAACTGAATTCAAACAAGAAAATCGCAGTGTGAGTGCATCTACTATACTTTTATTTGCATGTTTTTGTCATATAAGTATTCAATTTCTTTTTACTAATTAATGCCATATTTCTCCCCAAGGCGATGGACCTGTACTACCACAATGAGTCAGACCCAGACAGCTACTGTTGCCCTGGCGACAACAGTAAGTCTCCGGCAACTAAGCCCATGTTTTTTTATTCTTCCACTTCCTCCCCTCTCTCCTTCTTTCCCATCCGTCTTTGACACTGTGACTCTCATTCCTCTGTTATCTCTCTCCGTCATCCCTCGCCATTCAGTCCTGGGTAATTTCTCTTTATTATCTGCAGTTTTGCTTATTTTCCCAACCATTTCAAAATAATCTCCTACGGTTCATTCTCTGTATGTTCTTCTCGTTTGTTGCTTCCCCATTGTCCAAACCTAATGGCTGTGGGAGCAAAATGATTCACACACACACACACACACACACACACACACACACACACACACACACACACACATACATACATAGTGCGTCTCACTATCTTTGTGGGGCCCCGTCATTGACATAATGCATTCCGTAGCCCCTTACCCTAACCTTAACCATCACAACTAAATGCCTAACCTTAACCCTTACCCTCACCCTAACCATAACCTAATTCTAACCCTAATCCTAAAACCAAGTCTTAACCCTCAAACAGCCCTTTAACCTTGTGGGGTCCAGCATTTTGGCCCCACAAGGCTGGTCGGACTCCACAAGAATACTGAACTCACGGTTTTTGGACCCCACGAATACAGTCAAACGAGAACACACACACACACACACACACACACACACACACACACACACACACACACACACACACACACACACACACACACACACGCACACAGTGTAACTTTACCTTATTCCACTTGGCTCTCTAATCCAACCTCTAAGCTCCCAGGATGATAACTGTTGTTCATAAACCAAGATTACTATTTTGGTGTTTTGTGGAAACCAGCTTGGAGAGCAAAACAGTAGTTACAGACACAATACTGAGTGCTGATCATCATACACATGACAGTGACCTTTTCCACATCTGTTCACAACCTTTGCCACTCGCTGCAGCAGAAACAATTCCTTTCTTCTGTCACTGGGTTAGAGTCCAGCATCTGTTTATGGCGAACATGACTATAAGTGACTGTACTTTAGTTTTCCATCATGTCCTGTATTTGTGTCACAAATCATAGTCCAATCTAAGGTTCACAATATGTGTGCGGTTCACATTTTGGCCTAAAGCCTATCTATTCCATTTGTCATTGCTACCTTTACCTTTGCAATGAAACTTGCATGGGCTCTTCTAATGTTCATGTGTGTTTGAGCTTACCATTACATACCTTTTTACCAACAAACTTTAACTTTTCTTTCACCTTTGGATAAAACATTATGAATTCTTGAATTTTTACATCATAATTAGCAAATGAAAACTAAAATTTAACATATTCTAATTTGTAGTGCATTCCTATAACATTATTTATTATATTATTAAATATTATGATTATTATATATATTTCCCTCTGTAGTCAAAGTTACTTCTTTACCTAAGTAAAAATATCAATACTGTGATATAAAATATATAAAGTAGATATAATGAAAATGTCCCTTAAGTAAAAGTACATAAGCATTATTAGTCAAATGTACTTACAGTTTTTTTCAATTGCTAAACGAAAGTGAGCACAACTGGAGCTATATGTGCAAAATACAAACTACAGTCCGCACAGCAGCAGTTCATGTGGACCAAACTCTAGTTTGTTTTTCATTGCTTGAACACAGTTTTCAAAACTCTACACACTTATCCCATAGCTTTAACCACAACCTGCACAACACTGGATTTACAGCACTTTGTTCAAATGCTAACACACTGCTGTCAAAACTGTTAACCACACATTCAAAACAGAATAGATTTCAGTCTGGTGCCTATCAAACACTGCTGATTGCAATTTTAGCTGAAAGCCTAAGCAGGTGTCTTGTTTTAGACTAGTTAGTGAATATATACGGTCCTTATATAGAGAAAGCTCAGAAAGCCTTTTTTTGTACACACACACCAAATAAGAATGAAACAATTATACAGTGTACCGTTTAAGAGAAACAGGTAAAAGAGCAAAGATACCAATATGTCCAGGTAAGGTGTCTGAGGTTACATACACGGCTATAAACAAAAAGTGAAAAACACTATATCTTTACAATAGTAAAACTACATTCTTACTGCTTTTCAGAAAGTAATGGAGGTGAAAGCAATGGAAACACCACATTCATTAGTATTTAGAGATGATGCAGACATCCTATGTGATGCAGAAAACTTGCCGCATGATGCTGGAGAGAGACAGGATAAGTCGCGCTATTCTTTGTTACTGTTATGTACCTTTAGGTTTTTTTTCCAGTAATTCCATAAATTACTAGAGACAAAATACTATATTGAAGCAAATTACTGATTTCCATTCCTTCTTGTTTACCTTACGTAAAAATTGATGTATTATAAAATCTATATCTTTTCTTTGAAGAAACTATTGATTAGTGTGAAGTCACTCAAATCGTTCAAACTGTAAAGATGAAAAGTTTGTAATTTCTGTATTTGTTTTTGACGCTAGTGTTTTTACTATGTTCTGAGTGACAGTGTGTGTTATCTCAGTGAGGATTGTTCATAGCGTTTGGCTGCACCGAGCCTGTTTTGAGACATGTGTAAAGAGTTGTGTTGCTTGGAATGAGTTTTGCAGGAGATGTGAACTGTTTAGCTCAGGTGACTGTTGGTAATGCAGACTGGAGTTTGAGTTTTGCACATGTGGCTTCAGTTGTGCCCACTGTCGTTTAGCAATCGAAAAAAAACTGTAAAGTATCAAAAGTAAAAATACTCATAATTCTGAAAAATCATGTGCTATGCTATTACATAGTATATCATTGGATTAATATTACTGAATTAATGTGTAAGTATTTTGTACGTAAAGTTTTTATCTGTAGCAGTAGTAACTAAATATGTATGAAGTATAGGAACATGAAGTAGAAATACTCAAAGAACAAGTGCCTCAAATTTGTAATAAAGTACAGAAGTAAACTAAATGTACTTAGTTACTTTCCACCACCACTTATCATGCTGTGCTACTGCAATACCACAACTTTGTGGCAGATCTGCTGGCACCTACTGCCTGCTGGAACATCCCCAGAGAGAGAAATGTGACAAGAACCGTTCTGATGAAAACATTTTTTCACTGGGAGTAACTGTCTGCCTGTTAATTATGGGAGTTTTCAGCACAGGGAAAGACATCCGAGCAATTAGCCAACCTGGTGACAAGCTGTTCCTTTGGCTTCGGCCGTGATGCAGCTACACCCTGTCGTTCCAAGAACAGCAGTTAGCGGCATTCGAAGCACTTAGAAGTTGGAGTTTGTCACATGTGATGTGTGTGACCGAGGGAGCAGTAGAGAGCAATGCTGTAGAGCCAGGGTTAAATGCAATAATAATAATTATGTGGAGTAGAGTTCTGACAGTAACACAGAGGAACAAACAGCAAACTGGGTGTTCTTTCTCTGTGGTCTTACTGTAATTACCAAAGAGCATCAAACACATTTGTATGTTCGTCAACTTGCTTTTGAGCAGTTAATCAAAATTTACACTTACTGACTTATAGTGCTTTTCTTCCTAATATGCCAACAGGTTTATATGTGATTGCAAAGCCAGTATGTGTGTGTGTGTTCTCAAACATAACAGTTTTGTTCTCAGTAATGCAAAAATAATATCAACATTGCAGCTATTTACTTTTTTCGTCCACCATTCATGACACATCGCTCACCTGTGTCAACCTGCACTTCATACAGACAAACATACAAACCTACACACGCACATATTCACAAACACAACACAAACATGTGCGTATACATTTCCATTAAGGCACTCCCAAACCAGAGACAGTTCTGAAGATTGTCTGAACATGTTTGTTGCCATTATACCCTGAAGATTTACAGTCCGACAGATTTAGATGTGTGTACTGTATTCAGAGCCAGGGCTGCCAATGACATAATCTCTGTCCCTTAAATATACCTTTGACCATCACAACCTCTACCTAATTCTAGCCTTAATCCAAAAGCCAAATCCTTGCCCTCATATGGCCCACTAAAAAAATTTGGATCAACTACAAAATCCTCTCTTGTGAAAGGAAAATGTTCTCCCTTTTGGACATCATGATGGCCTACAGCAAACAACTCAACTTGCTTTGTCCGGGGGACACTTTTAGCATTTTGAGAGGAGGCCAAGCAGGGGTCAGTAAATAAACATTCATCAAATTCATCCTTCCATTTTTCAACATTTGACATTTGCTGTCCTCATTCAACTTCGCCAAGAGGAAAATCCAGTCGCAGCAGACCCGCACAGGTCAGATGTGTACATACCATTGGATGTTTCAAGAATTTGAGGACATTAGGGGTTTAGCAGAAAGTCCCAAATCCTCCCCTGGCACTTTCTTTTGATGATTTTTTCATGCACTCTGGCACCTTATTTACATTGTGGAGTCACCGAGGGTGATGGGGTCGGGTGTGGCTGCGTCCTTTCTAAAGTCCACAACCATCTCCACTGTCTTCAGTGTTTAGCTCCAGGTTGTTCTGACTGCACCAGGTCACCAGGTGGTCAATCTCCCACCTGGAGGCGGACTCCCCACCAGAGATGAGTCCAGTGAGTCATCCGCGAACATCAGGAGCTTGATGGACTGTTGGTGTACAGGGAGAAGAGCAGAAGGGAAAGGACGCAGCCTTGATTGGAACCAGTGCTGATGGCCAGAGAGTCACTGACGTGTTTCCCCAGCTTGACACGCTGCTTCCTGTCAGACAGGAAGTCTGTGATCCACCTGTAGGTGGAGTCAGGCACATGCAGCTGGGTCAGTTTGTGCTGTAGCATAGCCAGGAGGATGGTGTTGAAGGCAGAGCTGAAGTCCAAAAACAGGATCCTGGCGTAGGATCCTGAGGAGTCCAGATCCTGGAGGATAAAATGAAGAGCCGTGTTGACTGCCTCGTCTACAGACCTATTAGCTCTATAGGCTCTACGAACTGCAGGGGGTCCAGGAGTGGGTCAGTGAGGGTTTTGAGGTGAGCCAGAACAAGGTGCTCAAAAGACTTCATAACCACAGAGGTCAGAGTGACGGGTCTGTAGTATTTATGTATTTATTACAGTAATGTGAAACAGTTGTGTTGAGTTTATAAGCAGCTGTTGATATCCTTAAAATAACTTCTCCATTATGAGTATAACCCAGATAAACAGACATTCCTTGATTATTTATTCCTCATATAAGGTAATAATTGTATTGTACATTTTTGACCGTTTAGCTGACCTGCTGTGCACTGACTATATGGTATGTTAAGTAATTGGTATTGTGCTCCATTTTCCCTTTAATGAATATCAAATCACATGATCCTTTCCTGGAACACCCTAACAATGGACAGTTACATATTAATTTATTTCTAGGAAATCAAAGAAGTCTGGGACCTACAAAAAAAGTGTTACCGAACACACCAATGACCAGCAGACATCTCTGACAGAGACAATCACACAAGCCGAAGAATATCAAAATTCAAACACAGGGGAGTCTCAATCGTCACACTAGCTAAAGGCATAAGTAGGCCATTTACTTTTTGTATAGCTAGCCAAACACTCCACACACACCAGTTCCAAAAAAAAAGCCAAGCTGTCCTCTCTGAATAGTCAAGGTCTTTATGTAACGGTGTCATTTGGTTCCTCAGCATCACGGCTCATTCACATTCAACGCCAGATCAACTGTAGCCACGAACAGCCTCATCATCTCCGGCACAGGGAGTCAGCGTTACAAGATTGGAGGGATGGGAGGATGAAAGAGAGGAAAGGATTTAAAGGATGGATGGCATCTGTCAGGAGACAGTGTGAATATGGGCATATGGGACTCTCTGTATATGGTTATACTGTAGGTGGATTGGCTGAGAGAGTGTGTGTGTTTATATTACAACTGTAATATCCTGTGTGTGTGTGTGTGTGTGTGTGTGTGTGTGTGTGTGTGTGTGTGTGTGTGTGTGTGTGTGTGTGTGTGTGTGTGTCAAGGCTGACTTTGGCATCGGTGACAGTGGCACTAGTGGGTTACATAACATAGGCTACTAACACACACACACACACACACACACACACACACACACACACACACACACACACACACACACACACACACACACCACTCACACACACCACTCACACACACCACTCACACACACAGACACAGAAAGGCAATCAACACAGCTTGAGTATTGTGGAGCCTCCTCTTGAGGGAAAGAGGGCCAGATAGGACTGAGTGGACTTATTGTTAGTATTGCTCTCTCTCTCTCTCTCTCTCTCTCTCTCTCTCTCTCTCTTTCTCTTTCTTCCTCTCTCCTGATCTTCTCTCTGCACCTCCTCCTCATTTCATTCAACTCTGGGATATGACCACAGATGCAGACACAAGATCAGTGCTCGGAGGTAACGTCTTCTTCATCGTCGCTTTTAATCCTCTCCTGTTACATGTTTTAGTTCTTATTTGTTGGATAAAAATACAAAGTAGCTGTTCATCATTCAGACATTAAAACCAGTCTCATTTTGTACATCTGTGTCAAGTTATCAAGGTCAATGCTTTTCGTAGTTTTTGAGAAAGCAATATATGATGTTCAAAGTCTTGCTTGTTTGCCGCAGGATGCTTTCAAGCGCTGATGAGAGATGTCGGTTTATGTCCCATGTGGACTGCTGCTGTAGTGTTCAGTGGTGAGATATTGTGGATTGGCAACCTGTGCTGTCTCAGGGAAAAATGTCTTTTTCTAACAAACAGCACTACATTCTTGTTGGTGCAGTGAGCAAGGGATGTGTTGGACACCTTGAGGGATTTTAGGAAGTACCTGATGTGCCCTTTCTCCCCCTCTTCCTCTCTATCTGAGAGAGAGAGAGAGGGGAAGAGAGAGAGAGTGAGTGAGTGTGTGTGTCATCAGGTGGCTATGGGGGACAGATTAATAATATATTTGACCTGAGTTAAGGGAGAAACAGAGACAGCAGTAAAACGTAGAGGCTATATTTAAAAACTGCAGAGTCACACTTTTCTCTGAAAGAGGCTGGGGGTCAAGGGCAAAAGAACACACTTTCTTTCTCACCCTTACACATCAAAGCATACCTTTTCTCACACAGTCCCTTGCTCTCAATTAGATAAGTGACTGGAAGGTCACTGGTAGCGTCTCATCTCTGTTTATTCTTCGTCTGATCCACATTTCCAGGATGTTTTCCTTACTGCATCACCTGTCCACCACTGGTGTCCTCACATCAATGTTTCCTCTCATTTATTCTCTCTGTTCTCTACTCTTTCACTCACTCCCAAAGACAAAACTCTGCAAAGCATTATCCTCATGTACACACATGCACAACATACAGTAGTTAGGATAGCAATGCATCAAGAGTATTTAATGTGGCCTTAACTTGTTGGCAGCTCCAAACTTCGAATGAATGTGAACTCAGTGAATTTCCAAATCCGGGTTACTTTTTAATTCTGAGCTCAGCGGGTGAATGACCTCAGCTAGCAGGCTGTATTGAAAGAAAAAAAAAACTGCCTTCAAGGTTACATTTATAGTAAGTAAACCAAATGTTTGCATTCAGCATTTTACTCTAAGCAAGTTTTTGTCTTTATGTGAAAGATTACAAATTAAGAAAAGTGTAGTTTCAAATTGAATGCAAATAATTGAGGAGGTGCTAAGCTAGAAAAATGTGTCACCACCTAATGGTGGTAGTGATATATTCATAATGCATGGGACCAGGTGTGTAAATAAATATCGTTGTAGATTGATTCTGTTTCTCCTTTTATTTCGCTCAAAAAACCCATCCGTTTCGTGGGTTTAAATGCCGTTCTATCCATTTCGTTGCAGGTGAAAGCAACTGCAGATGTACATTAATAAATGTAGCCTATTATTTAATCATTTTGTTCAATTTTTAATTACAGTAAATAGAAATGAGGTCTATATTTTTAAAAGCTGAACTCGAATGTAGGAGGTTATGAGGACCATTTCAAGCCCCTCCCTCCTGAGGGAAATTCATTCAACATGCATGGAACACCAAACTGTAGAGTGGAAGGAAACAGAGGCGGGACGTCTCCGCCCTGAAAAGAAAGGGAAAAAATCTTCTGGATGAAAATCTCAAAGAAGAGGAATGCAGTATAGTTCGATTATATGCCTGCCGAGGACCCTGAAGTCTCTCTCCGTGTTGTGATTCGGAAAATAAAGCATCCCTATGAAAGACAAAACAACCGCTTTGACGTGTAAGTAGGCTGTAACGTAATTCATTTCAAACTAACAGCGATGGGTTTCTCCATTCGGAAACCATCGGCATAATATTCCTATAATGCTCCTGTAGGGAATTAACTGTAGGTCTGTATTGTGGGAATACATGGTAGGCTATTGCTTCGGTCTACCTTTTATGTCAGGAGTGTGTGGTTGGGAAGAAAGCACAGGCAGACATACTTGTGGGGGCGCTCTATTACCCCATAATCGCGTGACCTAGATTTATGATGCTGTTATCTATGGAAAAAGATCGCTGATAAGGAGCGTCTGTTGAAAGTGCCAGAGAAACATTGGCAACTCTCTTTTGCAACTTGTTGAACGCTGAGCGCTGCAGGCAGAGAAATGAGAACTCCTTCCGATCTGAAAGGTGTGTTTGTATTGTCTGGAAACTAAAGCTCATGTGTCTTTTCAGGCTAAGAAACCGAATGCCTGTGAATCTACACCGTGTTTTGAGGTTTTTGAGGACTTTGTAAATTGTATAGGCTATTGTTCAGCAAATTTACAGTTGAATAAGTAAAATCGTGCAGCGCCAATTACTTACATATTTTGTCTGTCTTTTTCTTTTTTATGCACGGTTATTATCAGTAAAATTGGTTTGGCCTTCATAGGTGCATGATATCGTCGTACATACTGTCATTCCACCCATGTCTGTTGGTTAAACTTGAACCAGGTGCCTTATTACATAACTGCAGGCTACCTAACTGAGCCCGTCTGGTCTCCTGTCTGCCAGCGCACAAAACGCAAAAAGAGTGACATTTCCCACATAATTCCATTCTGATCATCACATTGAAGTAGGCCTATTTTGGCTTCTTCTGAGAGGCTTGCCCATCTGTGTTTTTTTTTCTCGTTTGAGTTGGATGTATTCAGGAGTTTCTCAGTCTGTACTTTTCCACTAGCAGCGGCATTTTCTTGGCATCGGGCCTCCCTCGGCTCAGCTTAGGCTCTCCCTCCTTTTGTATACCGAGGGAACCTGCGTCACCCCGGGCGTTTTAATTGAGAGGCAGCCAAATGGTGAAGCTGATAGGCCTAGTTAAGTATATCCGATTTTGAGTTTGTACAGGACCAAGTTGCAGTCTCAGTGGGGGCTAGGCGGGGAACATGGATACACTGTAATAAAAACTATTCAGGAGCTTGGAGAATAATCCTGAATCTCATGAACTCTCTAGTTTCAATTACTAGTGTTCACATGTTTGTACAATCTGCAGTTTATTCTGTACTCTTGGCAAGATAAAGGGACACCATTAGTGGACACATATGGATGTCATTAGCCTATAGGATTTGTTTTCGCAGCTTAGTGTAGACTGAAGTGTTGCTTTCTTGGTGATAAATTCAGATTGTGTGAAAAGTTGTCATGATGTTGAACAAACATATGTGCAAATAGTACAGATCGACCTTTCAGTGAGTTGTGGTAAAGAACTTTTTTCCCTCTTTTTCCTATGTTTTTGACGTAAGCACCTCTTGAGGTGCGGCTATGACGCGCTAGGAGCGCAACGGCCTCTTATTGGTCGAGAAGGGGGTCGATCTTCTTCTCACGGTCCATTTAGCTGAAAGGAGTGTTTGATTATCACGCCCACCAAGGGGGTGTGTGGGGGGGGAGCTCCTCCCTCCTCCCCTGTCTGTTATAAAACACGAGCCAAAGGCATGATAGTTATATTTTAGCTGACAGGCAGTTGATGAGTACAGAGCTACCTTTCAACTCATCACATCATGACGATTAAAACAGAGACAGAAAAGTCTGTCCTGACTTACTCCAAATCTAAAGGGATAGTGGCATTAGTCACTGGTACGGAATCATAACTGGATAATTAAAGCTGATTCTTCATGACATGGATGGACATCTTTTTGTTTTTTTATTTACAAATCTAAACATTTTTCTCTTTCTTGTGTTGCAGCTTTTATGAAACAGAGGAGAATGGGTCTGAACGACTTCATTCAGAGGCTTGCCACAAACTCCTACGCCTGCAAGCAGTGAGTATTATCTGACTCATGTTATTGTTCTGCTTTCACTGGAGGATGAACATTTGGAAACAAACAGACATGCCAGTTATATGTCTCCTGGGGAAGCTTTGTGACTTAATGTGACTCCCAGATCAGCTGATTCACACAGAAAAAATTCTGGATACTTTAGATACTTTGTTAAATGAACTAAGTTTGAAATCTTTGTGTTTTTTTTTTTTCAGTCCTGAAGTTCAGTCTATTCTGAACTTGAGTCCCCCTCAGGATGCGGAGCTCATGAACACAAACCCCTCTCCTCCTGTAAGTATATTTGCAGTGTAATGTGTGCTTTTACCTTTGTTTAAATTTCACCGTATGCAGAGATACACACACATATCCTCTGTTTGCATGTTTACCATACATCTTGGGGTTCATAACGTGGCTATAACTTGCTCATCTCCTCTCACAGCCTAGTCCATCCCAACAGATCAACCTCGGTCCATCCTCCAACCCCTCGGCCAAACCCAGCGACTTTCACTTCCTCAAAGTGATCGGCAAGGGCAGCTTCGGCAAGGTCTTGCTCGCACGCCATCGTGCAGATGACGAGTTTTACGCAGTCAAAGTCCTACAGAAAAAGGCCATCCTCAAGAAGAAGGAGGTAAATGTGCATGCCGACATACCAAATATACACATGCAACAAAAAAGTGTCAACCCCTCTAACAGCCTGCTCTTTGTATTCCTCAGGAGAAACACATCATGTCAGAGAGGAATGTGCTGCTAAAGAATGTCAAGCACCCGTTCTTGGTGGGCCTGCACTACTCTTTCCAAACAGCGGACAAACTCTACTTCATCTTGGACTACATCAATGGAGGAGAGGTGAGTTACCGGCTGAACTGCTGCCAGAAAAAGATGAGGACATAAAGCAGAGATGATATAAGTGAAGGGAGAAGCTGAGCTATTTAAAGAAGGAGCTAAAGATAAACAAATGGCCTAGGAGGACATTTTAAAGATGGGTATAGCTGGAGGAATAACATTATAGTGCAAGATGAGGTAGAAACACAGACAGACAGAGGGGATATCCTGTCATGAGAAGCAGAACAGAAGTTGCTGCTCTCTGTCTTTCTTTAAAGGAAACACCTCTCAGGAAATCATGTGGTGGGTTGGGACAGTGGGACAGACTTAGGGCCCAAATTAGCAGCACTCAGTGTGTTAATTTCCTGCGATTGTTGGACGAGCAAAGATAGTGTTGATTAAATATGGGCCTCATCGAGAAACAGGAAGCATTTACTCTCCTTCTCCCCTTTCTCTTTTCTTCCACTCTTTCCCCCTCTATCCTGCTGCTCTCCACCTCTGGCCCTCGTTCCATCTGTCTTCCCTTGTCAAACTTTTTAAGCTGTCGCCTTCCTGCCTCTTTATTTCCTCCCATCCGATTTCCTCTTTGTCTCTGTATTTGTCTGTTTTATTCTTGGTCTGCTAATTTCCTATCTCTGCTCATGTCCTTTAGTGGATAATCAATGACATAATCAAGACATGTTAAGGTTCTGTTACTCAAAACACTCTTTTTCTCTGTCTTTCAGCTGTTCTACCATCTACAGAGAGAGCGCTGCTTCCTCGAGCCCAGAGCCAGGTTCTACGCGGCAGAGATCGGCAGCGCACTGGGCTACCTCCACTCCCTCAACATAGTCTACAGAGACCTGAAGCCAGAGAACATCCTGCTGGACTCACAGGGACACATCATTCTTACAGATTTCGGCCTGTGCAAGGAGAACATTGAACCCAACGGGACCACGTCGACCTTCTGCGGTACGCCAGAGGTAAGGACAAAACATCTGGTGATTCGGAAACAGCATTAAAAAAAAAGTCATATTCATAGTCATAAAAGGTAATATCCAGTACTGTAACTTACCATTTCTCTCTACAGTATTTAGCTCCTGAGGTTCTACACAAGCAGCCGTATGACAGGACGGTAGACTGGTGGTGTTTAGGAGCTGTTCTCTATGAGATGCTGTACGGCCTGGTGAGTAACATTCACATTCACCTTACATGCTTTTATAGTAAAGTTACACCCGACCCTTAATGTATTCTTGTCAGAAATATATCCGATAATATTGAGTTAAAGCCTATTGTATTGAGTTATACTGATTTAAAATGACGCAATCAGTGTTCGTCATGTGGATTTTTTCACTCCTTATTGTTGCCAAGATGCTAATCAGTTCTTTTTGTCCCTCCCCAGCCTCCGTTCTACAGCCGCAACACAGCAGAAATGTATGACAACATATTGAACAAGCCGCTGCAGCTGAAACCCAACATTTCCAATGCAGCCAGACACTTGCTGGAGGGCCTGCTGCAGAAGGACCGAACCAAGAGGCTAGGCTGCACAGATGACTTTGTAAGTGTTTGGTCATGTTGATCGTATGCGTGTATCTGTATGCATATTAACATATTATGTACATTAAAGGACACTGTTTAATTATTTGTCTTTTGTGTCTCTTCACAGATTGAAATTAAGAACCACATGTTCTTCTCCCCAATCAACTGGGATGACCTCAATGCCAAAAAGATCACCCCTCCCTTCAACCCCAACGTGGTACGTTCCTTTTTAATACTAATAATCAGTATTTACATTTATATAACTAGACCAAGAGCATGGAACATCCTCGCTGAGGTTTAAAACATTTCCAATTATGGCAAGGTATTCTACAGCCTGACTAATCCTCTCCTTTCCTCCTTCCTTCTTCCCAGACGGGACCCAACGACCTGCGGCACTTTGATCCAGAGTTCACAGACGAGCCAGTGCCAAACTCCATTGGTTGTTCCCCAGACAGCTCGCTCGCCACAGCAAGCATCAAAGAGGCTGCAGAGGCCTTTGTGGGCTTCTCCTATGCCCCATCTATGGACTCTTACCTATAGTATTTAAACACAGGCACTCAATGGACTCCAATTCACACTTACAAGACATTAACTGTGGCGTGTCCATGGACTTGCATCTTAACCCCACGTTACATTTCCCGTCGGGATGTTGGACAATCCCGAAGCAACGCCTGCAACAACTCTGCATCTGCAAATAATTTAAATGTGTACTTGCCATGATCTCTCCAACTCTTGAAAGAAGACTTGCTACAAGAGGAAGCCTGCCATGATGAGACGACTCATCGGGGTTTGTAATCCTCCATCTTACCCTGATTTACCAACACACAAATACTTCAACCTTCCACAACAGACAGAGACGCTCTGCATCCTTCATTGCTCCCATCTCTTACCTGATAGTGGAGGTCCTTTGCACACAGCTCAGGCAGCTTTAAAGCCTCCCTCCACCCTTAAGCCACAACTGACAAGCACACACACCAACTTCCATCTTTTCTCAAAAGAGGAAGGCTGGACCGTACCGTACCAGCCCTGACAAGGATTTCCATCTTCATCGATGTAGCGAATCATCTTCCTTCTTTTGAGTTTCTGTCTAACAACCTACAGGGGACCTACCTGTTGTGTTTGAATAAGTAGCTTGGAGATGACATTTATTGTGGTGCTTTAGTTGTTTTATTATTTACTGTCTGTGTGGTTGAACAAGGGAGTCATTTGAAGCTGAATGTTACAGAGGGGGATGTTTAATTTTTTTCTCTCAAAAGTGCCTTTTATTTTTTTCTCTCCATCAGAACTCACATCTTTTGGGTTTGTCTGCGTCGACCTTAAGGTCACCGCGTTTCATTTAGCTCCACACCTGACACCAGCAGGGGAGATAAGCTGTTTTGAGAGGAACGATGTAGCACCAAATTAACACACCTGTTCTGGCTTTAACACGCGAGACGTAAAGAACTCAAACGATGTTTCATATCTTCATTTGCACATACAACAATAATGGTGATAGAGAGAGAGAAAGAGAGAGCACAGCTGCTAGGTGAGAAAGAGAGTGATGTGTTCAGAGGTATTTGTGTAGTTCTGCTTGCCAACTGTGTCCCCCTCATATACAGTAGTCTTCCATTCGCCTCACAATAGTAAGTCGACAACATCGAAACTGAACATTCCATTTTAATATTGCTGTAATGCAGTTTGACGGTATTTAAGTTTGTTTGTATATTTGGAGTTATGTGTACTAGATTTAATGTATATTGAACAAGAAATGACTAAAGGTATGCTTAAATATGTATATGTAACAATTCATGTTAAATGTACTGTAAATTGTAAAATTGTTTAAGATTTATGTGACCATGTTTGGTTTGCAATAAAAGTTTAACTTTATTACACCTTATAACCTTGTTTGTAATAATTGATAAATGGACTACATGTACGTGAAATTGCTTTTATTGATTTTTTCTTTGGTCTGAAATGTGCAGATCATTGTTACATATTCTTTTCTTGATATTGCCCGTTCAGTCCAGGAGAGTCCCTATAAAATAATAACATCAAAGCATTTATTAGTAAGTTATAAAATAAACAAAAAAATGAAGATCTGGTATACATTTACTAGTTCTGGCTGGAAGGAGTTTGGGCTACTGACCCCTGCCCAATGTCCTACATAAGTGAAGAAAGGACTTTAACCCACTCCATGCGTCAGCAGCGTTACACAACATTGTGTAACATCATTGTGATGTTCAGGTGTGTGTGTGTGTGTGTGTGTGTGTTTGTGTGTGTGTGTGTGTGTGTGTGTGTGTGGATCTGTTTGTGGGGAAACTATTGGCTGACCTCAAATAGACTGATAAGGCCTCTCCAGGTCAAAACACAATAATGAACCAGAGCAGCTTTAGATAGCAGTAGCAGAGCAAGCTACGATTTAATTACTGATAATTTAGGTAAGAATGATTTAAATTATTATGGTGTCTTTAATAAGATTACAGCAGGAGGGTGTGTTCAAGAGGGACAATGTACTTATGAGTCTGCTGGGTGTCTTTAAGGAGGACACTGAATGTTTTCCAGATCCAGGAGGTTATTGTGCGGGTGACCTCTGACCTCTAACTCCTTGGGAACGGGAGAGAGTAAAAACATTTTTTTTGCTAAAAACATTTAAATTAGAAGAGGACTGTGGGGAAGATGTCCTAGTGGAAACCCATAACATGTTTAACTCTGGACTTAAACTCAGAACATTTTGACATTTTTGGTCTAAGAAGTTGCTTGAAAAGTCAGTGAATCCAGATCAAAATGTCCACACAAGGTTTATCCACAAGTTTCAAAAGAAACTAAATAACATCTTTAGAATTAGAAAAATCTGCTAGAGCTGCTATTTCTCTATCTAAAAATAAGAATTAACACAAATCCTGCACATCAGACTATTCAAATTATTAAGTTCGACTTCACCCTTTGTATCTACCTAACCATGACTTTGAAAATGAAGTCCCTGCTGCTGCTGCTGCTGCTGCTGCTTGGATGTATAATTGCGAGTAGCACAGTAAATTCATAATTTTCCTCATAAGTGTCCAATGGTATTAGCTTTCGAAAAAGATAAACAAAGGTACTTATTGTTGATTAACCCCCCCATACTATTTGCTTAACCTGTACTTCATAGGATCTGTCTCTTTGTAAAACGGTACTGGGCCAAAGATGTGCTATAATCTGCTCAGCAGCAATAGTCATGCACTGCCATCTGCTGGCCAAGTTCTGAACTGATAAGGTAAACAAGTTGATTGTACAACATATATAAAAGTGTATAGCAGATAAGTTCTCATAAAATTGTGCATTTTATAAGAAAAACATGACATTTCTAAAAAAAATTATATATATATATAGCATAAGGTTTATTTTCAGATATGGAGGGAAGTTAGATTTGAGGACCGTTAGAGGTGAAATCCAAGACGGCCACTGGTAATATTTTCAAATTCATTGGGGATGCCCATTTGTGTGGTGAAACTTTTGAGATGGTACATTTTTTTTACATTCTATACTATGACTTTTATATGACTTTTTTCGAGATACTATAATATTACTTTTTAAAAAAATAAATTACGACACACTATACTGTGACTTTTTAATGATTTTCTTCGACATGCTATACTATGACCTTTTCGACATGCTATACTATGACTTTTTTCGACATGCTATACTATGACTTTTTTCGGCATGCTATACTATGACTTTTTTTGACATGCTATACTATGACTTTTTTCAAAATTAAACTATGACTCTTTTGTCACTTTTTCCACATTGTAGACTACAGTGCTGTGGCACTGTTACCCCATTGAGAATTGACGTTTCAAAGTTTCTGGTTTGGTTCCCAGTCAGGGCATGGTGTTTGTGTGGGTCTCCTCCCACCACAAAGACATGTGTACTATGACATCTTCGTCATACTATTACCTTTGTAATGACATTTTTTGACATACTATACTATGACTTTTTAGTGACTTTTTTCGACATATTACACTGACTTTTTAGTGACTTTTTCTACATACTATACTATGACTTTTTAAAGACTTTATTCGACATACTATACTATGACTTTTTAGTGACTTTTTCTACATACTATACTATGACTTTTTAAAGACTTTATTCGACATACTATAATATGACTTTTTCGGCATGCTATAATATGACATTTGTATCACTTTTTTATATACTATACTATGACTTTTTCGGCATGCTATAATATGACATTTGTATCACTTTTTTATATACTATACTATGACTTTTTCGACATCCTATACCTACTTTTTTCGACATGTTATACTATGACTTTTTTATCACTTTTTTCGACATCCTATACTATGACTATTTTTGACATACTATTCTATGACTTTCTGATCAGTTTTTTGGACATATTGTACAATACTATAACTTTTTTATCACTTTTTTGGACATGCTATACTATGTCTTTATTCCGACATTTTATTCTATGACTTGTTTATCACTTTTTTCGACATGCTATACCATGACTTTTTCGACGTACTATACTGTGATTTTTTCGACATAATATACTATGATTTTTTTTTTTACTTTTTGCGACATACTATATTATGACTTTTTTTGACATACTATACTATGACTTTTTTATGGCTTTTTTTGACATACTGCACTATGACTTTTTTCAAAACTATACTATGACTTTTTTAAGACTTTTTTCGACATACTATACTATGACTTTTTTATCACTTTTTTCGACAAACTATAGTATGCTTTTTTATCACTTTTTTGACATACTATAATATGACTGTTTTCGACATACTATACTATGACTTTTTTATGACTTTTTTCGACATACTATACTATGACGTTTTCGAAATTATACCATGACTCTTTTGTCACTTTTTCCACATTGTAGACTACAGTGCTGTGGCTCAGTGGTAAGCACCATTGTACCATTGAGAGTTGATATTTCAAAGTTCCTGGTTTGGTTCCCAGTCAGGGCATGGTTTTAGGGTTCAACATATTACACTGTGACTTTTTTCTACATACTATACTATGACTTTTTTCGACTTACTATACTATGACTTTTTCATGACTTTTTCAACATACTATATTATGACTTTTTTATCACTTCTTTCGACATGCTGTACCATGACTTTTTCGGCATGCTATAATATGACATCTTTATCACTTTTTTTATATACTATACTATGACTTTTTAAAGACTTTTTTCGACATACTATACTATGACTTTTTTAAAACTTTTTTCGACAAACTACACTATGACTTTTTTGACATACTATACTATGACTTTTTCGGCATGCTATAATATGACATTTGTATCACTTTATTATATACTATACTATGACTATTTTTGACATACTATTCTATGACTTTCTGATTAGTTTTTTGGACATATTGTACAATACTATAACTTTTTTAATCACTTTTTTCGACATGCTAAACCATGACTTTTTCGACGTACTATACTGTGACTTTTTCGACGTACTATACTATGACGTTTTTCGACATAATATACTATGATTTTTTTTTACTTTTTTCGACATACTATACTATGACTTTTTCGACGTACTATACTATGACGTTTTTCGACATAATATACTATGATTTTTTTTTACTTTTTTCGACATACTATACTATGACTTTTTTATGGCTTTTTTCGACATACTATACTATGACTTTTTTCAAAACTAAACTATGAATTTTTTAAGACTTTTTTCGACATACTATACTATGACTTTTTAAAGACTTTTTTCGACATACTATACTATGACTTTTTAAAGACTTTTTTCGACAAACTATAGTATGCTTTTTTATGACTTTTTTGACATACTATAATATAACTGTTTTCGACATACTATACTATGACTTTTTTATGACTTTTTCGACATACTATACTATGACATTTTCGAAATTATACTATGACTCTTTTGTCACTTTTTCCACATTGTAGACTACAGTGCTGTGGCTCAGTAGTAAGCACCATTGCACCATTCAGAGTTGCTTCCCAGTCAGGGTGTGGTTTTAGGGTTCAACATAATACACTGTGACTTTTTTCGACATACTATATTATGACTTTTTTATCACTTTTTTCGGCATGCTATAATATGACATCTTCATCACTTTTTTTTAATATACTATACTATGACTTTTTCATGACTTTTTTCGACATACCATACTATGACTTTTTTGACATACTATACTATGACTTTTTTTAATTACTTTTTTCGACATGCTATACTATGACTTTTTATTACTTTTTCCGACATACTATAGTGACACTTTTTTCGACATACTATACTATGACTTTTTTAAGACTTTTTTCGAAATACCATACCATTACTTTTTTTTATAATTTCTTTCAAAATACTATACAATGACTTTTTTCGACATACTATATTATGCCTTTTTAATAACTTTTTTCGACATACTATACTATGACTTTTTATGACTTTTTTCAACATACTATACTATGACTTTTCAAGACTCTTTTCAACATACTACACTATAGGTGCTTTCCGACCGGATAGTACTTGTATTTTTTAGAGGAAAAGTACACTTCTAAGCAGTTCTAAGAACTACTCTCCCCCAAAATCTTTTTTTCAGTTTGCATTCCCACTGGCCAAGTGGCCATAGGGACTAGTAGGAGGGGTAAGGGAGTGACGCAAGCACGGCAACGGTCTTTATAGCATCGTCACTAGACCTTAGCGCCACATACAACAACAACAAATGATGCTAATACTTGTGCACTTTTCCTATATTAAATGCATGTCCATTCTTGTAGTAATTCACGTAATGTTTTGCTCAACACAGACGGTGCTTTATTATACTCGGAACAGACCCCGCCTCTGCCTGCTGCGCTGTGGACGTGTGTGTGTGTGTGTGTGTGTGTGTGTGTGTGCGTGTGTGTGTGTGACGGCCGGCGAGCCGCAGGACATGCTTGTGGAGTTTAACTCCGAAAAGACAGTTAACCACAGGTTCCCGTTAATCTTATGATGGACATGTGTTGTGATATTTAAACAAACGAACCAACGGCGAAATAAAAGCCTCTTATTTACGAGAGCGGTCTGAGAGACATCCAGCTCACAGCGAGGTGTCTGAGCATGACTGGCCGAGCGACGAGCTAGAGGCCGGAACAGGCGCTTGCTGGCCGTCGCCTCACTTCATGGAGCTCCTCAACTCTGAAAACTTTGAAGCAAATTGTCAATTCAGCATAAATTTTCGCAAGACTGCCTATATTGGAAATCTAAACGTTGTCAGAAGTGAATTTAATGATGAATAAGTTGGTGAAAATTGTTAAAAATGTCCCATTGTTGGTTATTGCTCTGCCTGCATGTTCCAAGTTGGCAGTGGGCGTGACTTATAATTTCGACCAATCAAGTACACCTAGGAAAAGGGAAAAGGGAAAAGACCTCTGAAGTAGGAGCTAAAACAGTATGCTACTGAGGCCAGAGGAACTAAAAAATCCCCAAATGTTTCCTCTCGGAACACGACGAAAAATGTGTTCTAGGAACGTTTAGTTCTAAGAACTGCAAAAATCCCTCCGGTCGGAAAGCCCCTTATGCCTTTTTTATAACTTTTTTCGACATACTATACTATGACTTTTTTTTCGACATACTACACTATGAATTTTCATGACTTTTTTCAACTTATTCTACTATGACTATATAAAAAAGTTACACAGGCTCAGACCGAATCTACGCATACAATAAAGATTAATCTAATTTCATAGTGACACTTTGTAGGACATATTTATTACATACTATGAGTTTTTTTTTCCACATACATTTTGGGGTGCACTCCCAAAACATGTGCATTGTTGTGCCTAGTGCCTGATCCGGGCAGTGAGTGCAAATAGGATTTCGGACTAATTTCCTTTTGAAGCGTTTCAAAGGGGTAGCATATGCCCGATGTATCAGCTTGAAGTGAATGAGTTGATGCGCAAGATTTTTTGAAGCACTACTCAGGTTTTCCCATATATTTTGCCATAATGGAACTGGGCCCAGTGTTTTCAATTCCCTTTCCCGCACCCTTTCTACAGCTAGGTGTCCTGAATGGTGAAGGAGTATTGCATTGTAAATTACTGTTACAGTCCCTCTGGAGTTTTGCATGGGTCTGACCCACTTCTCCATGGGATGCTCCGGAATCTGCTGATCCCAGGGCACTCCGTAAGCCTTCATAGCAGATCTCAGCCTAAGATAGAGGAAATATGACGTACCTGGCAGATCAAAGTTGTTTTTAATGTCTAAATATTGGCGCAGGGCTGCATTGGCAAATAAATCGCCGAAGACACTGACTCCTTTACGTGCCCAAGACGGAAATACAAATGGCTTCCCACCTGATTGAAAGTTATAATTGTTCCATAATTGTTCCATAATGCAATTGAATGCATTGTTATAAATTAAACTACGCAAACGTATATGAAGTAGTTAGAATTAGCTGCAACTCAAACAGCTACAACATTAAAATACTTCTTGCAAATATATGAATCAGCAATAATTATTGAATTATATAATACACTGTATAAAATAATAAGATTCTGTCACGGTCAATCTGTTGCACAATGAATAATTAACAGTTAATACTGTGAATACAATTCATTTTAATACTTCTTTTCTTTGAATGTAAAGTACATTTTAATGGAGTGTTTTTACAATGTGGTGCTTCTTTACAAATCACAACAAACCTATGATTCATTTGTTTTTATTTGCTTGGACCAACATTGTGTAAGTGCTACCTTTAGACTTCCAATAGGTGTGTCTACTGATTATATTGCCAATACTTTTCTGCTGGGTGAGCAAAACTTGGACTGCTCTGAATGTTTTTGATGAAAGAATCTTAAAACTGGATTCTATTATGGAATTTAAGTCACAGCGCTAAACCTAGATAAGCGATATGTGACTTTCCAAAAGATCATTTGCAAAAATACCTTGCCAAATAATCATATATTAATAGGCTATAATGATCAAGTTATTATTTGCTGACATAGTAAAGGCCAGTCTCCAAGTAGGCAACCTCTAGTTTTGTTGGTTACTGAGTCATTAACACACATGGCCTAGGTCCACACACATGCCTTTGGTGAACTTAAATGAGGATCAAATGACAGTGGTTACAAACAGGTCAAAATTTGGATTATATCTGAACATCTAAATACATCTCCAGCATAAGTAGGCCAATCACAGAGCATTACAGGCACATGCGGCTAAATTCTGTCAGCTGAAGCAGCTGAAGCAGCAGGGCAGGTGTGACAGCTCATTCCCAGAGCATTCGTAGAAATAGGTCACGGGAACCGAGCATAACAGCAGGTGGCCACCCCGTTTGTTTTCACATGCAGTATGAGAGAAAGAGCATTATTGATGCAGGTGTATTTTATTGATGGTTACTTTATAGTGACGATCACAGCAAATAAATAAAAACCTCATAATAACGTATAACGGCAATTCGAAGCTGTATAAAATAGCACAGAGAAATATAAGCTAATTACGGTAGTAACTCTCTATACTGTAACACAACAGAGACATATTAGACGTTTACACATTGTTTCATTATTTTTAATACATTATGGGCACTACCTGATAGACGAGATTGGACCAATAGGATTTCATATTGGGCGTTCTAATGCGGAATACACGTTTTCTATTGGCGGTCTGGGTAGATCTGGGCGGGGCTAACCAGGCACTTTACCAAAACAAGCTGCGTGCGTGCGTGCACCGATACTGGTAAAATAGTTGGGAGCAGAGAAGAAGTAGCCGGACTAGTCAAACAGTCTGGAGAAGAAAGCGAATGGACCGATAAATACGAGTCAGCTAACAACAGAGACACTGCTGGGACGTCAGGTAGGAATCTGTACGTGGTTAGTACAACTTAAATACTTGTTTACTGAAACGTCTTGCGAAACACTTGCGTATTTATACAAGTTGTACGTAAATAGTGCAAGCCCACACTTGATCAGTACTTGTCAGTATGTTAAAGAAAGCTGCTAAGTTTGGTGTTTGATATAAAAACGTAGTGCTTTCCTTGGTAGTCTTTGGTTTCTGGCCTCCACAAAAGGTAGGCCCTATTGAACTCAAATCATGGACTTTTAGGGGACAGAAAAACAGAAAACACACTATAAACGTTTGTCTTTGTGCATAACGAGATATGGTCTGTTAGATGTTTTCATGTTTATTTCGCAAAATGAATGATGTTTTTTTTGTTTGAATGTGTTGGTTTGTATCTGTTTTACCTGTTAGAGGTGGTTAACGATGGACCCCAACAGTGAGACCAAGAAGATGACCTCTAATCCCTCTGAGACCCAGAAACTGGCTCCACCCAGAGGCTCAGGTAACATTACACACAGTAACATTTATTCATCAGATAAAATAAAAATGTTGTTTATTTGAATACAAGTCGGAAGCCATAGGAGTGCCATTGTTTTGTTAGGGATTTACATGTTTCATATTTTGAATGTTTAGTGAGGGTGTACCTGCTGAATTCAAGTACAAATGGGATCCTCCCTACAGCTTGCACTCGCTGGCTTTTACCACTGAGCCTCCACAAACACTTGAGCCTATCATAAAACTTGATTATACTCTAAATCAATATTTGTTAAATGCAAACCTGGGGCCTGTCTAGTAAGATAAACATAGTTTATCTAAGTTTTTCTAGGGGAAGAGGTGTAGGAATTTCCAAGAACATGATAGCCGTGATCATTGGGCTAGAACAAAAAAGTTGCAACTTCATCACTTGACTGTTTCTTAAACACTGATTAACGATGCAGCCAAAAGTTGTTTATGACTGTGTCCCAGGTCACTCTAACCTATGTGACATAATAACTAAAATGTCACACCACGCGCTGATCGCAAACTACCTGTCCAAAAAACCATCAACTTCATTAAATCAATTACTTTTATAGTTTATTTTTTGCCATGACCCGAAGAGCTGGCTTTAATGGGCACATAAATTAAATCTGCTTCTTTGCTCTAAAGTATTTACTGGGACAAAATAGGTTTTGGATGAAAGCCTTTTCTGTGCTTAACTACATGTTGAAAATACCGTACAAATGATCCAATTACTATTTTGCTAACAATTGTGAACAGGATTTAAAATGATTTGCTGCACTTGCAAAGCAAAAATACGAAAGCAGCACCCCTCTGTTTGGACAGTTGTGAGGCAAAGTGTGATACTTCCAGACTTGGGCTTGATTGGCATGCATGAAAATGCAAATAGAGTGTGAAACCCTTTGCATTCAATGCACTGTATCTCTGCTTTAATTGGACTATTGATACTATATATGTACATCAGCTATAACCTGAAAAGTCACTACAAGCCAAACATTTCCCAATAGCAAAAGCTTCACCCATGGGGAAAAGTACAGAGACCAGCTGAAAAATGTGCTCTAACGTTTTTGAATGAATTTCCCAGAGTATAGATAAAAGGCCTTATGAAACCTTATTAAAATAGTGATCCTAACATTTCCACACAGTAAAATGAGCCAATTCGTATCGGTATCAGGAAAAAGGATTGGTTTAACCCTAGTCAAAAATGTTGCATAACAAGTTTATTATATACATCTTTTTTTAAAGGTTTCAGGAAAAAAACATGAAATACTGTAGAAATGTCACTACAAGCCAATTACACAATAGCTGAAAGGCTTACTACAAGTGAGTCCAGTCTAACATTAAATATTGTAATCCAATTATTACATAATGTCCGTTATGAAAAACGATTGTGAAAGGGTTATGCAGTACCTAGTACAGTCAACGCAAATGTCTTAATAGAACCCAGCAGGTTGCAGCTGCAGTTCTGTTTTTCTTGCATGTTGTGCCATGAGAATTAAATTAGAAAAAGAAAAAGTCTCAAAGGCATGATTATTAGGACTATTGCAATTAAATACATTTGACACACACACACACACACACACACACACACACACACACACACACACACACACACACACACACACACACACACACACACACACACACACACACACACACACACACACACACACACACACACACACACACACACACACACACACACACACACACACACACACACACACACACACTTAGAACATCAGCATTCTTCCTGAACGTCCAACCTCCGATTCCACAGTCAGCACTATTAAGGCGACTTCATAGTTGGGGAAACCTACAGGGAGAAAAGCTGTGACCCTGCTAAAAGTTATGGAATACATTATATTATGTTATGTGTTTTTGCATAGTGATTTATTGATGCTATGTGGCTTTTTACAGTGTTCTACATGGCAACCTTTATTTGCATTTTCTTTTTTCTCCCAATGTGGAATAGCCATTTCCCCATGTACTACTTTCTGCTTTTTACTCCAAACCACGAGGGTCCCACAACCAAACAGAGAATGAAGTTTTTTTCTGAAGTGTTACTCTTTCTGAAGTCACGTTACCTGGGGTAGAGTCATTTGTGCGTGTAATTGTGTAATTATTTTTTTTTGTTTTTAAGTGTACCTTAAGTTTTGCACATTGTGAATATAACAATAGTCTTTATATGGTATACAAAAAATAACACCGTAATGTCTTAACAAAAAAACTAGACACAGTTGCTTTGAAACTGCCAACTTGTTTGTATGCTCTTATCAAAAAATGCAGATCTGTGGGACATTGTTGGGTTGCTGTTATCTTATATTCCCTCTCTCTTTGTTTCTGTCCCTCTTTCCAGGCTGCAGCTGGCTGGTGGTCGTAGCGGCTGTAGCGGCCTCTCTGAGTGGCTTGATGCTGGGCTATGAAATGGGCCTGACCTCTGGAGTCCTGCTGCAGCTGCGGGACTTCCTCTCCCTCTCCTGCCGGGAACAGGAACTGCTGGTCAGCTCCCTCCTGCTCGGCGCTCTCCTCATCTGCCTGGTCGGAGGTCCTATTCTGGATCGCTACGGCCGCCGCTGCTCTTTGATCCTGAGCGCTGCCCTGGTGATCGGAGGGAGCGTTGTGCTCATCGCAGTTACTTCACTTGTTGCACTCACACTGGGCCGGGTGATAGTCGGCATGGGAACATCGCTGTCAGGGACGGCAGCGTGTCTGTACATTGCAGAGATCTCACCGAGGGAGAGGAGGGGTCTTCTGGTTACGCTGTATGAGCTCATGTTGGTTGTGGGCGTAATGCTGGGATTTAGCTGTAGTTATGCTTTTGCAACTTTGCCCTATGGCTGGGCATATACATTTGGACTAGTAATCCCTCCGGCGCTGCTACAGATCAGTGTACTTGTGTTCCTACCACCCAGTCCACGCTTTCTGGTCACCCAGGGGAAAGTGGAGCAGGCCAGGATAGTGCTGGCCAGAATGAGAGGTGGGGTTCAGGAGCATGTGGAAAAGGAGCTCAGAGACATCCAGGCAGGACTTAAAGAGGAATCAGAGCATAGTTTCTGGGAGTTGTTCAGTACCAAGGCCAACTTGCGTTCACGGCTGCTAACAGGTGTGGCCTTAGTATTCCTTCAGCAGGCCACTGGTCAGCCCAACATCCTCTCCTATGCTTCACCACTTTTCCGCAGTGTAGGCTTCAATAGCGATGCCGCAGCAACCTTGGCCTCCACAGGGTTTGGAGTTGTTAAAGTAGTTGGCACCATCCCAGCCGTGTTGCTGGTCGACCGCTTGGGACCTAAGAGCTTTTTGTGCGTGGGTGCTGTCGCAATGGGAATGTCACTAGTTGCACTTGGTACATTGACACTGCAAAGCCACACTCACCTCAACAGCCTGTGTAAAAGTCACACTATACCAAATCACACAATTACGCCGTGGGATTTCAACCAAACCTCTATAGACTTGGACAACAGTGACATTTTTTCTACTGACCTCCCCAGCCAATGGAACAGTGAGGAGGCACAGCTAACTAACAGAGAGGGTGATGGGATTGGGGAGCCAGGAGGAGGAAGTACTTCCTTTCTGAAGTGGGCATCATTGACCAGCTTGCTGGTGTTTGTGGCAGCCTTCTCCATTAGCCTTGGACCAAGTGAGCACACGCACGCACACACGCACACCAGCCACAGTGGCAGGTGGATAAAAAAGTTAATTTTCAACCCTGCTTTTAACATTGTTCAATGAAGTACAAAGTACAACAATAGTTATAATACAATAACTAGTCCTAGGTAAAGTATAGTTTGAAACACTCCATTTCCTCAGATAAATGTGGACCCTGACTTAAAAGCCAAAATTATCAAATATCAAAATTGTACAAAGCTATTTTGAATCATGCAGTTTCTATTATCCCTTGTTATACATGGCCCCTTACATCCTTGTATGTGTCTTGGTTTTTCTTTCCTTTCCAGTGGTGTACGTGGTTCTCAGTGAGATCTTTCCGATGGGAGTCAGAGGCCGGGCTGTGTCTGTGGTGTCGGCTGTAAACTGGGCCACTAACCTGCTCATCTCCATGACCTTCCTCACAATTACAGGTGCGTGTATGTGCATTTTAGTGTTTATATTGCAATAATTGCGTGTTCAAGTGTATGCATTTACTGAAGCTGTCAACTAGGGCAAGTATTCACTAGTAGATCAGCACAGTGTTTCTGTTCTGCAAACAAATAACAGGTAAACAAACATTTTATGTGTGCTAAACACATTTACTTCCTGAAAAAAAAGGTGTGTCTCACATTGTTGCTACTACTGGTCTGTCACACTGTGTGCCTGCTGTGGAGTCATAATACTGTAGCAATAGCAAAACAGGAAGACACATAAAACAGTTTGTCAGTATTTACAGTTTTTCTCAGTTGCTTTGGTGTATGTCTAAGATCACAATTCAAATTATATATATATATATATATATATATATATATATATATATATATGTGTGTGTGTATGTGTTTCCTGAATTGATGAATTGCTCTCAGGTGAATCTGGACTTTTACTAATAATATGGATTGTGTGAAGCATTAGATCAACCAGTGATCAACTAGTTCTCTAAAATAGCTCAGAAGTGCATCTCATTAAGCTTCAATTGGCAAGCCTATATAGACAGAGCACAACGCAGTGTTACAGTTTCTGACAATGAAAGAAAAACAAGGAAATGAACAGGGCCCACAACCAGGAAGAAGAGGAGTAAGAAGACTGCTGTGGACAGGTGTAAATACTGCAATGCAATTCCCCATACAGCACTGCAAGTACATTTCTGTCTTAAGGTTGTTTCCTATGAATACATTTCTACTTTTGTATTTTTCTTTTGTGCTATGCAGTGCTGTAAAACAGTCTTGTCTTTTTCTTCTATGTATCACAAGGACATGGTCTGTCAACCAATTGCAGTACAAACAAGGCGTAAATGTGGATCCCGTCAAATGTCTTGCAGTCAATCTCCCACATACAGTAATGTGTAACCCTGTGCTGTTGAATTTGATATATGCCATACAGAAAAAGTGCAGCAATGTGCATTTTGAATGTTCAAGTGTATGCATTTACTGAAGCTGGTCATCAAAACCTTAGCCAGTTTCCATCAGAAAAAACTTAGAGAGTACACTGTTATATTGACAACATAGCTAAGCATTTTGGCTATCTTGTTCGTAAACATTGACACGAGGACTTGTTATTCTGACACAGACTTGTTCACTGTATCAACAACTGTAGCAGAGAAAGTATGGTATAGCAAGCGAAACATACCTGTATGCTGCCCGAGGTTATGTGCAGACATTTGAAGACATGTATTTCTTTGCTATTGTCTTTCTAGAAAAGA
Source organism: Zingel zingel (assembly GCA_023566125.1). NCBI lineage: Eukaryota > Metazoa > Chordata > Actinopteri > Perciformes > Percidae > Zingel > Zingel zingel. Next base: position 16,963,323 of record CM042332.1, read on the forward strand.
TTGGCGTTTCCAATGTGATGTTCCTCTACGCTGCCATGAGTTTTGTTCTACTGGTGTTTGTCATCCTCTGTGTCCCTGAGACCAAGGGTCGCACGCTGGAGGAGATATCGAAAGAACTGGCTAAGAAGTGACCGGCATTTTACACTTAACCTCAATGTTATCAATTTTATCTTGGTGAACTAGTTTGTGAAATGGATTTCCTTATCTTCCGTCTCTGCTTTACCAGGAAGCATTTTGAGGTGAGGCTCTGCAGGCAGGTTCAGCCTCAGGAAAGCCTGATCCATGGCAGCAGTACGTCCACAGAGATTCCAGAAAATGTCAGACTTTTTTGTTTAACAGACCACAACTATACACCTCACCTGAAGATGAGTCAAGAGCAAGAATCAACAAGGACAGTACATTAGCACTGTTAAGAATTTGGGGTACAACTTTTATATCTCACCCACATCTGTACGTTGCTGCAGTTACAGCTGATTCCTGTAATGATGTCTGTATTCTAGCTACATGCTGTATGTAACGGAATAAATCAACAGGATAGGAATGGTGGAAATTACATATGCAGGAAAGAACTAAATAATGCCAAAGTATTTATGAATTTGCTCAAATGAGGATTTCTCAGGGATCACTCTTGCTTGTTAAAAGCCAGTAAAGAAAGGTAAACAAAAGGGATTAATTATGTGATTATACAAAATATAGATTATTTAATTCCTTCCTTACTTACTTTACCTCTCCATTTAAATATACAGCTCCAATAACGCAGAAAGGAATAAACTCCAGAATCAATTGACTTCCCACCAGCCAGTAGAACTGACGAAGCCCCTCAGGATAAATGTGCAAACCGTACTACTAGACATTTTTAGTTTTTTCCATTTTGACCTGACATTGTGATGATCGACGTATCACGGGGAAATCAGAGATGCACTAAACAATCAGACAATAATAACTTTAAATGTCTGTGTATGTAACATGTTTTTAAATTGCAAGGAAATTCCTTTAACATGACATTTATATGCTGCTCGCTGTCAAATGTAATGTAATAACACTAACAGGGCTCAAACCAGACAGGTCAGTTATGCTACAAAACACACTCTAATCTACATGGTGACAGAAATATGGATAAAGGCCACAGTAGTCTAACAGTAGGAAGAGTCCTGTGTCGTCTCTTTTACATTTTAGTTGAACAAGCGACAAACAAAATGATGATAATCAGTTTTACTGTATGCCTGGCTGCGGACTCCTAAAAAACAAGCATTTTGGCAAAGAAATACTAAAATAATCAGGTCTATTAGTAATAATGGCTAGAATATAACTAGTACTGTTGTAGTGTAAGAAGTGTGAAAAGTGATGAGTGTTTTTTCTTTTCTTTTTTTTTTACTTGTGTCATTTGTGATGCCAAAATTATAGTGGGATGTTTTACTGAAAGACAGAATGCCTTGTGTGGCCCTGTTCATTTTCAGATCTGCACTTTGATACCTCTCCTGATCTTTTCTTAATGTTGGAACATGTAGACTGGTTTTAGTAGTCTGTAACACTGAAAAGCTTGGATAACTATTGAAAGTGTTTCACTCCACCTGTAATCAGGACATGCATGGACAAAAAGATGAAATGATTAACAGGAGAGTAAAACAAAGTGACCAGTAGTCCTGTGGTGGTCTGTGTTATCATGAACCTTTATTTTTTTATACAAAATACAAAATTCTGAACAAGTGTCACACATTTTCAGTTGACACTGGTTCAAATAGTCCATCCCACATACTTGAGACATTTACGTTTTATCAACATCTTTTCAATCAGATGCCTTTATTATATACATACATCTACGTTGCCCGTCATTAGGTTTTCCTATTTAAAAACACTTAACCATTGTTTGTTTTTGTTGTTAAGGAAAAAGGTTATTCTAGGGTTTATTTTTCAGACAGTTCAGGCACTGGCTAATGCTGTAAGCATGGCCTCTTTGAACACCACAGTCTTATGTTGCTTCAAACACTAAAATGAATGTACTGCCAAACCTCTTGACGGGTGAGTTAACCGCCATACAACTTTGTATGACTTAACTATATAGCTGCTTTTGTAATTATGAATTATTTACTTAAACATTACAATCTAATGAGTTTGTGACTTTGTCGTGTGCCTTTCCAGCAATTTCCTAATACCAATTGTGTTTATTAACTTTATTACTGGCCTACTTAAACGCTAATTTTGAATGCCTTGCCTCAGGACCACTATAGTCTGGGACTAACTAGTAGCTGTGTTCAGTGGAAGCACGTGTGTGTGTGTGTGTGTGTGTGTGTGTGTGTGTGTGTGTGTGTGTGTGTGTGTGTGTGTGTGTGTGTGTGTGTGTGTGTGGCTCAACAACGCACCACCTGAAAAATAAAATATACCTGAACCCTTCAAAAGTTTTCATTACATTCCAAAAACATTTACGACATCGATCTTGTTCTCTACATTGTCAAGTTTTGAAAAAACTTTCATATTTGCCTTGTGTTTAAAACTATTATTAGGAAATGTCGAGAAATTAAATAAGATAATGCCACAGTTGAGAAACAAGAACACATTTATAGTGAACCAACTAAGTAAGGAAATGTGACAAACCAACAATTAAAAAAAGAGAGAAATGCATATTGTGAGGGGATTTGTGCATCTGCATAAGGACCTGCTCTTACTTAAGTGTGACAGCCCAGACTCGGTCTGTGGTTTGACTGCTGTTATTCTCTATGGGCAAAAATATGGGTAATACAGTGGATGCCTTGATATTTGCGTTTACACGTCTATATAAGCCATGGACGGAGATTCTTCTAGAGAACGTGGCAAATGGGACGACTTCTTGTATATAGGGTTAAAGGTGAGGCTTCTCAGTGCTCATATTATACTTTTTGGCATTTTCCCTTTCCTTTATTGTGTTATATATCTTTTTTGTGCATGTAATAGGCTTCCAAAAGTGAAAAAGCCCAAAGTCCACCCCAACACAGTTCACAAACTGCTCCAAACAGCCTTCTGTGATGAACGTGCGTCACTTTGTAACACACGTTATAATGCTCACGTAGCTGCTAGCATGCCCTCATACTCTAGTAGTCCTTACCTAGCTACTGCGCATGTGCAACTCCCAACAAAGATGGAAAAGAAGTGAGATGTCTCACTTTGTAGCTAAAACAGAGAGCTCAACACACACAATTTGAAAATTAAACCATGTAAACCTATTCTGATATAACCTCTAAATACAATTATGAACCTCAAAATGAACATAATATGAGCACTTTAACATACTAACTCTTCGCAATGGTCACAACAGTTAAAATGGTTAGATAGTTGAAAACTGGTCTTTTGTGTCCATGCAAAAACACCCAGAGCAAATTAAGAGCAGATAACTTCCAACCGCTTCAGTGTCAGTCAAGTTTAAAAGGAGCAGTTTCCGCTGAAGGATATGATGTTTGAAAGACGTACTTGCAAGTTTAGGCTGTTAAAATCACGAGCCACACAATCCACAACATCAATAACATTTTGTGAGAGGGACACTTTAAGACTCCAACTAGGGTTGTTGATATCCAGTCTATTGATTGCGTTAGAAGTTTGTGGCTATTTGCCGCACAGCGATAAAATCAAGCAAGTAAATCCAACGATAAGTTGCTTCCTCACTTGTAACAAATGAATCAGATGTGCCTTCTCTTTCCGCCATTCCCTCCATCTTGGACTTTTTTCTTCTATTTGTAGCGGGGCTTCTGACACTCGAACAGTAGTGGGTAGACCTGCTCAACAGCTGTGGCCACATTCTGTACATTTGGTCCTGAATAATGGGATAGAGAGGAGCGGGGTTGGGATGAGAGCACACCAAAAAGCTTTGAGTACAATAAATTATAAAAACAAAGAAAAAACAATAACCCCGATTCAGACAAATTGAGAATCGCAGATACCATCACGACAGTTGTTTGGGCCAAGTTTAGCCTAATGCATGACATACAAAGAGGGCATATTTCACTCAGAGTAAAATTCCTTGAGGAATTGGGTTATTTACAAACCACTTTCTGGTTGTAAAAGACTATAACAGTCCATTATGACAACGTGACCTCAGCCCCTTAAGGTGCTCTAAGCGATGTTGGGTGACGTTAATTCTTGTTGACGTTCAAAGTATTTTCAAGCAAAACGGAGACCAGCTCGCTCCTCCCTCCTCATCCCTTCTGTGCTTCAGCCCACACCAACCCCCGCAAATCCTTCTTGTCCGTTATTGGCTGAACGCTGGAACACGGTTTGTGTATGTTTGCATGGTCCAGGTTGGACCACTTTGTTTTTGTTGGCGTGTGTGGAGCCTGGGCTGTCTACAGAGACTGCGTTTTTTTACAGTGTGTTTAGGGGACCGGCAGCTTGCGGATAGTGAGGAGATGACTGCTGTATGTGACAAAAAATGTTGTAGCCTAAAAAACGCGTGACATCACTTAGAGCACCTTTAAGCTGGTGTGCCCTCTATATGTACGTAAAGGAGGGCGAGAGAGGTTACTGTCTGAATGTTTGTGTAGGAATTTAAATGCGAGAGGTACCTGTAACTGTGATGCTGCCAGTAGAGAACACCTGTATAGTAGCCTTGATATGTTTGATCCTGTACGTGGCAGCAGGATGGAGCTCTGGTTCATAACTGACAAACACAAACAAACACATTGTTAAGTATCATACACTAAAGGCTTTCAGCACATATATCTCAAAACAATGGTGAAGGAATTTACCAATAAATTCATTAAAAATCCTACAATGTGATTTTCTGGATTTTTTTTTCTCATTTTGTCTCTCATAGTTGAAGTGTACCTATGATGAAAATTACAGGCCTCTCTCATCTTTTTGACTAAATACTTTTTTGCCCCACTGTAGGTGGTAGTGTGAAGTACTGCCACACAACACCACCAAGTCTGCGCGCCTGCATAGAACCTTCCTTCTACTTCTTTCCCTCTCTTCCTCCTCTCTCCCTCTCCTCTCCTTAGTAGCGCGAAACCAAAACATGGCGAAGCGAACAACAAAAGCTGGACAGACGAGGAGGTGGAGTTATTGCTCCAAACCACCTTAGATTACAAAGCCACATAAGGGAGTGGACTGGGAGTCCTGCCAGTCAAAATATATTGACATATGGACCGAATTTCTTCAACAGTATCCTGTATCTGAAGGGACGTCATATCCACACGAGAAAGACGCTATCTGTAAAAGTCATCCGGACCAAGTATAGGCAGGCTGTGGATACCCAATGGCGGAGTGCCCATGGGCGAGTAATCACTCTATATTTTGATTTATGTAACGAAATATGGGGTGAGACTTTTGTGTTTTTACCCTTTAGACAGGAACGTGACGGTGGAGCGTTTTTTTAAGATTTCCTCTCTGGAGGGTGGTTTCACTTTTTTGCGTTTTTAAGCTGCAAAAACGCCTTCGCCGTCTAAACGAAAGGCACATCTGATAAAATATTTTGTTGTTTTCACCCGCGAGCGTTGTCGTGTAAACAGGGCCTTACTCCTTAGGTATTGAAATTTGGTATTGAGTGACAAAGCATTTTTCGACACTCAATCGGTGCATTATAGTATGGAAGTTCAGTACCCAGCCCTGACCAACACACACCAACATCTTCTGTCTGCTTGTGGTGCACAATGCATTCTAAAGCTGACCAGTGCTCTCACCACTAGAGGTCATCCTGTCCATGAAAATAGTAAATCACTAAAAGTAAAAAGTGTAACATTTTAAACAGGGCTATTTACTTCATAATACATGTATTAAGGTGTCTCTGGTAAAACTAAATCATAAATGACAATAGGTACTTATGACAGTGATCTGTAATTTTGTAACAAAAAAAATCAATGAACCAAAATGAGCACCATAAAACTTTCTGGACTGACATCTGAGGGGTCTGTACTGCGACAGGAGAATAAATAAGTACAATGAATTATTTCTAAACACTGTTCTGACCGAACTGGATGCTGATAAAAGTGATGATTTTAATGAGTGTGATGATGGTGGTTGTGATGTATAGTACTGTTTTTACCTGGCAATGGGTCGGTTGTTCTTAGTAAAGTCTATGAGATGGATTGCAAACGGCATGGAGCAAACTGCCAGGACATTCACAACTTTGAAGGCTGAAAATCTCACCTGAACACACAACACAAACATGCACAGACACACATATGAATGTATTTATACTTACATACTTTCACATTAAAGCAGGACAGTTGTCTTTCAATCTTGGTCTTGTGACGTTAGTGTTATTAAGTCTACCTATAAGTTAGTTTCATTTGTACTCACTCCAGTTATTGCAGAAAGATAAGCAAATATAAAGCACAGATAGCAGCGAACCTGCAGATAACATGCTGCTGTTTTGTTTACGATTCAGGAGAGGTGACCTGGCTAAACCAAATGAGAATTCAAAGTAAGAAATATAGTCATGTACACACAGTCAGTATCTTTGTTTTTATGAAAAAGCTGCTTTAACGCCTGAACCCGATTTTCAGCTGGGCGTCTCTGCTGTCCTGTTTTGTTCTGTCCTCCACCGCGCGCCACACCTCACCGACTAACAGATTTAAATGTCTCTACAAGTACTTGAAATAACACGCCCCGCGGATCGTGGTAAAATAGACCTGTCGCGCATCTTTAGCGGAGCAGAGAGCCGCTTCACACACGCTTCTGCGACGCCTCCGGAAGAGAGCGCAGACACACCCGGTGATAAATAGGGGTGAGCCTTCTTGGCACAAATTGATTCTTATTATACTAACCTACAGCCAGGCATACTGTCTAAAAATATAACAATGAGACCAGGATTGTAAAAAAAGGTACTTTCTTATAGACCTATTACTTGAGTCAATATTTACAGATTGTTACAAATATTACTTTTTTTCACCACATATTGAAATATAGTGATATAGTGATTGTGACAAACATTTCTAAAGGTTTCTGTCTAAATTAATACTACAATTCAATTACTCTTAGAATTCTCCACTAAATTACTTCTGAAATCCTCGAGAACATAAACTGTAAATGTCAGTTCCAGGTTGAATTTATATTTACATGCAAGATTTGAACCTTAACTAGACAATGCGAAATGCAAACCTTAAATCAATATTAAGCCTTATATAAGCCCTGTATCTGCATTGATATTCATGTTTCGGCATGTTTTTCCAAAAGGTGGCATCTGATATAATGCTGTTAACTAACAGTTATGCTCACCTTGAAGCCCAGTTTCTGCAGAAGGCGTGCTAACCTGCGAGCACCCAGCTTTGCATCATCCTCACTGAACAAAGGAGGGGAGCAAAGAGTCACACATACTGTATTATGGTTCTGGCATGTAAAATAATAATAACAAGGTGAGACAAATGGTAATGCCTCTGCATTACTGGCAATTGATGGAGGATCTTGCTCCAAAAATCAGTTGAAGACAAAATTATTGCAACAACAGAGAGCCAAGACATCAGCAGACAGCATTTCTCTCACAAGAGTAAATGAACGGGCCTTTGGCAACAGCAAGTCTATTTGTTATGTGTAGTTGCAGATTTTATTTACCGACTTCTAGTCAGTTAATTGTTTGTGTGCGTTTCATGTAAAGAGTGTCTACCTTGTTGCTCCAGTGCAGATGATTTTCCCTGAGGACCAGATTGAGGCAGTTATCTTGGGTTTACGCAGCTTCATCAGGACTTTCTAAAAAATAAAAAGTGGTAAAAACTGTAATGCTGCCAACATGACCCATATCATGTCTGCTGCCGCTCGCGACTCGAACGCTCTGCAAAATATTCTCAAACTGGATAAACTAAATTCCATTTCATCCTTCAAAACTATCATATCACCCTTGTTCACAGACATATGCAGTGACTTCTCTACATCATTTTTCCAGCTAAATATTTGAATGGTTTCTCCCTCTCTTACACACCCATATACCTGTGCACTTATCTCGTTATAAGTGTTTATTGTTTGCTATGTATTATTTCAAATTGTATTTATTTAATTTCTAAACTGTATGTATTTCTAATGTATTTTTTATCTTCCCTTTCCCTAAGTGGCTATGCCACTTGTCAGGCCGCCATTGTTCTTAATGACTTGCCTGTAAAAATAAAAAGTAAAATAAAATAAAAAAAATAATATAAATCATAAATGCAGCAAAGCTGTACATAATCAAAATAAAGGTGAGCTGTTTTTGTTTTGTTTTTTTTAATTTCCACATGTAGAATCTCCTTCCCCCTTTCTTTGATATCCTTACCCCTACTTCCGGCTTATAGATGACATTGGTTCCCTCTAAGGCAATGGTGCGCAGGTTGAGATGGCACCTGGTCCTGAAGGTTGCCACCACATTGGTGATAATAATATCAAGTGCTTCGTCATTGCTGGAATCCATGAGGAAGTGTGTGTTGCAGCAAGAGGACCACAGGGGCTTTCTCCTCACACATTTATCACCAACGCCACAATCGCCACCATTTCACGGACGGACAGGACAAGATGAGCTGGAAGGGAAAAAAAGCCCAGGATTTATTTGTATTTTGAGAGTTAGAAATTATAAATGTCAGTTTATGACGAAGAACATTTCCTTATTTTGATTAAACATGTTTCACACACACATCCACAGTGGATTATTTTTGAATTAATTTTTATTATAATTATTAAAAATGATTTTCCAAAATGCCCTTGATTGTTTTCATGAGTCCCATTAGCACATCTTATATAGCTTACACATGCAAGTGCTGTTGTTACACCCGAATAAAAATTAATTACAAGTTAAAATGTTATGGAGGGGGCTTAACTTATCACCTTACTTGCAGTAACGTTACCAATTCATCTGATTCTCAAGCTATGTGGTCCCCTTCTACTTGAGATATAGCTAGGAAAGTGACTCAAAACAGGAATCACATAGGCATCTGCAAGAGATTAGAAGTAATTTAAACATATCGGAACATTATATATTTTTAAATTAACTTAAACTTACTTAAATTAAAACGCTATTTTGGTCATGTATTAAGGTTAGCTCGCCCGCTATTGATAAATCCTGATACGTTAGCTAGCTACTCCCTTTTGCTATTACCAAGCAACACAAATGAAATGGTGTATCGGAGGCTTAACGCGATATATAATGCATTTATCATTAAATACGTGAACGCGTATGATAAGTAAGGTATAGCTCGCAGTAGTTTTGTCTAAAATGTAGCTAAGCTTCACTGACGTTATCGTTATTGTCATCCCAGTGTTGTATCGCATAGCAACGCAACTGGTAAGCTTGTTTAACGTTAAGGAATTGATGCTAAACTAGCTAGCTAATCTTGCCAGCCCAACAACCCCGGCTGTCAACTATTAATCGCAAACTAACGTTAATTCAGCATGACTGACTGCATTAACTAACGTGTTGTTGTGGTCAGAATCCCACTGAAATTTAGGACTAAAATAAACCGTAACGATACCTCACTACTGCACAGCTAGCTAGCTAATGTTGTGAATAAAGCTATCTGTTCGCTAGCAACAAAGAAAGTGCACAGGCAGTAATGAATGAAAAGTTATAGCTAAGCTAGCTAGCAGGCTAGCTGTCTAACGTTATACTGAGGACGAGGTTAGTTCCAATGTTTCCAGGTGGGTTTGCGTGTCAATGGCAAATGTGTGTATCTGAAATGTATGCTTTAATTATTTAGCTACCTCTTCAGCTAGCTCAGTGCTGTAAACCCGAAACATAAACAGTCCAGTCAACGGTGGAATTTGTAGGCAAACCACTTCCTCCACGGACTACTGGCCAGCAGCGAGCAAGCCACCTTCCTGTTTCAGCTTTCAAAATAAAATCAGGGTCACCTAGTGAACTTCAAAATAACTACATCTTCCGGTTACAACTTTCGAATAAATATTAATATTTATAGTAACTTAAAAAGCCAATGCTTTTTACACTCCAAACCATAAAGCTGCATACAGGTTTTCTAAAATGCAAAATAAGAGCAGAACAACTATGGAAACATAGGCTACAGCTGGAGCCCAGCATAAAACATCATGTGCAAGTTGTGATAACATAATTAAACATAGATTTTAGTTAGACATAAATCTATGAAAAACCATATTACAAACAATGAAAACAGGTACAAATGTGAGCAAAAATATTAAGTAAGAGTTAAGTACACATTAGAGTATTATAAAAAAAAATGTATCTATTACTGAAAACATACAAGAGCAAATATGATAAGTGTGGGACTTTTGTCTTTTACTTTTTTGAAAAGTAAAGCTGGCTATTACATTTTTATGTGTGAACTGAATTCCTTTCAATACTAAATGATAACAGTCCTTTTCTCCAGATGATATTTCATTAACTGCATTAAAACCTGTGGAAATGTTTTAGTAACAAAGCTACACTGAATGGCAAAACAAAATCACAATTAACCCCACCAGATGGACTTGAACAGCAAGGTTAAAAACTGATACCATGCGCCGCCATGTGGACAAAGAGGGTTGTCTTGTAAAGAAAGAAAAATGACATCATTTTGAGATAAGAAAATCTCAGTTTTCTACACCATGTCTTGCAGAATGAGCTCACAACCTATTTGTAATTATTAGTAAACTGAATGAATGAATTTTGATTCATTAAAAGTTATTATTTGCATGTCAAAGTAAGGGTTAAAATGCTCATTGACTGTAGCCAAATCCTGTGTCCACAAATTTGCCTTTGTAATCATCCACGGCTGCCAATATTACACTTAACAGGCTTATGTTAACACCATTTCCATAAAACAATGTGTAACTTTCTTTCAATGTTTATGGTGTATTGACATTTAGGCTATGTGGATTATAACATCTCTGAGGAAAATGAGCACATCTGGTCAGTAAATGCTCTTCTGGGAATTCTGGACAGGCTACAAAAGAGGAGAAAGGAGTAAAGTTTGGAGGCGTTGGGGAATGTTTGTGTTATCAATGAGAGAGTTCACAGCCGCTCCTGTGGCTCATGAATGAATTTAGTGAATGGATGATGTCCTGTGGTGTCTGCACACTGTCGCATCCTGATCATGACCTTTAGGCAGGCTGATCATGACTTTATGAGGTTTTGTGTTGATTATACTTTTCTTTTAACTTACTCTACTTTGTGTAACTTTACACAGCACTGCATGAAAGTCAAACTGATAAGAATGACATAATCTTTATGAAAGTTGGTTTAACTAAACACAGATTCAAGTCTGTGTGAGTCTGAGTGTGTATGTGTGGGCACTATATTCATATGTATTTGTTTTTGAGTGTTTATATCCATAACTTATTGCTTGCTTATATACACACTTGTGCATTGTGTCTTGTAACCCAGCTCTTCTGCTCAAACCACTGCAAACACTTCCCCCTTCTGGCCTACATCCAAACAAAACAGAAAAATAACTTCTTTATGATTCAGCCTTGTTGTTATTGTTCTTCCTCCCTGGTTACCAAATTGTCTCGTTTCCCTCTCATTTAATCCTCCTGGGCTTCTCCTGGTGATATATAGCCTTGTAATTCACATCCATTCTGCAGAAGAGCCTTGTTCGGCTGTCCCAAGATGTTTACTATAAATGCTTGGATTTAGAGCAGGTTAGCAAAGTCAGACCACTAGCATTGATGGTGTGTGTGTGTATGTGTGTGTGTGTGTGTGTGTGTGTGTGTGTGTGTGTGTGTGTGTGTGTGTGTGTGTGTGTGTGTGTGTGTGTGTGTGTGTGTGTGTGTGTGTGTGTGTTTGTGTGTGTTGTGAGGCAGCTGACGCAGGGCGCAGGAGTATGTTTACAGTTTGTTGGGCTGCACATCACTGGGGCAGTCTCTTCCCAGGGGAACAATGCTCTTATTCTCATAGGTCATAAGATTCAGCAAGTAAACACACAGATGTGAGCACTTACGTCTTAATAGATGCAGATATGTCTAAGAATAAATAGACAGTCCATCACTGTAACTACTCTCTGTGCACATGTGTGTGTGTGTGTGTGTGTGTGTGTATGTGTGTGTGTGTGTGTGTGTGTGTGTATATTTTTTCATGATTCTAGAAAATATATATGTGTTTGTGTGCTTGAATGTGTGTGCATGTGTGTGTAACAATAGTTTTGATCTTAATTGTGGATGATCGGCTGTTGTCTAACTTGAAAGTTTTACCCCTGCATGCCCTTGCATTTATACTTAGGCCTATATAACACGACACAGAAATAATTAATAAAGTAAAATATTTTCTTTTGGGTTGAACAATATTATCAACCTAAAAAGGCTGAATAGAGGTTGCATGTCCATACGTCCCCAGGTCCCAAGGAGTATGTTATCTTCGCTATGTCTGGATAATCTGGACAGTTTGGTATTCTTATGACAAAAAGCTGACAAGGTCACACAATTTTCTCCATACACCCAGAAAAACATACTAAAACAAAGTCGCTTTCTCTCTACAGCTTTCCAAAAACAAGATTTCTTTTAAAAACTTGAGTCGTGCATGTCAGCAGATGCGTCTTTGCAGAGATATTCTGCTGGGGTGACCTCACTGTTGCCTGTAAACTGGGCGTGTTTGTCAGGACCCTCGTGTTCTGTTTATGTTGGGCGTACATCACAGACCCATTTCAAAAGGACTTAGAGAGCGAAGTTAAAGCTTTTGAGAGACTTTGCAGTCGTGTTGTAAAACTAAGTTCAGTACTGGTTTGATGGCTTTGTAGGAACTCAGTGTCAGATTGCTACATTTTTACCAGTTTGAGTTTCTTCAGCAGGGGTTGAAAAGGATGGGGGAAATAACAAAGTCAGGCGGGATCCAGCAACAAAGCTAGGAATGACAAAAAAAGAACGCATGAAAAAGGCTCTATAAAAGTAAGAGGAAGAAGATAAGACAGCGACAATACATCCCTTAAATATGCATGGTTGCATTTCTGCATAGGTGCACATGTACTGTATCTGCACATACTACATGTGTGTACTTTGGAGTGTTTCTGTACGAGACAGAGATGGATAGTGTGTGAGTTGCGTCGTGCGGAGGGAATCCAGTGCTCTGGTAGTGCTGCTCTGGGGTCTCCCAGTGTAAACAGAGACGTGGGAACGACCAAGCCTGTTTATATCAGCTCCCATTCTTACTGGGACCAGTCAGCCAGGCATCAGGGGCACAGCCAATACACCGGTCTCATGTGCATACATGCTCACCCACATGTATAGAGTTGCATATACAGAAACATGCCAGTTTATTTATACATGCATCATCCTAAAATCCTAGATTCCCAAAGTGATATTGGTGATGGTTTGCATATGACAAGTTTTGCTTGATGCAAGAGAAAATTACTAATTCATCAAAGCAGGGACGTAAACCCACTAAGAGTCAGTTTACCCATCTTTTAATGATTACACATAGTAAATTCATATTTAACATAGAACATAGTAGCTTAAAGTAACATATGTTGTTTTATGGAAAACAAACACAAATCAAAATCTTCTCTAAAAACAATGGTCTTAGGATAAAAATACCTTGCTTTACCCAGGATTTCATTTGCAATCACATAACTTATCTAAACCTTTTCTACTAACATCTTTTTTACACCTTTGAAGTCAGCTCATATTAAGGATGCCCCAATATGTCAGCAGACCCCACACTCTCCATCCACTCAATCACCTAAATGTTGAGCAGTATTTACAACAAAGCTAATCAAAGCCAAAAAAACATTGTCATTCAACCAATTTCTACAAATAAGTGAAATCCTTTCAGCCTCCCATCACTGCTCCAGAAATGAGGCTGTGCTCAGACAGAGAGATAATCACTCCAATACTCATCGTGCCAAATTTAGTGGCCTAACATTAACAGCACCTGCATAAATGTTATGGAGTTTCCTGCTAAGCCATGTTTAGGCTAGTTTTGAAAATGATGACACTGCCAGGAGTATTATCTGGTGCGACTCCAGTGCGCAGAGAAAGCACCTGCTCTTTTCAGAAAAATAGAAGAGAAATAATGCTGAGGACACTGAGTCAGGATGAAATGAAAGTTTTATAGATATTCATTTCTAAAATAAAACAAAGAGTGAGAAATGGCTTGGTTTTTTAATATTCTTAGGCAAACTATGTTTTAGATAATTTGTTATACTTTTATGATTGATGTGTAATGTTTTTATTTGCCTCTTTAACTTGCAACATGAAAAATTAGATCATGTATGTTTTACTTAAGCTAAAGCTGTATTATGACCATTTACAGGTTAAGTAATTGTAACCCTGTCATGAAAAACAATTCATGGATTAATTCTACTAACTTAAAAACAAAAACTAAAAAAACTAAGCTAAAACAAATCTAGTTCTTTGGGGAAGATGGGACTTGCATTAATAAGCTGTAATATATTCAGTATATTTCAGCCCTTTATTTCTATATGATTGAATAATTACTCAAGGCACGCCAAGCATATGTAAGCACCCCAATGTGTAACTATGTTGTCTCAGATGGTTTTATAATCTGTATACCCTTAATTTAAATAAGAAAACATACACAAAAAGGAATAAAACCTTAAAAGAGCAGCAGAGGAGGGATGCCTCATCCAGGGTGGACAGATATGATACATATGATGAGAAAATCTTCTAAAATAAATGCCATGTCTGTCCTTTAATGGCAGTGAAAAATTGGATTAACTCATCTATCAAAAACGGCATAAAACCAATGCTTATTGGATTACATAAAAAAAAGGCTGATGGCAAAACCTTTTTTGTGGCCCCTGAACAAGAACAAACAATACATTTCTGCTAGAGAGCTGGGGCCCGCACGCCATTTTGTCAGCACCTCAGACAGACAGACAACCAGTGTTTGGATAGAGAAGGAGTTTCTGTAAGCCTTGTGGAGTGGATTCTTCCTCTCTCATTAGAAAACGTAGCGCTCAGAAAACAAACTGCTGTATGAGCATGGAGGAGTCCTAACGGCACCTAACAATCGCAGAGGAATACCACACATATGCTTGCTTGGGGGGTGGAGGGGAGGTCCCTTCAATTACACACCTGGTTGCCTTTTGAGATAAAGTGTGTATCTGTATGTGTTTGCAATCAGGAGCGAAATTCATCATTGTCAGTGTGTATCTTAATGTATACTATGTATGTTAATGTATGTAGGAGGAGAGGGTGGGTGCCAAAACTATCTCTTTTGCTGTATCTGTGTGTGTGTGTGTGTGTGTGTGTGTGTGTGTGTGTGTGTGTGTGTGTGTGTGTTTAAAGAGTCTTCTAAACTTTGTGCTGGTAAAGGTCTGGGGGGTGGGAGGTGTTGACATAGAAGGATGTTTTGGGGTGGCGTTTGGGGAGCAAGTTGGGGTGAAGGTGTAGAATGATGATAGGAAGGAGGGATATGTGATAAGGGTTGTTGTGTTTTAGCGGCTAAGAGTTTGGGAGTATGGTTTTGTACGGTGTGTGTTGTTGTTCCATGTTTGCAGACATTCACACACTTTCTAATTGATCTGCTTTTGCTCATACTTGCGTCTGTGTGAGATAAAACAAAGCAACAAAAATCTCCCACTCATATGCAAGCAATACACACACACACACACACTCACACAAATGCATGCCCACGCACACACACACACACACACACACACACACACACACACACACACACACACACACACACACACACACACACACACACACACACACACACACACATACTGATATCTAAATTAATGGTCTCCTTGGGGAGTCATCCAAAGGCCACGGGCGTTTGGGAGAAAAGATTCTTGGAAAAAGGCTTCATCATCAGAACATGTGCTCATTAGTAACCCCATCTTAGCCATCCAGAGAGAGAGAGAGAGATAGAGAGAGAGAGAGAGAGAGAGAGAGAGAGAGAGAGAGAGAGAGAGAGAGAGAGAGAGAGGTGCACTAAGGAATACATGGACAAGGTCATATACTTATCATGTTGAAGAGGTATTTACTTTACAGTCTCTCCATATGACGATGAAAGTGGTAGACAGAGGCGAATGTGGAATCAGCCGTTGGTGTGAGGAGCAGAGACACAGGTAACGAGGTAAAGAGCATAAATGGTTCAAAGAAAGTCCAGACACAAAAAAAGAGTAAAAAAAGAAAGATTCTCAGCGAGTTAGACTCCCTCTGTCTCCTTCAGTCTCACTCTGCGCAGGAAGTCATTAAAGAGTAAGCCAATAAAGCTATGTCAGATATATTGTATCCCCGTCCTCCACAGGGATATAAAATATTGGCCTCCCATTCTCATCAGACACAAGGATCAGCATTTTACAGGCTCACAATGTCCTTCTTTGGAGTTCAGAGAGTTTACTGAAGTTATCAACTGTCTTGTTGTTGGTTTTCAACATAATTGTTTCCGGTTTTATTGAGCATGACTCATTCGAAAGGGGCATCCTGGGTAACAAAGGTTTTAAATGTGGAAATGTTCATCTTAACAAGTGAGCAACTCAAGCATTGGGCCTTGAAGTTTGGTTTTTGGCCACTAAAACAACAATTAACTTGATTTGGGAATGATTCTTATCTGGAAAGCTGCAATGCGGCCACGAGGAGGCACATAAACATCAAACAAACATCATATCCTAGCTCATAAAGTTGTTACAGTATTGTGTTAGCATACGATTGGCAATTGCAATTATGTGTTTTGCAGTCACTGAGCACCATTACATTCATTTGAAGTAATCTTGTAAGGCTACCTGACAAATGTAAGTCCAATATTAGCTTTGTTTTGGTCATCAACTCCTGCTGTTTGGTGCTGGACAGGTAGCAAACAGTGGGTTTATTAGAACGTTTTGCTAGAAACCATTCCATATGAGGGTTGATCAGAGTGGTAAGACTGCAACATACAGTAGATTTGCAAGTTAAAAAAAATGTAATTCTTGTAACATACTTTGACATTTAACAATGTTGGGAATCAATGCAATGATTCATGTTGTGGGGAACTCCACTGGAAACAGGTGAGGTTATTATTACTCAGTACTAGCTTAAGCATAACATTTTATACACCAATGCCCACACACACACACACACACACACACACACAAACAAACACACATACACACACACACACACACACACACACACACACACACACACACACACACACACACACACACACACACACACAAAGGAAGTTGTTGATACATGCTCTTTCTTTGTATTCTGTCTTGTTTTCCACTTCAGATTCAGATTTAACATATTTGGACAAGTATTTTATATCTTGTGCAAACAGAGAGGCTAGTTTGGAGGAAAAATAAGCAGCCCCTGTTGCTTTTTCTGTCGATAAGACTCTTCCAAAATAAACATGCACCATATTAGAAATAGAGCAAGAAGAGAATCTGTGTCATGGAAATTTTTAGTGTACTAGTGTGTTTTGTAGATAGATAGATATATACAGCTTCAAACATAAAGATATAAAACTGTAATTTTTTGTGAAGAATCAACAACAAGTGGGACACAATCATAAAGTGGAACGAAATTTCAAATTTCAAACTTTTTTAACAGATAAAAAACTGAAAAATTGGGCGTGCAAAATTATTCAGCCCCTTTACTTTCAGTGCAGCAAACTCTCTCCAGAAGTTCAGTGAGGATCTCTGAATGATCCAATGTTGTCCTAAATGACTAATCATGAAAAATAGAATCCACCTGTGTGTAATCAAGTCTCCGTATAAATGCACCTGCTCTGTGATAGTCTCAGAGGTCCGTTTAAAGAGCAGAGAGCATCATGAAGAACAAGGAACACACCAGGCAGGTCCCAGATACTGTTGTGGAGAAGTTTAAAGCCGGATTTGGATACAAAAAGATTTCCAAAGCTTTAAACATCCCAAGGAGCACTGTGCAAGCGATAATATTGAAATGGAAGGAGTATCAGACCACTATAAATCTACGAAGACCCGGCCGTCCCTCTAAACTTTCAGCTCATACAAGGAGAAGACTGATCAGAGATGCAGCCAAGAGGTCCATGATCACTCTGGATGAACTGCAGAGATCTACAGCTGAGGTGGGAGACTCTGTCCATAGGACAACAATCAGTCGTATACTGCACAAATCTGGCCTTTATGGAAGAGTGGCAAGAAGAAAGCCATTTCTTAAAGATATCCATAAAAAGTGTTGTTTAAAGTTTGCCACAAGCCACCTGGGAGACACACCAAACATGTGGAAGTAGGTGCTCTGGTCAGATGAAACCAAAATCGAACTTTTTGGCAACAATGCAAAACGTTATGTTTGGCGTAAAAGCAACACAGCTCATCACCCTGAACACACCATCCCCACTGTCAAACATGGTGGTGGCAGCATCATGGTTTGGGCCTGCTTTTCTTCAGCAGGGACAGGGAAGATGGTTAAAATTGATGGGAAGATGGATGGAGCCAAATACAGGACCATTCTGGAAGAAAACCTGATGGAGTCTGCAAAAGACCTGAGACTGGGACGGAGATTTGTCTTCCAACAAGACAATGATCCAAAACATAAAGCAAAATCTACAATGGAATGGTTCACAAATAAACATATCCAGGTGTTAGAATGGCCAAGTCAAAGTCCAGACCTGAATCCAATCGAGAATCTGTGGAAAGAACTGAAAACTGCTGTTCACAAACGCTCTCCATCCAACCTCACTGAGCTCCAGCTGTTTTGCAAGGAGGAATGGGCAAAAATGTCAGTCTCTCGATGTGCAGAACTGATAGAGACATACCCCAAGCGACTTACAGCTGTAATCGCAGCAAAAGGTGGCGCTACAAAGTATTAACTTAAGGGGGCTGAATAATTTTGCACGCCCAATTTTTCAGTTTTTTATCTGTTAAAACAGTTTGAAATATCCAATAAATTTCGTTCCACTTCATGATTGTGTCCCACTTGTTGTTGATTCTTCACAAAAAATTACAGTTTTATATCTTTATGTTTGAAGCCTGAAATGTGGCAAAAGGTCGAAAAGTTCAAGGGGGCCGAATACTTTCGCAATGCACTGTATATAGATAGATAGATAGATAGATAGACAATGAATGGTAGGAAAAGAAAAGAGCAATAAAACATGATGGAGGGATAGAGAAGGAGAAAGAAGGAGTAAGGAGACAAGGTTAATCCAAACAGACGTGTGCCAGGTTATTTTTACGACAGTCCCATCAGCCATTATCTGCCTGCTCTGTTATGGTTAGGGATAAATACAGACCTGGGCAATACCAAGGAGGAGTAGATTTGTGTGTGTGTGTGAATGGTTTTGCGCCTGTGTAACAATGTGTAGTTTCATGGGTGTATTTATGTGGTCCCTCTTCTTCTCTTTAGCTTTACTCCACTGCAGCAGCCAGGGAAGATAACCACGACAGTTTATTCCATTTCATCAGACGAATCTTCTGGCCATTTTATCCCTAATTGACACAGAGCAGAACTCCTCGTTTTATCTTCTTGCTCAATAAAAATCTCAGGGCCAGTCTGCTCATGAGACTCTCTGTCTCTCTGAGCTAAATAAATATCTGCGTATTGAATGAGCTGGTGAGTGGGGGAAAAAAGAAATGTTTGAGTCTGTGTGTTTGTGATAAGTGAAGTAGAGGGGAATTTTCTGTGGGAAGCAATTGTGTGTGAAAGAGAGGACTTGAACATAGTTACATGATAGCATGATATCTGGCATCAGACTCATCTGTAAGCTCTCCAAACACCTGTGTTTAAGGCGTGGAGTGAAGATAAACGAGGGGTTTAAACTTAGACATAAAGAAATTAATCTGTGTGCGTTTATGTTTGTGCATGCAGGCATGTGTTTGAAAGATGTAGCGTTATGTGTATTTAAAAGCCTTTGACACTATTTTTATCATTCAATGCTTATTTAAACATGCATTTCAGTGTTGCCTATGCAACTATCGACAGCATTTTAGTTTACACACACCTGCTGCCTCAGGGAAAGCCCACAACCATGTGTCAGGCAAGTGTATGTGTGCGTGCTCTCATCTCCCAAGCTCCCATCTGGCCATGTGAGTGTTGGTGCGAGAGGAGCATACGTGACAGTGAGTTTGGAGCTGCGGAGAAATGATCTGCAAGGTTTATTATCTTTAATTAGCATCCATGGGGAAGGAGATAGATAAGGACGACCATTTTCGCTGATGGATCTGCTCTGTGTTTTTTCCCCCCAAAACCAAGAAGAAAGAGTGTAGTATAAAAAGCAGGAAAAACAGAGTGAGGCATCATCACAGTCCAGAAAGTCCAGATGCCTCCAGATATACCTTTATTTGTAACACAGATGGCTATACTGCATAGGCGTGATTTACAGGGGGGGTGGTTACAACCCTCCCAATAATCAAAACTAGCCAGTGCATCCCAAAAACATATTATAATTTCCTTTACATAAATAAAGACATTTGCACCATAAATTGATGCAGAAAAATTCACCAGAATGCAGAAAATGATGTGTTTGAAGTTAAAAATTTCAATTCTCGTCAAAGGTAGAGATCTTAACCCCCCCCCCAATGTTGAACCCAAAATGATATCTCCAATGTAATATGTCCTATGCCCAACTACTGAATTACCTAAACTGAACACTACATAAAAAGTTCCGTATGGATCTACTTTGCCTCTGTGAATCCTCTAAAAATGATCATTTCATTTAAATAATCAATTTTGGTGTTGAGCATTTTGCTATGTTGTAAGAAGAAATACATTTACTGTTATCAGTAGTAAAATGTGTCATATCATGACGGCAATGATGATTTTTACATATTTATTTAAAAAGTTGAAGTTGAGTTTTTAAGCAAACTTATTTAGCTACAAATTAAAACTATTAAGTGTGGTGGGGATGATGATGATGATGATGATGATGATGATAAAACTAAGAATAACACACACACACACACACACACACACACACACACACACACACTTCTCACCTCTTAAGATGCAGATTGCTGCTGTCAAATAAATAAGCCAAAAAGTAAATACAAACCAAACAGCTGGACAACAGCTGATAAACCACAATCTAAGTGAGTGAGAGGAAGAGCAAGAAAAAAAGAGATTCACATGTGTACTGTGTGTGGTGTGTGGTGTGTGTGTGTGTGTGTGTGTGTGTGTGTGTGTGTGTGTGTGTGTGTGTGTGTGTGTGTGTGTGTGTGTGTGTGTGTATTTCAGAAGCAACGGCACTTTTGGAATATGAGATTAGGTAATTGCCTAACCTCAAAAAACAAGAAGAAAGGCAGCAGGAGGGAAAGCGAGTTATACACATAAACACACTACACATAAAGAATGAAAGGAAAGTGGAAAAAAAACAGTACAAAACAAAGTGGAGCGCTAATCAGTTTGAAAGTCAAACCTTTTGAGAGCGCAGAACATGGATTAGTAAGAGCGGGATTTGATTTGTGTGTGATGGAGGACAGAATTGTGAACGTGTGAGTTTAGTTGACACTAAATGATTAAAATCACATTCAATTGGTTGGCAAATAGTCTAGTTTTAAGCCATTATTGCATTTTGATAGTCAAGTTACTTTGAAAGTATAGGTACTAGCTGTAGATATCATAGTGACTGTGTTAGCTTCGTATTAAGTTCTATTTCTAGTGTGATTTTCTGAACCAGATTTTTTTTATTTCTTCATTTTCTGTTTTTATGGATCATTTTAACAGGCAGGATTTATTTGAACCAGTACTGCCCTCAGAAATCTAATGCTTCTGATATGAGGTAGTTGGGTGTACTATGATCTGATCAGATAACACAAACTTTATACAAAATGTTAGATGTCTGCAGCATGGCTTTATTGCATTTTGCCATGGTTGGAAAAGTGAGAGGCCTGCCTTTGTTATAATGGATTTAGATGGATATTTCTCTGAGTGATTGTGTTGAACACGGTTGCAATGGTGCTTTTTATGAAACTCTTAAAATGCTTCAAAGAAGCAGATAGCTAAGAGTTTAAAATGTCAGTCAGTCTGTACAACAATAAAGTACAGATATTCTTTTCTAACAAGTGCCTGCAGTGTGGCGTCATCAGATGAATATGCAAGAACATGCACTTGCACTCTGTAATTCAGCATGATAATGTAATAAATTATACAGCTAACATTTAGCACAGAGATCAGCAGACATCTGTTTGTGGTTACGCCGTAAAGGTAAGGTGCTGTTGTGTCTGTCCTCCGCTACTAAGTGGACCTGTCTGTTAGCTGCACCGGAGCTTGGGTCATACTTACACACACACACACAAACAAACACGTGCACACTAATGAGCTAATATGCACACACACACTTGTCTGCTTCCTGCCTTGGGACTTGGGGTTCAGAGGATCTTAGGGGTCTCTTGAGATTTGATGTTAGACGTGTGTGTGTGTGTGTGTGTGTGTGTGTGTGTGTGTGTGTGTGTGTGTGTGTGTGTGTGTGTGTGTGTGTGTGTGTGTGTGTGTGTGTGTGTGTGTGTGCATGTGTCAGGGGCTTTTTTTTTATCACAACTCACATCTCACCTTTTAGTCATCTCCTCTTAGCCTCCGGTAGCATTATGTCTGCGTCTCGTGGGAGAACTGATATACACACTCGCGCAAACACAGATTAGGTTGAAATGAGATGGGCGACGATGCTGCTAAGGTCAGCTACCTTAATCTTACACACACACACACACACACACACACACACCCTATCGGTTGAGTGATATGCCAAATCACAAGTCTAAACAGCGAAACATGTCCGCTCCATTTAATAATTAAAAAAAAAAATTTTGGCTGTTTTTTTTATTTCCTTGTCTCCAGTGTCTCCAGTTCGACTTTTCTGTCATAAATACAACCGATGGCTTTTCATGTTTATATTACACGAGTGTAGGAGATTTGTTGTTGTATATTCTATGACTGACTTTATGTGGGTGTACAGCGTGTGTGAGAGTGTATAAGAAATTGTACATGTAAGTTTGTAGAAGTTCCCTCCCTGTACATCAGGCCCACTCCTAGAGGAGGGGAGTATCAGCAGAGTAACCCAGGAGGAGCCTCGATGCTGGGCCTGGTGGGGGTGACGGTTCCCTATGGGACCTGGAGGGAGATTGTAGGCTGGAGGGGAAGCAGCCAGGGTGGGATGACGGTATCAGCAGTTCTGGATGGTTTACCCGGAGATATCGGCAGGTTATGTGGGTGTATCTCACTCGGGCCTGGAGTTTGTTCATGTGGACAGGAGCAGGCTAACACCCCCTCTCCACAGAGACACATGCAAAGAAATACATAAATGCAAACACACACACACACACACACACACACACACACACACACACACACACACACACACACACACACACACACACACACACACACACACACACACACTACTCACAGTGGTGTCTTTAGGGACTGCTCCTATCTCTCTTCCTGAGGTCTGATAATACTCTCCCTCTGCACAGTGATCTACAGTAATTACCATTGAATGCCAGTGAAAGTTATAGATAAACAGTGTGTGTGTGTGTGTGTGTGTGTGTGTGTGTGTGTGTGTGTGTGTGTGTGTGTGTGTGTGTGTGTGTGTGTGTGCGTCTGTATCAGTGGTCTGTTTGTGTGCAGCTATGAGCTAACCGGCCCACTGAGACAGAGGAGATATAATGTGGTGAGATCACTTCATCTGCAAGGGAAAAAATTATATTTTTTCAAAATAAAATAAAGGCGCTGCACTTACACACAATAAATATAATACTCTACAAACAGATTTGTATCCTCCTTGGTAACCACTTATTTAATGTAATGTGTTACAAAAATGTCTACATATACAAAAAGACACACACACCTGTCGCTCACCCACCCCATTCCTGAGTAATGAGAAAGAGGATCAAAGCACAGAACCTGATCCAGCCAATAAGAGCGCAGCACTGTTTATCATCCCTCTCCATCATCACCCTCTGTGTTAACAACAGCCTGAGTAATAAGGTGTGAATAATATCAGTGAAGGTCCAGCATTACATCGCTAATTAGGTGTGTGTAATGATAATCCTGACATTAAATCTCTTTTTCATTTACAGAGATATAGAGATATGAAATGATTCTGTCATGAATATATGGTACTTTATGAAATCCTTTACTCAAACACTTGAATCCCAGT
The DNA here is from genome assembly GCA_023566125.1 of Zingel zingel. NCBI lineage: Eukaryota > Metazoa > Chordata > Actinopteri > Perciformes > Percidae > Zingel > Zingel zingel. Next base: position 16,987,213 of record CM042332.1, read on the forward strand.
GATTTGTGCATTCCTCCTTTGAATCTTAAATCATGAATGTAATCTCTAAAATGAATGTTGAGTCTCTGTAAGGCACGCCGAGAAGCTCTAAACTTAGAATTGTGTAACATTGCAAACATCACATCACAAATCTTTAGTATGAGGCAAAAATCTCAGTAATAAACTTGTTTTCATTTTTGAAAACGTAGTTAAAACATTTAAACCAGATTTTTTTTACATTCAAATCTTAGTTTTAATTTAATGAAATGTAAGTGATAGGCACAATCTTGGAACTTTACAATATAAACCTGATTTTACAGAACATATATAGCATATAATAGCATTGTTATTTATTTAAGATAAACTGAAATGATGGCAATGGATTCTTCACATATCATTTCATCATTCCAATAGGCTGTTATCAGTTTGTCCTTTTATTTGTACTTCAGCTTCGCCATGCAAAATACAGTGAAACATTCTCATTAGACCAACCTATATAGATAAAGGTAAAAATGAATGTATTAATACAATTAATTAATGTATTTAACATTAGTAATAGCAGGTTTCAGCCAAACCTTAGGTGTGAGCCAAACAACCACACATCTCAGTTTACTGTAACCTGGCCTGGAGATTTAAAGATGAATACCACTTTAAACTACAGGTATTAGTGTTTAAACAGGATTGAGTGTGTGGCTGCATCTTGGCTGAAAAGCTTGTTTTTGCTAAACTGTTTTGACTCTATTTGTTTTGGCTGGATGGAGTTGACCAGAAATCCAACAACAGAGAGTGGAGTCAGTAGAGGGGACAGTGGAGAGGGGGGGTCAAACGGCTGCTGTGAAGGATTTAGTAGGGTGCTGGGAGTTCTGGTCTGTTGGAGGATCAAACCACACACACACACACACACACACACACACACACACACACACACACACACACACACACACACACACACACACACACACACACATCCAAACTGTCCAACTGTGTGAGATAGAAAACTAAGCAGTGTCCCTCACCCTCTCTCTGTTTATTAACTGTAGCATCACTCACAGTGACAGAGACCAGACCTTTGACTCTGAAACCCAGCACTGTCCTACACTGCCCGGTGCTGACAAGTAAAGCCACACACACACACACACACACACACACACACACACACACACACACACACACACACACACACACACACACACACATTTTATCTGTGCATCCGATCAGCAGCCAACAAGTTAGACCAGAGGTTGCAGCAGAGGTTAGAGAAGTGCCATACTGTAGCACAACACATGCTCACACACAAACACACTCAAACTGCAGCTGCATCACGTCTCACTTACTTCCGACAGGCCACTTTGGGCACTCTGCCAATTCAAGTTCAAGCCAATACAACTTAAGTAACACTGTGTGTGTGTGTGTGTGTGTGTGTGTGTGTGTGTGTGTGTGTGTGTGTATTCTGAGCCGAGCCATCAATGCAGCAGTGCGTGTTGGACATTTCAGCCACAAAGTCAGTTCAAGACGCTGTTAATATCTGTGTCAATGTGTTACTTCTCTGTTTCTCTCTATTCTTCTGTCCCACGGTTGATTTGTTCCTGACTGCCATCTGTCTGTTTTGATGTGTCTTCCTATCGCTATAACAACTGGCTTTAAAGAAACTTTAAGTAGGCTAGAGGAACATCAAACTAAAAGGTGTGGTCAGACAGACACACTCCTCTCCTCTCTTAAAGGACAATTCCGGCGTAAAATGAAACGAGACACATTCGATTAGCATGAAAACATGTCCCAGAGAACGTTCTATTAGGTACAAACATGTTATTAACACCCAGGTTCATTTTACGCCGTAATTGTCCTTTAACTTTAATGACACAGATTCATAAAGCCCAAGGGTACATGAACAAGGATACATGAACAACGTCAAACTTTCTGTGTCCTGTTTTTCTGTGGACTTTGTATGCAGGAAGTGAAAACACTTTGCAGGGAACATCTTATGTTGTCGTTCCATCCACACAGGTTATTCATAATCATACCACAAAACTGAGCTTTTCGAAACTGCTTGTAAAACTTGATAAATCGGAAAACATTGGCCCTGTGGCCGAGTGGAAAACTGTGCTTTTGAAAGACAATGACCTGGTCAGAGGCTGTAATTAAGTTGTAGGCCTATTTATGATTATTTTTGGTGTTTGTGATTGTGGAATAGGGATTTCATCAGTGCCTCAGCACAGCATTGCAGGGGTTACTCTTGACTAAGGAGATGTTGGCTGAGATGCACAGTTTTGTTGTTAGAGTCATTAGCCACTATCCTATAGATTAGGCGCTTCAGTGTGGACGGAGATCTTTACAAAAACAACTGGAAAACACAAAGGTGTCGATGCACTTAATTGAACAGCTACGGGTGTGAAAATGTCCACCATTATCCTCCTTTATTCAAGCTAATACAACATCTTTGAGCACATTGAGAACATACCAGATTTGTTCTAGTCAAAACACACTATTGTTCATATCATCTGATTGGTCAGTGAGGTTTAGGAGAGGACATTTACTGTAAGCAGCCCTGCATATCACACGATTTCTTCACATACGTTCCACCACATCCATATCCATCCTTCACACACATCGTGAAACCCAATACATTTACCACAGATGCACACATATGCACTTATGCAGATAATGTGTGCAAACATTCCAGAGACCAATACACTCCAACTCCCTCCCACTGTAAGGACAAGACTTCCAGGTCATTAACCTACACTGTGACAGAATATCAGTCTTATTCTGGAGAATCACTGTTAGCCTCCCCCCGGATGTTCCTGTCACTGAATATCAAAGGATTGTAGTCTTTTTGAAATATAATATGATATTCCCACTCCGATAAACTTCTTCATAATTCTCTCTTATTGCCTAGTTTGTCCGTCACATCCTTTTTAATTTCAACCACTCCCTGCTGTGTTTGTGCACTTTCTAACCTCTTTTTTAGTTGTTTTACTTTGATTTTTCTTCTTTTTTTAGAGGTACTTGAACTGAGGCGGAAACCAATTTCTGCATGTGTGTGTGTGTGTGTGTGTGTGTGTGTGTGTGTGTGTGTGTGTGTGTGTGTGTGTGTGTGTGTGTGTGTGTGTGTGTGTGTGTGTGTGTGTGTGTGGCTGTGAGAAGAGACAGGGAACTGGAGTGTTTAGACAAAGATGGATGATGTTTTTCTCACCCCAAGCCTCACTCTAAGATTAGCCTACAATTTCTCATTCTGTTCTTTACAGCCAAGCAACTTCTTTCTTTCTTTTTCATTTTTTTTTGTTTTTATTTCTGTTTTTATATAGGCCTATGTCACATAAAAATTCAAGTGGAATGTTTTGCCAATAAATAAACCAGTATTTTGCTACAGATTATGCTCCCTTTCTCTTACATTATTCAACTGTTCCTCTCTGAATTGTATTCTCCTCAAGGTGTTTTTGCCCTTTTCAGTTAAGGTTGGAAAAATTGGGTGAGGAAAGAAGATGAGAAAAACAAGTTTTTATGAAAGTGTGTCTATGAGAACATCCAATTGAAAAAAGTGAAATTTGATAGAGATTAAAGGGAATCTTAATCTTCATAACCAGGTTAATTATTGGGAATAAGAGCGAGCACTTTTCAGTTTCCATTTTTGTTTTAATATTTTGAAGTCAAATTTGAAATCTCACTTGTTTGTGTAAGAAAGCAATGGCACTTGAAATCCTGATTGAAAAAAAAATAGACATATTTGTGGAAACAGTATCTAAGTTTAAAGGTTCTCGATGTGAGTTTCCCATGTTTTAGCCTAACTTGCTAATGTTAAGCACTGATTCCCACAAGCCGTTCATTTTCAATCATGTTATTTCAATGCCTGTAGAGTCATCAGCAGCTCCTGCACACAGTGTTACATTTTCCATACATTATAGGACGGCATCTAGCTTGCGTTAGCCGTCTCTTTTTAGTGGGTCTAGCTGTGATTGCAGAAAATAACCAGTCTGCCAAAACTCACAGGTAGTCCTGTGTATTTGGAAGCCTGGTCAATGGCTAACAACGTCGGCGCCCAGCTGATTGACTGCCTGTGTTATGGTCTGAATTCAAGTTAACAATTTTTAGTGCTCACCCACACAGATATCGGACCATTTAAATATTTTGTAATCACAACAAATTCCCACTCCCTGGAGCATGTTATTATGTATTCTCCTACAGGATATTCCCATAACAATTTCACATATAGATCCACCGTGTATCAACATATGCATTTAAAAAAGGTGTTGTGTGCATGTGTGTGTGATAGAGAGAGAAATGATAATGACCCGAGGCATCAGGTGTCCCCCTCGGTGGCCCTGCGAGCAACATCTGGAACCCGTCCCTTCGTGGTGACATCACACAACCAGCCTAACCTTTGATCCCAAACCGGCTAATTAGCAGCATGTCCCTCCATAACGGCCAGGGTCCCCTCTTTTTTCTCTCTCCATCTTTCTCACTACCCCCCTCCACCTGTTGTCTCATGTCACCGTGTGTGTGTGACCGAGTCTCTGTGTGGGAAAAAAAACGATCACTGAGAAGGTTTCCCAAACAATCGTTTTACATCATTTTACAATTCACATGAAGAGCCGTTAGCCTTTGCAAGTGCCAATGATAATTATGACGGTATTACATTAGGGTCAGTGTTTTTCTGACGCACAGGGCTGTGCTCTTTCATAAGCTATTTAAGTTAATCTCCCTCTCCCTGACTCTCTTTGTAACTCTCTGTTGGATCCATGTATCTCAGAGGTGATCATCAATCTAGCAGACTCTATTATTACTTTTCCACAAAGTGCTTTGATTTCCAGCCCACCCAGGAGATTAAGCCCCTCCCCCTCCTCTCTTTGCTCTCCCTCCGTCCTCTCACCTATCTATTCCTTTCTCTCTCTTTCTGTCTGCTCTGTGTAGTGCTAGCTCTCTTTTCCTTGAGTATCAGTCCTGTAAACCTATTTCCAAAATGTGTTCATCTCTTTCAGATTTGTAGTCCAATATTTTTTTTTTAAATGTCACTTATTTTTTTATCCAAAATGCAGCACATTCTAGTGGCTAAATCGTATGTGCTGGTGCCTGTTTAGATGCACTGTGACACCGGAAGCAAAGAGGTTAAAGGTCAGCTCTCAAGAGACACACCTCTGATCCATGCACACGCATCAACTGTGCAGGCAAAAGCATTGTGCGCACACGCACACACACACACACACACACACACACTCACACTCACACACACACTCTCTCAGTATCACTGCCAATGAACAATTTATATAAAAAGGAAGTCACCGAGATGCAAATGACTATCATCGGTACTCCCCTGGTGCAACATAACATTTTCCACTTAAAGCAGCTCCAGAGATTTTGTTGTTTGGACTTGGCCCTGAGTGGACCGGTGCATGGAGCATCAGTGTGGAATGATGTGGAAGGCCAAACAGGGGATTGTGGGTGCCGGGATATCCATTACATCAGAGGGGACCAAGGCGCCAGTTAGCCATTTGAGACGTGACACCCCCTTGTCCTTGCACTTTATCCTGTTAACTGGCAAGATGTGCTGAAAGTTATGTGGGCGCTGTGAGTGGAACAGGCTAATACCAAATACTTCAACATTTTAATTGTAAGGTAAAGTCTACAATATTATTATGCAAGTATTGATTTATGATTTATTTAATACTAAAAATAGTACGTTGTTTACATTATTTTAGTTTTACAACTTTGGATTTAGGGAGCAGTGCAACCTCTTTAAGATAATATTATAGAAAATAAAATAATCAAATGAAGCATTTTCTTTTATCTAATTTCTATGAGAATAAACATTCTAATGAAAATGACATCTACAAGATGATACATAAAAATCAAGTTGACCAAAGTTTGAAAAAAAAAGGTTTAGGTTTTTAAAAATGCAACAAAAATGAGCCTGCCATCACTCCCAAATTATTATTATTATTACATCAGTAATATTTGTAACCACAATCAATCAAGACAGACAAAGGTTAAAAGTCTAAAATCTTGAAACATATGTGAATATAACAGATTGAGCCTGTGTTTATAGGCCCCAGACGTTTCTTTCTTTTTTACATATATACTATGAATCACAAAGTAAAGTTCAGCCTCCCCTTAAGGGGTCCTTATGTAAATAAAAATATATAAGTAAGCTAATTAATCCATCTTTTCGCAATTGTTCATTTTACAAAAGGAATACATTTCATCAATAAAATGTCATTTAGCTGGCGCTTTCATCCAAAGCTACTTCCAATTAGATGCTTTCAACCATGAAGGTCCAAAGTCTGGACAGCAAGAATCAAGTGCAAGCACATTAGCTTAAAATAAGCCAAAAGACAAAAAGTCACATATAAGTGCAACTGTAAGAGGACGTTTTAATAAATACTTAGTGAGTTAAAATAAACGTTATATTCTGCATTTTACTGGGGACCCATCCAGGGTCCCTTCAACACATTTCCCTTGGGATCCTGGAACCCTTAGGGGACCAGCATCTTAGATCAGCACCAGTGTCTCCTCCCAGCACGAGGTAACGCCCTCTCTATCCATGGAGATAAAAGTCTGTTCCTATCTGCTCTGTTCACGCACAGTTAGAAATTGAGGAACACGTGCGTTTGACCACCCTGTTCATTCGTGTCCAGCCTCAGCTTTCTGCTCCCATGTTTTGAGCCTGCGCCAGTTGGAGACAGTTCACCATGTCCACCGGGTCTCTCAGCGATGTCGACGACGAGCTCCTGGACGGCATTCTGAAGTTTGGCTCCTCCGGTAAAGACTCCAACGAGAGCACGGAGGAGAGCTCCAACTGCGAGGGCACTTGCGCAAACGACGCGCCGGGCAAGAAACGGAAGACAGCATCCAGGAAAACGGCACCCAAGGGTGTGGCACAGCAGGAGGGCAAGCATGTGCAGAGAAACGCAGCGAACGCCCGGGAGAGAGCCAGGATGCGCGTCTTGTCCAAAGCCTTCTCCCGGCTGAAGACCACCTTACCCTGGGTACCAGCGGACACCAAGCTCTCCAAACTGGACACACTGCGCCTGGCGTCCAGCTACATCGCCCACCTCCGGCAGATACTGGCCAACGACAAATATGAAAACGGATATATCCACCCCGTTAACCTGGTGAGACTGGGCTAGAGTGGAGGGGAAACCCAGCTAAAAGTTGATTTATCCTATGTTGGGAAAAAAATCTGAGTGAGGGAAAGTTAAAGTGAAGTTTCAAAAACATCCTGAAAATTAGAATTTTGTCAAATCAATGATGATTTTTTTTTTTTTGCCTAATTATAATAATATTTTTTATCTAATGCTACACAACTGGAGTATATAGATCTGTAATGATTTTAACCTGGGCTGCAGACTCTTGCTAGGCCTCATTAGGACCAATGTGACACATGAGCATGTTAGCTTTGTAAAGCAGGTGCATGAGAGGGTAAAAATAACAATTTCTTTTTATGCTGCTGTTTTAAGGCAAAACTCAGAACAAATATCACCCTTTCTGAAGCATAATGCTATAAGAAGGCCTAACATTTTTCGAAATATTGCAGCTGATGCAGTATAAAACTGGGCCTTCAATTATTAATTGAAAATAGCTTAAATAATTATACAATATCCTAAATATCATACTAGATCTCCAAATAACCATTTGGAATTTTTTTTTATCGCAAAGACACTATGCTATAAACCCATACACTGTTGAGTCGATTAGATACATTTTAAATCATAAAATTATTATTTTTTGTTTATTCAATGCATAAACATCCGGTGTCCATTCCTGCCTGTAATCCATTATGTTCACCTGAACATTGCAGGTGATTCATTGACACGTAGTTGGTATGAATTGTTGTCTGACTTGGATTTAATGACTTGATGAATTGTAAGCTGTCGGTCCTAATTGATTGTATTGTCCTCCGCAGACGTGGCCTTTCATGGTTGCAGGCAAGCCGGAGAACGAGTTGAAGGAAATGCTGAACACAACCCGGTTATGTGGAACAACGGCGTCATGACGAAACCAAGCGGACACCTTTGTACGTTTTCAAAGGAAATATGATTTCCCAAGACAATCTAAAAATAAGATTGTGATGAAATGCACGTCTCATCTCCGCAGACTTTGAGTGGGAATAACGGAGAGAGAGAGTATCCCCTCTCCTTCGTTCCCGTAAAGAAAAGTTGAATTTTATTTAAATGCATTTCTGTCACCTATCTTTGTCTTTGCTGGTTCAAAGATAAATTGCTTGTTTGTGCTTTAAATTGCTTTTTTTTTAAACTCTGCAGATGCATTTTTACTCATGCAAGCCTGTTTTGGCGGCTGCATTATGATGGATGGATGTGTCCACTGTCTCAAATGGTTGTACAGATTTGTATATAAAATATATTTGTATCACTTTTACACCTTGTGTGTATTGAATGTTTTATTATTTTGGGCCAATGCTCTGACCTGGTAACCCTCTTATCACTCCACTCCTTCCCAATAGCAGAACCTGAGCACCAACGAAGCGCCAGTGCTGATACGTGTCTCTCTGTTGTTTCTAAAAGATAACAGTGGACGCGGTTGTCATTACATAAACAAACTGCCTTCAAAGACTATTTGGGACCCTAAAAGCAGTTAGTCCTGTTGTAGTTTAAACAAGTCAATTTAAGTTTATTTCCCTGCCAATTCCATTGATAAATGCACGACAAGTTAAAGAAACTCGGCAAAATAATGTGAGACTTATAATGAGCTAATACTGGTATAATTCCACTTTTAAATGTTTTAATATAACAGGTCACTCAACAATATTAGACCAAAATCAGGCTGTGTAAAGCTGTGGCTTATTTTTTATTGCAACAACAACGCCACTAAACAAGTTTACATGTGAAATAATATCACTACGAAATGAGTGTCGGATGGTATTTTTAGGTATAGCCTAATTACATGCAGGCTATGCTAATTAACTGTGGTCAACTATAGGATTCAGCCAATCATGAGTGAGGAGTGGAGCGGCGCGAGTTGTTAGAGGTCAGAGGACATTTTAGACATTTTGAAAGTTGTAGAAAACCTGCGGGCTAAGATTTAATCCCGCCCAGACCAGTTGTTTTAATTCGTTCGGGTTATGACCGCTATGTTTACATCATGCCGACAGTTATTTATGCAGTCTGACACGCTCTCTCTCTCTCTCTCTCTCTCTCTCTCTCTCTCTCTCTCTCTCTCTCTCTCTCTCTCTCTCTCTCTCTCTAATGGTCCATTCACTGGTAGCATAACCTGCCAAACACTGCATTATAACTCCATCATATGTAAAGGCCTTGTAATAAAACACATAGGGTATTTATATTAAGACAAATAGCCTTGTAAATTGTAATGACAATCAGAATTGCATTCTTTTGAGGTAGGCTATGAAGGAAGTCTTGTATTTTACTAGGTAGGCCTATCTTTTATTTCATGCTATACCTCTTCCACTTCCCAATTAGTGCTTCTGCTTTTGATACTTTGAGAACAATTTGCCAATGATACTTTTTACTAAAGAACATTTTGCATGCTTCAACAACAAATGGAGTTTTCTTTTTTTTTTCATTTGTCATGGAGATATTGTTTGTGTATTGATACAGTGACTAAAACGAGGGATGTGGCTGACTTTAATCAAACATACTTGTTCACTTCACTTTGCCCACGCAGAAAGGACAGTAACACGTGTCTTTACCAGGAAGGAAGAGTGAGTGCTATAGCAATAAAAGAGTCCCACCGACATCTCTTCAAGGACCCTCACCTAATACATCAGCGGCGGCATGGCAGGGGCCTCGCCGCCACCTCAAAGGGACCACCGTGGAGAAAATAAACTTGGCCGCCTCTCTCCTGGGGCCAGCTGCAGAGAGCGAGAGAGCAAGAGAGCTAGAGAAAGGGAGGGATGGGTCTGCATTAGAGCAGGGCCGGGATTCCCATACTTGCTAATTGTTTTGTTGGACCGCTGCCCAAACCGTGATGTGAAAAAGGTCCACAGACTGAGGGGAGGAAAGAAATCACATTGTGTTCCAGCTGATCCCATCATGTTTTCCAACTGCCCTCATGGTTCCTGTAGATCACTTGCTTTACATTGGCATGGCTGTTTTTTCAGGGGTGATGTGGCTATTGCATTATAATAGTGTGAAGACTATAATCAGAAGTTTATACTGTGCATTCCAACATCTCTATCTCTCTCTTTCTTTCTCTCTGTCTGTCTATACATACATATTGGACAGACTTATGAGCCAATGGAGGGACATATACAGCTGATTTATGATGTTTTAAAAGTGCAACAAAAATGAGCCTGGCCGCACATCTGTCTGTGCATGTAGTGACCTAAGACTGCCATCTTCTGGACAAAATATAATGTGTTTTTGGGGACATCTTTGGACCTGACAATCAAACTCCAGGCATCCCTTTAACACCAATGAGAGTGTTACAGTAATTAACAAGTCATTTCATACTGTGAAATGTTACATATAGTAGTCCCTGTTTTGAACATGTGATGTCAAAAATCCACTAAGCGATAGAAGAAACAAAAATTAAAATGAAAATTATAGATTAAGTATATTTATTTATTTTGGTGATTATAAAGTCATGTTGATAATTGAAGATGGTAAATATTATTACTATAGCCTACTACTATATACTATTACTTTGACTGAGTAGACTTTAAAAACACATTAATCAATTCATTAATTAATTTATTTTAATTTATTTAATTTTGCTGGGTTGTTCCAAATTGTATTAGATTGGCATCACATTTTGAAAAGCAAAAATCCACTAAATGTGCTGTGAGTGTCTTCATTATCAAATATTGCATACTCCTCTGGGAGGACCAAATATAACTCATGACCGACATTCAGCTCTAGAGCAACAGCATTTGACAGGTACTCAAAATGGCCATTATACCTGCTTTGCAAATTAAACATTATGGATCTCCCATTATGAAATAGTTGCACTCCCATGAGGCCCTTTGCTATATGACCACATATTGTAAATCTGAAATAGTACACTCCTTTCTGCGGTGCAGTGAAGAAGCCAGTGGTTGGACTATAGGCGCCACCAACATTGGTGAAGACCTCGCTGAATTTTAGGACTGTTGGAGTATTGTAAGGCCCTGCACCTTGTGTGTCTGATAAAGCAGTGTAAAATGCCACCTTTGCATTCTCTTTGATGAGACTATCCACACTGCTCTCAGTAGTGTTCATCCTGTCTATTACAGATGCCAGCTTAACTTCTTGAGCTGTGTTCTGAGCCTGCAAGTCATCCATCCTGCGTGTTAGGAGCTGCAGCTCACTGTCACCGACTGTCACTCTGGCTTCTATGGATAAAAGTTGTGCTGCATGGTTTTCAAGATCAACCCTCAGCTCCACATTTACTTTTTTAATTCTTCCTCTTGCTTGTCACTGGCATCAATCCTCGCCCTGAGATCTGACAGCTCTTCCGACTGCTCCATGTTTTCTTTCTTTAGTTCTTCCACTTGCTTCTCACTGGCTCCCAGTCTCTCCTCCGTGGTAGTGTGATCTCTCTTCAGCTCCTCCAGGCTGGTTTTAGTTAGGAGGAGATCCAACTTCTGATCATCTGCCTGCATCTCTGTGTCCCTCAGCCTGGCTTCCATGTCCCTCAGCATCCTTTACCTCAGTCCAAATGTCAGGGCCGGTGCTGGTTTGGTCATGGGGCTCATCAGCGGTGGTATCAGGGTCCAGAGGTTGCTTTTTATCAAGCAGGAAATCGTGGAGTTTGGTCTCCCCTGCTTCACTTGCTTGCAGGGAGAGAACACATGAAACCAAGAGGCAGGGCAGCAAAACCAGCAAATATAAACCTGCCCTCATTCTGATGTCTATTGATGCCCTTTCAGGGAAATATGGAGCTGACTGGGGCTTGGTTACCTTCTTTTTATAAGCAAAATACGTAGCTGATGTCAAGAAAGCTGCAGCATGTGTTTTTGTTCACCAAGTATAGAAGTAAAAGGTGGCACAAAGATAAGTTGACACATGTGCAATAGCAGGTCAGTCTACAAGGTCATGTGAGAAACCCCAGATGGTCCTTCACTGGGGAGGGTAGGTGTTGTGGTCAGGTTGTTTAGGGATTTAGAACACTTTGAAGAATGTTTACAGCTAAAAAAAGATAAACTTGTTAATTCCTTATTTATTTTGTACTATTTTTTGTAATGTATACATAATTTTATTCCATATGAGTAGTATCATCTTTCTTAGTTCTTCTGCCAGTTTTGAGGGCTTAAAACAACTGGTAATACAATATTGAGTGCAAAAGTGAAAAGAAAGAGAGTCGCTGGGCTTCTATATAGCTCGTGAAAGAACTAACCAAATGTTGAGTAAAAATACTATTAGGCATTTTTTGTTGTGTCATTTCCTATGAGTGACAGAAGAGGAAAGTTTTGCTGCCTCTTTTGGCTTTCAAACTGTTCTGCCTCAACATTAAGTACAACCTTGTCTGCCTATTGATGTTAATGACATTACCGCCAGAAAGTATAACTAACCTTTAGGACACAGAGAAATACTAATGCCTTCTTTCTGTTATTGTGTATATCACAATTTAATAAACGGTATAGTCCTTGGTTAAGAAGCTGCTGTATGCTTTTATATATAGTTATGGATGGCTTTGGCCTCTGAATTGAGGTGGTGTTTATGCAAATGTTTGAAAAATGCATGATTTGATACATAATCTGTTTCTTTTATTTGCATAGTTTCTAGCTATAAAAAAATTACAGTTACATAATTTAAGATGGCACAGAGATGTCCATCACAATGTACCTGCTAACAGTATCTATTTAAACCAGTAGATGGCAGCAGAGGATCCCATATAATGAAAAGTTGTGAAAGTAAACGAAAGCAATGGGCAAAAAATGTAGGCGAGGGAGAAGGGAGAAATAAAGATGCATCACATGAATCTTTGAGGATTTGGGGCCATTGTAAGATGATGACAGGGTCTAGCAATTAAATGGGGCACATCGAGTGGACACACTGGAGCTGAGGTAAGGGTTGTGCAGGAGAGAGTAGAAAAACACAAAATTGTGTAAATGTTTTGGTGAAACAGGGCTGACTGCCTCTTGTGCTTTTTTAACACTTGATATAGTCAGTGTTGGACGTCCATGTGTAGCTTTAAAGTATGTAAAACCACACACTCATCATGCATTTAAAATAATTGCCAGATATAATAACATGACTGAGGTTAGGGAACAGCTGGTAGTGGTGTCAATTTGTATCAGATGGTATGGCAGCCTGGCACAGCAGCCACTAGAGCAGAGGAAATGCCAAAGATAGCGTTAGGCCTGTGCAGATCACCTACCCATGTTTATTGGCATGCTCACACTCTGTGTGTGTGTGTGTGTGTGTGTGTGTGTGTGTGTGTGTGTGTGTGTGTGTGTGTATGTGTGTGTGTGTGTGTGTGAGAGAGAGAGATTGTTGGCATCAGTTTGTGATTATTAAACGGAGTACAGCAGGTGTCTGCCATGAGACTTCTGGCCTTTACGTCATTGCTGGAGCAATCTATGGAGTAAACTAACCATCTTTTTCTCCTTCATTCATTTTGTCGCAGAAGTACATAGGTCATTTTGGATAAATCACAAAAAACTAATATTTTTAAATACCGTTAATTGTATTGAGCCATACAGGTAGGCTAGTTTTGTTTTGTTTTTGGTGTGTAATGATCTATGAAGCCATATATCATGGTTTGCATGTACCAATACTTTGAACCTTAATCTATTTGACTTAATATGTGTTTTCTCTGTTCTCTGTCAGTTTGTTTTTTATCATTGAGGTGGCTAACAAAAATGCCACACAGTGTGTATAGGCAAAGGAAACACACATTCATTTGTTAGAATAATAATTATGCCCTTTTATGAGGAGAAAAGGCTGGGAAAATGTCCTGCATGTTTAAAGGATTATTTTAATATTTGGGGAAATAATAACGACATCCTGAAGTCTCTGTTGGTTGCCTGGCAACCTCACAGTGACAACAAGTCTATAGAAAGTCACTGCACAAGGCTAAGAAATTATAGCCCTGTACATAACTGCATTTTAGATTTTGTATGGCTTAAAATAAAGAAGCTAAGTATAATGTGTTAATTAATGAGCTTTAGAGGTGCTGGTACCTTTGGACAGAGCCAGGCTAGCTGTTTCCCTTTGATTCTAGTCTTCTCATCAAACTCATTGCAAAAAACATACAGATTTGTACTTTATTTTGACACGTTTTGTAGAAAAACACTTAAAAGCTTTGCAACTTGTTTTTGTTTTAAACAACTGGTGATGCATTACAGTGTACAAGTGATGCCACAGCCTGCTACTTATCATAGTCAGATCAAAGCTCAGAAAACATGACACTAGCACACATAGCTGTTAGGTAGACAAATAGAACAGATGGATATCCATCACTGCTTGGGTGCTTTCAACCATTTTCCTCCTCCTGAACTATTATACAGCACATAAGTGAAAAACCATAAATTTCACTGTGAAATGTTTGTTTCTCGAGCCTTGAAGTACAGTACTTGCTTGCACACACACACAGATTTATGTAGCCTGACTTACTTCACATTCAGCAGACTGTGAAGGAATTTGACCTAAACACGGTGGCTGTCAGCCCAGGCTTTAGTGATTATGTTACAATAATTACAATCACTAATATGGACTAACAAGCACCTAGAGGCCACTCATTCTACAAGGTAAAGGAGACAAGAAAACAATAACAAAAGGCTATTTTATTTGCACCTGTCCTTTAATTAGGTAGGCCTATTTATTTGATATCTGGAATACTGAGGATAGATGGTCAACTTTACAACAACATGGTCGGTTGCCTGCACAGAGAAGCAGTCATTTTACTCAAAGCCTTGAACTTCTAATCTTATAAAATACAGTATTGTAATTGGATGGTTTAGGGCTTAGGGAGTGTTTATAGTCAAATGCAATTTGGGATCAAACAGCATACAAAGGGCACGTGCGCACGCGCGCACACACACACACACACACACACACACACACACACACACACACACACACACACACACACACACACACACACACACACACACACACACTGTAAGAACAGTGTTAGGAAAAGGAAGGGGCGCCTGACTAAATTATGTTTTCCCAGGTGGGCACAATTACCTGTGTGGTGTGTGTGTGTGAGTATTTCTGTAGGTGCATGCGCACAAGCCTCTGTATGTGTGTCTGTGTGCACATAAGAATTATCTACATGTTGTTTTTAGAGGATTCAGGTCTATTACAATTAGGAAGATATGAATCAAAGTCAGACTCCACTTACAGGTAGAGAACCATCAGCTGAGCAGTGGAGAGTCAGACAGTGTCCTGATGCTTTTCTTATTATTACCACTTAGAATAATACCGTGCAGACAACTTCGATACCTAAGCAGCGTCCCGGGTTTATTGAACAAGTGGCTATTCATTCGCGGTTAGAGCAGAGCACTCACAAAGCCAGAGGGAGCAGGAGGATGATGGGTCACTGCATAGGGGAGCAGAACACAAGATCTCACTGTTGAGTCACGGAGTTTATGAGAAGCCGAGGCTAATCCTTAGTGAGTCTGTGTGTGTGTGTATTTGGACAAAAAGCCAGTGCCAGTATATTTGTGTGTAGGCACATGGCGTGTGCAGGATTTATCTAAGTTAGTGATACAAACACCTGCTTTAGTGCTTATCAAATCGGTGAGTGTGTACGTGTGGCCTTGTGTGTGCCCATTTGAACTGGCGAACATGTGTCTCATTATAAGCTGAAATCACTCACAGGTGACTTTGTTTATTTGATCTCAATTAAGCCTCCGCCTCTTCCCACATGGAAATCTGACCAAGACTTAAAAGAAAAAAAAAAAATCCACTTCTATTAATTTCAAACAGCGTTCCAAGGATTGTGGTGAAAATGCCAAAGGAGAAGAGGAAAAGAAACAGATTTGTCAAAACTGTGCCCGCCCTGATGGCTGTAACAACATGCCATTTTTATCCACTCCACCAAAACGGGAACACCTCAGAATACCGAGCACACATGGGCTCAATTATTATCCCAAGGAATTCCGCAAAAAGTAAAGTCGGCAATAAGGAAAATATTCCTCTAATCTGGGGTCTTCCTCAAGCTGGGTGTGAAGGAAATTTAGGGGGTCCCCGTTTTAATTGGGTCCAGATTCGACCACCCTATTGAAACAGGGCCTGAGACAGACAGTTTTTTAGTGGGGTTATTTTGTTGGAAAAAACGGGACTATTTTGGTTGTACGTGAATAAATGTCTGATTTTTCTGAGGGGGTTTCTGCAAAACCAGATCAAACTGCCCCAGTGTTATAGGAAGCAGATGGACAAGACCAAGAAAAGAAAACAGTGAGTCCCACAAGAGAGAGGTTCACAGTGAATTACAGAAAGAGTTAGCATGACAGAAGAACATGTGAATATGAGAAAAAAGAAAAATTGCTCTCAAGTCTCAGCCTTATCAATCAAAATGTGTGAATGCAAGAATTAAATAGTTTAAGACAGTATGAGTATATTCTGATCACCTACTTTTTAATGAGTTTAACATGCAAAGCCACACGTTTAACACCATGAAAAACCACTCATCTCCACACACACACGGTCACACACACCTGTAGTTTGACAGATTTATCTGGTGAATGGAGAAACGCAACTCACAACAGCACTTTTCTTCCAATGACAGCTCTGAGAGGCCGCTGTGAGAGGAAAAGTACAATACTGCAGTACACTTAGCAAGAGGAGGGTGAAAATTGAGTGACTGGCATATGGAGAGTAAGAACGACATTAAATTATTCCAAAAAATCTTTAAAAACAAATCTTTATTTTTCCTGTTTAAAATAATGTAATAAAAATCATAGTATATAAGTATCCAATAGCACACTGTACTCTACAGCCTTGTAAATCAGAGTAACGTTGTAAAATATAACCATTTCCAGTACAAAGTAAAAAGTAGTTCCAAATACAATGTTGCTTCACAATGTATATTTGTAGAAAAAGTTAACAGTATTCTTTACAACACCACAATGATGTTCAACATTATCAATCTATTTTCTGTGCAAATAAGTGTTTACAGATATCCAAACAATGAAATGAAATAAAACAATTAATACAAATATCAAATAAAAAGACATAAAGAATCAAATAAATGTATTGCACTTTTTCCTTTGTATAATATTTCATATTACTTTTATCCTATTCCCTTTCAGTCTTGTGTTTAGTAAATGTACGATCTTACTGGCATAATGGGTCACTAGTAACATTTGGGCATAGAAAGTTATATTGTAACTAATCTGATCATGTTTGCTTGTTCACACACTGTGATACAACAGCTTCCAGTAGATGTGCCTTCCACACTGACAGCAGGCACTAAAGACACTAAATCACATTTTATAAATTGTCATAATTTTCAGCATATATCTCCCCTTTTCCAAGCTTTCTGATCAAGTCAAGTCAGTTTCATTAATGTAGTGCCGAATTATCTGGCATAATTAATTATACCAGGACCTTTTTATAGAGCAGGTCTATACTATACTACTCATTAATATTAATTCTTATAATATTCACTCAATAAGCAATCCTACCTGCCCACTCTGAAATGATGAGCTCATGGCTGCTGCTTGGCTCTTCATTGTCACTGTTAGCAGCAAACTGGACTAGTGGCTGCTGCAACTTTTTTTTTATATAAATGAACGTCCGTTACATTCAAGCCTTTGCCAAATGAGTTGCTACAAAGCTAATTAAGACTATCAGCTCCACAAAACTCTCTCTCTATTTCTCAATATAGCTATGTTCAGAAACTGGTGTCGTCCGGTGACTTTCGCTCTGTAGTGCAAGAATGTAGCCTAGCCCTAAAGAACGGTGGGCTGCAAGAAAGAAATATATAAAAAGAGTGGGCTGCGAGTGCAGGCAGCCTAGGGACAGCATCCATTATATATTTCAACTATGATTTTAACCCCAAAAAACAGACCGGCCCATGGTGCTCCCAATTTGCCAATTTGGGCCTAAGTACACCCGAAAAAATGGCATCCCATTAATATAAGATTTTTGTGGTCGAAACTAAAAAATATATCATGACTCTCTTACTGTAAGTGGTAACAAAATCACACAATTACACATTTTACAGTAACTACTAAGTGAAGGCAATTATTAGAATGCAACAAATGTTTACACATGCTGCCTAATTTCTTGTGTAAATGAAGTGATCCAATACCTGTGTGGATAATTGATGTGTTACTGTAGAGTGTAGGCGATAGAACGCAGCACAGAAGGCATCAACTCAAACACTGAAGAGTACACATCATTTTTAATTTTTTTAATTGTGCCTTGCTCAGAACTCATTGGCTTTTCCAGTTCTGCAGTTCAGAGCATCAGCCATAGTCTTAGTTTTGACAAGATTCAATAAAAAAATTCAACTTGCATCACCAGATATCATTTTGCTTCTTTGAAACGCCAAAGGCCCAGTCACACCAGCGTTCAAAACAGCAAATTTTGGTGACAAAATAAATTAGTTTCAATGAAATTGCTTTGGTGAGTGATTCACACGCAGGGGCAAAGTAAATCGATTGCGTGCATTTTTCATATCAATCCACTTTGGTGAACTTTGACAGTCAAATATATGCAAAGCACAGAAGAGTCAAAATGAAGGAAGCTATTGTGGCATGTTAGCTGTGTAGCACCATTTATTTTACCTCCCCAAAACAGGAATGGTTTGCAGACAGTAATGAGACAGGAGGCAATGGTACAATATATCTTTTGAATAAACTGTGTGAGCTTATAGTGACTGAGCTAACAAACTTACTAGCTATAGATAGAACGCCCCCCCGACCCCCCCCACACACACACACACACACACACATACACACACACACACACACACACACACACACACACACACACACACACATGGCGAACTAGCACTAACACAGCTACTAGCTGCAGCGAATAGTCCCTGTGTCTCCGCCTTTTTTGTAAAGACGAGTAGATGAATTTTGCTGTGTCACTTTCTGGTGTGACAAGGCCTTAAAAGTAGGGAAGAAAGATACCTCTAAAAGGTGAGCCAGTAAAAAATAGAAAGTAGAAAAATAGATTTATTAGCAATACCATATTCTCAAACTACTTTTATGAGGGAAAGAAAAAACTCTCTTGTTGACACGATTACACTATACTATTAAATAAAGAAGCACAGTGGGGCATCTTCTCTTGTATGCCTGCCTTAAATTCACATAGATGTATGAGTCTATAGGTTTTGAATAGACTTATGTGTACATGAGGGTCAGCAAGACAGAGGCACTGTTACTAGACCCCACAAGTTGAGTTTCATCAGCATGTTAACAGTGCTCTGTCTGGAGGAAAAACATTTCACCCTCACTCTCCATCCCGTTCTCTCTAGATGCCATTTGTCCACCTTGGTACTCTGATGCCCTTCCGGAGAGCCAAGTATCAGCTTTCTTCCCCAGTGGCCCCCAGCTCCCTCCATCATGCATATTTAATGGACACACTCGTGCAGCGGACAAATGATTTTTATTTTTGACAGGGGAGGGTTGGCTCCAGTTACATAGGGATGAGGAGGGAGGGAGCGAGCACACACTTGAGTGTGCACGATGACAAATGCACACACACAAGACTAAGAAGGAAAGTCAAGAATGACCAAGCTATCCCCTAAGTGCTTGAAGACCATCTTTCCAAAAATGCATATAGACAGCCTTATTAGACCATGTATTTATTTAACACACACACACACACACACACACACACACACACACACACACACACATTCACACACACGCACACACACTTGGATTATGATGGGCTGAAGTCCAGGATGATGAAAGAGGCAAGAAGCCCACCAAGGCCTTCATTAAACCAGGATTAGAGCCAGTCTAAACCCATTAACTCTGGCTTAAAACCACTTTAATTCCAATCAAATCAAAATTAAAATTCACACTGTGACACTATGTGCATACATTGTGACAGCAGTCTGCTGTGTGTTAAACTGTCTAACCATGTGTGTGCTTTACATTATAATCTCTCCTGTGCTGGCTTTGCCCCTGGACTCTGTGATTCGTTCAATACGAGAGGAGAGATATCACAGAGTACTCTTAATAGAAACTACAGTATTACCAATAAAGGCATATTCCCTTTAATTTGAGGTGAGATGAGTTTAGACTTGAGCTGAGATGTATAGATATAGGGCAACACAGGAGGAAATTAAAAGAATAGTTCGACATTTTGGGAAATGCTTACTGGCTTTCTTTCCAAGAGCTAGATGAGAGATAAAATGCTGAATAGACAAGTCAGTTATGCAATATCACGTAGCCACAGCCTCAATCAAACAGTATATTATTATGAATAAAAAGCAAAAGAACATGTCAGGAAAATTAGCTGGGTGGAAAACCACATTTCAGTGGGTTCAGCGGGTTTCACCACAAAGCAGACGAGAACAAATGGTATGAATCCTAAAAGATATGAGGGATAGAAACGATACCTAATATCATTGCCAGCATTCATGTTAAGTGTGTAGTTACGGTCATCAAACAAAAAGCAAAGCTTGTTCTTGTGTTATTCCACTGCCAAATTAGTTTAAAGGACAGGGTGTCTGTTATTTTCTCTTTTTTCTTATTGCCTTCAAATCCAATAATAAGACAAAAACCAACAATGAAAACAACTTTATACATTCTGACTTCCCTAGCCTGTCTGTGCCACTCAGCCCTGAGCCCATTCTTTTTTACCGAGCCTCTAAATAGGTTTCAAATATATAGTTAAATTTTTTGAAGATTTATTTAAGATGTGGATTAATACACATTTGGTGCTCTGAGTATTTACAGCAGCAGGACGGTGTTGCATGAACATATCACCCAGTGCAACGTTGTGGCTCATTCAGGTGTTTTTTAATTTTTTGTTTTTTTGGAACACTATGGAGCTCTATGGCACACAGGAATAAGATATATCAGGCTTTGGCTGAACATGTGATATTTGTCAGTAGGATCAGTTTATTGTTGGTTTAGTTTTTTCAAGGGATTTGTTGACAACATGAAAAATATAGACTCAGCTTCCGCTGCTGAGCCTCCCCTTCTTTCTATATATTTCAAAATGTTTGAGTAAATAAATTTCTGAAATGTGAGCAGACTGCCCGAGTTTTACAGATTATGAAATGCTCATAGGTTGATACATCATGGCCAATTTGTAGTCCTGTCCTCCAATCTGTATTTCTCTGTCCCAAACACCAACACTAAGCATTTTCTCTTTAAGTCTCTCGTCCTTATTAAATTATTACGGGTGGGTGGTTGATTTATTGCTTTTTGTTTACACATGAAGGACGCACACAAACAGATGTACCTTCGCTAGCCATTCTTCCCTAAATGTCGGCCATCACATGAAAGGATGTCATTTTTATTTATTTTTAATCACGGACAGGACATCAATGTACTGTATTTCTGCCACTAACGACATTCCTATTTTGCTGAGTTGTATCCTCATGTATTGTGAAATCATGTAATGACTTTGTTGTGAAATATTGGATACAAACAAGCCTGTTGGACCGACTAAATGTACTTTATGTTATACCTCTCTGTCCGTGACTCTGTTGTGTTTAATTGTGGCATTTTTCTGTTTGTCTTGAAAATTATATGCAATGACACTTCACTATATGAAATGTTTAAGCTATTTTGCCTCAGTATCATGTGATGCTACCAGGGCTTTAGATTTACACGCGCCAATTGCGGGTAAAAATGAACTTTGGCGGATACAATTTTGAAGTTATAGCCAATTTGGCTGGTGCTGAATGAAGTGAAGCGTCTGTTTGAATCAGCAGGCTGCAGAAACGATACAACAAGTCAGTGTTTCCAGATTGGTCTGTTTTCTGCCAAGGCAGTTTTGTGTGTCTTTGGCTTGGAAACGTAATCTTTATCTGGCAACACTGCTTGTAGTACTAATCCTACATTTTCCTATGAACACCAAGTCGTGACGCGTCAGGCAACCGCTGGCTACGTGCCTATAGCGTGCGTGTTATTGATCACGAGCTATGCTGAAATGGAGAAGACGAACGCACTGGAGCCAAACAAACCAGAGGAGTTGAATTTAAAGTAAAGTAAGTTAAGAAAAAAAAAGTGTTTTCTACTAGTGGCAAGAAAATCGGATTGGCTGCAGCCAATCAGATTTTAAAAGTTACCATGGTAACTTTTAAAATCTAGCTGTGTTGGCTGGTGAAAAAAAACATAAATTTAAAGCCCTGGATACGAATACAAAAGTGGTACACACAGTTGTTTTCTTTACATATTTGAAACCACCCTGAACAACCTTGTGTCTTGAGAGGATCAATCTGAAGCCCCTTTGTAGTGCTGGTGGGGTGTTTTTTTGTGATGCAGAAAAGCCAAATTGCCAACTGAAAGCAAAGTATGCGTGTACATGAAATAATGTGACAAGCTACAGCATCAAGAGGAAGTTTGAGGTGTGATTATTCTGTGAAATGGTGACACGTGCAACTGAACCGGAGGCAAATTAAGGAAATTCTTTATATGTGCAAACAGATGGCCGAACCAGGCAACCTAAAATGCTGAATAGACAAGTCAGTTATGCAATCTCACGTAGCCACAGCCTCAATCGGACAGTATATTATTATGAATAAAAAGCAAAAGAACAACATGTCAAGAAAATTAGCTGAGGGGAAAAGCACATTTCAGACCCGCCCCCAATAACAAAACAACTACATTCATTGAAATTAACAAAACAGACAGGGATAACCACGACTAACAGATAACATCAGATTGAATGTACTTGCTGTGTATGCAATTTATTGTATTTTATTAGTTTGACAGGAACTGTGCTTACTGATCGACAGAAAAACTAAAATTGAGCCAGAGTTAGCCTCAAGGTTGTCGCTATTGTCCCTAGCCTAGCTAGTTGGATCTACACAGCATAAATTGTTGCTCCAAAGGTGCAGTAGTGATAGAAAATAATTCTGAAAGAAGACTGTACTGCAGTATTTTGCACTCTATAACAGGAACTGAACAAACAAAAAAATACTGAGGCTCACACTTTCACAAGGGGAAGTGTTAGCCATTCCCAGTTCCAATGAGTCATGTTGATGTTAAGATGTGGGACAAGAACTGATTCTGTCAAGTCAAGTGTTTGTGACAGAACAAGTCCTCAACTCATTTTGTAAGGTAAGAACATTTATTTTATATTTCAGTGATTTTGTGTCAACAAAAAAATCATTTTAAAGCTCAATGTTTGGCGCATTTAACTAACAGAGGAGGCTTCTTATTATTATATGATTGGGCTTGGAAGTGGCCTGGATTGTTTTGCAGCATAATCCAGGGCTTGGATCACATTGTGAGTAAAAAATGTGATAATATTAACCAAGACTGACCATATGAAGTTTTGATGCATTAAAAACAACACAATTGAAAATGGAAACCATTTTTTTCATGTTTGAAAATGCATAATTAATGCCAAGATTAAAATTGAAACATGAATTTCACTGCAAAGCTCATATTTATAATAGAACTGAATGTGGAATTGCATTTATATTTTCAAATTGAATGTACAAAATTCCTGCAACAGCACTGTGAACTTTTCACAATATAGTGTCATTTTTGATTTAACATATTTCTTTAATAGATTTGTACTCACGCCAAGTCATATGTTCTGTGGAGGCTTTCTTAAAGATCGTACAATGTACAAAATAAACAGCAAAGTGGCCTGTTTATTAAGGCTACCACTTCATTGGGATGTAAAGAAAGGGAGGGAATTGGCTGTGCTAATTCAACATAAAAGGACTGCTGTGATGACCAGAGGTGGGAGGGGACCGGTGGTTGGGTTAGCATTTGGAGTCGATGGTCACCTCTTGACATTCGCTCATAACAACTCTCCCTTTGATCTTCATTTACCTTTCATTTTTTTGCAGTTGTTTATTTGTTCTGTCCATAAATCAGCAATTTCATGCACAACTGCTTACCAGCATTATTTTACACGTGGGTGTGTTTCCGTGTTGAATATGAATTTCTTTTTCAAATAGTAATGTAGATGTTGTGTAAAACAAAATTACACATAGTGAATACATAGTGAAAATCCCCTGTCTTTAATGATTGATCAAAATATCAACATGCATCCAGGTTGCAGTCCAAGTCCAGGCAGCCTCTTTATTCATAACAATTACTGGATCTGCACACGGGGCGTCTATCTTTTTGATGTTTCAGATGGAATCAGCTTTTTATTTTGAATTGTGAGTTCAAATAGCCTGGTGGATTTAAAAGGTAAGAGCCTTCGCAGATTTTTGTAAAAATATAAATAAAAAATAACTGGATGGCTCCCAAAGATCAACTTTGTCGAAGACAGATAGAGACAGTAAAGTAACAAACTTTTTAACAATACTTTGTTTTTATTGTACCTTGACAGCATTTGATCTACTTTGAAGACACAATATGATCTTCATTACTGCTGAAAAACTACATTTTGTTTTTTATTTGTCAATAGGTGAGTTTCTGTTTTTTTTAAATTGACTTCTTCCTTTTGACTTCTTAAATCAAATTACAGTACAATTTAGTCAGTTTGGTTGCATACTCTCAAAACCATGAGAAAGATGCATTCACTAACCCAATTAATGCTAAATAGTATAGTATGTATGTATGTATGTGTTATTTGTCTCTGTATTTATTGTTAGTTTATTTTATATTATTGTTTTTCATGTATGCATCTTCAACCAAGACAATATCCTAGTAAGCGCTACATGCCTGCCAAAAAAATCTATTTCTGATTCTGATTCTGACCAGAAGTGAAAGTCTCATTGTTTGTATCCAAAGAATATTCCTTTGTTATTGATAAGTGTTTTGTTTTTTCAAATGTTCTTTCTTTGATTAATTTGACAAAGTTAATGTTGGACAATTTTGAGGGATGTTTTTTTGTAACTTCATGCTACATCTCAATCACATCACTATCCTGATACGTAACACATTTGATAAATTATAGCACTAAACGCTGTGCATTCATTGTACAATATTGATTGATATATTCATGACAAATCTCTGGGCTGAACATTTTACTATGCGTTTCTGCTGTAGGTCTACTGTGTCTACCACTGCTTACAGGTTAGTAAGTTCTATTTATGTTTGATGCCAAAAAAACACATGCACATTGATTAGATTTTTAGATTTCTACAACCCAATCTAATAAAAAAAGTTTGGTGACAAGACCTACAGATATTTTGCTTTCATTTTTCATTTCTAGAATGTGACAAAATTAGGCTGGTCGGGCCTTCCCGTTGCTCTGGTAGACTTGAGGTCTACCACAGTGATAGTTGGGGAACGGTGTGTGATGATCACTGGAGCATTGCCAACGCTGACGTGGTGTGTCGAGAGCTAAACTGTGGGACAGTTCTTGATGCCAAAAAAGGCGCCTTTTTTGGAGAGGGACAGAACAGGATCTGGTTGGATGATGTTCAGTGTACTGGTCATGAACCTTCTGTCCTCAAATGCTCACACAGACCAATGGGGGAAAATAACTGTGGCCACGCTGAAGATGCGGGGGTTGTCTGTTCAGGTAAGACTGGGTTCATTCTTATAATATATTCTTATCTCAGTTATGTTTGCTTTGCACCCACTTGTGTTTTATTTAAAGTTGAATTACTGGTTGGATACGACTGAAATTACAGACTTTGTTCCTTTATTAAAGCAATGGTTGGACATTTGTCTTTGGGAAACTGGTCTTCTCGCAGAGTTGATAAGATTGATATAACTCTCATATATGTCCATTATTAGCTTAGCTTAGCATAAAGACTGGGAACATGTGAAACATAAAAAGGCAAATTGTTATTTTTACACAAATAGATATGCAGATTATTGAACTTTGGTGCTGGTAAGTGGATTTTGTCACCTTTGATCAGAGCCAGGCCAGCCGCATCCCTGTTTCCAGTGTTTCTGCTAAGCTAAGCTAATTATTTTCAATGGATATGAGTGATATCAATCTTCTCATCTAACTTTCCGTCTGTAAGTGAGTAAGCATATTATCCAAAATATTGAACTTTTTCTTTAAACATTAATTAGGCACTAATCTCTAATCACAGAGTAAGCTCATAAAATCAAATATCACAAAACCCTCCATTACAAGTGCCTTGCTCAATTAATATGAAGACCAGAAATGTGAAACTGTCAAGAGAAATTGGGAAATACAGCTGTGGAGAAAAGCAGCTAACACAGCATTTATCTTAGCAACTGAATATATTTTTGCATCAAAAACCTAGTGATTGTATTGTCAGCAGAGCATGTGAGTGGAGCTCAAGCGGGAGGATTTTGGATGGAGCGCCGAGCGGATTTTAAAATGTTGGAGCTTTATCTCCGGCTTTGAGCAGGGGAGCAGAGGGAAAGTACAGCTCTGTGAGTGAGGAGCGGAAATTCTCACTGCTCCTCTCCGCTCGCATGGCATGATTGTCAGATCACAATGTGTTGTCTGCTTTAAAATGATTGCTACATGTTGCTGTTGCAGCAGAAATACAACAGACTGGTCAGTACATGACCAGCTGCTGTAAAGTGCAAAGAGCATTGGACAGAGCCCAGCAAACTGGCAAACCCTGTTTGGCTTCACTTTTCAAACTGTCCATTCTTTTTTGCAGTCTACTTACACACAATCATTTGTTGTGTATTTGTTGATTTTAGTTCAATTTCGATCTACATATTTTGCAGAATATGTGAGAGTGGTCAACGGAAGCAATCGATGCAGCGGTCGAGTGGAAGTCCACTATGATGGCAACTGGAAACGAGTGTGTAATGACTGGACCAAGGCAGACGCTGACGTGGTGTGCCGAGAGATTAACTGTGGCACTCCTGTCGATCAGGCTGAAGTGCTATATTTTGGAGAGACACAAGACCTGGGTGGCGTCAAACCCAAGTGTTTTGGGAATGAGAGCTCTCTCTCACAGTGCAGACTTCAGGAATTCAAGGAAAGCTGTGCCGATGCTACTGTTGTCTGTACAAGTAAGTCATCTATGTGTTCAAACTACATCAGTAATTTTGTGATGAACGTCATGTTGTTACTTTTGGATGGCTTCTGAGCAAACATGCCATTGTCTTTTTTTCCTTTTCCATCTGACAGACAATAAACTACTACGGCTGATGAACGGGACTAGTCGGTGCTCTGGCCGAGTGGAAGTCTACAACGATGGACAATGGGGAACAGTCTGTGATGACAGATGGGGGATGCAGGAAGCAGATGTTGTATGTCGAGAGATGAACTGTGGGAGTGCTCTCTCGGTCCAGTACAAGGCGTTTTTCGGCAGAGGTCAGGATCAGGTTTGGTTGGACGATGTTGAGTGTACTGGTCATGAGAAGTCTCTTGCTGACTGCCCTCACAGAGGTTTTGGAGAAAACGACTGTGACCACAATGAAGATGCTGGTGTTGTTTGCTCAGGTAACACATGCTTTACTATGTGTAAGTACATTACATGAATGAAATCAGGTTCAAAATCCAGTTGACACCCCAATTTCGAGTGCCAGAGCAATTTAAAAAAACAAACATGAAACAAACAAAATTATGACTTTGTACTTTACCAAAACAAGAGCTGAAAATACCACACTTAATCTTTCTCTTTTTTAAACTCCTGCATGTATAGTGATTTGGAATTTTCATAAACATTACTTCCAAATTTCTACTAGAAAATGACTAAATTAGAAAATCCTCTGCAGCCTGGCGCAATCATCTTTTTGCTGTTCCTCTTTTTATAGTTGTCTTTGGTGTAATGTCACATATTTAGAGGCAGTGATGTTCTACGTGCCACAAATCATATTTATGCCATTTCTGAAATATTAATATTTTTCTTGAACATTTTAAATACAATACCTTCTTAACTGCTTTCCAGATTCAGTCAGATTGTTCAATGGGACTGACCGCTGCTCTGGCAGAGTGGAGGTCTTCCACAATGGCCAATGGGGGAAAATTTGTAATAACTGGGGCAATGAAGATGCTGCAGTGGTATGTAAGGAACTCAATTGTGGCCCTCCAAAACCAACTCAAGAAAGCTTAAATTTTGCTGACAGTGGACTGAGAACCTATACCAGTAGATGCTCTGGCAATGTGACGTCTATCTCCCAATGCACACTTCAAGAATTGACAGGGAGATGTGAAGATGTTTCTCTTTTATGTGGAGGTAAGACACAAAAGATAGGAATATACCGTACTGTAGCACAGTTCAACTAGAATAGCAAAGGACATGTGGTCATTAAAAACAAGATTGGCCTATCTATGTGCATTCAATCTTCTTCTTACTTACTTAAATAGCCTGATTGTGATAAATAAAGTATCTACAAAACTGAGTACATTTGACAGTCCAGATGAAGCCCACTATTTCATAATTTGACTTTAGCTTGTCATTACTTTTACCATGAGTGGATCTGTCCTCAGGTAATCCACCACTAAGGCTTGTCAATGGCACTGACAGATGTTCTGGTAGAGTGGAGGTTCAGCATGATGGCCAGTGGGGAACAGTGTGTGATGACGAGTGGGATATCAAAGATGCTCAGGTAGTGTGCAGAGCCATGGACTGTGGAACACCTAAAACAGCCAAATCCAGTTCCTTCTTTGGTCAAGGCCAAGGAGACATCTGGCTGGATGATGTAGGCTGTATCGGTAATGAGACGTCTCTTATGCACTGCCGACATTCCACCATCGGACAACATAACTGTGGTCATGGGGAAGATGCCGGTGTGGTGTGCTCAGGTATCATCTCGGTTATTGTTATCATGTTATTTACTTTAAGTGTTTTTATGCTTACATTTATCCGTCGCCCCTAATGCCTCAAATGACTATTTTGCTGAAAATTGTCAATAATAATATCATAGTTGTTTCTGCTACAATACCAATCAGAATATCACATACAATTTGAATTAACCAGCTATTCTTTTCAAACGTTTCCAAACCCTAACTAACTAATGGCTGATTCTCTCTTCTTTTGTTTTCCAGCTAAGATTAGACTGATCAATGGGACTGACCAGTGCTCAGGCAGGGTGGAGTTATACCATGGAGGCCAATGGTCAGCAGCACATAATCTTAACTGGGGAATGAATGAAGCTGCAGTGGTGTGCAGAGAGATGAATTGTGGCGATCCTGTCAAGTTCTCAGGATCATATGGTCAGGGCAGACATCCAAGAGGGTATACGATCAGTTGTAGCGGTAGAGAGAGCTCTCTCACACTGTGCACACTGAGAGAATATGTCAGGACCGGGCACGATCGCTTTGAAGAGACATCTGTCGAATGTTCAGGTAAGACTTGAAGTTGAATTGACATTTGAATTCCCCTCACATGTCTTTTATGTGCTAGCGAACTAACACAACTGCAATGATAGTCTGCCAATGTGCAGCGGCCCATGCATTGGCACCTTCCACCCCCCCATTGTCTCAGAGCAGAGAGAACTGCTTATTTTTCACAATTTTGAAACCTAATTTTATACATGTGTCAAATTTTTTTGTCCTTGAGATTTGGGTGTGTGGTTAATAACACATTTTCCTGTGGGGTCACAGCATCAGAACACACATTTATTTTTGCTTTACCAGGACTTTAAATACATTTGTCTCTTCGATGAACACTTAGGAGGACCCATCATGCTGTTCAGTTTGTACCTCACCTGGAAGCAAAATTACGAATCCCACTATGGCCACGTCAAGACCGAGTGGCGTGGCCATAGTTGTCGATTGGTTGGGGTTAGGCATTTGACCTTGAGTGGTTAAGGTTAGGATAGCCGATTGGTCAGGGGATTGGACTTGTACAAATGGGGTTACGTTACCTTGCGTAAGGGACTGTTCATTATTTAATTAAGGGGCCACCGGAGGAGTTTTGTGGCTTCTAACCTAAAAAGACTTGACACTCCTAGTGTTGACGAACTGACCGAAGAGCCGGTTAATTAACCCGACTTGTGGCACTGAACCGGGCGAATCGAGTGCCATACGTCAATGAACCGACTTACTCCTGTTTTTTTCTTTTACCTCATTCGTGCTGTTGTGTGTAGCTGGTATTCTTCTGCTACTGTGTGTGTAGTAATCTAGCTCATTAGCGCCTCCACTGGAGTGGTGGTGGTAGAATCAATCAGGAAATGAGCTGTCTAGACCGCGCACCAGGCTACTGAACGAGACCAAATGTAACCGTGCAACCGGCCAGCCCGCTCGAGTCATGTAATCAAGCGGTGTCTTGGTTCTCTGCAAGTTTGAGTTATTAACCGAGCCTTGTTTCTGGTGATCTTAGATGATTGTGTTTATGGCAATTCACACATTATTGATGTACATCCCAATAAGTACATCACATACAAATACACGTCATGTTATCTTGGTAGTTATGTTAAGTTAAATGTTAGAGAAGTGAATGTTGCTACATGGTACTTAGGCTGTCACGAGGAGACCATGCACCAGGCTACTGAACGAGACCGTAAGGACCGTAAGGACCGTAACGACCGTAACCGAGGGTACTGCGTGAGTCTATATAATCAAACGGGTGTCTAGGTTCTCGGCAAGTTTGAGTTATCAACCGATCCCAGAAGCCTTTATTTCTCGTGCATCTTGGATGATTGTGTACATACAAATTCATAGGCTACATTATCAATGGATATCGCATACAACGAATGTAACCGTGGCCAGTGCGTGAGTCTAGTGTCAGTCAGTATGAGTGTGTAAATAGTATGTCGAGACTGAATGTAACCGCAACCGCTCGAGTCTTCTGCGGTGTCTGGGTTCCTGGCCGGGGAAGTAAAAGCACAAATCCAACGTAAAGATCCGTATTTTTCCGTAATCCGATGACACGGAAAAAAAGTAATCCACAGCGATCAGTAGATCCACAAACAGAGTCACGGTGTATCCAGCAAGGCCGATACGAGCATCACGTTCACCAGCCAGCATCAAACAGGTGAACGAGGCCTCTCCACTTCGCCGTTTAAACAAAGTGGAATAAACGTATACAAGTCCAAATCTACACAAAACCCACAATCAATTAGTAAGCTGACATCACATGTACAGTATATACATGGCATTTAGGAAACCTTTATTGCAAGGTTGGCACGGCAAGATGTCCAGACTAGTGCAACGGTAACTTTCGTTTTTTTGCGTCCTACTGCTCCCATCGTCAGCCAGGTAATATTTTTTTTTTACTAAAGCAGTATATGAAATCAGCTATATTACCTACCACCATTTAGTTGTTTTATGTTATTTAAGATATTTATAAAATATCTGGTCATGCCAGACGTAATTATTCTACTAATTTTTTTAAACAATGCAATTACCCGTTTGAGCAACCAGGGGGGCAGTGCTCCTCCTGCCCCCCCAGCAAACTCCGCGTATGCAGTCAGACCCATCTGCTAGGGGGTCGAGACTGAGAGCTACATGGATAAATATGCACCAAACAAGCCACTTTGAAATTTTGCTCTTTTCATGAATAAAAAAGTTGGGTGACCCCCCCTCCCTGCCTAGACTAAAAATGTTGGATGACCCTCCCCTCAACAAAAAATAAAAAGACTATTTTCCTCCGGTGGTCTATTCCATAAATACCAAACGGTCCCTTAGCATGGACGCCTGACCAATAAATGCTATTGAAGGGCGGGTCTTGGCATGGCCATAGTGGGATTCATAATATCGTCACCTGGAAAGTGGAAGCTAGCAAGTTAGGCTAGTTAACGTAGCTTTATAATGTTAGCACTGATTACCACTAGGTGTTACTTTTCATTCATGTTAGGCCTATTTCAACACCTGCTGAGGCAGGTTCCGAAAGGAGGGGGGCCTAGCTAGCCTTAGCAGCCCCTTTTTACGTGTCAAGATATGGTGACAATATGACAAATGACCAGACTGTCAAAAGTCAAAGCAATGAATCCAGTAATAGTCCAGCAACCTCTTTACTCCGTATGTTACCTCGTCATTTAAATCATGGTGTAACTAACATAGTCACGGAATACTGCAGAGAGTGCTCAAATCACAAATGGGACCCAGCAACAACTAACACTGTTGGTGGCCCCACCATCTGGGGTTTCAGTTGGAACACTTATGTAGCGGGCGCTATCACGGCAGAAAATTAATTAAAACTTCAATTTCTTCTTTTAGGTAATTACAACTTTGACCAAAAAAGTGCACAAATAAAAAAAAACACCTAAGTTGGACCGTAACTTCATTTAACAACTGTCATTTCCAGGTAATGTGAAGTTGTCTGATGGGCCCAGTCAATGTGCTGGAAGAGTGGAGTTCTACGACAAAGGCCAGTGGGGGAATGTGTGTGGTGAATCCTGGGATGTGAATGATGCAAATGTGGTGTGCAGACAGCTGAACTGCGGGAGGACTCATAAAATTACCACTGTGGCTGAGTATGGCCATGGCACGGGACAGACCTGGATTGATCAAATTGAATGCAATGGATTGGAGTCAACACTGAGTCAGTGCCCACAAAGACCATTTAGAGACAAAACTTGCAACACCAGCTCAGTTGCTGGTGTTGTCTGCACAGGTAAGAAAAAGCATACAAAAATGACAAAAGATAATACAGTGTTGTTTGTTGTTCAGTTGTATCACTCCCATAACTATGTCAATTTAATGTATGGCTTTTGCTTAGTTTTACAAAACTTGTTTCTGTACAGTATATTGCCACTTTCAATTTCATTCCCACTTGGCTTGACAGAAAAGTTCACACTTCACTCCTGCCACTGGTCAACGATCAAGAATGAGCTTTCAAGCTGAACACAGTTTTTTCATTGCTCTCAGTGTGACATTCAGTGTTCCCATTAACTTCATGACTACATTTTAAATCCTTCAATCCATCAAATGAAAGAAAGGAAAGAAAACACTCTGTCACTCTGCCTATTAAAGGATAATTCCGGTCGATTTCAACACGTAGCTCTGTTGTTTGTAAATTTGGAGTGCTGTCAGTAGCAAGAAAAACTAAAACAATCGATGCTGCCTACACCAGAAATGTCATTACAAGTGCCTACCCATGTGCAGTGATTCCTTCTGAGGGAACACAGCAAATTTGACTGGAATATTGGATGAGTTTGACAATCGACTTGTGGACTTGACCGGAAAACAGGAAGTAAACAGAGGTATGTGCACTGGCTGGATTAACACAATTTTTATGCTTTTCTGTCACATCTGCTGCAGTCAGTCGCTGTGTTCCCTCAGAAGGAATCAATGCACATGGGTAGGCACTTGTAATGACATTTCGAGCATGTTTAGAGGCTTAAAAAAAAAAACGTTTAAAACTTGCCCTGTTTAAGCCTGTTGGGTGCTAACGCTAGCAGGGGGATAACACGGTGTAGGCAGCACCGATTGTTTTCATTTTTTTTTGCTACTGCCAGCACTCCATATTTCCAAACAACAGAGCTACGGGTTGAAATTGACCGGAATTCTCCTTTAAGGCTGTATTAAATCTATGCTTGAATAAATGAATATAACTGATGCAGGTAACTTGTCTTTCTACTGACTAGCAGTGTTGGGAACATTACTTACAACGGATGTCGACAAAGTTGACATCCGTTGTAAGCAACTCCTGACTCCTGACTCAACTCCTGACTCGCCATCGCTGCTGCTTCTTCGAATCTCTGTTTAGCTGTTCAAACACTGCTGATTAGTGTTATATCAGCACGTCACAGGTTGTTATATTATATAGAAACCCTCATACATGCTTTCATTACCTCCCGTTTGGACTACTGCAATGGAGTCCTGTCTGCGGTCCCCAGTAAAACCCTAGACAGGCTCCAGTATGTCCAAAACTCTGCCGCCAGGGTCCTCACCCACACCAAGATCTGGCAGCACATCACCCCAACCCTCATCCACCTTTACTGGCTCCCAATTAAGATCTGCATCAAATATAACATCCTCTTTCTAACCTACAAGTCCCTCCATGCCCAGGCCCAACTGTACCTCTCCGACCTCGTCCATCCATATACCCCACCCCGAAACCTGCAGTCCTCAGATGCTGGCCTGCTCTCCATTCCCCACACCAGACTCTGTACCTTTGGAGACAGAGTCTTTAGTGTTGCAGCCCCATTCCTCTGGAACACCCTCCCTGCAAATGTCCGAAATGCTACATCCCTGGACATTTAAAAAAAACCTCCTGAAACACCAACTGTTTACCACAACCTACAACCTCCTTTAGTATAGCCACTGTAATTCTGTAAGGTGTCCTTGGGTTTCATGAAAGGCGCTATATAAATAAAAGGTGTTATAAATATTATTATTATTTTATTATCCAAATCTGAATAGTGTGCAATGGAATAAAGTACTTCACTAGTGTTCTTCTTTGATTAATTATCTGTCATATATTTGACGACATTAAAATGAATTTGAAATGTCTGATACCATATAATCATTTTAGTTTACTCTACATTGCAGGAGGTTTGGAGGTCTGGTTGGCTAATGGTAAAGATGAATGCTCTGGCAGAGTAGAGGTCCGTCATGGCAATGTGTGGCAAACAGTTTGTGACACAGACTGGACCCTGAGTAAAGCTGAGGTGGTGTGTAAGCAGCTGGAATGTGGAAAAGCATTGAGTGCTCCTGGCGCTGCCCATTTTGGCCAAGGCAGTGGACCAGTAGTGGAGGCTAGCAATTCATGTTTTGAGAATGTGACATCTCTTCAGCAATGCTCACTCAAAGGTTTCAGAGGAGCAAGGTGTGGGCACGAACATGATGCTTCTGCTCTATGTGCAGGTAATAGCTTTTAATTTAGGTGTTCGAAATTCTCTCATGTAGTTGGACAAATATGATATCACCAGCATTTGTTTCACAAATGTATACTGTTTACACAAGTAAAAACAGTGGAGTGGAAAATAATTACACACTTCTTCAATAAAGTGCAATCTTGCCAAATAGTTCGACATTTTAGGAAATACACTAATTTGCTTTGTTGACAAGAGTTAGATGTAAAGCTTGAGACCACTCTTACTTATGTAAGGTAAATATGTAGCTGGAGCCAAAAGCTAGTTGGCTAAGCTTAGCATAAAACTGGGAAAAATGTGAAACAGCTACCCTAAATGAATTACAAACAGATATAAAGTGCTAATTAGTTAGCTTTAGAGGTGCTGGTCAGTTTTGTTACCTTCAGACAGAGCGAGGTTAGCAGGTTTCCTGTTTCCAGTTTTTATGCTAAGCTAAGCTAAACAGTAGCTGGTTCTAGTTACGTGTATGTAACTAACGCTCAGCACAAAAGCAAAGTAGCATATTTCAAAATTCTGAATGTCATTGTAACACAGTTTGACTAGAATAGCAAAGGACATGTTGTCATTAAAAACAAGATTGGCCTCTCTATGTGCATTAAATCTTCTTCTTACTTACTTAAATAGCCTGATTGTGATAAAAAAAAACTACAAAACGGAGTACATTTGACAGTCCAGATGAAGCCCACTATTTCATAATTTGACTTTATCTTGTCATTACTTTTAACATGAGTGGATCTGTCCTCAGGTAATCCACCACTAAGGCTTGTCAATGGCACTGACAGATGTTCTGGTAGAGTGGAGGTTCAGCATGATGGCCAGTGGGGAACAGTGTGTGATGACGAGTGGGATATCAAAGATGCTCAGGTAGTGTGCAGAGCCATGGACTGTGGAACACCTAAGACAGCCAAATCCAGTTCCTTCTTTGGTCAAGGCCAAGGAGACATCTGGCTGGATGATGTAGGCTGTATCGGTAATGAGACGTCTCTTATGCACTGCCGACATTCCACCATCGGACAACATAACTGTGGTCATGGGGAAGATGCCGGTGTGGTGTGCTCAGGTATCATCTCAGTTATTGTTAGCATGTTATTTACTTTATTTTACACAATGTTTTTATGCTTAAATTTATCTGTCGCCCCCAATGCCTTAAATGAATATTTTGCTGAAAATTGTCAATAATAATATCATAGTTGTTTCTGCTACAATACCAATCAGAATATCACATACAATTTGAATTAACCAGCTATTCTTATTCTAACGTGTCCAAACCCCAACTAATGGCTGATTCTCTCTTCGTTTGCTTTCCAGCTAACATTAGACTGATCAATGGGACTGACCAGTGCTCAGGCAGGGTGGAGTTCTACCATGGTGGCCAATGGTCAGCAGCACATAATCTTAACTGGGGAATGAATGAAGCTGCAGTGGTGTGCAGAGAGATGAATTGTGGCGATCCTGTCAAGTTCTCAGGATCATATGGTCAGGGCAGACATCCAAGAGGGTATACGATCAGTTGTAGCGGTAGAGAGAGCTCTCTCACACTGTGCACACTGAGAGAATATGTCAGGACCGGGCACGATCGCTTTGAAGAGGCATCTGTCGAATGTTCAGGTAAGACTTGAAGTTGAATTGAAATCTGAATTCCCCTCACATGTCTCTCATGTGCTAGCGAACTAACACAGCTGCAATGACAGTCTGCCAATGCGCAGCGGTCCATGCTTTGGCATACCCCCCCTCCCCCCATTGTCTCAGAGCAGAGAGAACTGCTTATTTTTCACAATTTTGAAACCTAACTTTATACATATGTAGATTATTTTGTCATTGAGATTTGGCTGGATGGTTAAAAATTTTTCCTGTGGGGTCAAAGCCTCAGAACAGACATTTATTTCTGCTTTACCAGGACTTTAAAGACATTTGTCTCTACGTTGAACATTTAGGAGGACCCATCATGCTGTTCAGTTTGTACTTCACGTGGAAAGTGGAAGCTAGCAAGTTAGGCTATTTAACCTAGCTTGCTAACGTTTGCACTGATTACCACTAGGTGTTACTCTTATTCATGTTAGGCCTATTTCAACACCTGCTGAGGCAGGTTCCTAAAGGAGAGGGTCTAGCTAGCCTTAGCAGCCCCTTTTTACGTGTCAAGATATGGTGACAATATGACAAATGACCAGACTATCAAAAATCAAAGCTATGAGTCCAGTAATAGTCCAGCAACCTCATTACTCCGTATGTTACCTTGTCATGTAAGTCATGGAGTAACTAACATAGTCACGGAATAATGCAGAGAGTGCTCAAATCACAGATGGGACCCAGCAACAACTAACAATGTTGGTGGCCCCCCCCATCTGGGGTTTCAGTTGGAACACTTATGTAGCGGGCACTATCACGGCAGAAAAATAATTAAAACTTCAATTTCTTCTTTTAGGTAATTACAACTTTGACCAAAAAAGTACACAAATAAAAACAAACACCTAAGTTGGACTGTAAAATCATATGTCAACTGTCATTTCCAGGTAATGTGAAGTTGTCTGATGGGCCCAGTCAATGTGTTGGAAGAGTGGAGTTCTTCGACAACGGCCAGTGGGGGAATGTGTGTGGTGAATCCTGGGATGTGAATGATGCAAATGTGGTGTGCAGACAGCTGAACTGCGGGAGGACTCATAAAATTACCACTGTGGCTGAGTATGGCCATGGCACGGGACAGACCTGGATTGATCAAATTGAATGCAATGGATTGGAGTCAACACTGAGTCAGTGCCCACAAAGACCATTTAGAGACAAAACTTGCAACACCAGCTCAGTTGCTGGTGTTGTCTGCACAGGTAAGAAAAAGCATACAAAAATGACAAAAGATAATACAGTGTTGTTTGTTGTTTAGTTGTATCGCTCCCATAACTATGTCAATTTCATGTATGGCTTTTTTTCCCGCTTAGTTTTACAAAACTTGTTTCTATATATTGCCACTTTCAATCTCATTCCCACATGGTTTGACAGAAAAGTTCACACTTACTTGGTGTTTCAACCACATTTTCTGGTCTTCCTTCACAGAAACAGTAGAGTTGTCATGAAGATGGTTTAGCCGTTATTACATTCCTACGTATGGAATTTCGGTCATGTGATAATAGGGGCTTGTAAATGCTGGGGGGCGTAACTTCTGCCACTGGTTAAAGATCAAGAATGACCTTTCAAGCTGAACAGTTTTTTCATTGCTCTCAGTGTGACATTCAGTGTCCCCATTAACTTAATGACTGCATTTTAAATCCCTCAATCCATCATATGAAAGAAAGGAAAGAAAAAATAGATTGTGTCACTCTGCCTATTAAGGCTGTATTAAATCTATGCTTGAATAAATTAATATAACTGATGCAGGTAACTTGTCTTTCTACTGATTAGTGTTACATCAGCACGTCACAGGTTTGTATATTATATAGAAACCCTCATACATGCTGTCATTACCTCCCGTTTGGACTACTGCAATGGAGTCCTGTCTGCGGCCCCCAGGAAAACCCTAGACAGGCTCCAGTATGTCCAAAACTCTGCCACTAGGGTCCTCACCCACACCAAGACCTGGCAGCACATCACCCCAACCCTCATCCACCTTCACTGGCTCCCAATTAAGTCCCTCATCAAATATAAAATCCTCCTTCTTACCTACAAGTCCCTCCATGCCCTGGCTCCACAGTACCTCTCCGTCCTCCTCCATCCATACACCCCACCCCGAAACCTGCAGTCCTCAGGTGCTGGCCCCATCCCTCTGGAACACCCTCCCTGCAAATGTCCGAAATGCTACATCCCTGGACATTTAAAACAACCTACAACCTCCTTTAGTATAGCCACTGTAATTCTGTAAGGTGTCCTTGGGTTTCATGAAAGACGCAAATATAAATAGGTTTAAAAAAAGGTTTATAAATATTATTATTATTATTGTTATTATTATTATTATTATCATATTCATATTTTTCATATTCATATTTTTCAAATGTATTGTGTTCCAAATCTGAATAGTGTGCAATGTAAGGAATAAAGTACTTCACTAGTATTCTTCTTTGATTAATTATCTGTCATATATTTGACTACATTAAAATGAATTTGAAATGTCTGATACCATATAATCATTTTAGTTTACTCTACATTGCAGGAGGTTTGGAGGTCCGGTTGGCTAATGGTAAAGATGAATGCTCTGGCAGAGTAGAGGTCCGTCATGGCAATGTGTGGCAAACAGTTTGTGACACAGACTGGACCCTGAGTAAAGCTGAGGTGGTGTGTGAGCAGCTGGAATGTGGAAATGCATTGAGCGCTCCTGGCGCTGCCCATTTTGGCCAAGGCAGTGGATCAGTAGTGGAGGCTAGCAATTCATGTTTTGACAATGTGACATCTCTTCAGCAATGCTCACTCAAAGGTTTCAGAGGAGCAAGGTGTGGGCACGAACATGATGCTTCTGCTCTATGTGCAGGTAATAGCTTTTAATGTATGTGTCAGAAATTCTCTCATGTAGTTGGACAAATATGATATCACCAGCATTTGTTTTGCAAATGTATACTGTTTACACAAGTAAAAACAGTGGAGTGGAAAATAATTACACACTTCTTCAATAAAGTGCAATCATCTCAAATAGTTCGACATTTTAGGAAATACACTAATTTGCTTTGTTGACAAGAGTTAGATGTAAAGCTTGAGACCACTCTTACTTATGTAAGGTAAATAAGTAGCTGGAGCCAAAAGCTGGT
This sequence comes from Zingel zingel, assembly GCA_023566125.1. Taxonomy (NCBI): domain Eukaryota; kingdom Metazoa; phylum Chordata; class Actinopteri; order Perciformes; family Percidae; genus Zingel; species Zingel zingel. The sequence continues at coordinate 17,026,522 of CM042332.1, forward strand.
TGGCTAAGCTCAGCCAGAGCCCATCTACGGAGAGCCTGTTCATTCCCTATTCAGCCCCATTGTACCGAATTTGGTTGCAGTTCCACCAGAGTTCCACTGGGGGTGACCGAGTGCAAAATGAATGGGAGTCTATGAAGCTAGACGGCTAAATTTGTCTCTTTCGCCCGATTGTCGTTGAGAAATCTCAGATTTGATTGTAGTTTTTGCAAGTTCAACATGGATTATAGGTTGAAAGTTGAATGAACGAGTACTTATGTCCTTTCGATTTCTTACAGGTTGAGTCGTAGTTGCTCATAACACGCTAGCATTCTGCTAATGAATGGTGATTGGCCAGTGAAGGACTGATTACGACCAGATGTCCCGCTTGATGGCATCCGAAGTGGAACCAGAATGTCATAGTGAATATTTCGGCGTGGTCTTTAAAACATTAGCAAACCTCTTTCTAGCGTGTGTATTGTCAGGGAGAGCCTAACCTGTCAGCTGTGTTGTCGATGCCTCGAGAGAAAAAAGGAAGTGACTCAGAGCTTGCCGTAAATCAGTATCTCTGGCCGTACGATGTTATGACGTCATTGACATTTTAAAAGGCTTTTTAGAACAAAAAAGCGACTTTAAAAAAATCTAACACCCAGCAGTGTGTATTTTCTTAGCCTCCCCTTTCAAATGCAACATTCAAATTACTAGACAAAAAATTATATTCTGAGAAAAGTGGGGTATAGCTCCATAGACCTCCATTCATTCTGCATTCGCCCGTGAACGCCCTCATATGGAACCAGAGTGGAAGTGGAAGTTCTCCCCTTATTAGACATTCTCTGGCTTAGCATAAAAACTGGGGAAAATGTGAAACAGCTACCCTAAATGAAGTACAAACAGATATAAAGTGCTAATTAGTTTTAGCTAAAGTAGCTTTAGAGATGCTGGTCAGTTTTGTTACCTTCAGACAGGGCGAGGTTAGCAGGTTTCCTGTTTCCAGTTTTTATGCTAAGCTAAGCTAACCAGTAGCTGGCTCTAGTTACGTTAACATAACTAACGCTCAGCACAAAAGCAAATTAGCATATTTCAAAATTCAGAATGTCTAACTATTACTTTAATGTTTCACCTGCATGACAAAAGTGACATAAGTCATATTTCACATCATTATTTATCTCTCAGTCCAACATTGTTTCCCTTTTTGCTGTTGAAATTACAACTGATATGATGGTGGGACGAGTACTTTCAAAATACAATATAAAATGTATTGTTTTAAAATGAAAATGTATGTGTATTAGTACATGCAAATGCCATTACAATAACATATACACTATAATTCTATGTATATACGTGTCTCCAGGACTGTCCCATTTGGACTCACTTACTTTCTGTTTTCATATGCAGCACAGATACGGGCGGTCGGCGGCTCAGGTCAATGCTCTGGTAGAGTGGAGATCTTCTATAAAGGCCAGTGGGGAACTGTGTGTGATGATGAATGGTCAATGACCAATGCTGATGTGGTATGTAAACAGCTTGGCTGCGGTCATGCCGTTTCTGCTCCTGGAAGTGCCCAGTTTGGTAGAGGCACTGGCCCAATATGGCTGGATAATGTGGATTGTAGAGGCAAAGAGTCTGCTCTCACACATTGTACGCATCGAGGTTTTGGAGAAAATAACTGCGGGCACGGTGAAGATGCTGGTGTTATCTGTTTAGGTAAGAGGCTTGGCTAATTTTTACCATTTTTCTCATTTGTTTACACACATTTATACCATCATATGAATAGACATTTATAAGAACCAGCACACTGATGTGCACTATGACGAATGGAAAACACTTTTTCATTCATCATAATGACTTAAGCCTTTTTTTGTTCTGTGTTACACTTACTACAGATAGTACATACATAAGTGTGTTGTAAAATATTTGAGAATATTGGTTTTATACTCAGAACACACAAATACACGGTAACAAATATATTTTATTTTTCCCACAAAAACAATGTACACAGTGTACATCCCAACCAACACAAAGTTGCACATACAGTGGTCTACATACAAAACAACAGAAGAATTTACTGTATACAGTTACAGTAAAAATAAAATAAAACTATGCTGCATCCTCTCTTCTGTTTTGGTCTGGCCACAGCACCTCATCCACATCACAAGCAATGTTTTCCCTGGCCAAGCAGTGGGGGGAATATCGCCTAGCACAGCGAATCCAGCCATGAAAAGCATCAACTGCTATATCTCCATATGCGTCTTCCATAGCTTGGAGAAGGGGTATACGCGTTTGTGGATTTCGGTCATACACTTTCCATGTTCAGGCAGAAAAAAAATGTCCAAAACAGAAGAGCTCACCTGTTGCCCTTTTATGCTAAAGCTCTGATTGCTAATTGTAAAACTGTGTGACAGGTGTTTGCCCATGTGATGAGTCAGTGTGCATATTTGAATGGCAGTGTGTTCCTTGTGAAAACAAGAGATTTTCTTCATGAAAACTGTGCCAAATGCAGAGAATTGTGTGTAGTAGAAAAAAGTGTTTTAGAACTGCAATTTGAGTGTAAAGCAGGAATTTGTAGTTCAGCAGAACTTGTTCAGGGGGTTGGTGCATGAGTTACATGTTGTGGTCATTGTGTCTCAAGTACCAGTATTTGTGTGTAAACAATTGAGAAAAACTTTAATCTGTGAATGACCTTCCAACAGGTATTAGATGAAGCTGCGTTTGCTGTTATGAAAACACTTATTATCTGTTTCAGTTGCTCTACCGAAGCCCCAAATCACATTGAGTCCGGCTCCGGAGGTAAACTGGGGTGAAAGAGTTGAGATCACCTGCAGTGTAGTAACAGAGCACTTGGGTGGGAAATTCGTCCTTAAAAAGACTCAAGGATCATTTCAAATGGAAAAATTCTCCGAGAACGAAGCTGCAACCTTTATCTTACCTAAAGCGGACTTCAACCAAAGGGGGTCATACTTCTGTGAATATCAAAAGAAATTACCCAATCAAGTCATCTACTATCCTCAAGGAAATACTGCTGAGCTCTCTGTCATAGGTATTGTGTGCTTTGTTTGTCCATTTGAACATAATTGTTGAAAATTTGACTGTGCACGATTGCAATCAGGTTTTATGATCCATATGAGTTTGTAAAAGTTGGTTTTCTATTCTGCAGTGAAATTGGAGAAGCCCAGAATCTCCCTGACATCTCCGCATGCAATGGTGATCTACAGCCCTGACAAAATATCGGTCACCAAAGGCAGCAGCTTCTCCATCACATGCTCCATTCATTCTACATATCCGGGAGGTTTCTTCTATCTGACAAAGTCTAACAAGAGCACAGTCGCTTCATTGCCAGCATTTGGCCACTCTATCTTCTACATGGCCTACTTTGAATTCCCTGCTATAGAGTATACAAACCAAGGAGAGTATAACTGTGTCTACGGGCTTAACATGTCCTCGATGTCCTTCTGTTCTGTTCCCTCCAAGTCACTTCAAGTCACTGTAATTGGTAAGACCCAAAGAGTCCTTGAGAGTGTATTTGTCTTATTATAACTAGTTTTCTTCCTCGCTAACTCTACTACATTATCTTTTAACCCCTACAGCAACTTCATCCTCTTCAGTGGTCTCAGGACTAGTGGGTGGGCTGGTGGTGTTGGTACTCATGCTGGTCATAGGTTACCTGGTCTGGAGAAGAAGAAGGCGAGGTGCTGGTAAGTGGCAAACTTCTTATTTTACAAATTTAGCCCGATGCCCCCTTTGTTTTACTGTCATATAATGTGTTTAGATAGTTTAAAGCTGCACCAAATAATAATTGATATTATCAATGGAAAAAAATTAATTTCAATTATAATATGAAATTTGCAGCTTGTCGTGACCCACTAATAATGATCACTCGACTGTGCAGTTCAACCGCAACTTTACTGTTTTGATTCACAGTGTTTCGGCAAAAATTTAAAAAAAAACGTGCACCTGACCAGCAAATGGTGCACAGGTTACCTTAGCAACTAGTTTGTGAACATAGTGGGATATTTTGCAGAAAAAAGGTGATAATACGTTGGTGTTTGTTTACAGATTGTTAGTGCTGACTCCAATAGGTTCATTATGAAAAAAAGACAATATGTAACAGATAATTATCATCCAATTTTGCATTTCCCCTCAGCTCTAAGGAGTGTTTTAACATCTTTCAGCTCATTGTTTTGGTTTTTCCGGCCCACGACTTCACTATTTCGGTTCAGTCTATGAGCTGCCCAGCACCACAGCAGACAGGCAATGTTAGCGACTAGCTGGTGAACATAGTGAAGCATTAAGCAGCTAAAGAACCAGATATTTTTCACAGTTATTGAGCTATACATATCTAAAGGGATAGTGAACTTGCACTGCAAGCACCAAATTAATGCTAATGTTGCTCAGAGGGGCTTATGGAATATGTCAATGTTGTGTTTACGGCTTGTTGGGCTGCCTCCAAGTGGCCAAACAGTTAATGCAAGTTTATAAATGACAGACTTAGTTTCTCTAGATTTCCCCTGTATTTGATTCAGCTTAAACAATTTTTTTTCTACTATTTTTTAGGTACCATGGTTCAGTTTAGTAACAGGTTTGGAGGAGCAATAAAGCAGGACGTGGATGAAAGGAGTAATGGAGCATTCGATGGAAGGTAGTAAAAAAAGAGAACGTAGCTGATGTTATTTGCCAAGATATACATTTGATTTATTACATCAAACAACTTTAAATAAATCCTTTTGATTGCATTTGTCACCCTCCTTATCTCCCTCAGAATCCACAATACCCAAGTGAATGAGAATGCACAGAGTCGCAGCCCGGAACACAACAATGCTGATGTTGATAACTCTGTTGAGAGGCTCCCTGCAGACCTGGCAGGGAGAGTGTGTTATGAGCTTGAACCACTCGTTCTCTCGTGATAACAAAAGGCTTCAAGAAATAACCTATGTCATGCGATTTCACTAAATTCAAAGAGTAACATAACACCAGACTGAAAAATATGTTTTTACGGCTTTCTCTGGTTAAAAGTTTCAAGGACCTGTAACCTCACCCAATACTGATGTCACGTTACACTGACACCCTGGTATACACTTTTACATCACAGCAACAAAAAGAGAAGTTAAACCACTGGAGGTCTGCTAAAAACAAGATTTTCAGCTGGTGCTCAGTTGCTATTTAACAAACCACTGTGTGTGTGTGTGTGTGTGTGTGTGTGTAGATTGTAGCCAAACTGGAGCTGAACTTCATTCCTGCAGCCAATAACAACAACTTCTAACTCAAGCGTGCACACATACACACAAACACAGACTTGGTTAAACACATTTGCACTCAGAGAGGTGACAAGTGAGGATAAAATGATTTTCAGTTGAACAAAATTGCTTGAAAAGCCCTTGTCAGCGTGCATCGTTGGGAAGTGGGTGTGTTTTGGGTCGTGTGAGTGAGTGTGTAGCAATGAACGTGTGTACGGCATTAAAGCTTTCCTGTTGGTATGTAAGGATATTAGCTCAGTTTCACTCCCCCCCCCCCTCCTTCTCTTAATCCTCTCTCTCCCTCGTTATAAGCTTCAATTTGGAGCCAGCAATGAAAGAGACTTGGCTTGATATCTGCTGAAAATGTGTGTGTATGGTATACTGTATGTGCGCGTATCATATGATCGACTGTATTTGCATGCCTAAATATTAAGTATGTTCTTGTGTATCTGTAGGAGTGTGTGTTTAATTATGTTAACGAGTGTGAGAGAGAGCTAGAGAGAGAGAGAGAGAGAGAGAGAGAGAGAGAGAGAGAGAGAGAGAGAGAGAGTGTGTGTGTGTGTGTCTGTCTGTCTGTCTGTGTGTGTCTGTCTGTCTGTCTGTCTGTGTCTCTGTCTGTCTGTCTGTCTGTCTGTCTGTGTCTCTGTCTGTCTGTGTGTGTGTGTGTGTGTGTGTGTGTGTGTGTGTGTGTGTGTGTGTGTGTGTGTGTGTGTGTGTGTGTGCAATGCAAGCCTCTTTGTGACACAGCAGTTGGCAGATAGAGGGGACTAAGTTACCCAAGCTCCCTTGGGGCATCCACATTGTGGTGGGCTGTCTGGGGCAACGCAGTGGTATGTATAGGGTGTGTGTGTGTGTGTGTGTGTGTGTGTGTGTGTGTGTGTGTGTGTGTGTGTGTGTGCGCGTCCTGGTAAGGAAACATGATGGTTCAGGGATGACAGAAAAGGAGGATGAAATGTGGGGTATGAAAGAGAGAGGAGATGAGAAGGACAAAAGAACAGCTTGTGAGAAAGAACAGAAACATGATGTGTCAACTATAAAATAGGAACAGATAATAAAATGCTTCAAAATATATTTGGCGTGCTGATTAAAACAGAAATGCAGAATCTTTTCTGACTTCCACGTTTTTTAGCTACTAAGGTGATGGTTTGTTTGTATATCTGCTTATGAGCTTAAGAAATGTTTACTTGTGCATGTAACCAATTTACTTTATTGTATACATTGCATTATTTGTATGCATATCTTAACTGTTTCAAGAAAACCAAGACTTAAATGTGTTTTTGAAAGAATATCATATTAGAAAAGTAAACTGCCTGTAAAAATTGATTTTGAAAAAGCTACACTGATCCATATTCAGCCCTGTCACCTAGAAAAAATTACATTCCCAAACTAAATTGCATTCTCAATGTTATCACAAATGCATTTCTTATCAAAGTCAACATTTATAGTCCCATGTAGGGACGAGGTCGGGGTGGATGGGTGGGTCAAACAAACATGGAAACATTGTTCGTTTCCTGTTTGAAAACTAAATTTCTTGTTGACTTTTTTTCAACTTGCATACGCAAGTTCAGTTACTTAACAAACATAGGCTACTCATTTTAACACAACCACAATGTTTTCCTGATCCCAATCACATAGTTTTGTTCCAATTCATAACAATAACCACGTTTAAAAACTGTGACCGTTTCACAACGTGTGCCTATCACTGGTAGGAGGACATGTTGAAACAAATTTAATCCGGGAGATTCCCTCGAAACGTAATTGAGAACGCAGTTTAGTTGTATAGGAAAATAGTTTTTAGGCGACAGGGTTGCAATATTTGTAATATTAACAATGGATTAAATGACTATGTGTAATGTTTAAGAGGTTGCTCGTAGTGACAACCCCAAAGACAAATATCACCTGTGACCTGACAGATTAGTCCGGTGGTCCGAAACACAACTCTAAATTCTATTGTTGCTCTGTTTCTGCTGGATGTGTAAATAATAATCTGTTTGCATTTCATTCCTAATAACAACTTTATATAATCAGCCAATGTAGTGTTTTCAACTGTCCCCAAGAGCTCAACGAAAAAATACCTCTTTAAATTCATCTTTTGATAATTTGTTTTTCATAAAAGTAAAGTACATTTGATGGAAATGCTACTTTGAGGCAATATTGAGTTAGCCTTGATATTGTAGGCTGAACACAGCAGCAGCTGCTGAATGTGACCAAACAGATGGCACAGGTAGCACACACACACACACACACACACACACACACACACACACACAGACACACACACACACACACACACACACACACACACACACACACACACAGCGTCTCACTATCTTTGTGGGGACCCGTCATTGACATAATGCATTCCCTAGCCCCTTACCCTAACCTTAACCATCACAACTAAATGCCTAACCTTAACCCTCACCCTCACCCTAACCATAACCTACTTCTAACCCTAATCCTAAAACCAAGTCTTAACCCTCAAACAGCCCTTTAACCTTGTGGGGTCCAGCATTTTGGCCCCACAAAGCTGGTCGGACCCCACAAGTATACTAGACTCCCGGTTTTTGGCCCCCACGAATCTAGTTAAACGAGAACGCGCGTGCGCACACACATGCACACGCGATCCACTTGCCTGATGTGATGCATTAGGAATGCACACCCACCTGTCGGTGTAAGATACGAATGAACAAGGACGAGATTTAATGGCTGTTTTACATACCCATTATCTTACTTTCTCTCCATCCTCTTGCCCAGCCTTGTTCTCCATCTCCCCTCTCACTGCCAGCTCCATTCAGCCCAACCTAGTTGTTTGAATGAGAGGAGCAGACCACCCTGTGGAGAAATTGGGGGGGGGGGGGAGAGATCACATTACTCCCAAAAATGTAGAGGGCCTACAAAAGGACCACGAGACATTGGGGTGAGAGAGAGAGGGCGGCAGAGAGAGGGAGAAATTGGAGAGCACATGAAAGAGTGCATTAGTGAGGGGGGAGGGAGATTGATTGGGCTGGAGAGATGAGGGAATGGATAAAAGTGGTGGAGGTGAGACACTTTCTTTTTTTATTATAATGATCTACACGTTTGCATTCAGCATTGTATGCATTTACACCTGCTTACTGCATTTCAAGCTATTCTTTAATCTCTGTTTTAGTCTGAGCTTGATCTCTTCTTCCTGTATTGCTTTTTTTGTATTTTGGTTTAAATACTTACATTACAAAAGGGCAATTACAGTTTTATACAACCTGGGGCTGTTTTTTGTAGTTTTGGTCATCATTCCTCTCAGTAATAATTGTCCTCATTAAATTATTTGTTGAGATCTAGGAATGTGGCAACATTGCCACACCAAAGTCAGACAAGACAAGAAACACAAGAAGTCGGACGATCATAGGGGTTTAATAGAAAAGCCAGGGTAGCCATACGAAGATGCTAACATACGCAACATTTAATTCGCTTTTCCAACAATATCCACTCTTATAGGAACCAAGCATGGTAAAACTGTACAGTTATAATTAAGCAATAAAGGCAAAAAAAAAAACATTTTTGAATGAGTCATTGCTGACTTGAGGCATGAGAGTGATATTTTTAGTAGACTATACTATGTCAGAAACCCTCCTGCACACACTTTAGTTTTGAGTTGACTTAAAGGAACACACCGACTTATTGGGACTTTAGCTTATTCACTGTAACCCCCAGAGTTAGATAAGTCCATACATACCCTTCTCATCTCCGTGCGTGTCGTAACTCTGTCCGACGACCCCACCGGTAGCTTAGCCACAGATCCTGGAGGTAACAGGTTCCAACTAGCCTACTGCTCCCAATAAGTGACAAAATACTGCCAACATGTTCCTATTTACATGTTGTGATTTGTATAGTCACAGCGTGTACAAATAACAAGGTCACATGAGACACAGCCGTCTTCTAACCATATACAAACTGGGAACTATATTCTTTACAGGTTACAGTGAATAAGCTAAAGTCCCAATAAGTCGGCGTGTTCCTTTAATACTTCATTTTCTCTTCATTGAGTTTGTTGACCTTTTGACTTTGTGTACATTTCACATACACCAGTAAGCAGATAAATGATGACACATAGCTTTTGTTTTATATATCTGTTACCCCCACCAAGAAGGTTATATTTTCATTTGGCTTGTTTGTTTGTTTGTTTGTTTGTCTGCCAGCAGTATTACGTACTGTCCTGATTTTGAATCCTGGTGGAAGGGTGTAGCATGGGCCAAGGAAGAACCCCTTACATTTTGGAGCAGATCCGAATCACGGGGCAGATACACAAATTCATTTTCACTTTTGTTAACATTGCGAGAAAAGGCATTTGGCCTTGGTGGAGGTCTGCGCACTCCAACAGCCCTTCTAGATTTTTGGGTGTTGTTGGCAGTATATTAGTTTGTTTTTGTAGCGCTCACATGTAGTTAGCTTCTGTACATCACACTTTAGTTTGTCTTTAGATAAGTTTGCTTTGAGTCATTCAAAGTTTGTTGACTTACCAGCGCTGAAAGTGCCGCTGCTGACAAACATTTAGTCAGACATGAGCAAAAGATGGCTTAAGCAGAGCTCTTAAATACAGGAAGTGGCCAATCAGAATGTACCAAGTGCCCCCCACATCATAGGGGTGATTTTGATTTTGATTGATTGATTGATTTCTAGTTTAGAGATTTTATTTATTTCTTAACAGTATAGTAGTTTGTTGGTGTTTTTGTTTTGCATAATTGCAAATGTATTTATACTGATAGAAAAAAAATCCTGTTTTGTGTTCAGTACTTTTGGTAAATAACATTTTTGAAAATTCACCTGTGACTCATGCTTTTCAGCCCAATCTCTTAACTTCACCCGACATTTCTGGACTATATGACCACCCTCCACCCAAGGTTCAAAACTGCAATAAAACACAGATCTTGGTTGTGGCCCCCAAGGCACTGCTCCAGAAGGTTGGAGAGATCATCCTCAATGTGCGCCATCTGCCCATCCTCTGAGGTCCACAAACCTTGGTGTAATCCTGGACTCCACCCTCTCTTTCAATACTCATATCAAATCGATCACCAAATCCGCCTTTTTTATCTCAAAAACATCTCCAGACTCCGGACATCACTCTCTGACTCCGTGGCAGAAACCCTCATACATGCTTTCATTACCTCCCGTTTGGACTACTGCAATGGAGTCCTGTCTGGGCTCCCCAGCAAAACCCTAAACAGGCTCCAGTATGTCCAAAACTCTGCTACCAAGGTCCTCGCCCACACCAAGATCTGGCAGCACATCACCCCATCCCTCATCCACCTTCACTGGCTCCCAATTAAGTCCCTCATCAAATATAAAATCCTCCTTCTCACCTTCAAGTCCCTCCATGCCCAGGCCCAACTGTACCGCTGCGACCTGCTCCATCCATACACCCCACCCCGAAACCTGCGGTCCTCAGATGCTGGCCTGCTCTCCATTCCCCACCCCAGACTCTGTACCTTCAGAGACAGATCCTTTAGTGTTGCAGTCCCATCCCTGGATATTTAAAAAAAAAAAACTCCTGAAACACCACTGGTTTACCACAGCCTACAACCTCCTTTAGCTTAGCCACTGTAATTCTGTAAAGTGTCCTTGGGTTTCATGAAAGGCCCTATATAAATAAAAGTAATTATTATTATTATTATTATTATTATTATTATTATTATTATTATTATTATTAATGTAACACTTCCTGTACTGGAAAAAACAGCTAACATAATCCTGGCAGCAATCCCATTTGCTCCAAAAATGTCATTTTTAGGCACCCCTCAAACTTCTTTGCCGTGTTCACTGATCCCGGCATAACAAATACAAACAATGGCCAAAACTACGAAAATAAGAGAATGCTCGTTTAAGTCAGCACAGGCATGAATGTGACTCATACACACATTTTCAAATCCTGCGAACCGCTTACCACACTGAACGCTATCTAGAGTATCTATTCAAGTTAATGTATACCTGTTGATTCAGCAAGACAGATATATATTATTAATCTGTAAACTATCCTGTATGACTCAGCAACATAATTGTAGATGTGAAACAGTAGCTTATTGGAGGCTGATGGCTTAAGGCCTTCATCTCATTAAAGTTACACACTACAAGTCAAAAGGTAGTGATTCACACACAAGGTCATACGTAGCTTTTTCACACAACTGATGTCATCTTCTCTTTCGCACCCACGCTGCGTCAAGGAGAGATACCGCAAGTCTTTCCTTCCTGCTGCTCCCAGACCACATGTACAAAACACACACACACACACACACACACACACACACACACACACACACACACACACACACACACACACACACACACACACACACACCAGCACTGATAAACTGTGCAATAAAATATGGCTGTGCAATACTGTAAATACATTTTACTTTTTACTATTTATTCTCTTTACTTATATTTATTCATTGTTTGTTTATCTGTGTCTTGTACTTCCCCCCCTATCCCTTGATGCTGCAACAGTGTGAATTTCCCCATTGTGGGACTGATAAAGGATTTTGAATCTTGAATCTTGAATCATTCACAGAAGTAACT